>CM060904.1:191930548-192555548 GCA_030737815.1 Allium fistulosum
ATTTCAAATTGTTTTTGAAATAAAACTAGGTATTTGGATCTTGAGTTTTCTTAGGGAAATAAATGCAAAATGGAATAGTTAAATCAAATAGGGGTATATGCTCTTAGGATGTAGTGGAGTATTGTACAAGTTGAATCTAATTTTAGTTTTTATGAAAAGTTTTTATAAATAGATTAGTGGAAATAAAATTGGTATTAGGGAGAACTAATTAAATACGTGCATAAGTTAGATGTAGATCGTTTCTTGTTTCATATAGTTATGATCCAAGATTCGAGTACAAGGCTTTGAGGTGTTCCACACCATTCCAAATAAGGATCTATTACTCGATTTTTGAAGGTGAGCACTTGATGTGGATTTTTGGTATGGGTCCAATGTTTTCTATTATAGTACATAGATATGTAAGGAGAATAGAGGTTCCTAAACAAGGAACCTGATTAGTGTCTGCACTAGAAAATCGGTGAGCGATACTGGTTTGGAAGGGAAGTTATGTACTCAAGTGGTGATCGAGTCTGATTTTGCATATAAATGATCTATTCACATTACACGCACTAATGTATAGTTTTATGTATTCCTATAACAGTTTTTTTTCCTGGGAAGCATTGAGGTGTAATTTCGGGGTCGAAATTCTTTTATGGGGGGAAGAATGTGACTACCCGGAATTTTAAAGGAAGTCAAAATCATTTCAAAGGTTTAAACTTTGTTTCCATATACAAACTCTTACTGTATGTTTTGAGATAATTTAGCAACTACTTAGTTTTAAAAAAGAAAGCCAAAAACATTTTCAAGTTATGACATCCATAGTGATAGTTGCTATGGATTGAGTTTCGCTTAAATATAGGATTTTTGCAAAATTTGTGTTTTACAATTAAAAATGTTTTTAAAAATGTCTTACAAACATAACAATAATGTTTAAGAAAAGTTAATTAAAAATTTAAAAATTATTTATTAATTAATTAGTTTTGATAATTAATAATCGATTAAGTTATTAATTTTAATTAACTAAAGATTAGTTATCAATTAATTATCTTTCAAAAGGTAAAATTAATTTTTAATTAACTTTGAATTAATATATAATTTACTGTTAATTAATTATTAATTAAATATAGGGTTTATTATTACTTATTTAATTAATCAAGTGTTTTATTATTTTTAATTATAAATTAATTAAGCTTTTAACTTACAATATATTATTTATTAAAGGTCTAATCTATTATTTAAATTTTAATTAAAGATTATTTCATTAAATATTTAACATTAATTACTATTTAATTATTAATGATGGCTTAAGTTATAATTTTATAATTAATAAAGAATTAATTATGGTGTAATTATTTGTGTAATGGTTAATTATTGTTTAATTATTTATTTAAAGTTAATTATTTCTTAATTTATAACTAAATTAAGTTAAGAATTAGTAAAATTTAGTTATGGTTTAATAAACCGTTTAACTTGTAATTAATTATTTTAAAAAGGGAGTTTTAAGTTTTAATCTTTTGTTTTCCAAGAATCAAATTGTTTTTAAGGTACTTATTTTTCAAAAATGGTTTTGAACACAAGGGATTCAAATGTCGATACCATTAAGTAGACAAACAATTGTGAATGAGTTATGTAAATGGATGATCGGGTGGACATGTGTTAGCCGAATAAATCTCTGTTCTGCTATAAGTTGATTGTTTAATTGTTTGGATATCTGTTAACATAATAAATCCCCGTTCTGCTAAAATGTAATTGTTTATTGTGTGGACATATGTTTAGTAGATTAAATTCCCAATTTGCTAAAAGTAGTGTATTGTTTGGAAATCTATTTAGCAGGACAAATCACCATCCAGCTATTATGTTATTTGAACATGTTTATGCTAGTTGAGTTATATTGGCATGTTATTCCCTGATTTGGATATGAATTACATTTACATATATGTTGACTTATGTAAATAAATCGTTAAGTGACTTAAAAGTGAAATTGATGTTAAATGGTAACATAAATTACTACCATTGGGTTTGTTAAGCATCTTTTTGAAATTATAAAGTATGGTTTTAAATTAGCTCCAATTATTTAATCAACGTGGGGTTAAGATTTATAAATGTTTTTTCAAGTTATATATTATTATTTTATAATATTTATAAATAATAATTTGTTTATAGAAATGGGTTTTACTAAGTAAAAAGGTTTATTTAAAGTGATATAAAAGGATCGGTTGCAAAAGATATTTTGTAAAGGATTTTTCTCAAAGAAGATTTATCAAATGATTTTTAAATGGAGAAATGTTTTATAAATGATTTTAGATGTTTGTAAAGAGGATTTGTGAATTGACTTGTAGACTTATAAAAGTGTTTCATAAATTGATTTTGGAAATTTATAAAGATATTTAAATGTGAAGTGAGCTTTTAAAAGCGAACTTTTTATAGAGGATAAGTGGATTGGTTTATAGTAAGTAATGTTTTCAAAAGAAATTTGAAAAGAAAGAAACGTTGTAAATTTTGGTAAGTATACTTATACCGTTGAGATAAGTATATAAATGTTTGCCTAAGTATAAAAGGAATGTAAGGGGTTTGGGAATAGTATTTTGTAAAGGTCTTTTGATCAAATCTTTATAAAGTGATTTTAATTAATGAAAGATTAATTAAATAAGGCTTAGTGGATTCCATTTGGGATTAAATCCATGTTTGAATGTTTTTTTATATGATAGTTAAATAACCGACTATCGAAATCTGGACCAAAACATAGCTTTGGAAATATCTAGGAGAACCATGAAAATTATATGGTATAGTTACCATCAGTGGTGCTATACTGTATGTATAAATTTGTTTCTTTCTTCTAGGATAAATGATAAGAAAATCTGTCCACTAATGGTTAAGAGGTGATCTCCGCTCTTATCTTTGTATGTTTATTTCCTAAAGAACCGGGGTTGAGTTTACTGAAATTTTTTGAAAGTTGTTTCGAAGAGGCCGGGATCAGATATGTTATCTGAAAACCACTTCGATCTAACTCAAGCGTTTCGACTTGAAGACAACTTAAAGAATATGGAATCGAAGATAGAGCTTTTAAGTGCAAGGCATATTTGCAATTAATCCTGGGAGGGATTCCCCAAAACGGATGTAATATAGGTAGTGCCTTCGATTTCGTTCAATCCCAGAACGGACTTGTATGGATAAATGCTGACATTGCATTGATGCCAAGAGGGTAGTGTAGCATTCTAAGTGGGAATTGCTAAATAAAGGTAAAACATAGACTTAAGCCTCATCAACAGGGAATGACTAAAAGAGGGGATATGCAACAGGGCTAAGTGGGTCGCTCCCAATTAGGGTATAATCATCACTATCTAGAGTCTATATTATCTCTCATTTGTATGCTTTGAGGCCCATTGATGGAGGGGTGATCATATTCAGTACTACTAGTCAAGTGGTAGGCCGATCCTGCACTGGCAGGGGATCCTGGCGAGGTCCTCAGTGTTAATTTATCTAGAGATGCTCCATGACATGCGGTACCCTAATTGCCCGGTCATTGTATGGAATCCATTCTCCAATGAGCATCAAACAGACTTAGTCATCCTCAACTATGTTGAAATATGAGATACAAGCATTTCAGCTATATTCATATTTAACTTTGACCACTAGACATTATTATAAGATCACTGGATTTTAATATAAAAATGTTTTGGTTATCGTAAGGTAAAAACCCATCCGTGTTTATATGCGATGTGGTTTTACGAGATACCTTTGATTTTAAACAAGTTTTAAACATAATAATTCAGTTATTCTGAGTTTACTCACACCAGGCCCATGTCTAACCCGGAGTTTTATTTTATTTCCCTAAAACCCTTGGGTGCTCAAATTTTTATGGGCAGCCAAGTAGTTCAGGTTTTCCCCGGATGCATCTTGGAGGAGCTTGGAGCAAGAGGCTTCATTGTAGCTAGTTATTTTCTTGTTTTCCACTGTATTATATGTATCTTATATCTGATATGTAGGGATAGGCAGTTATAACTATACTAGGGTATAATTCAATTAGTATGACTTCGATGTATCATTTGGGAAATAACTTTGTAAAGAATTATATTGATTAATATATGTTAATCCGTTACGTTGTGAGATTCTATGATTATTTAGTTTCTTCTTATCTGTTCTTTCTTTTTTCCTTTCATCCCTAATAACCTGTCTTTCGGACACTTAAATGATCGGCACATGAATACCGTGAATGTAGTAAGTGTCGTCTTTAGGTGTAAGAAAGGTAGATCATTACATCTCTCTTAGACTGTTCTTTTGTAACTTACTAAGGCTCATATGCAGACTTACAAGAAAGAACGATATGGAGGCAGGAAACAAAAGAGTGAATATAGGTGGCAGAAGCGCAACAACCATTGGAAATGCTCGGGCTAATACTAGGAGGAACCAGGGTTGATAGGCCAATGCTAATAAAAATTCAAATGCCTGTATAGGTGTCGGAACCTCGCTAGTCGATATGGGGACTATGTGTCAGTTCTTCATTAACTTGATGCAACCTGGAGTAGCTTTAGGAGTAGCTGGAAGAAATGTTGCTAATGCGGGAGGAGTTAATCCTGTGGTGCCAGTTTGTTATAACTATGCTAAGCTGAATTGATATTACACCAGTCTTGGTGGAAATTATTTTCTGGGGACCGAGGATGCAATAGAAGTGGAGAACTGGTTGTTACATCATGAAAGGATTTTTGCTAATTTGGGATTGAATAATGAGCAAAAAAGAAGATTGGCTTCGTCACAGTTGCAAGGAGCCGCTTTATTCAGATGGAACAAAGTTACTATAGGAGTGCTTTAGGAGGAGTTGACATGGGTGGATTTTTGAAGGAGATCCGAGGAAAGATTTTTGCTTTAAGTTGGTAAGTCATCCTTACTCAAGAAGTATATGGAGTAGTAGTAGAGGGAAATGTCAGTGTCGGAATACTCTGATAAATTTGGTGAGCTATTCAGGTATGGATATGCCACTATTAACACTATTATCAAGAAGAATGAGAATTTTATCCATGGGGTTGAGGCCGGAGATCGCTAGGGCAACTATGCCACCTCTTAGAGATCCATCAAATGTAGCGGTGGAGACGGTTGTCAAGAATGAAGATATGCTTTCGACCTTTGGGAAAGAGAAGTCGGTGGAGAACCAAATTTCTCAGAATAAGAAAAGGAAATTCTTAAGAAGAAGGTTGCTAAGAAAGGTAGGGCTGCCAAAAATGGTAAAGCTAATATAGTTTGTCACAAGTGTTACAAGAATGGTCACTATGCTAACGAGTGTTGATCTCCTGATGGCAAGGTGGTTGTAGGGAAGTAGAAGGCGAAGTGCTTTAAATGCGACTAGTTGGGGCATTATAAGAACCATTGTCCAAAACCGGCCGAGGCTAACAAAGGAAATGTGTTTGCTTTAGAGCCATCTAGATTAAGACCAACAATGGCTAAGAAGGAAAAGTCTATGATGGAAGGTATGCTTTTGATTCATAGCATACCAGTTAGGGTGCCAGTTTTATACCGGTGTATCGCATTCATTTAAATCTCAGTGTTTGGTAGATAAGTTATTTTTAGAACCATCATACCTTGTTACTTCTTTGATGGTAGCTAATCCAATAGGAGGGTACGCAACTCTAGGGATGAGATGTGGTCATCTAGAGGTTGAGTTGCTAGGTTATACTTTTCTCTGCAATTTTTATGTATTTGATTTCATGGGTTTTGGGATTATTTTGGGTATGGATTGGTTGAGTAGATATGATGCTAGGATATTTTTCCAGGACATGAAAATATGATTGAGATACCTTGATAGTAGTGACTGAATAGTACACTCAGTTGAGAATTCGATTCCAGGAATTTATGCTTTGTTTTGAGACACAGAAGTGGAAGACGAATTGAATCGGGTGTTAATTGTTAGGGAATTTGCAAATGTTTTAGACCCAGTTACAGAATTACCACCGAAATGAGCTATTGAGTTTCATATAGATCTTGTACCTAGAGCCGAACCCATGAGTAGACCACCCAGCAGGATGACACATACCGATATCAAGGAGTTAAAGGTACAACAGGTGGACTTAGAAGGAAAGAGATTTATTAGACTAAGCAGTTCACTTTGGGAGCAGCCGTGGTGTTCGTGAAAAAACTGGATGGTTCGTTAAGATTGTGCATCGATCATCGTAAGTTGAATGAAAAGATGATAAAGGATCGATATCCTTTGCTGAGAATTGATGATTCGTTTGATTAATTGAGTAAAGCCAAAGTATTTTCCCAGTTGGATGTGGCGACAAGGTTCAATCAATTAAGAGTGGCGGAGGATAGTATTCCGTTGATGGTGTTTCGAAAGAGATATGGTTCGTATGGGGTGTTAGTGATGCCATTTGGATTAACTAATGCGCTAGCTTTCTTTATGGATTTGATTAACCTGATTTCCTAAGAGCACTTGGATTAATTCATGTTGATGTTCATTGATGACATTCTTATATATTCTAAGGATGAAAAAGATCATGAGATTCATCATAGATAGTTCTTGAGAAACTAAGGCAGCATCAACTGAAAATGATGTTTTTGAAGTGTCATTTCTAGAAGAAAGAAGTGAATTTTCTTGGTCATGTAGTTTTAGAGAAAAGATTATTAGTCGATCTAGCTAAGATCAAAGCTTTTAACAGTTGGAAGAGACCGGAGACATTGATCAAAATAAGAAGTTTTCTTGGACTAGTTGGCTATTACCGGAGATTTATTAAGGATTTTCCGCAGATAGCAGCGCCTTTGACCAAGCTAACCAGAAAGGACATGAAGTTCATTTGGTCTGGTAAATGTAAGGAAGCATTCCTTTAGTTAAAGCATTTTTTAGCCAATGCACCCGTGTTAGTAGTTCTAGACAGGAATCAAAATTTGGTGGTGTATACAGATGTATGTGGAATAGGATTAGGGGCTGTATTGATGCAAAATTGTAAATTGATTGCCTATGCTTCTCGATAGCTCAGACCATTGAAGTTAAATATCCGACTTGCGATTTAGAGTTGAAAGCTGTGATTTTCACATTGAAAGTGTGGAGACACTACCTCTTGGGAGAATGATTCGAGTTGTATATGGATCACTAGTCTTTGAGGTATTTATTTTCTCAGAAAGAGTTGAATATGAGATAACAGAGATGGTTGGAGGTTTTAGCAGCTTATAATTTTGCTATCGATTACGCACAAGGGAAAGGAAATAAAATTATAGATGCACTTAGCAGGAAAAATCAACAATGTTGTGTTAGCTATATTGGTAGAATGGAAGGATTTGGAGGCATTGATTACTTGTAGTGTGTAGTTGAGATCGACTGCTAGTTCTAGTCAAAGTATTGCCATGTTTTCTTGCTTGGAAGTTCGACCAATGTTGATCGAAAGGATTGGTTCAAAGAAAAGGGATGATCCGGTATTAGCTAAATGGATCAGAAGACTGGAAAATGGAAATGAGAGCGATGGTCTAAAGGATTTTAGTCTTGACTAGAGGGGACGGTTAAGAAAGAAGGGATGGTAATGTGTTCTGGATGTTGGAAACCTAAGGAGAGAAGTTCTTAGGGAGTGTCAAAGATCGAAGTTTATGATTCATCCTGTGGGAACAAAGATGTATCAAGATATGAAGAGATGTTTTTTTTGGGAAGTTATGAAGAAGGATGTAGGCTTATGGGTAAAGAAATATGAAAATTGCCAGCAAGTGAAAGCTAAACATCAGAAGCCAAGTGGATTGCTTCAGCCGTTGGATATACTGGTTTGGAAATGGGATTTGATATCCGTGGATTTTACTTATGGGTTGCCAAGGTCGAACAAGGGAAATGAAAGTATATAGGTTGTGGTAGATAGATTGACCAAGGGTGCCTATTTCATTCTTGTTAAGTTCACCCGGACGGCGCTTGTTTTGGCTAAGTTATTCATGAAGAACATAGTTAGACTGCATGGGATTCTAGTAGTATAGTCAGCGATAAAGATGCATTGTCCGCTAGTGAATTCTAGAAGAATCTACAGGAAGTGTTTGGTACCAAGCTTAAGATGAGTACCATTTATCACCCTCATATGGATGGGCAGATAGAGCAAGTCAGTAAGGTACTCGAAGATTTATTATGAGCTTGTGTACTAGATATTGGTGGGTCATGGGAAGACCATTTGCACTTGGTTGAGTTTTTCCTATAATAATAGCTGTCAAGATATTATAGGAATGGCGCATTTCGAAGCTTTGTATGGAAGGTCATGCAAATCACTAGCATGTTGGTTAGAGATCGGAGACAGATTGGTCCTTGATCCACATATGGTAAGAGAAGCCAAGAGAAGATTTAGTTAATCCGAGGTAGGATGAGAGAAGCTCAGTCTAGGCAAAATAGTTACGTGGATAAAAGGCGTAAGGATTTAGGGTTCTCAGTTGGAGTTCGTGTTTTCATTAAAGTATCACGGATGAAGGGTGTGGTACGATTCGGAAAGTCTGGAAAATTGGAACTGGGATATGTTGGACCGTTCCCCATTATAGAAAGGTTCGGAAAGCTCGCATACTAAGTAGAGTTACCGAGCAGTTTGGCAAGAGTCCATAATGTGTTTCATGTTTCTCATATAAGAAAGTATGTGCATGATCAAGAGACTATTATTTCTCCGACCGTGCTAGAAGATTTACTTGTAGAACCAGATCTAACTTTTGTGAGACAACCAGTTTAGGTTGTAGAGAGAGATGAGAAGATATTGAGGAACAAGACAGTCTGATTAGTGAAAGTCTAGTGGAGTGACAATGAGAAATACTGCATTTGGAAGACAGAAGACATGATTAGAGATACTTATCTTGAGCTATTATGATGGTATGTTATGTATTCTTATATAGACTTAGTAACTGGTAGGGTATACTAGCATTGGCTTTTACAGATGGTTGCATGTTTTATATGCTTGTTTTGCAGTCCTTAGTGGAGGGAATTCTTTAAGGAGGGGAGCTTGTAACTCTCCTAATTTTAGTTAACATTATTTAGAAGATTTATTTAGATATATTAAATAGAATAATATAATGTGTAGTGAGATAAGGGAATTGAGATTTGATAAACATTAAGGTTAAGCCTTAACCAAATAAATTTTAAGATTGTTTTATAACTTAAAACAAAAGGAGAATATATGGGAGGGGCAATTTAGGAAATAGATCTATCCTTTGCCTCAAACCCTCTTCCTCCTCATATTATTCTCACTTATCATAAATTAAAAACAATCAAAGAAAGAAGAGGAAGGCTGACAATAACTTAGAGAGAACGAAATCAAGGGAAAGGAAAGCTAAGGGAACCAAATCAACATTCAAATCTCAACTCCATTATCAAATCAAGGTGAATAATAACAGACCATCTTATTTTTATACCTATTTGGTTTCAAATCTTGTTTGGGCTAATTCGTTTATGCTGATATGATATGCCATGTTGATTTTATCATTCCTTGGGGGAAAAAATGGTTTACCTATGAAATTATTAAGTAGAATTTTAGGGTAAAAGCTAATATTTTTTTTGGATATGCTAAGTACAACATTATTTTGGAGATGGGTTTTTAGTTTCATAATTTTCCAAATTAAAGGCAATATTTTATGGATTTCCTAAAAGGAAATTGAGCTATTTTTGGGTTTTAATTATTTAAAATAATTAAATATGGATTTCGGCACTGAAATTTTTATATAATAAAGAATATCATATTTCTGAATTTCCATAATTATTTTGAAGTTGGTTTTGGAACTTGAATATTAAGAGCAGCTATGATTTCTTAAGGAATTTGTAAAAGATTGTTTTATTCAATAGAAATTGGACAAAAATCATGATTTGGTGAATTTGTTTTACTTTAAGTAGTAATAAATCAATTTTTAGTATAATTACGATAAGGCCATGCCACCCCAGCACCTTCAGATCTAAGTCCAGGCTGCATTTCATGAGTGTCATATACCGCAAATCCGTACCTCTTGATTAACCACTAATCTCCATTGATTAACTCAAAATGAACGGGAATACGAACTATAATGGGTTTTAAGAAGAAGGAAAAGTAGGAGAAGAAGAAGATAGAAGAAAAAGAGAAGAAAGAAAGAAGAAGAACAACAGAAAACACATCAGACAGAAAACAATATCAGAATCTTACACATCGCAGCGGAACAATATACAATAGATAATTACTAGTCTTTTAAAACAAAGAACTATATCATTTTATACATACATCAATCATCAGAGTCAATATACAACAATGGACAGTTATATAAACTTGTCCTCATACAGAATACACAGCGGAATAAATACTATCAGATACAAATACTACGTCTCGTTCTCCAGCTTATCTCCAAAGCTCCAGAATATCCAGAATATCCTGATAATCTAACTCTAGACTGCCCGTGTGGAAATTGGTGGGCACCCAGAGTTTAGAAGGGAACAATAAACTCCGAGTCAGTCATGGTGACTGGTGTGAGATCGTAAAACAGTAATTTATCTTTAAAATAAACAACAGAAAAATTTTAAAGTCAATTCGCAATGCTTTTGGAAAATGAAACTACCATAAGACCTCCCACCACACACACAATGCAAACGTAGACTTGGAGGAGATTTCTTCTTATGATAGTCAAAGATGCTTACTACGCAAAAATCAAATTCTTTTTGATATTATTATTAGTGCATAGTGGAAAACATTTCGAAAGTAGAATATAAATCTTAGCCAGCATAGGTACCATTATATTATGCCTGCTATAGCTGCCTCCTGAGGAGACAGGTTATACAATTGAAATCGTAAAGGCTCGTATTGTTTCTTTGGATTTCCAACAAATGGTCAGGCTAAGGAACTTCCTATCCACGATGGGTACGTCCCTGGAATAGACGACCCGAGAACCTAACCGGATCTCTGCCAACACAAGGCCGGGTTACCTCTGCAAAAATAGGTAACTACTGACACGCGTATGCCATCCCCCGATCGTCACCGATCTTCCCGAGGATCCCCGATTCGCAACAACCACAAAGAAATAAATTTTGCAGCAACCACAGAGGTTAAGTATCTGGGCTCCATACCATGATACCACCTTTATCCAGAAGGAATGACATACACTAAGGGGCGCTACTCCCTAGAACCTTGCCGCATCCTTCCTGTTCCGACCATTTCCGGGGTGTGAGGCTCGATGAAGTCTCGTCCACAAAGCTACGCTTTCTACAAAGCCCTGCTTCGGGTCAAACAAAAATGATCAACCTATGATCACAAAGATATAAGATCAAACAAATGATCATATCACAAATGATCAAACACTGATCATTTCACAGCAACACTCAGTATGCCACGTTACCAAATTGGGATATATCGCTGATAAATTTCAACTACATAACCTCTGAGCTCGTACGTCTCAGAGAAGGGTGTTAAGCTAAGAGAATAAATTCTCCGCCACCAACAGAAATGTATTTGAAAGAAATCAGCTTTATATCTCAAATTGTAACGTCAGACACACAATCCATACAAGTCTGTTCCGGGATCGAACAGAACCGAAGGCACTTCTCACGAAGCCCTTGCATATCCGGATAAATTTCTAATCACGTCCGGACTTCCCGTCACTAAGGGTGATAAAAACCTCTAAATCGGAGATCAGCCGATGTAGAGTAACTCGACGATAATCCTTCCGTTTTCAAAAATATCCGGTCTTCAACACCGGTCTTCGAATGCAATTCATAACGACGTATCACATATTCGGAATGGGTTATACGACCCCATGGTCCTTTCCCGGCTAACCCGAATAGTGAGCGTTTATTCAAAAATAAGTGTGGCATTCAAATTCAATCAATTCACAACAAATACCTATCTAAAGGTAATTATTGATAGTCGGTTATTTAACTATCAATAAAGATGCGCAACATCATCAGATTCCAAATAATTTTCCCAATTATTTATTTTCCAAAATATCTTTACTAGATATAAAATTTCCACACTTTCAAAAATAAATCAATATTTATTTTTCTAAACAATTTCCATTTCCTTTATAAATTCCATATGAATTCATATCTTTCAAAATCTCTACTGGTATACGATTTTCAATCGATTTCAAAATTCATTTTCAATTTATCTCTACAAAGATAAATTCTCAAAAACGTTTCATTTCGTTTTGGAAAACATTCCCATACTTATTTAAAAATAAGTAATTCACAAATCATTTATTTTCAACATTGAAAATATTCGTTATACGTAAATCAAAATTAAGTATACATTTCATTCTTTAAGGAAATCATTCTCTTAAGCACATTTATTTGAGTCAAAACGAATGTTACGTAAAACATCGTTACGACGACTCAAAATCACTAGTATAGGGATTCGGATTTTAATATAGATATATAAATCCCAATACTATACAAAAATATTTCCTTTCGGAAACCATTTACTATAACAACAGTGTTATAGTCCATCATTTCCTTATTTTCTCGAGACGTCTATTTCAACAATAAAAATGTTGAAATCTATGTATTCGATATCATAATACATTTTAAAAACATCTTTAAAATGTTTAACTTCATTTTTAATATCACTTCTTCAAAAATGAATCCATCTTATTCAATAATATATTCACTGTCCAAAATCGTGAATATAATTCACTTAACCAAATTTAAATCATCTCTACACATTTTATTTCAATAAAAATTCGCTATTCAAAATCTCGAATATATCTTCTTTAAATGATCTCCTATATTTAATTTATCAAATTCAATTGATTCCGAATTTATAAAACAATGTTTATAAATTTCACCTTTTATCTTTTATAACAACTTCGATTTGTAAATCTCCTTTATTAACAAATTCGATCAATATTACATTTGTAGGCAGAAATCCAATTTATAAGTTAGTTTCTTATAAATCTTTTATTCTACAATTTTATTCATTTTAACTTCACAATTTATACATCTATAAATTTCATTCATTTTAACTTCACAATTTATACATCAATAAATTTCATATCTTCACAATTTTAAAATTCTATAAAATTCATATCTTCACAATTTTAAACTCGTTTTACAATTCCAATAATTTTAATTGATAAATATATCAATTTTTCTGTACATCTTTTATAATACTTTAAAAATCTCAAATTAACCCATTTTACATTTAAATCAACTTTCATTTCAAAAATCACACTTTGGTCATATTTCACAAAAATCTTAACTTTTTATAACTTTAACATTTTAGACGTTTATTTATTTAAAATAAATCACTTCAAAAAATTCTTTTAAAATCAACATTGTTATTTTTAAAATTTTTAAAAATGAATCCAATGATGCAACACATCAATTAGTCCATCACAACAGTCAATATCATATATCAATATGATAACAGAATATATATCAATATCTGTAAATAAGTAAATACAGTTGAGGAATCCAGTTGGATCCCCCCAACCTGTTTCCCTGCATCCAAAGATGTTAGCACAATACCAATTCCACTTCGAGGTGGAATATCGCGGTATATGGGTTTTATAAAAATCCGCTTACTAACGGCGCAATAGGGTCTCATCCGCTATACGAGGCGGGAAATCATCAATCCAATATATACATATGCCAATATGTATATACTGCTATATATATAGATATATCCTATCATATCTAATAGCACATTCAAACAAATCAATCAATAACTGCAATTCAATCATAAATCTGAGTGAGAAGATCTCACCTTCGCTTTTATTTTCCAATCCGTTTCCATCTTGACTCGATTTTCTTGATTTATACCTTGTATAACAATCATATAAATTTATTAACATTCGAATTAAATCGAACTATTAAATTATCGTTTGATTTATTTACTTAACCAAAAGTCTTATCTTACCTGATTTAAATTTTCAAACCAATTTTCCTTTTAATAAAATATTTCCTAATCACCAAAATAATCACATAGGTTAGCAAAATAAATTTATATTCCCAGTTAAACTCCAGTTAATCCAACCCTTAATAAATTCTTCAGACAATTTTAAAACCCCTATAATTCCTTTTAAATTTTGTCTTAAGTAAAATTACTGTAATTATATTCCACTATATATTTTTGTATGGATGTATTCATATTTACATACTTTTCTTTACTGTATAAAAATTATATTATTATTTTCTTTTTCTGCCTTTAAATAATATACATATACCTTACTGCAAATTTTAACAACTTTTAAATTTCAAAATTATTTGTATTACCTTACTGTTATCTATAAATTACACTGTAATCTGTATATTAATCTATGGATTGAAGACAATAAACTGTTTTATAAATGTTACTGTAAAAATTTTTTTTCTTTTTTTTTTCTAAAATAGTTTATTGTTGAAACATTTATTAAAAGAAAAAAAAGAAAAAAACTCCTTTACCTCACTGACGATCGCATGCTCGAAGTTCGCCGGAGAGCCACGTTCCCTAGTTCGTCACGACCTCCAATCCGAAGTCGAGCACCCCCCCCCACGCTTGAACGCAGTCTCGTGCTCGCGAATCCACTCGCCTGCCGCCACGTTCTCGACCAAAACGAGCTGCTCGAATCGAGCCCCAGGTCGTCTCCCACTCGCGAAGCTCTCCAGCAAATGTCACCGCCGCGTGCGCCTCCTCCCCTGCCGCGATGAACTTGAATCGACCCCTCACTTGACAGCGCCGTCGCCTCGCGCGATTCCATCGCCGAGCTCAAATCCCTAACGAGATCGCGGCCAAGCTCCTTCGACTGATTCGCGACCCACAGAGGAGCCACCGCCATCACCTCTCTTTGATTGCGAAGCTGTTTAGAACGAATTGATTTCTGTTGATGATAACGAAAAGAAGGTCTTCGGCCATAAATTGATTTCGAACGAAATTTGTTTTCGTTTTGAATCCGTTGAACAGAGTGGTATTTACAAAGGGAAGAAGGGATGCTTCACACGATCAGCTTCGTGATTTTCGGCGTAGATTTAGGGAGATGACGTGCTGAGGTTTGACTTAATTTTTTTAAATTTTAATTTTAAATTAAATTCGTTTAAAAACTTCAACGTGTTGATCTATCGTGTGCACACATACAAACTCCGAAAAATACGAGATTCGAAATCCGAGAATAATTCAATATTACGGACCCAATGGAACAGGTTTCGTCGAATTCCGAGACTGCGCCTCGGACGGCTATTTTTAAATTCGATTTTGAACGATATAATTTCAAAACTGGACAAATCACTTTCAAACTCGATTCTGAAGCTTCTATTATCTTCAGTATTATCAATACGAATTTTAAAAGCTTTCGAAATATTTTTCTTCAGCTTAAATTGAAGATACAAATTTTTATTCAACATCCAATCGATTAAATTTTATAATTTAATCGTCAAATTCAAAGTTATATCGGGGATTCAAATTAAATTACCGTTCAAATATTTAAAATAAATTAAATATTCTCAATTTAATTTGTTCAAAATTCTGGGTCGTTACAGACTTCCCTCCTTAAAAGAATTTCCTCCTCGAAATTACAAGTTAGGAAAAATGGTCCTTAACTCGTCTACTATTTTCCAACATCTAAATAGTTTTATCAATTTATCACAACAAATCTTTCTACTAAAGATTCGTTATCATCAACTAAATTTCAACTTCAACTCTAAGTTTCAAAACACATTGTTTAACTTCTAAATTCAAATTCGAGTTTAAATTCAAATTTTAACTTCAAAATTTTCTCAAAAATTTTCTAACACTCGAAATTTTCGAAAAATTTCGCCAGCGTCTCCTTTGCGCGGCTAATACGGCACGACTACAAAACGTCCCTACGGACTCTCAGATTTCAAAAAGAAAAGAAAAAACCAAGCGGCTAGACAGGAAATCATCAAAAACTCATATTAAAACTCAAATACATACCTTTTCCGAGCAATTCAAATTTATCTTTGCAATTCAATTCCAATTCCTTATAACACTTGTGTATCCTACTAGCCATAATATCTAGTTATAACATTCAAACTATTTTGCACATTTTATTACAAAATTTTGATACTTCTTATATCATCTTTACTTCCCTATTGAAGTTTCATATTCATTTTCATTCAATTTCACATTTCAAATTTCATTTGAATTTAATTCACAATTCCAACCTTATTTGGATTCTATTTAACTTCTGAATATTGAATTTTATCAATTATCTTTCATTCACAACTGCATCATTTTAAATTAGTTTCATTTACTAATTTATCACAAATTGTAATTCACTTTATTCAAATTTATTTTCAACATTCAGTTTCAATTCCAGTTTTATTCTTTCGTTCATTCCCAAAATTTATTTTCAATTTGCCATTTTGGTTTATAACCACTCATATTAAATTGGATTTCAAATTCCATATGAATTTAATTCATTTCACTTTATTTAATTTATTCACTTATACTTAATTTAATTTAACTCCATCCTTTAAATTGAATTTATTTCGTTCAATACCTTATTCATTTGGTCAATATTCAATTAGTTTCACTTACTGATTTTTAGTTTAATACTTCATAAATATTTTTATATAGTATTCCAGAGTCTTTTCAAAACCATTTTTGAAAACAATTCAAATTATCCTTTGAATTTTCTAAAACAAAATCCAAATTTTCCAAACACTTCTATTTAAAACAATTTAGCAGCGATTCCTCTTTTGGAAACCCGAAAATGAACACCAATAATGCCGCGGTCATTATCGAAGTTATTTTCCAGCGACCGAAAAGAGTTTAGAGCTTTCATCTCTCCAAAATACTTTTCAAAACCTTTGAAATTCATTTTCAAATCAAAAAGGAATTTTAAACTTTCCAAATCTCCAAAATTTTCAAATTCTTTTCAAAACATTTCCAAAAACTTCTCTGGAATTCCGTTTCAAATTATAAGTCACATTTATAATTTATATTCTTAAATTTCATTTGTATATGGATTTATTTCTTAACTTTGGAGTTACGATTTCAATTTCTCATTTAATTTCAATGATAATAGTTTAATATTATCACTTCTAACAACCATGCAACCATATACTATAGTAATTCATAGAAAAACATTTCTTTTATACACAAAAATAATTTTGGGCAAATTATCTCATTTACCCTATTCAAAACAATACTGTACCGAATTGTTCTATTCGAGTGTTTAGAGATCCCTATCGATAGAGTTGTACGGACAATACCGACCAGAATCCATATACCACTCAACAAACCAATCATCACAATATAAAACAATTTTATATTCACTAACAAATACGCGCTCATATCTATTATTACACTCAACTCATTCTAGAGTACTGCTGACTCTATCTCTAATGAGTAACACCCAACAGAGCAGGGTTATCGCTTAACCATATGCTCTGATACCAAATGTAAAGACCCACAAATCCGTCTTCCGAAAACCCGACACTGCTACGTCCACTGTAGAAATTGCCGAACAATCGGATGGCGGAAACGCGAACTTTAATATTTAAAAGAAGAGGAGGAAGAAAAGATAGAAGAAAAAGAGAAGAAAGAAAGAAGAAGAACAACAGAAAACACATCAGACAGAAAACAATATCAGAATCTTACACATCGCAGTGGAACAATATACAATAGATAATTACTAGTCTTTTAAAACAAAGAACTATATCATTTTATACATACATCAATCATCAGAGTCAATATACAACAATGGACAGTTATATAAACTTGTCCTCATACAGAATACACAGCGGAATAAATACTATCAGATACAAATACTACGTCTCGTCCTCCAGCTTATCTCCAAAGCTCCAGAATATCCAGAATATCCTGATAATCTAACTCTAGACTGCCCGTGTGGAAATTGGTGGGCACAAAGAGTTTAGAAGGGAACAATAAACTCCGAGTCAGTCATGGTGACTGGTGTGAGATCGTAAAACAGTTATTTATCTTTAAAATAAACAACAGAAAAATTTTAAAGTCAATTCGCAATGCTTTTGGAAAATGAAACTACCATAAGACCTCCCACCACACACACAATGCAAACGCAGACTTGGAGGAGATTTCTTCTTATGATAGTCAAAGATGCTTACTACGCAAAAATCAAATTCTTTTTGATATTATTATTAGTGCATAGTGGAAAACATTTCGAAAGTAGAATATAAATCTTAGCCAGCATAGGTACCATTATATTATGCCTGCTATAGCTGCCTCCTGAGGAGACAAGTTATACAATTGAAATCGTAAAGGCTCGTATTGTTTCTTTGGATTTCCAACAAATGGTCAGGCTAAGGAACTTCCTATCCACGATGGGTACGTCCCTGGAATAGACGACCCGAGAACCTAACCGGATCTCTGCCAACACAAGGCCGGGTTACCTCTGCAAAAATAGGTAACTACTGACACGCGTATGCCATCCCCCGATCGTCACCGATCTTCCCGAGGATCCCCGATTCGCAACAACCACAAAGAAATAAATTTTGCAGCAACCACAGAGGTTAAGTATCTGGGCTCCATACCATGATACCACCTTTATCCAGAAGGAATGACATACACTAAGGGGCGCTACTCCCTAGAACCTTGCCGCATCCTTCCTGTTTCGACCATTTCCGGGGTGTGAGGCTCGATGAAGTCTCGTCCACAAAGCTACGCTTTCTACAAAGCCCTGCTTCGGGTCAAACAAAAATGGTCAACCTATGATCACAAAGATATAAGATCAAACAAATGATCATATCACAAATGATCAAACACTGATCATTTCACAGCAACACTCAGTATGCCACGTTACCAAATTGGGATATATCGCTGATAAATTTCAACTACATAACCTCTGAGCTCGTACGTCTCAGAGAAGGGTGTTAAGCTAAGAGAATAAATTCTCCGCCACCAACAGAAATGTATTTGAAAGAAATCAGCTTTATATCTCAAATTGTAACGTCAGACACACAATCCATACAAGTCTGTTCCGGGATCGAACAGAACCGAAGGCGCTTCTCACGAAGCCCTTGCATATCCGGATAAATTTCTAATCACGTCCGGACTTCCCGTCACTAAGGGTGATAAAAACCTCTAAATCGGAGATCAGCCGATGTAGAGTAACTCGACGGTAATCCTTCCGTTTTCAAAAATATCCGGTCTTCAACACCGGTCTTCGAATGCAATTCATAACGACGTATCACATATTCGGAATGGGTTATACGACCCCATGGTCCTTTCCCGGCTAACCCGAATAGTGAGCGTTTATTCAAAAATAAGTGTGGCATTCAAATTCAAGCAATTCACAACAAATACCTATCTAAAGGTAATTATTGATAGTCGGTTATTTAACTATCAATAAAGATGCGCAACATCATCAGATTCCAAATAATTTTCCCAATTATTTATTTTCCAAAATATCTTTACTAGATATAAAATTTCCACACTTTCAAAAATAAATCAATATTTATTTTTCTAAACAATTTTCATTTCCTTTATAAATTCCATATGAATTCATATCTTTCAAAATCTCTACTTGTATACGATTTTCAATCGATTTCAAAATTCATTTTCAATTTATCTCTACAAAGATAAATTATCAAAAACGTTTCATTTCGTTTTGGAACACATTCCCATACTTATTTAAAAATAAGTAATTCACAAATCATTTATTTTCAACATTGAAAATATTCGTTATACGTAAATCAAAATTAAGTATACATTTCATTCTTTAAGGAAATCATTCTCTTAAGCACATTTATTTGAGTCAAAACGAATGTTACGTAAAACATCGTTACGACGACTCAAAATCACTAGTATAGGGATTCGGATTTTAATATAGATATATAAATCCCAATATTATACAAAAATATTTCCTTTTGGAAACCATTTACTATAACAACAGTGTTATAGTCCATCATTTCCTTATTTTCTCGAGACGTCTATTTCAACAATAAAAATGTTGAAATCTATGTATTCGATATCATAATACATTTTAAAAACATCTTTAAAATGTTTAACTTCATTTTTAATATCACTTCTTCAAAAATGAATCCATCTTATTCAATAATATATTCACTGTCCAAAATCGTGAATATAATTCACTTAACCAAATTTAAATCATCTCTACACATTTTATTTCAATAAAAATTCGCTATTCAAAATCGCAAATATATCTTCTTTAAATGATCTCCTATATTTAATTTATCAAATTCAATTGATTCTGAATTTATAAAACAATGTTTATAAATTTCACCTTTTATCTTTTATAACAACTTCGATTTGTAAATCTCCTTTATTAACAAATTCGATCAATATTACATTTGTAGGCAAAAATCCAATTTATAAGTTAGTTTCTTATAAATCTTTTATTCTACAATTTTATTCATTTTAACTTCACAATTTATACATCTATAAATTTCATTCATTTTAACTTCACAATTTATACATCTATAAATTTCATATCTTCACAATTTTAAAATTCTATAAAATTCATATCTTCACAATTTTAAACTCGTTTTACAATTCCAATAATTTTAATTGATAAATATATCAATTTTTCTGTACATCTTTTATAATACTTTAAAAATCTCAAATTAACCCATTTTACAATTAAATCAACTTTCATTTCAAAAATCACACTTTGGTCATATTTCACAAAAATCTTAACTTTTTATAACTTTAACATTTTAGACGTTTATTTATTTAAAATAAATCACTTCAAAAAATTCTTTTAAAATCAACATTGTTATTTTTAAAATTTTTAAAAATGAATCCAATGATGCAACACATCAATTAGTCCATCACAACAGTCAATATCATATATCAATATGATAACAGAATATATATCAATATCTGTAAATAAGTAAATACAGTTGAGGAATCCAGTTGGATCCCTCCAACCTGTTTCCCTGCATCCAAAGATGTTAGCACAATACCAATTCCACTTCGAGGTGGAATATCGCGGTATATGGGTTTTATAAAAATCCACTTACTAACGGCGCAATAGGGTCTCATCCGCTATACGAGGCGGGAAATCATCAATCCAATATATACATATGCCAATATGTATATACTGCTATATATATAGATATATCCTATCATATCTAATAGCACATTCAAACAAATCAATCAATAACTGCAATTCAATCATAAATCTGAGTGAGAAGATCTCACCTTCGCTTTTATTTTCCAATCCGTTTCCATCTTGACTCGATTTTCTTGATTTATACCTTGTATAACAATCATATAAATTTATTAACATTCGAATTAAATCGAACTATTAAATTATCGTTTGATTTATTTACTTAACCAAAAGTCTTATCTTACCTGATTTAAATTTTCAAACCAATTTTCCTTTTAATAAAATATTTCCTAATCACCAAAATAATCACATAGGTTAGCAAAATAAATTTATATTCCCAGTTAAACTCCAGTTAATCCAACCCTTAATAAATTCTTCAGACAATTTTAAAACCCCTATAATTCCTTTTAAATTTTGTCTTAAGTAAAATTACTGTAATTATATTCCACTATATATTTTTGTATGGATGTATTCATATTTACATACTTTTCTTTACTGTATAAAAATTATATTATTATTTTCTTTTTCTGCCTTTAAATAATATACATATACCTTACTGCAAATTTTAACAACTTTTAAATTTCAAAATTATTTGTATTACCTTACTGTTATCTATAAATTACACTGTAATCTGTATATTAATCTATGGATTGAAGACAATAAACTGTTTTATAAATGTTACTGTAAAAATTTTTTTCTTTTTTTTTCTAAAACAGTTTATTGTTGAAACATTTATTAAAGGAAAAAAAAGAAAAAAACTCCTTTACCTCACTGACGATCGCATGCTCGAAGTTCGTCGGAGAGCCACGTTCCCTAGTTCGTCACGACCTCCAATCCGAAGTCGAGCACCCCCCCCCACGCTTGAACGCAGTCTCGTGCTCGCGAATCCACTCGCCTGCCGCCACGTTCTCGACCAAAACGAGCTGCTCGAATCGAGCCCCAGGTCGTCTCCCACTCGCGAAGCTCTCCAGCAAATGTCGTCGCCGCGTGCGCCTCCTCCCCTGCCGCGATGAACTTGAATCGACCCCTCACTTGACAGCGCCGTCGCCTCGCGCGATTCCATCGCCGAGCTCAAATCCCTAACGAGATCGCGGCCAAGCTCCTTCGACTGATTCGCGACCCACAGAGGAGCCACCGCCATCACCTCTCTTTGATTGCGAAGCTGTTTAGAACGAATTGATTTCTGTTGATGATAACGAAAAGAAGGTCTTCGGCCATAAATTGATTTCGAACGAAAGTTGTTTTCGTTTTGAATCCGTTGAACAGAGTGGTATTTACAAAGGGAAGAAGGGATGCTTCGCACGATCAGCTTCGTGATTTTCGGCGTAGATTTAGGGAGATGACGTGCTGAGGTTTGACTTAAATTTTTTAAATTTTAATTTTAAATTAAATTCGTTTAAAAACTTCAACGTGTTGATCTATCGTGTGCACACATACAAACTCCGAAAAATATGAGATTCGAAATCCGAGAATAATTCAATATTACGGACCCAATGGAATGGGTTTCGTCGAATTCCGAGACTGCGCCTCGGACGGCTATTTTTAAATTCGATTTTGAACGATATAATTTCAAAACTGGACAAATCACTTTCAAACTCGATTCTGAAGCTTCTATTATCTTCAGTATTATCAATACGAATTTTAAAAGCTTTCGAAATATTTTTCTTCAGCTTAAATTGAAAATACAAATTTTTATTCAACATCCAATCGATTAAATTTTATAATTTAATCGTCAAATTCAAAGTTATATCGGGGATTCAAATTAAATTACCGTTCAAATATTTAAAATAAATTAAATATTCTCAATTTAATTTGTTCAAAATTCTGGGTCGTTACAATGAGTGTCGAAGTCATGTTGAAAGGAAGCAAAGGGTAGTTACTTCGGTAACTATGTAACAGTTCCAAGTAGGTCGAAGTCGACCTCTTCGACAATATAGTATCGGTAGTCATGGCACTTTATGTTTATCTTAACGGTTAAATGCTAATGTTAACTTTGACGACGTCGCATGTCTTCACCATTGTTTTCAATAATGCTGCACCTAATCACTTTATTTTTTCCAAACCATGGTAGTGATGTCGCGTTTATTGACTTTGACTCTATATAAAAAGAGGCATATAGCAAAAGAAATTTAAATATACAAGATTTAAATTGTCGTCGAGGGTCTTGGGGTCGATGTTCATCAAGGTCGGTGACCTTATGTTTATTGTCGATACCTTATGGCCAAGACATCATGCTTTATATTTTTAATGCCGAAGAGGTTTATTTAGGATGTTAACTAAAACTGGCTTAAAGGGGCGAAGAGGACTATGTTTATGAGGGTCATAACCTTATGTCTTTGGCAATTATCCATATAACTTATAAAGGTTTAAGTGTTTGACTTCAACCCAGATAATGGCCGATATTGTTTAATGCCAAATGAAATATATTTTATTCTATTAAAGGTGGAAAGTCTTAAGCTATTATGTCAACATCGTTAATGACAACGACGTTGATTTATTTCAAACTATTTAAATGGCTAAGTGTTCCCTTGTTTTGAATATGAATTAAAAGGATAAATCATATATTATTATCAAAATGGTTTTAAGGGTTTTAATTATGAGGTAGCCCGAGTTTTGAGTTAAAGATTTCCAAAGAGAATATTACTTAAGATTAAGTAATTTGAACATATTGAATGATGGATGCTCTATATTCTTGTCTTCATTTGATTAGTATAATTTATAATTGTTATTGTCATACTCATATCATTTATAACCCATAACTGCATTTTGGGGTATTAATGGAAGAATAACTAGCTAGGTTTTTCCTATAATGAGTACGGCCAAACTAACTCCTGAGTGAGAAGAATTGCATCCAGGAGACGAAGGAGATCAAAATTTTATTAGGATGCCTTAGACTGATCGAGAGAAATTGTAAACAAGATAATAAGTAGAATATGGGACTAATGTAGGGTCGTGTCCTATACTACAACTGTTAGCCCTCGGTTGGTAAAGGTCTGCGATTCCAATGCGTAGGGCTTAATGAGATGAAAGGACAGTCATGCACAGAAAGAAACTTGTACCTCTATATGCTCACATTTGATAAAGGAAAACTCCTAACCGTATTTGGAAATTATTAATGATGGAAACCTCCTAACTGTATCTAGAGCATAGTTATAGACTACTAACTGTATCTGGAGTGTTAAATGTTTCTACTAACCAAATATGGAGATAAATAAGGATGAGTGTTCTCCTAACCATATCTGGAGACGTTTTTGTATCTGGTTGAACTGAAATAGGACAGAGTGTCCCGATGCCTCCTAACCGTATTTGAAGATAGTTCCTTAGTTGGCCTGAGAAAACTATTAGGTTCACAAGAACACTGGGAGAACTATGGAGTGGTACCGTAAGTCTGGAAAAGGAATTAGGTAAGCCTTAGGAATCAATAACCCTAGATTGACAGAGTAAACAGAATTACCCATATCATACATGTGCATATGTTTATGTCATATCATCATTATGTTTTTAACCATTGTGCATGCAGGAGCAAAGTATATGGTTTTTTATTTGACTAAGATACTAGTGAGGGGAAACCTGTTCCACTCTGTAGTGTGGTTTCACTAGATATCTATTAGTTCGAGATGGTAAGTTATTATTCATACCAGACTTTTTGCCTGACTCGAAGCTTTTATTTTTTCCCTTAAACTCTCGGGTGCTCAAAATTAATTTGAGTAGGTTGAGAGTAAAGGGTTTTACCAGGTTTCCTAGTATATGAATCTTCCAGAGATGTGTTGGTGGCAATCTAGCTATTTAGGACTTCTTATCTTTTCCGCTGTGTTGTTTAAGTTTGTCTCTTTGGATGTAACAACCTGTATTTTTGATAATTAAAAATATGAAATTTAATAAAATTTTAAATTTTAATATTGGAGAAATTAAAATTTATGATTTATAAATGGGAAAGATTTTTAGAATGTAATTTAATAATGATGATTTAATGTAATTGATAATTGTTTTAATGTTTCTGTAACAACCCTGGTATTGGTGATTACCTATAAAATTGAATTATAATGATAGTTATAATTTAATATTGAGAATCAAATAAATTTGAGAAGAAAAAGAATTTTTATTAAAGTTTTTTATTTGGAATAAACAATGTAACTTGAGAATAAATATTGGGTTTTTGTTAACTTTAAGTTAATAAATCAATTGAGTGTTTATTTCAACATTTAATGGTTGGAACAAATATTTATAGTTGAAAATAAAGTTTTAAAGCTTTATTCTATTAAGTTTGAGAAGAAAATGATAAACTGTTAATTTTTATTTGAGTTATGCAACGGTGTTGTAAGTTATTGCTTATATTAAAAGCTTTTATTGAATTTAAAAGAAATATGAAGAAAATAAGTATTTTATTAAAATAAAAGACGAAATATGGTTTAAAAATGATAGTTGATGATGAAAAAGTGTTAAAAAATGATATTTTGCAAGAAAGAAATTTTTATTTAGTTTGTTATGTTTAAAATGGTGTTTTACACTAAAATTGTGTAACTTGTAGAATATTGTTAAAAATGGGGATTTATTGATAAAATTATATTTTTATTGTTAAAATAAATTTTATTTTGTCACAATAACTATGTTATTCCAAAACAAATTGATGTACGTATTTTATTTGGCTTGAAATGTAGTATTGTATGTATATAGTGTAAAATAGGTTAATATGTATACATAACCTTGCATTTTCACTAAGTTATTTTTCTCTTGGGCTTATTTGGGTAGAAACTTGACCCAATAGCCTTTACTAGAACCTTCTAGCTTGAGGAAAAAAATTATTGTACATAGTTTTCAATTGTCTCATCTCGTCCAAAATATTTAGAAAAAAAACAAAAGAAAGCAATGGCTGCTTTCATCTAAATCCAATTTCTACCCAATTTTTCTACGAATTAAAGGTGGAAATCATCTAATCTAAATTAAGAGTAGAAAGGTAATCTCCTTCCAATACCAAATAGTTTTCATCAAAATTTGAGAACTTGAGATGTGAATTGTATTTTATTTGCTTATGTTTGTTTTGCATGTCCATTTCCAAGTTTCTAAAGGTTCTTAGGCCTTCCATCTTCACCAAAGATCACAACTTTCTAGCAAATCGCTGCTACTTCTTGCTAAAACTATTCGGTAAGCAAAGTCAAAGTTTTCTTACAGCAAGCTAAAGCAAAATATCAAATTTTGCCATCAATTTGTTGCTTGAAATTCTCAATTTATTGAATAGGTTTTCTCTTTTGTTGGCTGAAAAAGCATCATTTTCAAAAAATCATATCTTCTTCAATTTACAGCCAATTGCTCCCAATTTTTGTGCAGTAGTTGGACTGCACAATATTTCTGGAAATTTTCATTGAATTTTGAATTGTTTTGATATAGAAAATTGTTGGTTTAAATCGGCCAAAAATCCATCTCTGTTTGTTGGCCGAAAAAGCATCATTTTCAAAAAATCATATCTTCTTCAATTTACAGCCAATTGCTCCCAATTTTTGATATGTTGCAGTAGTTGGATTGTAAAATATTTCTGGAAGTTTTCATTGAATTTTGAATTGTCACTACACCATAGATGACCTTCTGCAACATTTTTGCAAGGTGTTGCCAGCTAAAATGTTGCGATAGCTATAAAATTTTAGTCCTACTGCAACGTTGTATTTTTGGTGTTACCTTAGCCATAAAAATGTGTTGCTCTAGCCAAACAAGTGTAACACGATGCAACATTTTTATATAGTGTTGCTATAGATATATTCTAATTAAAAAATTAAAAAAAATTACACCTCAGCGATCCACACCACTAGTTAAAACAAAATCTCAACCATTCATCCACTATCTACTACGTTTCCTTTATTTTCCGCTGACATTTTCATTCACGTGCTTCCTTTTCATTTCGTTCTCCCCCAAATCGTATAAACAAAAATTAGGGATTTTAGTTCTACCCCGATCTATTCCTTTTTGCCTTAATTTCCTATTCCTCCAGCAGAGCCTGTAATCGCAACTCCAATCCACATCTTCTAATTCGCATCGTGCTTAGGGATTGCAAGTGGAAAATTTGTTCGTCAGTCGTGACTTTGAGATTCAAAAATTGACGAAATCGCAACTTCAATCATGCATAGGGATTGCAAGTGGAAAATCTATTTATAAGTAGCTCTGATTTATTTCTTTGAAATTCTTGGGATGATTTGTGTTGTTTCGATGCGTTTGCCAGTGATGAAGTAGGTGTAATTTATATGGCTTTCGAACCCTAATTTCTCTGATTTCACGAAAGCTTCGGTCTTGATTGTTGCGTTTAATTCTTTGAGTTGAATGATTTTTCCCTTGCACATTTGGGTCTTCTCGTTTTATTTGTAAAAAAATGTATATAAATTGGACACGATCTTAAAATTAGTTAAGTCATGTCTTACAAAAATAATAGTTTGTTAATACAAATGAATTTGTGCCTGCTTATGCATCTGAGTTAACCGTTCACAGATGTAGCACGAATAGTGTTTGTTAAAATTAACCTGACATCGGTAAATACAACTTAATTAACAATATAATGCTGCAAACATAAAAAAGAGTACTCAATCTACAAATATAATGCTGTGTATGCAAAAGTAGTGAGGGATAAAGGAAGTTTACTGATGCTTGGTTGTTGAAGTTTGATATTGGTTTGCTTCTGGAAGGATTATGGTGCAGGAGTACTGTTGGATTTGGGTTTGAGGTGATTTGTGGAGGTGGAGATGGCGAAGATACTATTTCTTGATATTGCAAGTGAAAATATATGATTTTATTAAAATTGTAAACCTAAGTATTCCAACAGTGTCTGTGTGACATCAATTTTTCTATTTTGAATAAATGTTAACATTGAACAAGTTAATGCAATAGAAATTAAATCCAACGTTTAATATTTAGAACTCATGTATAGGCTATTATTGTACGGATACGATGATACCTGGTCATCTCCCTGTGAAGCTTTGTCAAAACATGGACGACATTCCTAAATACTCATACAACATTGTTAGCCTATGGGATAAACATGTAGATTTATATTTTGTAGTTAATGGATAATAATCTTGAGTAATTTATTATAGTTAGTGGATAATAAACATGTAATCTCAGTTTTCTTATAATAAAGAACTACAGTTTCACTTTATTATAGCTTTGACATCCGAATTGGTTACTTATAGTCATATGGATTATTGAAATAATAATTTTGGATAACACAGTCTTTGTTGTATCACTGATTAACAAGAAATTTGGAGTTTGACTTATTGCTTATGATATTGTACTGTTGTTTAAGTATTGGCATCGTATCATGCTAATATTGAGAATTTATTTTAATATGAATCCATAACTATCACGCAACTCATCTTATGATTACAAAAACCTGCAGACCAATAACATTATATTATTTAAAATGTGTGCACCATTTAATCATAAAAAGCTTGGAATTAATAGTTATTGCTATCGTGAATATCTTAATAATTAGATCTTCTAATTATGTTACTCAGTCTGTGGTTATATCGAAGAAACATCAAAAGAGTTAACATCATTACAATAGTAATAAATATAACAGTTGCGTCAAAACATGTTTACATCTCGCTTTGAATAAACAAGTGGTTGTGTGTCCTCATTTCTGTTTCTAAATTTGTTCTATGCAAGGCATAATTTTTTTTAAGTGGTTGTGTGTCCTCATTCTAGTATTCTAAGTTTTAAGACATAAAAATAACTAGATGGAAAACTTTTAAATGCAGCTGCATCAGACCATATAGTGAACTTGCTCAGGTACTGGATGTAAACCATGTACATGTTAAAGCTTCATATCGACGTGGTAATGTAAACTCAATATACCTATAAGTAACATTATTAACAATGAAATTTTAACTAACATTATTAACAAATTCTTTATAATTTTCTATATCTATGTAATGCTGTTGCTGCTGCAGCATGTAATGTAATGTGAAGTATATTGTGACTGTTGTTGTCAGGTTATGTGGACGTTCTCCATATATTTGGAGGCTGTTTCTATTCTTCCTCAGCTTGTTTTGTTACAAAGGACAAAGAATATCGACAACTTGACCAGGCAATATGTTTTCTTCCTTGGGTACATTGTCATTTAATTTTTAGTTATTGAATCATTCACCACTTACTGCTGTGGACAGTGTCTTTCTAAATAAATTGCCATTTTTGGCTATAGTCGCAAACTGAAATCAAAATGTTGTATCTACAGTGCATACAGATTGTTGTACATCCTCAATTGGATTTACCGCTACTTCACTGAACCACATTATGTGCATTGGATAGGTATGAAACTTCCACAAATTCCTTGCTTACATTCCAAATATAAGTATTGTTCCTTTTGTAGTATTACCATATGTTTTACCTATTTCCAATTTCAGCTTGGATATCTGGACTTGTACAGACTCTTCTTTATGCTGATTTCTTTTATTATTACATAATCAGGTATGAATACAATCTGTAAGCAAACTTCAATTATCTTGTCATCTCTATTTCATTTTTTTATTATTGACATTGAATTACAACATGAAAATCTTGAATTATTCACAAAAATAATAAGAAGATTTTTTTATTATTTTGAAATAGGTGATAAACGAGACCCTTCGATTCAGAAACATTGTAAACTTTCTCCATCGGAAGGCGATTAGAGATGTACATTACAAATGCTATGGAAGTAGTTGAAGACTCAGTGTATGAGTCGGTATGAAACTGTATATGTAATGAGTGAACTGAGTGATGTAGTGAGGAATATCTGTATATGTGAATATCAGTGTTATATATCATTGAATTGTAAAATATCAGAGTCAGGAATTTGCACTGTTTCAAATGTTGAAATAAACTATTCATTTAAATAAAATACTGTTTGAATATCAAATTCTGTGCAATAGCATTTTATTAAATAAATATTTATTTCTATTAAAAAATGAAATATGCTCTACATTGTGGGCCCCACAAGATGTGGGCCCCACAACTTCAGAAAGTTAATATCTATAGCAACATTTTTGGAATGTTGCTACAAATACCTATGGGTGTTGCTATAGACCCAAATAGGGTTCTATTGCAACAATATTACTTATGTTACCTTAGATAGTCAAAATGTTGCCTTTGAGATCTAAGGCAACGGCAAAAATTGCATCACCCGAAAAGTGTTGCCATAGACCTATGGCAACATTTTTGGGCCTGATCTAACATTTTTTTTTATGTTGTAGAAGGCCGTTTATGGTGTAGTGTGTTTTGATATAGCAAATCGTTGGTTCAAAACAGCCTAAAATCTTGCTCTATCTGGTTTGCTGAAAAGTGTTATGTTCAAAAAATAATAACTCTTTTTGTTTGCAGCAAATTGCTCCAAATTTTGGATATGTTATAGTCCTCTTGTCGTAGTATATTGCTGCAAAATTTTGTTGAAATCTGGGTTGTTTTGACACCCCAAATTACTGTCGAAAGTCAGCCAAAACTCAGTTGCTTGATAGATTGTTCTTTTGCTCCTATTTGCGCTTTCGTTAACTATTTCACTGCATATTTCGATGATTTCGAATATTGTATAAATAAGTTTGATGATGAATGTTTAAGTCTTTTTATCGGACAATGGACTGGCTTGATTTTGGAAATTTTTAGAATTTAAATTTTATTTAAATTCTATTTCAATCTAAATGTCGATAAATGTCGATATTTGAAGAATTCGATGGTTTTAATTGATTTTGGTCTTGAATAAGTTTATGAATTTTTTATAAATTATGGTTAATTAAATAAATGTTTTTAAGAAATTTTAAAGGGGTTTTAAGCAATATTTTTTAAAGTATTTTATAAATAGATAATCTATTCGATAAATGGATTTTTTTCCTTATATCACTTATTTAAAAATCTCTAAAAATTGTTTAAAAATCCCGTTTTCTCTATAAAATTATTCTAAATATGTTTTAGCCTATTTAGATGATTTTCGACGTATAAGAATGAGAAATAAATGATTTGGCAGAAATACGTGGTATGGGACATGTGTTTTCGCCTCATCGCTTAATATCGGACTTGTACTGTCGAATCTGCTTTGAAGTACTGTTTTATGATATTTTTACTTGCCGAGGACATGAGGCGGGATTGTTATGATGAATTGATGATGGTTTTGATGTTTAAGATGGATTTTTACTTATCGATGAAGCGAGACAAGTCTCGATGCCACTTTAAACTCATCAAAGTATAAGACACAATGAGTTGGGTGCTTTACACTCGCTAATGAGACGAGGTGGTGTATGTTGATTTGGTTTTTTTATGAATGTTTTCTAATGTGGCATTGACTGACGATTAGTAAACCAATAGGTGCGAATGTATGGTATGGGACGTACATTAACGCCCATTGGGTTCATATTCGAGAAGTTGTGACACATTTAAGAGGTTATTAGTACTATAAACCGAGTATACGATTGGAATCATTACGATGTTCTTGATGTCATTACTAGATTCCAATCATCATGATGTTTTGCTCGGATTTTTATGATTTGGGTGTCATCGCGATATTCGGCAATAGTCAATCAAGATGATCACGATGCTAAGATGTTAATGACCCCAAGTCATCACGACGTATGGTACCAAATAATAGTAGTACTAGTCAAGATGAAAAGCACGTGCAGTTTTCTATGAAGTTTTCTATGTTCGATTTCACCTTTTTGGTGATGTTGTTATTTGAATACGGCCTTGAGTATGATATAGGCTACATTTATATTATGCTATATGGTGATTTCGATTATGATTGTCTTTAAATCTTATTGAGTTCTTATGATAGATTATGATGATTTGATGTTTCTTTATGAAGTTTTTATATGGTTCTTATCCCTTATCCACTTTACTTATGGATGTTCTTAAGAGAAACCATATGCATGTTACTTATTGAATTCCCTTGAAATAGATAGATGAATCACTGATGTCCCCTTTCTTATGAATGAAATGATGAATAATAAGTGGTTCAGTTGGCAACAACGGAGTGATTCTCACCCTTCTTCTTACTACTGAGATCCTTACTACTGATAAGTTTTGCTTGCCTGATCCGTGTGCTTTTCACTCGGGTCAGACCAAGTTGCAGGTTAGTTTGGATTGCTTCATTTCTTGGATCAGCTTGATAGCTTTTGTTGGACTTATCATTTTGGCTTGGATGTCGTTTTTGAGTCGTCTGCTTTTATGCCATCTTATTATATATTATTTTGTGGGATGAGTGTATATGTGATTCAGTAGTCCTTGCTACTTATGTATGATGTATTATTATGGAGATGTATGGTGATGTATGTATTTATATATATAATCTGATCTGGGTTTGATGTTCTATGACTGATGTTTTCTTTCTGCATGTATATTACATTATTTCTGAAATGGTCTGAATCCACCATAGTGTGCATTAGTTAGGGACTAAGCGTGTCTACCACTTATGAAGTAATGAAAAAAAAAGATCGAGACAAAATTGACATGATTAGCTCTTAACTAACATATTACTATGATGGTCTCCATTAACCAACCCTATTCTCTGCATTTGTAGACAAGATTACTTAGTAATCCTCTTTACTAATGTAGGTCTCGGGGGTGGGGCGTCAAAGCTTGGTATCAGAGCATTGTTTCAGAATATAATGTAATATATACAGAACAGTATACGAGATACCATACATCAGATATAATACATCTATATACATCATCCCTTAATCATGATCGGTTTCACTTTGACCTTGCCTTGTCCCTATCCTTGTTTTGATTCGTGTCCCTTTTTAATTCCTTTGGGGTAGATAGAAAGGAATACGTCCAGGAATGTTAATTATATTCCGTAGTATTCCTTAACTTATGCACTTGAATTGCTAATATATCTATTTACCCTGTGAATAATCCTATCTTATCTTTCAGCTATGTCGGGTAGAGGTAGAGGACGCTCTTCGGCGGCGGGACCGTCCAGAGGTTCTCGTCCTGAAGGCGTATATATGTCTACCGACCAGATCCTTAAGCTTATTCGGAGCACGCAGCCTCCCGCTCCAGCTTACTCTTCTCCTCCATGCAAATCCACGTTTGTGCGCATGTGTAGTGACGTCACACATCTTGGTGGCAAGATCTTTAAAGGTACCGAGATGGTTTTAGATGTTGAGCCGTGGCTCAGTTCTTGTGAACGTATCTTTAGTCGTATGGAGATCTCTAGGCATCACCGAGTCCTTGTAGCATCTAGTATGTTGCAAGAATGAGCTTTACATTGGTTTGATCTACTTGTTGCTGAGATTGATGAGTCCACTCTAGAGTGGGATCAGTTCCGTGAGAGATTCGAACTCAAGTTTATTCTAGAATTCGAGAAGGCTATTCTTGCTCGATGTTTCCTTGATTTCAAACAAGGAAAGTCAAACGTTTCTGATTATGTTGCATCCTTTGAAGCTTTGTCTAAATATGGTCTTGAGCATATCTCTACTCCTTATAAGAAGAATCTTAAGTTCATCTTCGGGCTTAAGAAATATCTGAAGAAGTCCCTCATGCTTCGCCTTGAGCTCACCTTTGAAAAGCTTGTGGATGCGGCCCTTCAGCTTGAAGCGGTCGAGAAGGAGAAAGATAGTGATGATGAGGGTAATGTTCGGGGAAACCCGAATAAGAAGAAGTTTTTCTGCAAGCCGAAGCCGTTCCATCCCAGTAAGAAGAAGAAACAGAGGGGATCTTCTTCTCAGTCTCAGTCTACTCCTTCAACTAAGCCTTTTTCATGCTTCAATTGTGGTGCACCTGACATTCCAGTGAGAGAGTGTCCCAAGCCTAAGCGTTGTCTTTATTGTAAGAAAGAGGGACATTTGGTTTTAGCTTGTCCCAAAAAGGAGAAGGGTTCTCGCCAGGGCCATCTTAGTGTGGCTACTACTTCTAGAGATGCTTCTCAGCCTCGAGGTACTTTTCCTTCCATTCTAGAGGGCTCTATTTTATTCCATGATCCTTATATTCGAGTACTTTTCGATACGGGTGCATCTCACTCATTCGTATGGAAGGAGCTCGTTGATGCTTTGCAGTTAGATATTTCTTATATGCTTACTTCTTTACGGATTGTGAATCCTATCGGAGGATCTACAACTTGTAACGACCCACTATTTTTGGACCATTCAAATCGACAATAATCCACACATGCCTGACTTGAATAATTCAAAATAACAGATTGTAATAAAATTTGGAGCAAATAAAATCAAATACAGAAATCACAGACACAGAATATCAGAATAACTCACAGCGGAAATAAAATACCATAGTAGTTCATGAAGCTACTATATACAAACTCTCAAAACATATACAAAATCTCATAGTCAAAATATATATAATAAAAGTCAGGATACATAAATCAATAATACCGAGACAATTTTGAATAAGAAATAACTGGAATAGAAGTCGATGAACCGATAGATAAAAAAAGCTCCAACAGATCTCTAGCTCCAAAAGGTGAATCCAAAGCTGTGATTCTCAAGCTGACCCGAGCGTAAAGTAAAACACAAAACACTCGAGTCAGGACATATATACTTATACAATGTAAACCAACTCAAGTGAACTGTAATAGCAATGCATAATAACTTAAAGGATACTTGGGATCGCCCATCCTTTAAGGATCCATAAAACCATCAATTTATTTACATCCCGTGGTTAAAATTCCAAAATGGTAATTTATACTTCGAAATCAAATATCATTTCAAATCCATTTCAACATATCAAAATATTTCAAATCAAATTATTCCATTTAAATCAATTAAAAATGAAGTTATTATATTTAATAGTAAATATTCAATTCTCAAAATTTTACCATTTCGGAATTCATTTATTCACTTAAATTTATTAAAATAGTGAAATTTCAACTTTTGCAGCATTTAGAAAATGCTACGGAAAGTTATGTTTAATAACAATTCAATTAGCAAAAGACAGCATTTAGATGCTGTAATAGGTTTTGATTTCAAATAAAACTTTAGTTAAATTCAGCAACTACAGCACTTAGTTCATTTTAGCCATTTAGTTCATTTATATCAATTACAGATTTTGCAAAATGCTCTAATATCTTTAACTTTAGAAATGATAGCATTTCAGGAATGCTGTCAATTTAAATTCCAAACTTTCACTGCAATTTCATAAACAATTAAAATTTATTTAAATCCATTTTAACTTATAAAAATCATATTTTCTTACTTTAAAACAATCATTTAAATAACCCTTAATTTATGATTTTACAAAGTGAAAGTTTCACAAACAATTATCAAATCTTTAATAATTCACTTGTAAAATAAATGTAAAATTTATAATATTTCATTTACTTAACATTTTAATTAAGTTTACCATTTCATAATTTTATTTAAATTCCATTTTATTTTCTTAACTTAACTTTTATTTTAAAACACTTTCACATTTTCCAAGTTAAGTTATACTTCAAATTTCAACTTTTAAACATTTATTTATTTAACTATTTTTAATTTATAGAAAAATCAATAACACTTTATAAAATCATTTTAAATCAAAATAAAAATCAAATTATCATAATATTTACATTTTTAACATATTTTATAATTTCAAGAAAATATATATATTAACCACGGGTCTATATATAAATTTTTCTAACCTATGTCAAATGATACGGATAATATATCATTTCAATTCGTAATTTACAAAGGAAAAATCCGGGTTTTATCATTTCAAACCCGCAATCCCAAGTTAAATGAAATAAATAAAAATCTTTCAGGTCTATCATTTTAGCCCATAACGATTTTTCCCTATTCTAAAGTCCGTTCGGGTATGTATCATTTCAACCCATAGGGATTCTATTCTACAGGGAACTTGCAGTGTGATAAACTCATATAAATAAACAGAATAGCATTATATAACAGTAACAGATGATATGACATGTAATTTACAGGTTTAACATCATACATAAATAATCACAGGCAGTTATAGCATAACATAATAGTACTACACATTCAATTGTTGTCAATTCACATTTGCATAAGTATGAAATGTCAGGTGAGATTTACTCACCTCTATGGCTGGAGATTGCGATACAAATGACACAACAGAATCAAAAGCACGATGACAAGACTAGAATTTGAGTGGAGAGCAAGATCCAACCTATAGATCTTGTGTTACAACCCAAAACAAAACCAAACAAATTATAAATTTAAATGCAACCTTGAAATGATATAACTTTGGAATAAAAACAAATATGAATGCAACGACTTTTGCCTTGCTTTCTACATTTGCTTGCACAGCCTATGGGATTTTTTGGCTCAGGTTTGGCATGACTTTGGCTCAGGTTTGAACATAGGAATGTATGGCATAAAGGCTGGAACAAGTGGAGGAAGTTACAACATAGGAAGGTGAAGAGGTTTTAGGCAACAAAGAGGAGTTTTGGTTCAACAAAGAGGCTCCGCCATGGGGTGTTTGGGGTCGGCCAGTGGAGTGTGGGTCTGGTCAGAGGCTAGAGGGGTGTGTGGTGGTCTGGTCAGAGGTGGTGGCGGCAGCCAAAGGTGGTGGTGGTGGTGGAAAATGAAGTGGTGATGCAAATAGTGGTCACAACATTGTTTTTAAGGTCTAGTTTGCATTTTTGAGGGGTTTGGTCACCTTGGTGGGTTCGGCCATGGTCATGACCTGGAGTATAGTTGGTGATGATTGTAGGGAAGAGGTGTAGGAGGTGGTGGCCGTGGATATGAGGAGGAGGAAGTGCAAAAGAATCCATGAAATAAAGCAAAAACCATGAAAAATGAGAAGAAGAAGAAGAAGAAGAAGGAAAAAGTAGCCATTACCAAATTTTTTGCAAGCCATGAATAGAATGAGGAACAAATGTATTTTTGCAGGAATGAGCACTGGAATACACGGCCAAACAAAGTAATACACAGCCAAAAGAAGTAAATGAGGAGTTGTGGCAATTGAAAGGACATAGGAGATGAAAAGACTTCAGTTTTTAAAGCATTTTAAACTCTTTCATATTTCCTTTTTCTTTAATTCAAATAAAACAAAATAAAATAAGTAATTTGACTTCAGAACCGAAACAAAGTAATATAAAATAAAAATAATTAATTAATTTTAAAGAAAATGAAAAAAGATATAAGAAATTGCTTAAAAATTGAAAACAGGGTTCAAAAATTACAATTAAATCATCATTGGCTTTGGAAAAATATCTACTTCATTTTAAAAATATTCTAAAGCAGAACTTTAAAATATATAATTCATTTATCATTTCTAAAGTGAAATAAATTATTTAATTTAGAGAAAATAGAAATAGAATAAAGAAATTGTTTAAAAACTCAAAAATAGGACTTAAAAATTTCAAATAGAATATCACTAGTTTTAGAAAATTTTTAACTTTACTTCTAAACCAATAAAAGTCAAGTAAAATAAAATAAATGCTGAAAAAAATGAAGTGTAAATGAAAATAAAATAAGGTCTTAATAAAATAGAAAATAAACAAAGAATTTCTTTAACTAAATGAAACTGGAAATTAGAAATTATAAACAGAATACAACTGACATTGGAAAATGTCAATTACACTTTGAAAAATGTTTTAAAACCAAAATATATACATAACATGTTATTTTACCCATATATATATAAATTAGAACATTACATGAACAAATAAATATTAGTGGAAAATAGGCTTAAGGACAAACTTTGAAAAAAAATTAGGCTGAAGGACAACAAATTTCATTTTTGGGTTGAAGGACAAACTTTGAAAAAAAATTAAACTAGAGGAAAATGCTAAATACAGCTAGCATTTTGTAGAGTGTAAAACTGAATATAATGCTATTTATAACTAGCATTTTGTATAATGTAAAAACTAAATATAATGCTAGTTATAATTAGCATTGTCCTTCAATCTAATTTTCTTTCAAAGTTTGTCCTTCAGCTCGAAAATGAAACTTTGTGTCCTTCAGCCTAAATTTTGTCTAAAGTTTGTCCTTTCGCCTTATTCCCTCTAAATATTATTTGTATAATTTAAAATAAACAATTTTGTTAAATACAGCAAATTACACTCAATAGTGAAAAAGGCATAACTTTCACAATATTAATCAGATTTTAACGAAACGAAAAGCATTATTCTTAAAATTTATTTACTTTCATAATAAAAGATAAAATTCAAATTTTCAAACTTTCAAATTTCTAAATTAAAAGTCAAAGTTTGACCATATTGACCAAAATTCACTTATCTGGAAAATATTCTTTTTAGTCATGTTTGGAATTCTAATTCACATCAAATTCAAAATTTATATTTAAAATAACAAAATTTATTCATTTTAATAAATAAAATAAAGTTTTTAAATCAGGAAATCAATTAAAATAACCAAAATATACAATTAAAATAATCACAAAATACAGGGTTGTTACACTCTCCCCCACTCAAATCTTTTCGTCATCGAAAGGAATGAGGTACGGAAAACACAGAAAAGATAAAATGGAATAGGATTAAGAAAAGATGACAAGAAGATTAAAATTATACCTGATAACTGTTGTTATAGGTAAGTTTAATAAGGTGGAGAATAGGAATAGCTAGAAGGGAAAATAGGACGAAAGACAAGGATGAGCCATTAATTTAAAACAATATAAATTTCAATTGGAATTCTATAATACTTAATAATTTGGTTAAATCCATTTTATTATATCCATAAAAGTCATTTAATTCAAATTGTTAGTTAAAGAGGTAAACAATATTTAAAACACTTTAAAATCCTTTAGGAAGGAAAATAACCGATTAAAATATCATTTATATAATATTTTATCAAAATACTTTTATAACTCGATGTCTTAACAAGTTTATCCTCGTTCCTGTAGACTCTGGCAGTGCGCTGATCAGGCGCAAAGCTAGAATTCTCAAGTTACTTAGTATACTTGTTTCAACACCTAGTGAAAATACTGGAAAACTTTTAAAAAACAGATATGGAATATACAATCCAAACAAAAAACAAACAAAACCTTTGTCTAACCATGGATCGCAGATACACAAAGGTTACGCCTGGATCCCCCAGGAAACATCTGTATCCATAAGCTTTCTCAGCCCTGTGAATTACGCCATGATAACTAGTAGACCGCAAATACACAATGGTTACGCCTAAATCCCCCAGGAAACATCCGTATCCATAAGCTTTCCCAGCCCTGCGGATTTCGCTACTAATACGACCTACATAGATCACAGGATACACAATGGTTGCGCCTGAATCCCCCAGGAAACATCTGTACCCCTGGGCCATCCAGCCAGGTGAATTACGCTATGCAGTCGCGCTTGTAAGACCATGGGTAACGCCATGGAATTCGATGGACACTCGAGTATCATATCCGGAAAACCAAAAATCAGAGAAATATCGATAGAATGAATCCACAATGTGGCCACAAAGCGGATATCAAGCAGAAGGTACATTCCATATCTTTACTTCGAAAATATGTATCATATAGTACCTTTTCAAATCACTTTCAAATATCATACTTAAATAAAGTCCATTATATATAAGATTTCATTTTCAAATCAAATACTTTCCAAAATCAATACTATATCAAATCACGCTTATATAGACTTCAATTATATAAGATTTCACTTTTCAAATTGAGTACCTTTTCGAATCCATAGTTTTCGAATCAACATCATACTTATACAAACCAAATTTTTATATAAGTTCGATAACTCCCAAATCAAGTATTTAGTAACACAATGTTCTCAAATTTCAATTTGTTTCAATATCAATACAATTTTCAAAATCATATATGCTTTCATCCAATTATTCCTCCAAATCAAATATCCTCAGTTTCAAAGTTTTCAAAATAATAAATTTAGAAAATAAATCCAAATTTCCAAATCAATATAATTTAAGTCAAACAATTCATTTCCAAAATCATCTTATATTTACATAAAGTCTATCTTATATAAGGATCAAAATTTTTTCAAGAATCAATTTCGCTGCATGAAGAGTCATATGGGATTGAACATCTTTGCTTTATAAAAGATTTTTAATTTAGAATAGTTTTGTATATAAAATAGTTTGTAAAATAGTGTGCATATAAAATAGTTTTGAAAAAAAATAGTTTTGTATATAAAATAATTTTTTGGAAAATGGTTTTAAATAAAATAGTTTTGTATGTAAAATAGAATAAAATAGTTTGTTTAAGAAGAATAAAAGGAAAATTAGTTTTGAAAAATGGTTTTAAATTGATAGTAGTTTTGCATAAAAGAAAATTTCCAATTAAATTACAAAGATATCCAACCAAACAACTTCCAATTTCAGCGTCAAGTATATCAAAGCTATTAGAATATAAGATGTACATATGTCATCATTTCGCAAAATCACATTCGATCACTCGCTCGATCACACAAGTTCGCTTTCGAACTAGTATTATCCATTCGACTTCCCTAATGCGGATTTCGATATGGTTTCTCGACTAGAAACCATCAGTCTCCTTGCATAGCCATATACTATGATAGAGAATTCTAGAAACAAGTCCAAAATCCATATCAAATATCCGCCATCAAGAATCAAATGAAAAATCCTAACACGAAATGGTGTAATTCACCTCGAACTTGTGTACTCAAACTTGGATCAGTTTAATTATGCGAATAAAACAGCATACGTACAACTTATGTATCTATTCCAACTTTTTAAATATATGGTTTCATAAAGATGTTACTAAGTTAAACATTTAAACTAAATTTTATTCAAAATATTTTAAAGACCAAATTCTTTTCAAAACATTTCAAATCTAAATTTCATATTAGAAAAATTCAAAATAGCCTTATTCATTTACTTAACAAAACAGTTTCAACTTATTTAAATCATATTACTACATATTTTAAACATAAATACCAAACTTATATACTTTATACTTTTTAAAATTACTTAGCTTTGAAAAGTTAACCTTGATTTGGAAGTACTCGAACCTTCAAAATAGTCGAAGAACTCATATTTCAATCCAAGAGTTGGAAATCACCAACAAATCAGTAAATCAATTCCAAAAGATAGGGTTATATCAAATCAACTCCAAAACTCAAGGACTGAACACCGGCTCATTTCAAATTGCTCAAATATATATACATATATCTTTCGAATATCACATCACACTTCGGAATTTGGAATCAAAATTGGTTTCACAAATCAATCGCATAGCAAAGTTACTGAAGTGGCCTATCTCCCACTCTGAAACTCGAAAATCAATGTCGATGATGCATGCATTCATCACCGAAATTATTTTCCAGCGACATAAGTGGGTTCTAGACTTCTATTTTCTCAAATTTCTTTTGAAATTTCTTCGAAATCATTTGAAACTCATTAAAATCATTTGAAACATTTCATATTCGGAAAATACTTTCAAATCATATTATTTATTATTTCAAAATCGTAAAACCAGTTCCAAAATGCCAGAGTTCAATCACCCAAATTCAGATTCAAAACCTTCAGTTATAAATCATTTTATATGAAACCATTCCTTATAAATTTTCAAAATTTTCTAATCCTATCAAAACTTCAAATTCTCATTTAAAAGGTATATAGATCCTTATAGAAAACATTTCACGTTTATATATAAAATTTGGTCATCCTTATCAAAATAATAACTTTGATTAATACACAATTTTCAAAAGACAATCAACCACAAATTTTTCAAGGATGGATTTCAAAGCAAAACAGAGATTCAAATTTAGAGGAACTCTAATCAAATAGAATTCTGATTCAAAGATAAGCTCAAACGAAGATAAGATAATTAAATTACCAAATAGAAGATGGATAAGCTCATATAAATCGCGGGCAACCTTAACCGGTCCACCATGACTTCAAGAATAATCGATGCGAAAATCTAAGGCAAAACGACCTTCGATCGCCAATGATAGAATCCATGTATAGCAGAAGATAGAAAGCATCGTAAACCGAGGATACAGAAATCTCCGGTGAATCAATGCCAATTATAAGGGAGTTTCATCCTTTTATAAATCATTCAATGATTGGCGGAATCGCCACCTTATAATGGTCATTCAAAGTGGGGTTACAGAATGCTCCAAAAATCAAAAGAGTACAATTAGGGGAGACATGAATGGATTTCAGAACAAGTGGGAGCGTTCCAAAATTCAAAGGAATCTTATTCGATAAGAATCCAAACCAAGATCAGAGATATATAACCTATATCGATACAAAAGAATTCCCATTCAAAATTTGGAAAGATTCGAATTCATAACATACGAAAACAGAAGCATAAATATCTTTAGTTGGACAACTTCAGCTAAGCAAAAGATACAACAGAGTTTACTCAAAGCAACCTAACAAACTACTAATTTTGCCATACCCAAAATAGATTCCTATCAACAATGGATCTAGATCAATCAAGAGAGAAGTTCAAAATTTTAGAGGATCCTAATCGAAGAAATTACTAACAAGGTGGATACGAAAGGAATGAAGCTTAAGAAATATTTTACTTTCAAAGCAAGAAAATTTATATCAAATAATCTTTGAAAATTCTTTGAAAATCATTTTATACTTCGAAAATACGTTCTCTCACAAAGAAATGATTCTGAGATTGATTTCACTCATTCTAGGGTATTTCTACCCTATCTCTAATGAGTTTTTGCTCCGTAGGCTAAGGTTTGCCTAAAACCAAAGCTCTGATACCAAATGTAACGACCCACTATTTTTGGACCATTCAAATCGACAATAATCCACACATGTCTGACTTGAATAATTCAAAATAACAGATTGTAATAAAATTTGGAGCAAATAAAATCAAATACAGAAATCACAGACACAGAATATCAGAATAACTCGCAGCGGAAATAAAATTCCATAGTAGTTCATGAAGCTACTATATTCAAACTCTCAAAACATATACAAAATCTCATAGTCAAAATAAATATAATAGAAGTCAGGATACATAAATCAATAATACCGAGACAATACTGAATAATAAATAACTGGAATAGAAGTCGATGAACCGATAGATAAAAAAAGCTCCAACAGATCTCTAGCTCCAGAAGGTGAATCCAAAGCTGTGATTCTCAAGCTGACCCAAGCGTAAAGTAAAACACAAAACACTCGAGTCAGGACATATATACTTATACAATGTAAACCAACTCAAGTGAACTGTAATAGCAATGCATAATAACTTAAAGGATGCTTGGGATTGCCCATCCTTTAAGGATCCATAAAACCATCAATTTAATTACATCCCGTGGTTAAAATTCGAAAATGGTAATTTATACTTCGAAATCAAATATCATTCCAAATCCATTTCAAAATATCATAATATTTCAAATCAAATTATTCCATTTAAATCATTTAAAAATGAAGTTATTACATTTAATAGTCAATATTCAATTCTCAAAATTTTACCATTTCAGAATTCATTTATTCACTTAAATTTATTAAAACAGTGAAATTTCAACTTTTGCAGCATTTAGAAAATGCTACATAAAGTTATGTTTAAAAACAATTCAATTAGCAAAAGACAGCATTTAGATGTTGTAATAGGTTTAGATTTCAAATAAAACTTTAGTTAAATTCAGCAACTACAGCACTTAGTTCATTTTAGCCATTTAATTCATTTATATCAATTACAACATTTACAAAATGCTGTAATATCTTTAACTTTAGAAATGATAGCATTTCAGGAATGCTGCCAATTTAAATTCCAAACTTTCACTACAATTTCATAAACAATTAAAATTTATTTAAATCCATTTTAACTTATAAAAATCATATTTTCTTACTTTAAAAACAATCATTTAAATAACCCTTAATTTATGATTTTACAAAGTGAAAGTTTCACAAACAATTATCAAATCTTTAATAATTCACTTATAAATAAATGTAAAAAAATTTATATTTCATTTACTTAACATTTTAATTAAGTTTACCATTTCATAATTTTATTTAAATTCTATTTTATTTTCTTAACTTAACTTTTATTTTAAAATACTTTCACATTTTCCAAGTTAAGTTATACTTCAAATTTCAACTTTTAAACATTTATTTATTTAACTATTTTTAATTTATAGAAAAATCAATAACACTTTATAAAATCATTTTAAATTAAAATAAAAATCAAATTATCATAATATTTACATTTTTAACATATTTTATAATTTCAAGAAAATATATATATTAACCATGGGTCTGTATATAAATTTTTCTAACCTAAGTCAAATGATACAGATAATATATCATTTCAATTCATAATTTACAAAGGAAAAATCCGGGTTTTATCATTTCAAACCCGCAATCCCAAGTTAAATGAAATAAATAAAAATCGTTCAGGCCTATCATTTCAGCCCATAACGATTTTTCTCTATTCTAAAGTCCGTTCGGGTATGTATCATTTCAACCCATAGGGATTCTATTCTACCGGGAACTTGCAGTGTGATAAACTGATATTAATAAACAGAATAGCATCATACAACAGTAACAGATGATATGACATGTAATTTACAGGTTTTACATCATACATAAATAATCACAGGCAGTTATAGCATAACATAATAGTACTACACATTCAATTGTTGTCAATTCACATTTGCATAAGTATAAAATGTCAGGTGAGATTTACTCACCTCTATGGCTGGAGATTGCAATACAAATGACACAACAGAATCAAAAGCACGATGACAAGACTAGAATTTGAGTGGAGAGCGAGATCCAACCTATAGATCTTGTGTTACAATCCAAAACCAAACCAAACAAATTATAAATTTCAATGAAACCTTGAAATGATATAACTTTGGAATAAAAACAAATATGAATGCAACGACTTTTGCCTTGCTTTCTACATTTGCTTGCACAGCCTAGGGGATGTTTTGGCTCAGGTTTGGCATGACTTTGGCTCAGGTTTGAACATAGGAATGTATGGCATAATGGCTAGAACAAGTGGAGGAAGTTACAACATAGGAAGGTAAAGAGGTTTTAGGCAACAAAGAGGAGTTTTGATTCAACAAAGAGGCTCCGCCATGGGGTGTTTGGGGTCGGCCAGTGGAGTGCGGGTCAGGTCAGAGGCTAGAGGGGTGTGTGGTGGTCTGGTCAGAGGTGGTGGTTGCGGCCAAAGGTGGTGGTGGTGGTGGAAAATGAAGTGGTGATGCAAATAGTGGTCACAACATTGTTTTTAAGGCCTAGGTTGCATTTTTGAGGGGTTTGGTCACCATGGTGGGTTCGGCCATGGTCATGACCTGGAGTATAGTTGGTGATGATGGTAGGGAAGAGGTGTAGGAGGTGGTGGCCGGGATATGAGGAGGAGGAAGTGCAAAAGAATCCAAGAAACAAGGCAAAAACCATGAAAAATGAGAAGAAGAAGAAGAAGAAGAAGGAAAAAGTAGCCATTACCAAATTTTTTTGCAAGCCATGAATAGAATGAGGAACATGTTTTTTTTGCAGAAATGAGCACTGGAATACATGGCCAAACAAAGTAATATAGAGCCAAAAGAATTAAATGAGGAGTTTTGGCAATTGAAAGGACATATGAGATGAAAAGACTTCAGTTTCTAAAGCATTTTAAACTCTTTCATATTTCCTTTTTCTTTAATTCAAATAAAACAAAATAAAATCAGTAATTTGACTTCAGAACCGAAACAAAGTAATATAAAATTAAAATAAATAATTAATTTTAAAGAAAATGGAAAAAGAATTTAAGAAATTGCTTAAAAATTGAAAACAGGGTTCAAAAATTACAATTAAATCATCATTGGCTTTGGAAAAATATCTACTTCATTTTAAAAATATTCTAAAGCAAAACTTTGAAATAAATAATTCATTTATCATTTCTAAAGTGAAATAAATAATTAAATTTAGAGAAAATAGAAAAAGAATAAAGAAATTGTTTAAAAATTCAAAAATAGGACTTAAAAATTTCAAATAGAATATCACTAGTTTTAGAAAAATTTTAACTTTACTTCTAAACCAATAAAAGTCAAGTAAAATAAAATAAATGCTGAACAAAAATGAAGTGTAAATGAAAATAAAATAAGGTCTTAAGAAAATAGAAAATAAACAAAGAATTTCTTTAATTAAATGAAACTGGAAATTAGAAATTATAAACAGAATACAACTAACATTGGAAAATGTCAATTACACTTTGAAAAATGTTTTAAAACCAAAATATATACATAACATGTTATTTTACCCATATAAATATAAATTAGAACATTACATGACCAAATAAATATTATTTATATAATTTAAAATAAACAATTTTGTTAAATACAGCAAATTACACTCAATAGTCAAAAAGGCATAACTTTCACAATATTAATCAGATTTTAACGAAACAAAAAGCATTATTCTTAAAATTTTATTACTTTCATAATAAAAGATAAAAGTCAAATTTTCAAACTTTCAAATTTCTAAATTAAAAGTCAAAGTTTGACCATATTGACCAAAATTCACTTTTCTGGAAAATATTCTTTTTAGTCATGTTTGGAATTCTAATTCACATCAAATTCAAAATTTATATTTAAAATAACAAAATTTATTCATTTTAATAAACAAAATAAAGTTTTTAAATTAGGAAATCAATTAAAATAACCAAAATATACAATTAAAATAATCACAAAATACAGGGTTGTTACACAACTCTTAGTTTGCTTTGTGATGATGTCGAGTTTTCGATTTATGGCTTTTCTTTTCGTGTGAATCTGAACGTTATTCCTTTTCTTGGATTTGATATGATATTGGGAATGGACTGGCTAGTTCGATATGAGGCCAGGATTTTATGTTTGGAGCTCTTATATATTCGACATCCTGATACTTCTGATCAGTTATCTCTTTCGCTTCGTGATTCCGATTGTGATTCCATGGCTTCTTTATTTGCCCTTAATTCTCGATACGATGATGATGATGTATCCCGTATTCCTATCGTTTGCGATTTTTCGAATTTATTCGAGCCCGTTTCTGGTTTACCGCCTAAGAGAGCTATTGAGTTCTGTATCAATCTTATTCCCAGCGTGCAGCCAGTTAGTCGTCCTCCCACAAGGATGTCTACACGAGAGAATGAGGAACTCAAAAAGCAACTTCTCGAGCTTGAAGCCAAGCATTTTATTCGTTCTAGTTCTTCACCGTGGGGAGCCGCGGTAGAATTTGTGAAGAAGTCCGATGGGACTCTTAGGCTTTGCGTCAACTATCGCAAGCTTAATGAGTTAACCATCAAGAATCGTTACCCTTTACCAAGGATCGACGACATGTTCGATCAATTAAGTGGTGCTAAGGTCTTTTCACAGTTAGACCTTGCCACTGGTTTTCATCAGCTCCGAGTCACGGAAGATAGTGTTCCTCTCACCACATTCCGCACTCGCTATGGTTCTTATGAGTGGCTCGTCATGCCGTTCGAATTGACGAACGCACCTACCTACTTTGTCGATCTTATGAATCGAGTATTCCTGGAATATCTGGATAAGTTCGTGCTTGTTTTCATTGATGACATTCTAGTGTATTCGAATTCCGAAGAGGACCATGCTCGACATCTTAGAATTGTTTTGAGTACTCTCCGAAAGCATCAACTCAAAGCAAAACTTTCTAAGTGTCACTTTTGGGAAAAGCAAGTGAAGTTCTTAGGCCATGTTGTATCTTCAGAAGGTATTTCCATTGATCCTTCTAAGATCGAGGCTATTCAGAGTTGGGAGAGGACTGAGAATGTTCACGAGATTCGTAGTTTTCTGGGTTTGGCTGGATATTACCACCGTTTCATCAAAGACTATTCCCGTATCGTGCTTCCATTGACTAGCCTTACGAGGAAAGGTGTTCGATTCATTTGGTCCAATAAGTGTGAGGCTTCTTTTTAGAAATTGAAGGAGCTTCTCACTAATGCTCCCATCCTTATGGTTCCTGAAGGGAACCAAGATCTTATCGTTTATACCGATGCCAGTCATAGTGGCCTCGGTGCTGTTCTGATGTAGAGAGATCGGGTAGTTGCCTATGCTTCTAGGCAATTGCGTCCAAATGATGTTCGGTACGCTACCCATGATTTAGATCTTGCAACAATTGTCTTTGCTTTGAAGATTTGGCGTCATTATCTTTTGGGAGAGAACTTCATTCTTTTTACCGACCATAAGTCTTTGAAATATCTATTTACTCAGAAGGAGCTTAATATGAGGCAGCAGCGTTGGCTTGAATTTCTCGCCTCATATGATTTTGATATTCAGTATACCCCGGGGAAGGGTAATCGTGTGGCAGATGCACTTAGTCGCAGGCATTCGGCTGTTGTTTCTATGATGTTAGCCGAATGGGATGTCCTTGAAACTTTATCTTATTGTGATATTTGTGATCGAGCTTCTTCTTTCGATTCACCTGTCTTATTATTTAGTATGGAAGCTCGACCTTCTCTTTTAGATCGTATTTCCAAGGCTCAGCGGCGTGATTCTGAGACGTTGCGCCTTATTCATCTTTGTGAATCTAAATCTTATGATGTTGAGATGAGGGATTTTAGTATTGATTCTCACGGTTGTCTTCGTATGAAGGACCGTTTTGTTGTGCCTTTTGATTCAGCACTTAGGCATGACATTCTTGATGATTGTCATCGCTCTAAGTATACCATTTACCCTGGCAGTAGTAAGATGTATGCCGATATGCGTCGCCTTTATTATTGGGAAGGCATGAAGCATGATGTCGCAAGTTATGTGGGTAATTTCATAATTTGTCAGCTTATTAAGGCCGAGCATCAGCGACCATCCGGTCTTCTTCAGCCTTTAGAGGTTCTGTTGTGGAAATGGGATCAAATTTCGATGGATTTCATTGATGGCTTACCTCGTTCGAGGTCAGGCCATGGTAGTATTTGGTTGTTGTGGACCGTCTCACCAAGTCCACACATTTTATTCCTATTAAGTTGAATATGACGACATCTCTTTTATCAAAGCTATATATTAAGGAGATCGTGCGATTGCACGGTGTCCCTTCATCTATTGTGTGTGATCGTTACCCTCTTTTCATGAGTCACTTCTAGTAGAGTCTCCAGCAAGCTTTAGGCACAAAGCTTAGTCTTAGCACAGCTTATCACCCACAGTCGGATGGACAGACAACGAGTGAACCATATTGGAAGACTTGCTTCGTTCTTGTATCTTGGATTTTGGTGGTAGCTGGGAGGATCATCTTCCTCTAGTTGAGTTTGCTTATAATAATAGCTACCAATCTTCTATCGGCATGGCTCCTTTTGAAGCCTTATATGGAAGGCCGTGTCGTTCTCCATCTTGTTGGCTTGAGTCGGGGGAAAAGCTTATTTTAGGCCCCGAATCTATTCGAGAATTATCTGAGAAGATCCATCTTATTCGTGAGAGAATGAAAGAGGCACATAATCACCAGAAATCCTATGCGGACAACTGTAGGAGGCTTCTTGAGTTCTCATTGGGTGACCTTGTTTTTATTCGAGCTTCTCCTTCGAAAGGAGTGGTACGCTTTAGCCAGACCAGGAAATTGGCACCATGCTATATTGGGCCATTTTCTATTACAGAGCGTATCGGTCCGGTTGCTTATCATGTAGCACTTTCCAATCCGTTTTCTGGAGTTCACGACGTATTCCACGTTTCTCAATTGAGGAAGTGTCTACGAGATTCTAATTCTGTGCTTGATACTCGTGCTTTAGAGGAGCTGGAGGTCTCTCCGGATCTATCTTATGTGCAGCATCCTCTGAGAGTTCTTGCTTCGGAGACTAGACGTCTTCGAAACAAGAGTGTCCCGCTCGTGAAGATCCAATGGTCCGATAATCCCAATGACTGCATTTGGGAAACCACAGAATTCATCGAGAGATCATATCCTGATTTCTTATCTTCCCACTCCGATGGTAAGAATTTTCCATTTTTAATCTATCTAAATTTCCTTTGATTGATGAAATAAAGTGTGTTGAATATAGATTTCCTCTAGAAATTGCGAGGACGCAATTTTTATAAGGGGAGGAGTTTATAACAACCCTGGTATTGGTGATTACCTATAAAATTGAATTATAACGATAGTTATAATTTAATATTGAGAATCAAATAAATTTGAGAAGAAGAAGAATTTTTATTAAAGTTGTTTATTTGGAATAAACAATGTGACTTGAGAATAAATATTGGATTTTTGTTAACTTTAAGTTAATAAATCAATTGAGTGTTTATTTCAACATTTAATGGTTGGAATAAATATTTATAGTTGAAAATAAAGTTTTAAAGCTTTATTCTATTAAGTTTGAGAAGAAAACGATCAACTGTTAATTTTTATTTGAGTTATGCAATGGTGTTGTAAGTTATTGCTTATATTAAAGCTTTTATTGAATTTAAAAGAAGAAATATGAAGAAAATAAGTATTTTATTAAAATAAAAGACGAAATATGGTTTAAAACTGATAGTTGATGATTAAAAAGTGTTAGAATGATTTATTGCAAATTTATTTGGCAAGAAAGAAATTTTTATTTAGTTTGTTATGTTAAAAATGGTGTTTTACACTAAAATTGTGTAAATTGTAGAATATTGTTCAAAATGGGGATTTATTGTTAAAATTGTATTTTTATTGTTAAAATAAATTTCATTTTGTCACAATAACTATGTTATTCCAAAACAAATTGATGTACGTATTTTATTTGGCTTGAAATGTAGTATTGTATGTATATAGTGTAAAATAGGTTAATATGTATACATAACCTTGCATTTTCACTAAGTATATTTTTCTCTTGGGCTTATTTGGATAGAAACTTGACCCAATAGCCTTTACTAGAACCTTCTGGCTTGAGGAAAATAATTACCGTACGTAGTTTTCAATTGTCTCATCTTCTCCAAAACATTCAGAAAAAAAAAACAAAAGAAAGCAATGGTTGCTTTCATCTAAATCCAATTTCTACCCAACTTTTCTGCGAATTAAAGGGGAAAATCATCTAAATTAAGAATAGAAAGGTAATCTCCTTCCAATACCAAATAGTTTTCATCAAAATTTGAGAACTTGAGATGTGAATTGTCTTTTATTTGCGTATGTTTGTTTTGCATGTCTATTTTCAAGTTTCTACAGGTTCTTAGGCCTTCCATTTTCACCAAAGATCACAACTTTCTACCAAATCGCTGCTACATCTTGCTGAAACTATTCGGTAAGCAAGGTAAGAGTTTTCTTACAACACGCTAAAGCAAAATATCAAATTTTGCCATTAATTTTTTGCTTGAAATGCTCAATTTATTGAATAGGTTTTCTCTTTTATTGGCTGAAAAAGCATCATTTTCAAAAAATCATATCTTCTTCAATTTAGAGCCAATTGCTCCAAATGTTTGATATTTTTCATTAGTTGGACTGTACAATATTTCTGGAAATTTTAATTGAATTTTGAATTGTTTTGATATAGAAAATTATTGGTTGAAATCGGCCAAAAATCCATCTCTGTTTGTTCACCGAAAAAGCATCATTTTCAAAAAATCATATCTTCTTCAATTTACATCCAATTGCTCCCAATTTTTGATTTGTTTCAGTAGTCGGACTATAAAATATTTCTGGAAATTTTAACTGAATTTTGAATTGTTTTGATATAGAAAATCGTTGGTTCAAAACAGCCTAAAATCTTGCTCTATTTGGCTTGCTGAAAAGTGCTATGTTCGATAAATCATAACTCTTTTTGTTAGCAGCGAATTGCTCCAAATTTTGGATAGGTTATAGTCCTCGTGTCGTAGTATATAGCTACAAAATTTCGTTGAAATCTGGGTTGTTTTCATACCCCGAATTACTGTCCAAAGTTAGCCAAAAATCAGTTGCTTAGTAGATTGTTCTTTTGCTCATATTTGCGCTTTCGTTAACTGTTTCACTGCATATTTCGATGATTTCGAATATTGTATGAATAAGTTTGATGGTGAATGTTTAAGTCTTTTTATCCAACAATGGATTGGCTTGATTTTAGAAATTTTTAGAATTTAAATTTTATTTAAATTCTATTTCAATCTAAATATCGATAAATGTCAATATTTGAAGAATTCGATGATTTTAATTGATTTTGGTCTCGAATAAGTCTCTGAATTTTTTATAAATTATGGTTAATTAGATAAATGTTTTTAAGACATTTTAAAGGGTTTTTAAGTAATTATTATTTTTTAAAAGTATTTTATAAATAGATAATCTATTCGATAAATGGATTTTTTCCCCTTATATCACTTATTTATAAATCTCTAAAAATTGTTTAAAAATCCCGTTTTTGTTAGCACCAAAATTGGTCACTAACCCTCTATAGAAAGATTGTGTAGAGAGATAAATGAAGAAGATAAATTAAAATAGAGAGATATAGACTACAGAAATCTAGAACACCATATTTATAGTGGTTCGGCGTAACTGCCTACGTCCACTTTGAATTATAATCTTTATTGCTTTCCCAAGTAGTTAAATACTGATACAATCCGTACAATAATGGCTTGAGTACAAGTTTGAACTGAAAAGAGTGAGTCTTGAAAGCGGCAGAGTCTCCCTAGTGTTCTCCAAAAAAGGTCCCTTTCACTATGCCCCTGCCCCTCTATTTATAGACGAAGATGGGTTGGACTTCCCTGATGGGCCTAGGAACCAAGCACCTCGGCCCGTGTTAATTTCTGCGTGCCGAGCCGTAAATGTCGAACGGCAATTACCGAACCACATATCCAGGCAGCACAGCATTCGTATGCCGACCGAGGAAGGCATGTCGAACGGTACATGTAAGCCGGACGAGGCAGCGTGCTGAGCAAAGAGTGTAGGCCGAACGATACTTGATGTCGGTCGAGGAGAGATGCCGAACGACTTAGTTATGCCGAGCGAGGGTATATGCCGGACGAGGGTTCATGTCGAACGAGGCTATATGCCGGACGGGGCTCCATGCCGAACGACTTCGATGCTGATCGATCCCTCGTGCCGAACGAGGCCATATGCAGAACAAGGCTCCACGCCGAACGATGTCTGCTGTTTGGTTATCCTCACGTTATCGGGTAACACTTGCCCCCCAAAGTGTAACATGTGGATGAACATGATGCGCTTTGATCCACGAGCACTTCGCATTTTTCTTTAAACCTTTGTTCTTTCCTCTCGAAAGTGATCTCCTGAATGCCGAACGACATCCTGAATGCCGAACGACGTATTGAATGCCAAACGAGGAAGTTGTCGAACGAGGGAGTTTCCAAACGAGAAAGGTGCCCTGACCGGTTCTACCGGTCGCTGACTATTCGCCTTCCTCCTTTCCATCTATAAAAGTCGACACTTCACCCCTTCCTTCCCCTTTTACTTTTTACCTCTGCTCCTCAAGACTTTGACTTCATCTTCCCCCGGACTTCTACCAATACCTTAATATCCCTTTTCCTTCCAAATCCACTATGCAGCCTCACGTCTCTTCCCATCAACGACCTTGAACAGTCTCCAACTCCAAATCCAGGATCCCCTAAGCTTCAAGCCATTTTTTAGGTATGATTCTTGCTTGTCCGATTCTCCTGAATCAAGGGTTTCCCTCAAGATCCGAGCTTTCAGTGCCTTTTCTATACTACCATCGGCCGTCTAGATTAGGGACATGGACTTATGGTTTAGTCATACCTTAGGGTTAGACGGAAAAGATGTAGGAAGAGGATGTCGAAGTTTTTTGGAAGTAGGCCCTCGTTGGATCGCCGAGCGAGGGGATAGGAAGTATGGTTGGCCCAGTAGAAATTGGTGAGGTTAGGGAACATTGGGCGAGTGTGACGTGCGAGTCGGAGCGTGACTCGATATAATTTTCGCATGCCGAACGGCGGAGAGGAATTGCAGCAGTGAAGTAAGAGCTAGGTTCCATGTGCCGAGCGACACGGCTCAGCATGGCCATGGTTCGGCATGACTTCCTCATGCCACACGGGGGAGAAAGGAAGAAAGGAGGGAAGCGAGGTTTTGAACTAGAATGCCGAGCGAGGTGGCTCGGTGTGGCTGTGGCTTGGCATGACCTGAGTGAAGAGAGTTTTGGTGATCACTTATTTGAGTCTCTCAAGTGCCGTTCGACATTAGGTCTTGAAATAGATAGTAATAGCCATAGCCACCTTAATTCAAACATAGTACATGCTGACTTAGCCCACTTGTCATGCCTAAACATATAACAAAAACAAGGACGAGGGTTTGAACAAATAAACATATCGAACTAATCCGGACTAACAACTCCCTAATTTCAACAACTATAAACCCGAGTCTAGCTTGACTAAAACAGATAATAAACTTCTTCATACAGTGTCGATGCACCATCATACGACAAGCACTCGGAGACCGTCAGCGATGACGGTCCCCGATGACGAAAGTTCAATGCTTAAACTTTACTACTTGTAATTCTTTGGCACTTATACCTGAATGGTTGCACTAGTTCACACACCGCACGGGGGGTGTATTTTTGTTGTTATGTCTAATGTCGATCGTTTTTCAAGTATAGTTCAAACAGGTGTTTCATCTGATCCAACATTCATCAGGGATGTCTAGAAAATCCAGCTCTGCCACAATCTCGGACAGACCCGGGCCATCTTCTCAACAAGAAGAAATTAGAACTTCAAATCCGTCGTCCACTCCTGTATAAGACATGCCGAACCCCGTGATCGCATCTGTCGACTTGGCTCCCTATGCCTTGGATGCGGCGATCTTTTTAGACGATTTGATCGATTCTCAAGCCTTGAAGATTAACGAAAGCACGCTTCGCCATATATGCTCAGTACACGGGATTCCTTTCGACGACGTGTTGGTTCCATCGGGACAGGATCGTCCTCACTTGCCCCCAGTAGGATATACAGCCTGCAACAGATTCATGTGCTGGGTCAGTAGCGTGCCGCCATTCAACTCCTTTCTTTGGGACCTGTTGCACTATATCAAGATTTCCCCATCGCAATGACATCGAAATAGCCACGCGTTCATATACGACACTTACATTCTCTTCATGAGTGTCCTTTTCAAGCTCCCGACTCCTGGAGATATCCGTTATATCTTTCGCTTCAAGAGACGGTCGGATAGTCCATCTTTTGTATTCATTGAGCCGCATAACAAGTGTCAAATCCTGACTGGGGCATGGAGCAAGTTCGCCCAGTATAAACAGGAGTGGTTCTACGTACGTTGTCCGCCCGACTTCGCAAGGAGATGGGTGGAAGGGAGTAAGCCTTTTTTCTGGATTTAATACTCGTGTTTGGCGGAAACTGCACCTTCCCTAACTCTTTCAATACTTTTACATGTATCAACACACGTCCCGAAGGCTCCCGGTATTCTGAAGCTGTCGAAGCTATCCGAGCCATTCCCGTAGAAGACTGGGACATCAGATCTCTCATTTCAAATAAATCTCTCACGAATTTTGGGCTGCTGGCGGAAGGTCGTCGAATAAGCCTTCCTCAAGGCGTCACTATTCCCAGGCCTGCTTCAGGCAAAGGAAAAAAAAAGGCTGGGTCTTCAGCATGTAACGCCCCTGATACACCAAAGGAGGGGGAGATTAGAGAAGCCAAAACGCTAAAAGTACAGGGAGAAAATGTTAGCCCTGCTTGGGACCCGATAGTCGAAGTCCACGATATCGAGAAGACACCTTCCCCATTGAAGGGAAAGAAGAAGTTGACCTACAAATTGAGGAAGAAGACGGTGGGTGGAACCTTTAAGGTCACTCTTACTCCAGTAGAAAAAGAGCCGTCTTCTCAACACTTAGAGAGTTCGTTGAAAGGCTTGTCAGACCTCACTATTCTCGATGATTTGCTCAACTATGGCTTCGATGATGTAGAAGCTCTTAAACTTCATTCGCCCGCGAGAGGCGATACAGGCGCTTGGGCCCAAATCCAGGGAGAAAAAACTCCTATTAGTAAAGATAAAGAAAGTGGTCCGTCGGGGGGAACACTAGGACACACATGGACAAGTGCACTTCACCTTGCACTTCAATTTTTGCAATCACTCTAATATTTTCTAACTTGTCGTTATTCTCATTCTGCGCAGGTGACATGGGATGCACTCACGGACTCGATCATCTTCGCGGGTCATCTATTTTTCATCATTCTGGCCGGGATTCGGGCACCGGCAAGCGCCGACATAGAGATGACTCTGGAGACCGAGACTATTGCCCCCGAGAATCAACTTATCGAAGGAAAACATACAGCGAGTCCTCATATTCCCATGACCATCCTTCTCAATCAGAGCAAGGCATGGAGAAGTCTGCGCATAAGGGGTCCTAATCCGATGTCCCCCGTGATCAACACTCTGGCTCATCCAGCACACGGCAGTCTAGGGAACACCACAAGAAGACTGAACTTTCAAAGCCATCTCCCCCTTTTCCCACAACAGATCCGACGATATCGGAGAAGCTAGCCAAGCTCAAAGTTAAGTTCCCCAAAATCTGCTTTGATGGTCTGAAGTTCCTCCCGGCGATCCATCACATTCCAGGGCATGTCAAACAGAGCGCCATTGCTTGCAGCAACGACGTTTATGTTCAATAGGACGCATTTGTCCATCTAGCCAAAAAAGTCTCGGAAGTCTCTATTGAGCGTCAACACGAAATCGAACGCCTGAAGCTTGAAGCCATTTTTGATAAAGACATTATCAAAACTCAGGATGAAGAGCTTTCCTCATACAAGTCCCAACTCGAAGCTGCCCAACATAGTGCTAAAGATACTGCAGAGGCCGTCAAACGTCTGGAGATAACTCATAAGAAGGAAATTGACGAAGCGGTCCAACGCTGCGGGTCCTTAGCTTTAGAAAAGGATTCTGTTCAAAAAGAAAGGGATGTATTCACCCTGCAAGTCAAAGAGTTGGAAAATTTACTCTGCAAAGAGAGAGAAGAAAAATTTGCTGCCCAGGAAGAGTCGCAATGATATTGCGATGAGATTGTTGCCACACGACTCTTGAAGGCAAAGCTCGATGATGAGCTCTCTAAGGTCGGGATGCTGAAGGATAAAGCCCATGAAGAGGGCAAGAGAATAGCATCCACGGAGATTGACTCTCGCCTTGAGGCGGCTACAAAGGCTAGCAGAGAGGAGATCAAGTGCTTGTTCGACCCGCTGATAGCTGAGTACAACGCCCGTGTCCTCATGCATCGGGACTTAACTTTTCTTGGAGAGGGTTATCTCGAATCTCTAGCCGAGGCATGGGAAACTTTAATAAAGATTAAAAAGGTGGAATCGGGTACCGAGGAGGTTGATGAGGATGCTTTAGTAAAGGAATTTCTAAGGGGGAATGAGCCTTCAGAATTTTCTACAGCAATGGCTCTTTTTGGCAAAGACTCTTCTCCATCAAAGGAAAAAAGTGACATTGTCGGTTCGTCTGGAACCGAATCTCCAGCTCATCCTCCTACTCAATCGGCTGATCGGCCAGTACTTGATCCATTCGAGCAACACGTTGACCCAAAAGACCCTGGCCTCGGCATTCATGTTCTATCTCCCATTCCAGAGGGCGAGACTCCTCGGACGGTTGAGAGCCAGTAAGAAGCCGGTATATAACTCTTCTTCTTAAAGTTCAAAGAACCATCGTTTTCGACGAGAGGTTATTGTATTCTAACGTTCATCTCTTGTGTTTTTGCGCAGGCCATTCTGATCCCGATCCATCTCCAAGGAGCGATGACGCCAAGGAGGAAAAAGGGAAAGCGAGCGAGGCTACTCACGCGGGAGTGACCCCAGTCCTGATGCTTAGGTGATTGAGGCGCTCGACGAGGATAAGTCCGAAACTTCGTCCCCCGTCGAAGAAAGTTATGAAATTGAGATTACCGGCTCTTCTGAACATACCTTAGGGCTGAGCATGAAGGAGCGGCTTGAGGAAGAGAGGAAAAAGAAAGTGGAGATCAAGGTCGAGTCTCAAGTAGTAGAACTTGACGACCTGTTGAACAGGCCTCTAAAAGTCATTCTTCCTGGCAGAACCAAATCACTGGATGTTCCTCCTCCCACCTCTGGCACTGTTTCTCTAGTGAGCAAAACGTCCAAGAGAAAACGCGTAGGGGAAGAATCGTTTGAGAAATCGAAGAAAGAAAAGAAGCTGAAGAAGTAACTATCATGCTCGTTCAACGAGAATCAGTCTGGATTATGTAATCATTTTTATTTATCTTCATAGTTGTTGTAAATAGGATTTTGACTCTGAGTTTTAGGAAAAGTGGTAGTAGGACTTTATTTTGAATTGATGAATAAAATTTTGTTCTTTGTCTTTCAAATGACTTTTGTTGTTCAGCTCACTGTATAGCTTTTAGTCAAAATCTGAATCCTTGTGAGTTACATAAGCCCTAGTTCACTTCCATATGACTCGGAGATTTTTTGAATCGCTTATACTCTGATCCGTATTCTGGGAACTCAGAACATTCCAGTCCGCGCTCAAGAGAACTTGGAGATTTAAGTCGTTTATAATATATTCCGCACTATAGGGACTTGGAGTACTCCAGTCCGCACTCAGGGGATTTGGAGATTTAAGTCGTTTATACTCTAGTCCGCACTCTGGGGACTCAGAGTACTCCAGTCCGTACTCAGGGGACTTGGAGACTTAAGTCGTTTATACTCTAGTCCGCACTCTAGGGACTCGGAGTACTCCAGTCCTCACTCAGGGAACTTGGAGATTTAAGTCGTTTATACTCTAGTCCGCACTCTGGGGACTTAGTGTACTCCAGTCCGCACTCAAGGGACTTGGAGATTTAAGTCGTTTATAATCTAGTCTGCTCTCTGGGGACTCGGAGTACTCCAGTCGCACTCAGGGGACTTGGAGATTTAAGTCGTTTATACTCTAGTCCGCACTCTGGGGACTCGGAGTACTCCAGTCCGCACTCAGGGGACTTGGAGATTTAAGTCGTTTATACTCTAATCCGCACTCTGGGGACTTAGTGTACTCCAGTTCGAACTCAGGGGACTTGGAGATTTAAGTCGTTTATACTCTAGTCTGCACTCTGGGGAATCGGAGTACTCCAGTCCGCACTCAAGGGACTTGGAGATTTAAGTCATGTATACTCTAGTCCGCACTCTGGGGACTCGGAGTACTCCAGTCTGCACTCAGGGGACTTGGAGATTTAAATCATTTATGCCCGTTCGTACATCAGACAGAATAATGTAACTCTAGTTGTTTGCCATCGGATTATAATGCATAGAAATATCAGTAATTCATGGAAAAGATGGCTTCAAGCCTTTATTAATGAAAACAAACTAAATCATTCGATTACATGCTAAAAAAACTAAGAATCAATGGAACAAAAACATATGGGAAATAATTGCACCTAAAACATAAAAGAAACAGGCTAAATATAATAACGTCGCAAATGTTCACTATTCCATGCTCGGGGGAGTGTCATGCCATCAACGGTCGCTAGCTTAAAAGTTCCCTATCCAAGCTTCCATTCAATGACATATGGACCTTCCCAATTGGGATTCATACGTGATGGTACCGGAAAAACTCGTTTCAAAACGGATCACCCACATCAAAGATTCTCGGGCAGACTTTTTCGTTAAAATATCGCTTAACTCGGTGTCTATATGCTGCCACCCTTAACTCAGCTTCTTCACGTTTTTCATCAACGAAGTCCAGTGATTCCAACAAGAGATCCTGATTCATCCTAGGATCATAATGTGTCACCCGATGTGATGGAACTTCAAGCTCCATGGGTATAACGGCCTCCGTGCCATATGCCAATGCGAATGGAGTATGGCCAGTCGCGGACTTGTGGGTGGTTCTATAAGCCCATAGCGTTGTTGGAAGTTCATCTACCCACTTGCCTCCAGCCTTTTCCATACGCTTCTTCAATATGGACTTGATTATTTTGTTCACGGCTTCAACCTGTCCATTAACCTTCGGATGAGAAACTGCGGCGAACTTTTTCTCAATGCCATACTTTAAACAGAAATCTTTGAATTCCCTACTTTCGAACTGAGTTACGTTGTTTGTAATGATGGTTCGTGGGAGGCCGAAGCGGCATATAATGTTTCGCATAACAAAATTAATGACCTTCTTGGAGGTGATTGTGGCTAATGGCTCTGCCTCGGCCCATTTGGTGAAGTATTCGACTGCAACTATTGCATATTTTACACCTTTGGATATAGGCAAGGAACTGACTATGTCGATTCCCCAAATTGCAAACGACTAGGGACTAACCATTTGCGTGAGTTTCGTTGGTGGAGCTCTCGAGATTTTCGCGTATCTTTGACACTTATCACATTTTCTTACATAATCTGCAGCCTCTCGATTCACAGTTGGCCAATAATATCCGTAGCGGAGGATCTTTTTTGCTAATGTCTGTCCCCCAGTATGGTCGTCACATTCTCCTTTGTCAACTTCCTTCAAGACCCGCTTTGTCTCATAATGGGCAATGCACCGGAGTAAGGGGACCGAGAAACCCATCCAAAACATTACTTCATCCTGCATCACATATCGCGTGGCTTTACGAATGACCCGACGTCTTTCACTTCTTCTTTCGGACAAAGTCCCGTTTAGTAGGTATTGTTTGAATGGGGTTATCCATGATTCCTTCTCGATTTCCGTTTCCAACACAAAATCTACCTTCATCACATCTATGCTTGGAGCATGTAAGGTTTTGACGGCTACTAATCCCATTTGCTATGCATCGCCGGTACTTGCGAATTTGGCCAGCGAGTCGGCTTCTTTGTTCTGTTCACGCGGGACATGCGAAATGTCGTAATGTTCAAGGTTCGCCAATAGTTCCTGAACCAGAGCAAGGTACGAAGCAAGCTTTTGTCCCCTTGCTTGGTAATCTCCTCGCACTTGGTACACCACCAACTGTGAGTCATAAAAGATTTCAACTGATTTTACCCCGAGTTCTCTAATAAGCTTTAAACCAGCAATCAATGCTTCATATTCTGCTTCATTATTCGTAGCCAGGAAATTGAGCTTCAAAGCATAACAAATTGATCAATTTTTTGGAGTCATAAGAATTACACCAGCCCAAAAACAATGGTCGTTTGACGCCCCATCGGTGTACAATTTCCATCGAATGGGGGGAATGACACTGTGACTATACGGTTCGTCTGACACGGTGAACTCAACAATGAAGTCTGCTAATGCTTGCCCTTGTATGGTTCTTCGTGGCAGGTAGGTAATATCGAACTGACTCAACTCGATATTCCATTTTAACATCCTTCCAGAAGTTTCTGGTCGTTGGAGTACCTGTCGCAAGGGTTGATCGGTATAAATACTGACTGAGTGTGCTTGAAAGTATGGACGTAGCTTACGTGATGTAATCACCAAGCAATAGGCCAATTTCTCAATTTTAGGATAATTTCTTTCTGCCCCGTTAAACGTTTACTAACGTAATACACCGGCTTTTGAACTCGGTCCTCCTTGCGGACCAAAGCCGCACTTATAGCATGTGGGGATACGACCAAGTATACGTACAACATTTCATGGTCTACTGGTTTCGACAGCCCTGGAGGATTTTCTAAATGCCTTACCAGAGCTCGGAACACTTCATCACAGTTGGATGTCCATTCAAAATTCCTTTTTCCTTTCTTTCTTATATCGAAGAAGGGAATACACTTGTCTGTGGCTCTGGATATGAATCGACTCAGCGCAGCCACTTTTCCATTCAAGCTTTGTACCTGTTTTATAGTCCTGAGCACTTGTATGTCTCGAATAGCTTGAATCTTTTCCGGGTTAGCTTCGACTCCCCAGGCATTAATAATGAATCCTAAAAACTTCCCTGACGCAACGCCGAAGGAACACTTCAGAGGGTTGATCTCCATCCCATAATATCAGAGTATGCCAAACATCTCTGCTAAGTCTCAAATGTGGTCGTTTGACTACCGTGACTTCACGAGCATGTCATCCACGTAGACTTCCATTGTTTTACCAATCTGGTCTTTAAACATTCGATTCACCAGACGTTGATAAGTCGCTCCCGCGTTTTTCAATCCAAAAGGCATCAATACATAACAATATAGCCCAACGTCTGTGATAAAACTAGTGTGTTCCTGGTCCGGAATGTGCATCGGGATCTGATTGTATCCGAGTACGCATCCATGAATGACAATAACTTGTGTGCTGCAGTGGAGTCGACCAACTGATCAATTCTAGGTAATGGGAAACTGTCCTTAGGATATGCTTTGTTTAAATCAGAGTAATCTACGCAAGTTCTCCACTTCCCATTTGATTTTCTCACTAGCACGGGGTTTGACACCCAATCATGGTAGAGGGCGTCGCGGACGAACCCATTGGCTTTGAGTTTGTCCACCTCCTCTCTGAGAGCAGCGGACCTCTCCGGGTCCATTCCTCTCCTTTTTTGCTTAACCGGGACGTACCTCGGGTCTATGTTCAACATATGACTCATAATAGCGGGAGAAATTCCGCACATGTTGGAATGTGTCCAAGCAAAAGCATCGAGATTTGCTCGGAGGAAATCACTAAGGTCCTCGGTCATCGAGGGGAGGAGTTGTGATCCAATCTTCAGTACTCGCGATGGATCGTCTCGGGTGACTGAAATGTCAATCGTCAGTTCAGCCGGTGCTGCTTTTTCTTCCCTGGGTTCCTCATCATCATCTCTCGATCTATGTCTCTATAGATCCGAGAATTTTGCCCGAGCCAGAGCTCAGGCATTACTTGTCAATTGTCAGTATTCTGGATGCGGACGGGGTTGTCCACAACCTTTCCTTTCTCTCTCCGATGGGCCTCTCGGAGCTCAGCCACATAACATGCACGACCGGTCGCCTAGTCGCCATGAACAACACCTATTCCTTTGTCGGTCGGAAATTTTAATGTCAAACATCACGGGGCCAATGCCGCTCTGAATTCAGCCAGGGCCGGTCGACCCAGAAATACATTGTATGGGGAATCTACGTCCAAGACTATGAAAGGTAGGATTCGCACCCTCCTACGCTCACCTTGTCCCAGTTCAACTGGCAACTCAACATACCCCACTGCATCAGTCGGTGCACCGTTAAAGCCATGAATACGAGCTTTAGACAGCTTTAAATCCTCCGTCTCCATCTTCATTTGGTCATACGCCTTTTTGAAGATGATGTTAATTGAACTTCCACAATCAATCAAAATTCTCTTCACCAGTGCTGGCCTGATAGTCACGGATATGACCATCGGGTCAACGGTAGGAGCCTCCACCTGGTCGGCATCTCGGCTCTTGAATACTATATCGTCTGTCATTGTCCGCTGCTGCTTAGTTGGGGACCCGTCCTCCGTATTCAAACAACACTCAAAATCTGCATGCTTCAGGGAGTTAGCATATCGCTCCATTTCCTATCAATTCTTATCTACAGGATGAGGCCCGCCTACTATCGTATTTATGACCAGTCTACCCATAGTTCGAGCAGGCTCCTCAGGGTGACGTGGAGCTGGTGCGTGACCAGGATTGGACGTTCCTTGTCCGCCCTCTTGAGGACTCTTTACAAACTCCTGCAACTTTTTTTGTCTAATCAACTTTTCTATAGCGTCATGTAGGTGCCTACACTCTTCAGAATTGTGCCCATAAGTCTCATGGAAGCGGCAATACTTCCCAGTCTGCTTTTGCTCTTCGGTTGACTCCTTTGAGCGTGGCTTTCTGTATTGAAAGGTATTACAAGTTAATAGGTAAATATTCTCAAGAGATGCATTTAGTGGGGTGTATTCGTTGTAGGTTGGAATTCTTGGCTTCCATTTCCCTGCTTCTCTTTTCTTCCCCTGATTTCCTCCTCCGTACTCGTTAGATTGCCCGAGCTTGTTCTGGACATTGACCTGAACTTTCCCCGAGTTGTCTTCGGATTGCTTTACAGCGGTGTTGCTTTTCACAGTCTCCTGAATAGGCCCTAGTGCCTTATCTCGCCTTATCAACATGGCTTCCTCTCTTCTAACGAATTGATGAGCCTTTGAGTAAAAACGCTCTAGCGTAGTTGGAGGTTTTCCCACTAACCAATCTCCAAACTCTGAATCCGGATCCACACCTCGCATCACAGCCATAAGAATTGCGTGGTTATTAGGATTGCTAACTTCAGTAGCCGCAACATGGAATCTCTGTAAATACTCCTTCAACGACTCCCTTGGAGCTTAGATTACACTTGATAGGGACATCACGTCCTTTGGACGAGTAGCATGTATCCTGAACTGTTCTATAAATTTCATTGCCAGCTCCTTGAAACTAGATACGGATCATGGAGGAAGTCGGGTGAACCACATGGTAGCGATTCCAGATAGAATTATTGGGAAGCATCTGCACTTGGTTGCATCATTCGCTCTAGCTGAATCCATCATCCATTCATATCTCATCACATGTTGTCGGGAATCGGTCTTCCCTTCGTAGGCCGAGATTGTTGGCATGCTGAACTTCCTAGGGTACTCGGCCTGTAGAACAGTGTCTGTGAATGGAGTATGACTCCTGGATATCCCCCAATCTTCGTTGGTCAGGCCTTGATTTTCTCTCATCAGCTGTCTGACCATAGCCGACAGGTCCGGGGTTTGTATGGAAGATGGAAGGTTGGAGTATGTTCTACGGGATCGTTTAGGTTGATGTCTCCTCTGCTGGCGATCTGCCAAACGTGTATCTTGAGGTTCAGCATCATTGGCGTCTTGATGAGTCGGGTGTCTAGTTTCCACACGCGCTCCAGATCTTAAGTTTCCCGTTCCTACTTGGTTGCGGTCTCTGAGGTGTAAGTGATCCCTATTTGATCGATCAGCAGCACCTGCCTGTGTAGTTTCAGTCTTGCGGCGTCTACGCTTGGGCGGTTCATCGGACGAAGTCGAGCTATCAGATGAAGAGTAAGGAGCTGGACTACCCCCAGTATTCTGATGCTGTTGTTGAGTGAGCTGAGCCATAAGGTTGCCGTTAGCTTGAACCTGTTCTCCAAGTTGTCTCCTGCTTTCCATGAGTTCTCTCATCAAGTCATTGAACTCTGTTCTGGGGACAACTTCCATTTGATTTTGGGTGGTAATTCCTACACCCAGATTTGCTTGTTGATTGCTAGGTCCTATTTGTTGTACGCTAGCAGTCTCATTGACGCCCGCATTATGAGAGCCTGATCTGGTATGTGGTCTTCCCATAGTAGAGTTATTGATAGGAACTCTGAGTAGAATCAACGGACGTCTTGTGAATGACTTGGATCTCCTTCGGAGGATTTACTCAATCCAGTAGCTACAAAGCAGGCCCGAGAATTCGATTCTCAATGAAAGCACCAAAGTGTTAGCACCAAAATTTGTCACTAACCCCCTTTAGAAAGATTGTGTAGAGAGATAAATGAAGAAGATAAATTAAAACAGAGAGATATAGACTACAGAAATCTAGAACACCAAATTTATAGTGGTTCAGCGTAACTGCCTACATCCACTTTGAATTATAATCTTTATTGCTTTCCTAAGTAGTTAAATACAGATACAATCCGTACAATAATGGCTTGAGTACAAGTTTGAACTGAAAAGAGTGAGTCTTGAAAGCGGTAGAGTCTCCCTAGTGTTCTCCAAAAAAGGTCCCTTTCACTGTGCCCCTACCCCTCTATTTAAAGACAAAGATGAGTTGGACTTCCCTGATGGGCCTAGGAACCAAGCACCTCGGCCCGTGTTAATTTCTGCACGCCGAGCCGTAAACATCGAACGGTAATTGCCAAACCACATATCCAGGCAGCACAACATTCGTATGCCGACCGAGGAAGGCGTGTCGAACGGTACCTGTATACCGGACGAGGCAGCGTGCTGAGAGAAGAGTGTAGGCCGAACGATAGTTAATGCCGGTCGAGGAGAGATGGCGAACGACTTACTTATGCCGAGCGAGGCTATATGCCGAGCAAGGCTTCATGCCGAACGAGGCTATATGTCGGACGAGGCTTCATGCCGAACGAGGCTATATGCCGGACGGGGCTCCATGACGAATGACTTAGATGCCGATCGATCCCTCGTGCCGAACAAGGCCATATGCCGAACGAGGCCCCACGCCGAACGATGTCTGCTGTTTGGTGATCCTCACGTTATCGGGTCGATTCCCCCGGTAACAGTTTTCTCTATAAAATTATTCTAAATATGTTTTAGCCTATTTAGATGATTTTCGGCGTATAAGAATGAGAATTAAACAATTTGGCAGAAATACGTGGTATGGGACACGTGTTTTTGCCTCATCGCTTAATATCGGACTTATACTATCGAATCTGCTTTGAAGTACTGTTTTATGATATTTTTACTTGCCGAGGACATGAGGCGGGATTGTTATGATGAATTGATGATGGTTTTGATGTTTAAGATGGATTTTTACTCGTCGATGAAATGAGACAAGTCTCGATGCCACTTTAAAGTCATCAAAGTATGAGACACAATGAGTTGGGTGCTTTACACTCGCCAATGAGACGAGGCGGTGTATGTTGATTTGGTGTTTTTTATGAATGTTTTCTAATATGGCATTGACTGACGATTAGTAAACCAATAGGTGCGAATGTATGGTATGGGACGTACATTAACGCCCATTAGGTTCCTATTCGAGAAGTTGTGACACGTTTAAGAGGTTATTAGTACTATAAACCGAGTATCTGTGCAGTTAATGCCCTGCTATATCCCCGCTATAACTCCAATATATCTTATAGCGGATTCCTACCACTACGATTTTTCCATATATCCCCAACATATAGCCTTTCCGCTTTAATCCCCGCTATTTCCGCTATATCCCGTTATTTCCGCTATATTCCGCTATTTCCGCTATATCTTCTATAAAAAATTGGATTGAAAAATGATATTTATACGCTATAAAAATTATGAAATTAATTAATTTCATTGAATTTTTGATATATGTTTAGAAATGATAATACTCTAATATTCTACTAAATTAAATTAAGTTATATAACAGTTTTACGTTCATTTACAATACATTTGCACATATTTTTATTTAAAATTATTTTTGTATTAATTATAATACAATTGAATGTTATCTATATATTTGTAAAAACAACAAGTATGGGATTTATATGCTATTTTAGAGTAATCCGATATATCCCGCTATATCTTCGCTACATCCCCGCTATGACTTTTTGCACATCTACCGCATTGAATCCACCGAGTGCTTTAACTACGTAGCCGAGTATACGATTGGAATCATTACGATGCTCTTGATGTCATTACTAGATTCCAATCATCATGATGTTTTGCTCGGATTTTTATGATTTGGTTGTCATCACGATATTCGACTATAGTCAATCAAGATGATCACAACGCTAAGATGTTAATGACCCCAAGTCATCACGACGTATGGTACCAAATAATAGTAGTACTAGTCAAGATGAAAAGCACGTGCAATTTTCTATGAAGTTTTCTATGTTCGATTTCACCTTTTTGGTGATGTTGTTATTTGAATACGGCCTTGAGTATGATATAGGATACATTTATATTATGCTATATGGTGATTTCGATTATGATTGTCTTTAAATCTTATTGAGTTCTTATGATAGATTATGGTGATTTGATGTTTCTTTATGAAGTTATTATATGGTTCTCATCCCTTACCCACTTTAGTTATGGATGTTCTTAAGAGAAACCATATGCATGTTACTTATTGAATTCCCTTGAAATAAATAGATGAATCACTGATCTCCCCTTTCTTATGAATGATATGATGAACAATATGATGTTCCGTTGGCAACAATGGAGTGATTCTCACCCTTCTGCTTACAACTGAGATCCTTACTACTGATAAGTTTAGCTTGCCTGACCCGTGTGCTTTTCACTCGGGTCAGACCGAGTTGCAGGTTAGTTTGGATTGCTTCACTTCTTGGATAAGCTTGATAGCTTTTGTTGGACTTATCATTTTGGCTTGGATGTCGTTTTTGAGTCGTCTGCTTTTATGTCGTCTTATTGTATATTATTTTGTGGGATGGGTGTATATGTGATTCAATAGTCCTTGCTACATATGTATGATGTATTATTATGGAGATGTGTAACATACTGAAATTTTCAACCATTCGCATCCATGCATGTCGGATTTGAATTGCTCAAAATATCAGATTGTTAATTTAAATTTGGAAAAACTCAGCATATACGGTAAACAAAATAATCACAGATCACAGACACAGAGTAATATAACAATAATGCAGCAGAAACAAAAGAATAGTAGTTTATGAAGCTACTATGTATATATATATATATATAACAGAGTTAAACAAGATACAACAGAAGTCTCGAATACATAGATGTCTCAATACAATAATCAAATACAAAATCTGAATACATCACTGGAATCAACCGAATAACTGAAAGCCGGATAGATAGCTGGATTTCCATGCGAAGCTCCAACTCCAAAGGTGAGTCTTGAATACTGTATCACTCAGTCTGACCCGAGCGTAAAGAAAAACACAAAACACTCGAGTTAGGATTTACATTCTTATATCAATAAATCTAACTCAACTGAAATATCAACTGAAATACAAGTAACTCAAAGGATGTTTGGGATAACCATCCTCTATGGACCTGTTAAACTATCTACTATGTAGTAATATACGCTATTATAATAATGTCTAATAGTAAAATAAACTTACTTTTAAATAGCGTTAAGGGTCCCATATAGCCCTTAACACATAATAGTCCCAGTAGTCTATCCAGTATCAGCATACCCCCAGATCGGGAGCTACCCTCAATACTCCACAGGCTACGGCAGAAATCCAAACTCGTAGTAAAGCTCGCTATGTTAGGTGACACCGCACAACAAGGCAATGCCAGGGTAGATATACCAATTATGCATCCGGGCTGGTGGAAACGCATAGCAGCCACTACCGCCCACCTCGGAACACACTCCCAAATCAAAAATCAAAGGGTGGCCACCAAATCAATCACAAAGTAATAGAAATGTATCGAAGAAATGCGTCCGATCAGTGGTGCTACCTCATTGGCCCGAGAATTGCTCCTCTTTTAGCCACCTTATGCCAACTCATGGGAGTCGGGTCCACGTTCATACCTTAATAGGATCGTCGCCACCATCCTACTTCATTCTGGAATCTCCATCGCGTACACGGTTGTTAAAGTGGTTTTTGGAGTTGGCAGAGAGTATGAAAACTTCTGATCCCGGTCTCTTTAACAACCAAACGTTATTATAACACAGCGGTCATTTCAAAATAGTTTATACTTCAAAACCAAAATATCATTGCTATTTAAAACCATATCAATACGATATCATTTCCATTTCAAAAAACCAAATCAACATGATATCATTTCCATTTAAAACCAAATCAATATAATATCATTTTTATTTCAAATATATCATTTTCCAAAATCATAGCATTTTCAAAGTTATAACACTTTCGAAACTAAACCCTTTCAAAACATAATACTTGAAATCATAATACTTCCCCTGAACCGATTTAAATATTAAAATAGTATATATAATAAAATTGTTTTCCTCAAATTTCATAAATTAATTCCAAATCAATTCGAATTCCAAAATTCAAATTTAATCAGATCTCAAATCCTAAATTCCAATTTAGCTTCTAAATAAACCATTCAAAATTATATCAATTTCGAATACAGATTTGAACCACAAATAAACCATATCAAAATATATATTTCAAAGCTTTAAATATTCTATAATTCCAAAACTAAATTTTGATAATTTTATATATATCTTAATTCAATTTTCTATTATTTAGTTTTGAAATATTTACTTAATAAATTTGATATCATTTAAATAAAACTCGAACTTGAAATATTTATTAATCACTTTAAACCAACATCAAGTTATAAAATCATATCCTTTAAAATCTCAAATTCAATAAGTTCCAAATCGATTTTAATTAAATACAATTTCAAATCAATTTCAAATCTATCTTCTCAACCTTAATTTATTAAATCATTACAAACTCTATATTAAAATATAATTTAAATAAATACTTATCCATATTATATTTTAATAAAATCAACTTTATTATTAAACTTATTTTATATCAAATAAATTTATACATAGCTTAAATCAAGAATTCAACTATACGTAAATTAATATTTATATAATATCAAAAATCAATATTTATAAAACCATATATTTCTTTCCAAAACCATAGAAATCATTTCAAAATATTTATATATATAGACTACGGTGTCTGTATAAAATTCTATCCTATGGTCAACTAATACAGATATTTATCATTTCAATCTGTAATTTAAATATATACGGGTATATATCATTTCAACCCACAATCCCAAATTCAATGCAAATGAAAATCACTTGGGTTTATCATTTCAACCCATAACGATTTTCTCCTATTCTACAGATTGTTCGAGTATGTATCATTTCAACCCATAGTGAATTCTATACTAACAGGGAACTTGCAGAGTGATAACAAATATGATAATAATATAAAAATCAATAATAGGCATATATCATCAGTGATAAATAACAGATAATGGTGTCAGATGTCACAGGTGAACAGATATAGAAATGGCATATATATAGCAATGTAAATAACTAACAACATCATATTTCAATTTTCGTTTCAATTGAAATCAAATTTAATAAATACAAGAACATTAATCGTGAGTGATTTCTTACCTTTCGAGGCTAGAGAGAATAGACACTGAAATTGAGTTACGAATCCAAACACAAATTCCAAAGCAAAGTGAGATAGGCACGAATCGACGAACAAAGCTGATAAATCAGAATTGATGAAATGCTTAGAGTCATCTTGATAGAAACATAATATATCTATATATATTCCCATGAAATCAAAAGTTTAAATTTAAAACAAATATTAAAATAACATATATATATATATATATAATTAAAATCATTGTTTTAAATTAAACATCTATATAAAATCAACATGTATACGATATATATATTTTTAACATTAATATTTATATAGGCTTAAATCACAAGATATCCTTACATATATATAAACTATTATATAAATCCAATGTATAACTTCCACGCATATAAACATATAACATACATATACTATATATATATATCATCAACATTTTTCAAAAGTCAATCACTACTATAACAAATATACATATGACAGAAACCAAAATCTATATACATTTCCAGACCAAAATTTACACATATATTCTTATTTAAAGTACACAATACTATATATAATACTTATTCATTTCGAAAGTATCAACGTATCTCATATAACACTTTAAACCAAACTATCATTTATAAACTAACTGTATATAATATACTTATAAACCAAAAAAAATCAAATATAAATACAAGTTAAGTATATATACATATACAAACAGACAATCCAAATATATATTATATTTATAATTCAAATCAAAACATATAATTTCTCAACCGCAACTATTAAAAAGAGCTATATACATATGTATAAAGCAACAACCGATTGTATATATATAAGTAAACTGACTGAAAGCAACACTTCAAATCTCATATATATACTTAATATATATATATATATAAACTAATATATATAGCTAACATGCAAACCTTCATATATATTTATAAATCAACACGTCTTTTAACATCTAGTTACAATAACATATATATATATACACTTTTACATACTGCCTCTGTTATATATAAATAAAGCAACAACTTATAAATAATCTATATGAATTCATATATATATATAAAAGCAAACAGATTATAGCTTAAAAACTTTAGGTATATAAAACATATATGTAACTCTAATACATGCGCAGGCTATTGAATGACTAAATATAACTATGTACACAACTGTACATAAGGAAAAGTGTATATATAAACTGACCGAAAAAAAAACTTATATATATAAACTTATACAATCAAAACTAATATATATATAAACTATAAAACTTATAATATGCTATAGCTTGATACATATAAACTGTATAACTAATATGCTCTGTATACACATAAACATACCCAGCAAAACAAAAATAGAATATAATATAAACTAACATATATAAGTTTATATATATATATACCTAGAAAAATCTTGTACATAATTATTTATGTACAACAGTAAAATACATATTAAACAACTCGTATACATACATATATATATATATATATATAAACTGATTTTATATCATTCTAGACAAAACCAGGAGACTAAAACTCACGCATAAATATATATATATATATATATATGTTTACAAAATTTTCATATGCAAGAATATATAATACATCAAATATAAGAATGCATATAATATATAAAGAGTAATTTACATATAACCTCATGCGACCAGCAAACAGAAAGATGGGCAGGATGTCTAATATATATATATATATATATATAGACACTTCCGTGTATATATATTAAATATTATTCAAATTCATTCATAGGAAAAGGTCAGGCAAGACTTCATAGGCAGATCTAGGTTTCATAAGGCGATTGGAGGAAGTGAGGGTGGAGATGGTTATCTCGGTGGTGGTGGGAGGCTAGGCTTGGGTGATGACCTAGGGAGGGAACGAATAGGTAGGGGATGAGTGGGGAAGAGTCAAGGCAAAGTGACGAGAGGCAACACAAAAAAATGATGAAATGACTGCTAAAATAATATAGTATACCTATTTTCTTTTCAGAGGAGAGAACAAAAGAAGTGAAGTATACGAATAGAGTTAGCAAATGAAAATGAAAAGCTGCCCGGTAATTCAAAGTGAAACGTTGGAATAGTAAAAGACAGTGTTTTAATTCTGGGAATTAAAAAAAGCTAGAGGATATTGGAATTTACATGGTGGAAATTGAATAGCCACAAGAAACCAAAAAGGCACGAAACTGGTACCAATACCGTAACCGTTTCTGTGGATCCTACTGTGAACTGGGCTTCAAAACACAGAATTGAATATACTGTAGAGATCAGCATGGCGAGACGATCAAAACGGTATAAAGATATCGGTGGTACGATCATCGATCAAAAGTCGATAATTGGTACTGAAAATGCTATAAATCTATCGAAAATAAGATAAACGGGGCAATAGAAGTCCAAATTTGAAGAAATGAAATGTGATGTCTCACTCAGAAGATGATTTACAAATTTTCTATAGAATAATATTCAGGTTTGGAAAACATTTTATTATCATCAAATTAACTGATTTAAATTGAAATAAAATTACATAGTAAAATAGACTTTCATATTATTTGATGAAAATTTACCATTTCCTATGTTTAAGTAGACGTATTCCAAATATTAAATTTTCATTTCAAAATTTTATTATTTAAAATTTCACAAAATTCAATTAAATATATAAATAAAACAAATAAAATTATTATAAATTTATATATATACTCTGACCTGGGTTTGCTGTTCTGTGAATGATGTTTTCTATCTGCATGTATATTACATTATTTCTGAAATGGTCCGAATCCACCATAGTGTGCATTAGTTAGGGACTAAGCTTGTCTACCACTTATGAAGTAATGAAAAAAAAAGATCGAGACAAAATTGACATGCTTATCTCTTAAATAACGTATTACTATGATGGTCACCCTTAACCAGCCCCATTCTCTGCATTAGTAGACATGATTACTTAGTAATTCTCTTTACTAATGTAGGTCTCGGGGTGGGGCATCACAGTTTCAATCAATTGAATATAATTATAAAGTTAATTTGGTTATATTATGATTAAGGAATAAATTCAATCTTGTATTAATGGTGAAATTATATGTTATTAATTGAAATTGGTTAATATTGAATATGATATGGAATCAGTGATGTGGTAAGTAGTTATAATCTTTGTTTGTAAACAATAAATTTATAAATGTGATTAAATTACTTAAAAATAACAATTGTTTGTTTATCATCTCATTATTTAATATGTTTTAGATTAATTGTAAATCAATATGAAATTAATGTAATTAAATATTATAGTTAATATGAGTTAAGATGATAACTGTAGAATATGAATGCAATAAAATGTAAGCTAATGTTAATTATATTCATAAGGTAACACTTGATTCAAGAATAAGAGTGAGAAATTGATTGAAATTAAAATATAATTAACAGGGATTTATTACATTTGTAATTGAACGCTATCATTAGTGCAATATTTAAATATTGAGTTTGACATGGAAACTTTGTTTTAAAAGGTTTAAATTTATATGTAATCAAGGATGATGAAAATGGTTAACTTTTAAATTTGAATTTAAAGGTGATTAAATCAATTTAATAATAATTTATTAATTAACATGAAATTAGCCATTTTGGCCACTGTCTCAGATTTCGACAAAACCTATTTCATCGGATCCGTAACGGTGAATTATTGTAGGATTTCAAGTTATGTAGCGATCGGACTTATCGTTTGATCGTGCGGGCTCGAAACACGTAGAAATCAATTAAAAGAAATTAAATGAATATAATCTGATTTTTAAAGCTAACTTCTGTATACAATGGAATTTGAGTCTGAATCTAGTTCCATTGAGTTTAAAAATATCGAAAACCTATATTTTGATATATGGGATGTCCTACTTTCGTTTCGGGAACGAAACGGGCTTTTCGGGTCGTTGTTATCGTTTCGACCCAATACGATCTGTCCATTCGTTCTTATCCATCTGTTTATATAAATAGATTTCTTCTCTAAAACCTTAACAGCCTTTTTCTTATTTCTTTATGTACTATTATTTCCACGTGCTCCTTTCCTTCTCAATGGCTGTCAACATCAAAACCCTAAATTCAATTTTCAAATCAAAATCAAACTTCAAAATTCAAACCCCTCAAATCATGTCATATTATATATCGTTGGAAAGCTCTCGATGAGTGCAATAAGCTGTTGCAATTTATTTTTCGATTTTATGCATCGTTTGATAAGAAAACGATGAAGAAGCCTCGGCCGTCCATATTAGGGATTTTGATTTCAACGGTGGATCGTCAATTATATGACGATCAGAGGGTACTGCATGGTAGAGGGCGATTAGAGGAGTGCATCCATGGTCTGAAATCATCTCCAACATGTCAGAATTCGCCAGAAATGGCGACCAAATGGCGATGGCGGCGAGATCACTTGGAGTGACCAGAGTAGGCGGCGATTGCATGGTTGAGACGGCTTGGTGAGAGGTAGAGGCCGGTGGTCTCTGATTGGGTCGAAGGTGCACGATGGCGGGGGCAAAAATTGGATGATGGTGGCGGTTTGTTAGGGTTCGAGCTCGGCTGGTTAGCGTGCGTGATAAACGAGGTCGGAGATGGTAATAGTATTTACTTTTTTGCCCTATTTTATTTTAAATTTAATTTAATTTTCAAATGTTCTAACTTGTGTAACTTTTTCAAATGTTCTAACTTGTGTATCGAAATTTCGGATAACTTGGAACTGGTTTGGCTGAATTCTGAGACTTTTTAAATTTTGGGCTTTATTTGGATTTTAAATCGAAGAGGAATCAAGGGTATGTGATTAAACCCACTCACGCATAACTAAAATATTCTGATGTTAGTTAAATTGAAATCATGATCTTACTAATTTTATTATTTGTTGTTTAGTGATTCACATTGACACTTAGTTGTGAATCTGAATTGAAACTGAAATTAAATTGATAGTAAATTGAAATTGAAATAAAAATTGCTAGTTAATACTTGATATTTGATAACCAGTGAATTGTTGTGATTGGTTGCTATTGATTGCTATGTTGGATGTATGGCTATTTAATTATGTTGATATGTGACTAATGTTATGTTATTCATATATGTTGTTATCACACTGCAAGTTCCCTTAATTTGTTGATAGGAAAATCACTATGGGTTGAAATGATACATACCCGAACGATTACAGAGATTTAGGATAATTTATATTTTGAATTTTACTTGGGATTGCAGGTTGAAATGATATATATCTGTATCACTTGACCGTAGGGTAAAAAATTATATATATGTATGTAAGTTATATTTGTTTTAAAAAGGTGTAGTCCGTATGTTTACATGAGTATTAGGTGTACTGGTTATGACTTTGGTTGTATATATGCATGTTATAGACTATAGGGAAGTGCTGGCTATATATATTAAATATGAAATATACGTTGATCTATTATATACAGGTTCTTATAAATAGTTAATTTATATAAATATCATACATAAGGTCTGCATGTACATATCATTGTCTGCATAGTGTATTTGTTTAATTATTGATCTTAAACTATACACATATAGAAATTCTAAAATTCTGAAACATATATAGACTTTAAACTAAAATTTTGTATATATGAATTTAACTAAGTTGTTTATATCTTGAGTCTTAATTTGTTTAAGTATAATAAGTTGAATCACCTATATATTTATTCTAATGATTGTTGTATTGATCCCTGACTTCCAATTTATCAGTTGTCCGTCGAATGCGTACCAATTTTGCTTTGCCTCAAAATCCGTGTTTGGATTCATATCCCATCTCATTACGTGTCGAATCTCTCTAGACTCGAAAGGTGAGCAATAACTCACGATTAATGTTCTTTTATTTATTAAATTTGATTTCAATTGAAACGACAATTGAAGTATGCTGCTGCTAGTTATTTACACTGTTAAATATATGCTATTACATGTATCAGTTCACCTGTGACATCTGACACCATTATCTGTTATATATACAATGATAATCCAGTTTGGTTGATAATTGATTGATTGTTGATGTTTATATTGGACGTTAAATTGTTAATGTTAAAGTGATAAATAATATGCAATTGAATTGATATAGGATAGTCCACAATTTAAATTGGATCTATATGTTGAATTTGATTTGTTAAATTTGCATAATATGACCCCTTTAAATGTTTAATCATTCGACACGTAGAAATATGGTTAACTTCATCTTGACCCATTGAATGTCTGTTGTATAAAATTGATGTAGTATAAATTGAATAATGAATATCAAGTGAAGAACCATATTAAATATTAATGTAATAATCTTTAATCTACATGGAATGATAATGTAGATTCTAGAAATGATTATATTAATTTGCACAAACAACAATGTGAATTAATACGATTATTTCGGGATTATTTGAATCAATAATTGGATTGTTGTTATTGTTTGTTGTTATTGCTTGTTTATTTACTTTGGCACCATCCTAGTTATCACACTGCAAGTTCCCTTTGCTATGCTTTGATTTTTGAATTGAATTGGAATCGGGTTGAAATGATAAATACCCAAATGAACTTGACTTAGGATAGAGAATTAAATAAAACCCGATTGGTCAATAATTTGATTTAAAAATAAAATAAAGATTTTATTTGAATAAATAATATGGTTTTGAAATGAAGTTGAAATTTGAATTTTTTTTTGGCAAAGCCAGCGGGGTTAACTGGACCCCTACCAGTTTATTGCAAATACAATAAAAAGACTCAAAATACACTTTGAGTCAGAAAGAGAAAGTACAGGGAAAACATAGAAGACAACAAAGAAAACAAATAACATAAACAAAAATCACTTCCAGCAATCAATCATGATGCCAGGAATATGGCACTCCCTTCTTTTCAGATGCATGTAAATTCTATTCTTAACTTCAGACCATAGCGTACTACAACTTTTCCTTTTATTATCAAAGACTATAGTGTTTCTCTCTTTCTATATCACATCCATATAAATTTTAATGCATATGATCAAAACTCTGCTACCACTATTCTTCCACTTCGTAGCCATCAGAATGATATTCCAATCAATTGCTGAGAAGGGAACAGCAACTGTTCTTTGTAGACAACTCACAATCATAACAATCAGGGCATTTAAACTTGGGCATTCGAAGAAGAGATGATCGACTTTTTCTTCATGCTGGTCACAAAAAACACATTCAGGGGTACTACTTATCCCATACATGTTTAAAACATGTCTGGTAAGGAGTGCATTGCTAACAACCTTCCAGAACATTAAATTTTCTCTCGGAGGGGAATCATTGTTCCAAAGCACAGAGCACCATTTAGCAGCATGGTAGACATTGTCATTACTTAAGAGTTTGTAGACCCACTTAACACAATGGGGCTTTTTATTCCATGTCACATAAGAATTATGGTCAGAGCTTAAACTAGTACTCTGGATTGAGTTCCACAGTTGTCTAACAACTTGGCTACTATTGTAAGGAAGAAGGATTCTTCCTTCATTAAGATACTCATTGACTTTAGCTTCACGATTAACTCCAGATTGAACTATCGTAGCATGATCAATGTATGAGGATAGAATCATACCCGGTCTAACCCAGGGTTCATCCCAAAAACTTGTATCAGTGTTATCGCGTACATGGTACTGGATCATGGGCAGAAGCACTTCCCTGAGCTTAAGTATATTCCTCCATGTCCAACTACTATCTTGAGCTATATCCATCAACCAAAACCTCCTATGCTTGATGTTGTACGTCCATGTCCAATTGACCCATAGACTGTTTTTCTTAGTTATTACATCATGGAAATGTTTACTGAAGGCAGCTCTGTTCCAATTCTTTGCATTTATAATGCCCAGGCCTCCTAACTGAAGCGTAGTTTCACAATTAGCAAAAGAGCAAGGCAGAAGTTTCTTATTGAACATGGTGCCTGTCCAGAAAAATCTCATCATTGCAGAGCGGACAAGGAGTAGTAGCTTGCTAGGAAGAATAGCAGCGCGAGCCCAATATACCAAAGAAGGGAATACAACCGATTTAATAAGCACAAGCCTTGCACTTTGGGACAATCTTCGATTTTCCCAGGCATTCATAACAGTAGTAATTTTATTAAAAAGTGGAATACAGTTAGCTATGGAAATTCTTTCAGCTATTGAGTTTTGAAATTGTAATTAAGTAAATAAATAAATGAAATTGGATTTCTTTAACAAGAAATAAAAATGTGATTTATTGAAATTAATGTAAGACTTGTAATTTAAAGAGTTGATTTGACGAATCTAATTTAATTCAAATTGAAGTTTTGATATAATAAAGTTGAACTTAAGTAATTGATTTAATGAATTGGAAATTAAATAGAAATTGTTTGAATGACAAATTTACTTAATGAATATTGAATGAAATCGATCAATGAATTTAAATTGATTTGAATGTTAAGTTAAATTAATTTAAATGATTTCGGAATGAAACTTATATACGAACTTGAATCAATATTTGGATTGGTTTAAATAAAAAATTTGAAATTGAAGTATAAGATTTTGAAATGGTAATTTGGATGTTTTGAAACGTAAATTATGGTAATTGGTTTAAAAAGACAAATGAAAGGTTGATTTATAAATTCTAATTGAAATTGAAATTGATTTGGTTTTGAAATTTATTAAACGACCAATCGGTGTAATAAATACGAAAGTTATTAAAGAGACCGGAATCGGTTAGGGACATACTCTCTGTCTAAACCGAAAACCACTTTAATAACTATACGCGGAGTGTGATCTAGAATGAAGTGGTTGGAATGATGAACGTGATGACTGAAGAAAGAGAACGATAATGGATAGCCTTGACACTTGTGTCAAATTGGAAATGACTAAAATAGGAGCCGTGTCGGGCCAAATGGGAGTTAGCTACCTCGAGCGAACACATTTCTTCGAAAACTACTCATTACTTGTTGTCGATTGGTGCACCCTTGATTTGGGAGTATTGTTTCGCGGTGTTGCGATCGCTGCGGCGATGCGTTCTCACCAGTCCGGATCAGGCAAACGGTAGTTTCACTACCTTGGGTATTGCCTCATGTGCCTTGTCATACATGTATCCCTATATACGCGACCACTTCGATTTGTTTTGTGTTATACCTATGGAGTACTCCCTGATATCCCACTAGTTTACGGTGGAGTTACACTGCTGTATAGACTATAACGCTTATATAAAATGTGTTAAGGGGGATAATGGTAACGCCTTAACACTATTTTGATACTTTATATTACTGATAGGCATTATCTATTTACCGTATACTACTACATAGTAGATAGTTTAACGTATCCTTAAAGGATGGTTATTCAAAACATCCTTTGATTTACTTGTATTTCGGTTGTTATTTCACTTGAGTTGGATTTATTGATATAAGAATGTTAATCCTAACTCGAGTGTTTTGTGTTTTGCTTTACGCTCGGGTCAGACCGAGTGTACCAGTATTCGAGACTCAACTTTGGAGTTGGAACTTCGCTTGGAGATCCAGCTATCTATCCAGCTTTCAGTTACTCAGTTGATTCCAGTGATGTATTCTGATATTGTATTTGACTATTGTAGTCGAGACTTCTATTGTACCTTATTTTACTCTGATATGTATATAGTAGCTTCATGAACTACTATCTTTTGTTTCCGCTGCAATTATTACTCTGTGTCTGTGATCTGTGATTATTTATTTACTGTATATGCTCAGTTTTGCCAAATTTAAATTAACAATTCGGTATTTTGAATTATTCAAGTCCGACATGTGCGGATGCGAATGGTCCAAAATAGCGGGTCATTATAGTTGGTATTAGAGCTTTGGTAGCTCTAGGCAAAACTTAACATATATGGTAAATGTATTTACATAATCACTTTCATTCGGGTTTGAATCTCTTTCTTTTTGACTCGATTCCTTTGAATTTTGGAACATTCCCTGCGGTTTCAAAATTCATTCGTGTCCCTCACTATTCATCTTCTTTCAATTCCGGAGTATCCAATAACTCCACTTCGAATGATCCCTATAATAACTTAGCGGTCTCGCCAATCTTCGAATGATTTGTAAAGGGGTGAAACTCCTTTACAATAGGCATTGATTTACTGGAGATTTCTGTATCGTCAGTTTACGATGTTATCTATCGCCTGCTATACCTAAATTCTATTTCTTGAGATCGAATGTAGATTTGCCTTGGAATTCTGCATCGATCTTATTCTTGAAGTCCCAGTCGACCCGGTTAAGGTTGCCCGCAATTTACATAAACCTATCCATCTTCTTATTTCGTTATTTAATCATCCTTTCTTCTGTTTCGAACTTATCTTCGAATCAGAATTCTCCTTGATTTGAATCTACCAAAATTTGAATCTCTATCCTTGCTTTGAAATCCATTATTGTATCGTCGAGCGAGGAAGTGTATTTGAAAATTTATTTTAAAATGTTTTATATATTGTGTTGTTTGAGTTGTTGATGTTGATTTGGGTTTCCGATCGATTCGTCTGATCAACGTTATCGATAGGATTCCCAAAACACTTGAACAGAGCAAACTGACACGATATTATTTTCAAATTTGGTAAATGAAACAGTTTGTATGATTATATTATATATAAGTATAAATTTTCTAAAATTAAATTGATAATGAATTTGTTGTCAGAAATAATAAATAAATGAATTTATAAACTTGGTTATGATTTGATTTGGAATTTGAAATGTATTTAAATTAGAATTTGAGAATATAATTTCTGGTGATTTCAAACTTTGATTTGGAAGTTTTAAAGTGTATAGTTTTAAAATATTTTCAAATTGAAATCATTTCAAAGAGTTAAAATGTTTAAACCAGTGCTCTCTTATTTTGTCACTGGAAAATAATTTCGGTGATAGCGGCCGCATCATCGACATTTATTTTCGAGTTTCGAAGAGGAGAGACCATTAGTAGCTTGCTATATTTTTGTTTTGAAACGAATTTGATTTGAATTTCTAAAAGTATGACCTGATTTAAAATATATATATATATTAGTACTTGATTTAGACTTGACTTGGATATATTGTATGTATATAATTATTTCTAAATTATTTGAAGTTAATCGGAAATTTAATTCTTAAAATTTGGGTAAAAGATGATTTCAATTATAAACTGAAGTCAAAAATTTTGGATAAATATTTAAACTTGAAATAATTGAATTTGAAAATTTTATTTGTATAGTACCAAATTGCATTTCAATATAACTTACCTAATTTATTCAGAAGTTAAAATGTAATTGGATAATATACAATATAAAATAATTTTATAAATAAAATTTGAGTGTTTATAATAAATGTTATGCACTTAGATTTTAATTATATAAAAAATGCTAATAAAGATGATAGAATAATAAGTTAATTGAATGAGATAAATAAAGTAAATTTTGTTCTGAAAGAATTAACAAATTGAATTGAATCAGCTTAATCAAATACCCTGAATTAAGATCAATTATTGAATATTAATTGATTTAAAAATGAAATTTATATGATTAGAATTAACAGTTGAACTAACAAATTTAAATTGAATGACTATTTATTGATTTAATATAAATGGATTTAACCAAATTGAAAAATATAAATTAATTTAAATTGAAATTTATATGGTTTAAATATATGTAATAAGATATATTAAGTGGAATAAACTTAATAATAATTTGAAATAAAATAATTAAATTTGTTGAATATAGTATGAGTACAACAAATGATTATACAAATTAATGATTTAGAAATTGTTAATTGAGGATGACTAGATAATAAGATAATGAATTTAGAAATAGATAGATTGATTTAACTTAAGTAAACTCAAAGGGATTTAACTAAATTGTTAAATATTAATTAATTTAAATTGAAATTTATATGGTTTAAATTAATTGTTTTACTTGTATTTCAATCTATTTTCTTTTTGGTTGTTTCTATTCTCCTACCTCCTTCCTTTTCGGGGACGAAAAGTTTTGAGTGGGGGAGAGTGTAACGACCCGTAAATTTAACTGATTTTAATAACGTTATTAATTGAAATTTTGTGGAATTTTGAAAATAAAATATTGAAATAAAAATTTAATATTTGAAATACATCTAGTTAAACATAGCAACTGGTAAAATGTCATCCGAAAATATGAAAGTTTATTTCGTGTGTAATTTTATTTCAATTTAATCAGTTAGTAATTGATGAAAATAAAATGTTTTCGAAACCGAAATATTTTTACAAAGAAAAATTCTAAATCATCTTCTGAGCAAGTCATCATTTTTCGTTTTTCCAAATTCGGACTTCTTTAGCTCCGTCGATCTTATTTTTCTGCTTTTTTGCTGCATTTTTCCGCTAGTAGAAAATTCAAATTTTTATAATTAAATCGTACCATAGACATCTGTATACCGTTTTGATCACCTCGTCATGCTGATCTTTGTGGTAAATTCACTTCTGTATGTTGGTGTCTGAAATGCAGCGAAACCCGCGTATCGGATAATCGTATCGGTAACCGTTTGCGACCATTGATTTTCCCAAGAACTGTTCATTTATTTATCTTCGTGTAATCCAATGGGCGCTACCTTTTCATATTTCCAAAAAAAAAGTTAGCTCTTTTCTTCTAACTGGTTTGAAGATATCAATGCAAACAATATATTTGCGTGAAAAGCAACATTCTCTTCCTATTCTTTTAGCCTGCCTATTCATTTTCTCCCATACATTTGTCTCCCACCTTTGCCTGCTAATCCACCTTCGCATTCTCCCTCCTTCCAGCAAAACAGCCCCGTGCAACTCCTTCGCACACCTGCTTAGGCCGAACCACCACCCGCGGCCACCACCAAGCCTCCATTCGCTGCCAACCTCTCTCGCCTTCATCCGCATATGCGACAATAACCACCGGCCGAGCTTCTACTTCCCACTCCCTTTTAGCCGAACAGTCCTTCAACCTCGCCATGCATTCGTGCTCCATCCACCACCAAATCGTCTCCACCTTGTACCGACTGCCATTGTGCCCAGCCTCTCATTCTCCCACACCAGTGCCGACGGTTGACTAAGCCTCCTACTCCTCCACCTTGCTTCGCCTATGCTTTCACCTTCCGACCTCTTCAGCCTCTGTGTTCCGCCCGTGCTTTGCTAGAGAAAAGGAAAAAGGATATATATGAGCACGCCATATTCATTTTCTCCCTAATGCAAACTGGCCTTATGCTCATCATCACCTTGAGCCGCAGCCTTCTTAGTTCGCATATGGATCGTTTAGGTATATATATTACTAATTTATTTTGGTTTTGGAAAGTTTCTAGATTTTATATGTGTCATACTAATCCTACTTTTCTAATATAAAATTGAAGTATGTATGTATTTATCCTATATACCCAGGTCGCGTATATTTGTCTGAATCGGTATATTGTCTTCGTATTTTGTACGATATTTTTGAAGAGAAAAAAAACAATATACTTGTTTATCTAATATTGATTTCTTTTAAATTGTATATATATAGAGATATAAAGTTGTTTAAAATATATATGTATGTAAGTTATATTTGTTTTAAAAAGGTGTAGTCCGTATGTTTACATGAGTATTAGGTGTACTGGTTATGACTTTGGTTGTATATATGCATGTTATAGACTATAGGGAAGTGCTGGCTATATATATTAAATATGAAATATAAGTTGATCTATTATTATACATTTGTTTATAAATAGTTAATTTATATAAATATCATACATAAGGTCTGCATGTACATATCATTGTCTGCATAGTGTATTTGTTTAATTATTGATCTTAAACTGTACACATACAGAAATTTTAAAATTCTGAAACATATATAGACTTTGAACTAAAATTTTGTATATATGAATTTAACTAAGTTGTTTATATCTTGAGTCTTAATTTGTTTAAGTATAATAAGTTGAATCACCTATATATTTATTCTAATGATTGTTGTATTGATCCCTGACTTCCAATTTATCAGTTGTCCGTCGAATGCGTACCAATTTTGCTTTGCCTCGAAATCCGTGTTTGGATTCATATCCCATCTCATTCCGTGTCGAATCTCTCTAGACTCGAAAGGTGAGCAATAACTCATGATTAATGTTCTTTTATTTATTAAATTTGATTTCAATTGAAACGACAATTGAAGTATGCTGCTGCTAGTTATTTACACTGTTAAATATATGCTATTACATGTATCAGTTCACCTGTGACATCTGACACCATTATCTATTATATATACAATGATAATCCAGTTTGGTTGATAATTGATTGATTGTTGATGTTTATATTGGACGTTAAATTGTTAATGTTAAAGTGATAAATAATATGCAATTGAACTGATATAGGATAGTCCACAATTTAAATTGGATCTATATGTTGAATTTGATTTGTTAAATTTGCATAATATGACCCCTTTAAATGTTTAATCACTCGACACGTAGAAATATGGTTAACTTCACCTTGAACCATTGAATGTCTGTTGTATAAAATTGATGTAGTATAAATTGAATAATGAATATTAAGTGAAGAACCGTATTAAATATTAATGTAATAATCTTTAATCTACATGGAATGATAATGTAGATTCTAGAAATGATTATATTAATCTGCACAAACAACAATGTGAATTAATACGATTATTTCGGGATTATTTGAATCAATAATTGGATTGTTGTTATTGATTGTTGTTATTGCTTGTTTATTTACTTTGGCACCATCCCAGTTATCACACTGCAAGTTCCCTTTGCTATGCTTTGATTTTTGAATTGAATTTGAATCGGGTTGAAATGATAAATACCCAAATGAACTTGACTTAGGATAGAGAATTAAATAAAACCCGATTGGTCAATAATTTGATTTAAAAATAAAATAAAGATTTTATTTGAATAAATAATATGGTTTTGAAATGAAGTTGAAATTTGAACTTTAATCAAAGGAAAATGTTAATATTTAATAATCTGAAACAAAATATTAACATAGTAGTTGATGAAAGAACGTTGTTTTGAATTTAATTAATAGTTAAGTATGGAATTATTTAATAATTGAGTTTTGGAATTATTAATAATTATGTTTTGAAATTAGTTAATAATTAAGTTTTGAAATTATTTAATAATTAAATAAGATTGAATTATTTAATAATTAAATAAAATTGAATGCTTTAATAAGTGAAATTGAACTTCTTGAATAAGTGAAATTAAGTTTCTTTATTAATTGAGTTTTGAAATTGTAATTAAGTAAATAAATAAATGAAATTGGATTTCTTTAACAAGAAATAAAATTGTGATTTATTGAAATTAATGTAAGACTTGTAATCAAAAGAGTTGATTTGATGAATCTAATTTAATTCAAATTGAAGTTTTGATATAATGAAGTTGAACTTAAGTAATTGATTTAATGAATTGGAAATTAAATAGATATTGTTTGAATGACAAATTTACTTAATGAATATTGAATGAAATCGAGCAATGAATTTAAATTGATTTGAATATTAAGTTAAATTAATTTAAATGATTTCGGAATGAAACTTATATACGAACTTGAATCAATATTTGGATTGGTTTAAATACAAAATTTGAAATTGAAGTATAAGATTTTGAAATGGTAATTTGGATGTTTTGAAACGTAAATTATGGTAATTGGTTTAAAAAGACAAATGAAAGGTTGATTTATAAATTCTAATTGAAATTGAAATTGATTTGGTTTTGAAATTTATTAAACGACCAATCGGTGTAATAATTACGAAAGTTATTAAAGAGACCAGAATCGGTTAGGGACATAGTCTCTATCTAAACCGAAAACCACTTTAATAACTATACGCGGAATGTGATCCAGAATGAAGTGGTTGGAATGATGAACGTGATGACTGAAGAAAGAGAACGATAATGGATAGCCTTGACACTTGTGTCAAATTGGAAATGACTAAAACAGGAGCCGTGCCGGGCCAAATGGGGGTTAGCTACCTCGAGCGAACACACTTCTTCGAAAACTACTCATTACTTGTTGTCGATTGGTGCACCCTTGATTTGGGAGTGTTGTTTCGCGGTGTTGCAATCGCTGCGGCGATGCATTCTCACCAGTCCGGATCAGGCAAATGATAGTTTCACTACCTTGGGTATTGCCTCATGTGCCTTGTCATACTTGTATCCCTATATACACGACCACTTCGATTTGTTTTGTGTTATACCTATGGAGTACTCCCTGATATCCCACTAGTTGTGGAGTTTACAGTGCTGTATAGACTATAACGCTTATATAAAATGTGTTAAGGGGGATAATGGTAACGCCTTAACACTATTTTAATACTTTATATTACTGATAGGCATTATCTATTTACCGTATACTACTACATAGTAGATAGTTTAACGGATCCTTAAAGGATGGTTATTCCAAACATCCTTTGAGTTACTTGTATTTCGGTTGTCATTTCACATGAGTTGGATTTATTGATATAAGAATGTTAATCCTGACTCGAGTGTTTTGTGTTTTGCTTTACGCTCGGGTCAGACCTAGTGTACCAGTATTCGAGACTCACCTTTGGAGTTGGAGCTTCGCTTGGAGATCCAGCTATCTATCCAGCTTTCAGTTACTCAGTTGATTCCAGTGATGTATTCTGATATTGTATTTGACTATTGTAGTCGAGACTTCTATTGTACCTTATTTTACTCTGATATGTATATAATAGCTTCATGAACTACTATCTTTTGTTTCCGCTGCAATTATTACTCTATGTCTGTGATTATTTATTTACTGTATATGCTCAGTTTTCCCAAATTTAAATTAACAATTCGGTATTTTGAATTATTCAAGTCCGACATGTGCGGATGCAAATGGTCCAAAATAGCGGGTCGTTACATTGTTGATAGGAAAATCACTATGGATTGAAATGATACATACCCGAACGATTGTAGAGATTTAGGATAATTTATATTTTGAATTTTACTTGGGATTGCAGGTTGAAATGATATATATCTGTATCACTTGACCGTAGGGTAGAAAATTATATACGAACACCGGATTGGTTAAATTAAAGGATTTTCAATCCTTATTTTTTTTGATCCAGTTAAATGATATTATTTTAAATGAAATAAAATTAGATTTATATGAACTGAATTATTTTCAAAATCCAAGCTTTTAAAGTGTTGAAATTGAAATTGGTTTAAATGAATTGTTTAAAGAATTTAAATTGAAACTTTAAAGTTGAATTTGAAATATAATTGAAATTTTTCAAAATTGAGTTATTTTAAACGTTTGAATATTTAAAATTTGAAACCTATTGAATTTGAAGTGGTTTAAATTTGTAGTTCAAACATGGATTTGAAATCGATATAAATTGAAATGGTTTTTAATGAGAATTCGAATTGAACCTTTGGCCTTTCGAATTGAAATCGTTGAACTGAGATTGATTTAAATTGAATTTTCGAAACTAAATTTGATTTGAATTGATTTGTGAAATTGGAAGAAACAATTCTAATTTGAAACTATTTTCGATATGAACTCTTTTAATATACAAACGCTTTTAACATAGAAACTATTTTTCTCATATAAACCATTTTAATATATTAATAATTTTTAATGCACTAACTATTTTTAATATATAACCTATTTTAATATATAAACTATTTTTAATTTGTAAACTATTTTAATCTATAACCTATTTTTAATAAATAAACTATTTTAATATATAAATATTATTTTAAATTTATAAACAACTTTTAATATATATATTTTAATGTATAAACTAATTTTAATGTATGACTATTCCAATATATAAACTAATATCAATATTCAAACTGTTTAAAGTTGGAATTTAAGCTTTAGATTCACTTGATTTAAATGCGAATATTTTGATATGATGGTTTAACCTATTTTTGTGGTAATGATTTTGAAAACGAATATGATTTAAAGTGAATAATGATTTCAAAAGTGAATATGATTTTGAAATGATTATTATTTGGAAGTGAATATAATTTTGAAGTAAATAATGATTTCGAAAGTGATATGATTTTGAAGTGAATATGATATTTTGATATGAAGTATGAAGTATAGAGTGCTCCCTTATAGCCCACTAGTTTACAGTGGAGTTTACAGTACTGTATAGACTACAACATGATATAAAATGTGTTAAGGGGTATATGGGTAACGCCATAACTCTATTTTCAATATTATACTTTACTGATAGACACTACTTATAATAGCGTATCTTACTACATATAGATAGTTTAACGGATCCTTAGGAGATGGAAATCCCAAACATCTCATAAGTTATTGCACTCACATTGTACACTAGATAAGAGATGTAAAAACCCATTAACATCTCTAACGCCAATACACTCATATTTTATGTGATATTGATTGGACTTACAAGAGAATGTTTTAGTTATGACTTGAGTGTTTGTCTTTTCATTACGCTCGGGTCGGCCTGAGTATTTCAGTTTTCAAAGACCTTATTCCTTGAAGATGAAGATGGACATTGGCGAATTGTATTTACTAGTATTATTCCACTGCATCATGTTGTTCCACTGCATTTTCCTATTATACCTGTTGTATGTATAACTCTGATTTGTATTGTAAAGTGTAATTAAATGTATTTATAAAACAGCTTCAAAAACTGTTTATTTTATTATTATATTTTGTCATTCCACTGGGAGATTTTGTGTTCTATTTTTCTTTCTTTTACCTTATTTTCTTATTTACCCCATTAACAATCCTCCCTTTTGAATGGTTTGAGTTGACATGTGTGGTTTATTGTCGATTTAAACTGTCCAAAAAGGTGGGTCGTTACATTGGATTTAATAGCGAAGTTGTATAGTTGCAAAGTATTTGACTCTGGTCAACCAAGGGTCATCTTCATATGTCGCTCCTAGAGTATTTTATAATAATTATATTTTATTTGATTGTGAGATTATGAGTGAGATTATATAATGAATATGAAATATCATTTGCGAAATGAGATGTGAAAATTTGTTATTAAACAGTGTTTGAAATTTTTTAATATTCATGTGCTTTAGATTATTGAAATGATTAACATAGCCCCATTTTGCCGTTGAGAATTAATAACTATGGATGATTGCAACATCTGTAGCAGCTAGTTTTGGGCCTCTGAATAGGGGATGTTACAAAATATATGATGACTATATGCTAGTTGTAACAAGAAGAAATTTAACCCATAATAATTAATTCGTTAATTATTGAAATAATAAAATAACTTTGTGAAATTATCGGAATTGAGCCATGGGAGTTGCACCATTGTGTTCGTGGTAATTTTATGCTCAATTCCATATATAGAACGTCAGAATCCGAGTTAATATGAGAGAGTTACAAATTAAACAAGAAAACGAAAAAACAATTAATTGGGCTAGGTCGACCGAGAGGTCGACTGTAACGACCCGGTATTTTCAACCATTCGCATCCATTATAAGTGTATAGGTAGACACTCATGCCGGAGTTGAATTGCTCAAAATACCGCGTTGTAAATAAAATTTGGCAAATCTCAGAATATACAGTAAATAAATATAATCACAGATCACAGACACAGAGTAAAATAATGCAGCGGAAGTAAAAGAAATAGTAGTTCATGAAGTTACTATATAAATATATTAGAGTTACATAAGATACAACAGAAGAAATAGAGTACAACAAAAGTCTCAATAAAATAACCAAGTACAAGCTGAGTAGAACAACGGAACTGGAATAGATAGGACATGACAAGCAGATAATCTCCAGCGATTCAAATCTCCAAGAGAGTGGAAATCCAAATCTGTGAATAACTCAGGCTGACCCGAGCGTAAAGCAAAACACAAAACACTCGAGTCAGGACAATATATACTTATATAATGTAAACCAACTCAAGCGAACTGTAATAAGGGTACAAGTAACTTAGAAGATGCTTGGGACCGCCCATCCTCTAAGGATCCGTTAAACTATCTACTATGTAGTAATATACGCTATATACAGTAGTGTCTAATCAGTAAAGTATAATCATATAGAAAATAGCGTTAAGGGGATGGAGAACCTTAACGCGGTCGGATCTTAAAATCATAATCGTAGTAAAGCTCGATATGGTAGGTGACACGGCACAACTAGGCAATGCCAGGGTAGATATACCAATTACGCATCCGGACTGGTGGTGACGCATAGCAGCCACTACCGCCCACCTCGAACAACACTCCCAAATCAAGGGTGCGCACCAAATCAATCACAAGTAATAGAATGGTATCGAAGAAGTGTGTCCGATCAGAGGTGCTACCTCATTGGTCCGTCAATCGCTCCTGTTTTAGCCACCTTATGCCAACTCACGGGAGTTGGGTCCACGTATATACCTTAGGATCGTCGCCACCATCCTACTTCATTCTGGAATCTCCACCGCGTACACGGTTGCCAAAGTGGTTTTCGGTAAGACAGAGAGTATGTCCATATCCGATCCCGGTCTCTTTAACAACCCAACGTTATTATAACCCGTGGTTATAACTTTTAAAAACAATACTTTACTTCAAAATAAAATATCATTTCAAACCATATCTTTATCAAAATAAAGATTAAATCAATTCCAAACCATTTCCATATATTTAAATTTTCATATAATTTCAAAACTTCATTTCAAATCATTTTAATATAATAAAATATCATATCCTTACAAAACTTCATTTCAAATCATTTTAATAAAATAAAATATCCTATCAGTTCAAATCCAATATTCAACTTTAAATACCTTTTAAATTCAAAGATATCGTTCATTTACTATCATTTCAAATCACCTTTAAATAGTTTATATTCCAATCAAAATAATTCATTTAAACCTTTTAAAAGTGTAATTATTATATTTTCAAATCAAGTATTCAATTTCCAAAGTTTCAAACCATTCTGAGTTCGTTTACTAAGTCAAAAACCCTAATTATTAAAATTTCAGCATTTCACAGCATTTAAAAACAACTGCTATAAGTTATATTTGAAAACATTTTTAATTCAGCAAAGACAACACTTAAAACTGCTGTTAAAACTCAGTTTTAGTTGAATTATAGTTCAAAACAGAAAAGACAGCAATTCAGAAGTGCTGCGGTAGTTCAGATTTCAAAACAAGGGTTAAATTTGGTTTCAGCAAAGACTGCAGACCATTATAGCATTTTCAGAGAATGTTATAATAGACCTGGGTTCAATATTAGCCTATAAGTTCAACTACAGCAACTGCAGCATTTCAGAAATGCTGTAGTAGCCCTTTTATTCAATTTTTAGTGTAATTCAGAACCATAGCATTTCTGAATGCTATTAAAAGTGATTTCCAGCTTTTTAGTGTATTTCCAGCAATTAAATAACTTCATTTTAAACTCTTTAAACATTTTTAAAATCATAATTTAACATTTAAAATGTTCATTTACATATCATTTAATATGTATCTTTTTCACAATAAATTTCTTATAATTAAATCCAATTTTCAACAATTTACTTAATAAATTTAAGTGTAAAAGTTTTCAATTCTTCACATTTCAACAAATAACTTAACACTTCAAATTTAAATTACCATTTCACACATTTAACTAAATTTCCAATTTTATTTAATTAACTAAAACCTTTAATTAAAACCAAATTTCACATTTCCAAGTCAAGTTATATTTTAAAAGATCACTTTTAAACATTCATTTATTTAACCACTTAATTCATAGAAAAATCAATAATACTTTAATAAATCACTTAAATTCACATTTAATCAAATTATCATATTACCATTTCCAAATAAAATTTAATATCCATTTTATTTATATAACTTAAATATCCTTTTTAACCAAATTCCAAATTTCCAACTTAAGTTATATTTCAAAAATCCAGTTAAACCATTCATTAATTACATTTTTAACACATAGAAAAATCATAATTTCTTTATTTTAAACATTTCAAAATCTATTTAAATCAAATTTCATAAATTTATATTTTTAAAATACTTAAAAATATTCAAAACACTTTATAAAATAACCACGGGCCTGTATATAATTTTCTAACCTAGGTCAAGTGATACGGATATGTATCATTTCAATCCGCAGTTAAAAAAAGAAAAATCCGGGTTCTATCATTTCAAACCCGCAATCCCAAGTTAAAATAAATTAAATAAAAACCATTCAGGCCTATCATTTCAGCCCATAACGATTTTTCCCTATTCTAAAGTCCGTTCGGGTATGTATCATTTCAACCCATAGTGATTCTAGTCTACAGGGAACTTGCAATGGTGATAACAGATATAAATAACAGAATAACATTAAATAACAGTAACATATGATATAACAGGTGTAATAACAGGTGTGAACATCATATGATAATAATATAGGTATATATAACATGATAATATATTTCTACAGATTCACAGGGTGTCAATTTACTAGTTATATAGGTACATATTGTCTGGTGAGAATAACTCACCTGTTTCAAGCTGGAGTTTGCAAATCAAATGACACAACGAATTCCAGGAAGCACGATATGGCACAACGATGGATTCAAGTGGATGAGAACCAAGATGTTACTCTTGTATACAAAAACAAAACAAAGCACCATATAAATAATTACAATACCAAAGTGTTGAAACAAAATTGAGATAGAATGGATAAGTGAACATCACCAAGTCTTTAAATCAACTTTGCTTGATCTTGCTTCAACTTTTGCTCGACCATACATGTATTAGGTTCGGCCTCAACATGTTTTTAGGTTGAAATGGATCAGGTTTGGACCACAAATGGCACGGCTAAGTCAAGAATATGAAGAGGAAGGAGTTTGCAAGCCTAGAATGCAAAGGGACAAGGCAAAATGGAGTTTTTGGTTCAACCCTTAGGCTCGACCATAGGGTCTATGGGTCAGGTCAGATCTGGACAGAGGGGAGGGTGATGTTCAGAGGTGGTAAACAAGCTGGTGGTGGTGGCTAAGGGGGTGGCCATGGTCAACAATGAAGGTGGTGAGGTGATATGTGCTCGGGTAGGCAATGTTTTGGAGTATAGCAATGTTTTTTTTTGTGGTGTTTGCAACATGAGATGGTCAAGGCAACTTCAGGTCAGAGGAGGGGGATGATTTGGCCGTGGATGAAGTGGGAAAGAAGGGATGGTGGTGGTTGGTGAAGATGTGGAGGTGTATGGCCGAACCAAGCAAGAAGAAACAAGGCAAAAATCAAGGCAAAATCAAAAGGAAAAATGAAGAGAAAAGTGAAAAAGAGAGGGGAGGCCATTACAAATCTTTGTAGCCATGAATGAAATGAGGAATGGTGCTTTTCTCACGTGAAAATGAGTTAAAACTCACGGCTATCAAATGAAAATGCACGGCCAACTCAAGGCAAATGAAAAGACTTAGGAAATTGAAGAGACGGGAAAACAAAGGGACAAAAGCAACTAAAAAGACACAAACCTTTTCAAATTTCCATTATATATTTATATATATTTATAAATATGAAAATAGCTGAAATTAAAGATAAATAAACTCAGAAATAAAGTAAATAAGAAAAATAAATAAATAAATTTTATATTAATTAAATTAAATGAAGAAAAATAACACTATATACAAACTAGGTTAAATAAACTGAAACAAATTCAAATAATCTTTGGAAAAATCTATTCTAATCTAAATACATGTAAAGTGAATATTAATAAAGTAAAACAAAGAAAATAAAGTGAATGTATAAAATAAATAAATAAATTTTAATTATATATAGTTAAATTAAGAAAATAGCAAAGAAAATAGAAATCAGGCTTTAAAATTACAAAATAAATTCAACAAGCTTTGGAAAAATTTTATAATCACTTTAAAATTATTAAAAGACAAAATTATACATAAAATAAAATATTAACATATATTAGAACAAAATATGACAAATAAAATATAATTTATATGTTTTAAAATAAATAATATTGCAAAATAAACAGTTTATACACAAAATTGAAAATTACATAACTTCTACAATATAAGTCCGTTTTCAACGAAACGAAAAGCAGTATTCATGGAATTAAATCTATTTTCATAATAAAAGATAAAATTTAAGAATTTTAAATATTTAAATTTAAAGTTTAAAAGTCAAAGTTTGACCAGTTTGAACAGAAATTCACTTTACAGTAAAATATCCAATTTTTACCAGTTTGAAATTATAATTTACATAACAATCAAAATATATATTTAGAAATGAAATATTTGAAACAAAACAAGTTTAAAATAATTTCAAATTAAAATAAAGTTTTTCAATCAGGAAATTCAATTTAACAGAAATAAAATATAAAATAAAATAAGCCTAAAATGTTGGGTTGTTACACTCTCCCCCACTCAAAACTTTTCGTCCCCGAAAAGGAATGAGGTACAGGAAAGCACAGAAAAAGAAAAAAAATGAAATAGAATTAAGACAAGATGATAAGAAGATTGGAATTACACCTGATAACAATTGTTATAGGTAAGTTTGACAAGCTGGAGGTGATCAAATCAAGAATATAAGCACGAAAAAGATCATCTAGAGTCTGAATCTCCCTTTTCACTTGACTGACGGTCTATGAATGGAAAAACAGTGTTCAGATCCAGATGAGTAACAAAGGTTATCAAAGATTACAGAAAGATTTCTAAACAGACTAGTATAAGCAATAGCCTTCCCATTTTGTAACAAGATAAGAGAAATAAGGACAACCAAAAGGTAGTTTGAAAAACAAAATAAGATAATAGATTTGTAACCATAATGTTTTGAAATCATAACAATTTAGAGATGTTATCATTTAGAAATCGTACTACTTAAAATCATAACACTTTGGAAATGTTATTCTAAAAAAAAACATAATACTTTGAAAATCATAACACCTTTTTAAAAATAATCTTCATTTAAACCATTTAAATCCAATGTCAAATAATATTCATTTCAAAGCTGTAACATTTCTAAGTTCATTCAATTATAAATTTCCAAAACATTGTATTTTCAAAACAGCAGCACTTATAAAATGCTACAGTAGATATATTAATATTTCAAATCAGTTTAATTTCAGAAATATTCATTTTGATATCATTTAACTTATGACTTATTAAAACAAACCTTTATGAATGAAATATCCAAATAAACTATACTTCATTTATTAAGTCAAAAGCTCACTATTTTAGTTAGCTCTTAATTTAACACATAACCTAACACTTATTTAAAATACCCATTTCACAAATAGATATTCCTTTAATAAGTTACACTTAAAATTCCATTTGAAAATCAAATTTTCAATTATCAAATTTTAGTGATGTTAAAATACATTTTAACTATTTAAATCATAATTATTCAATTTCCAAGACATATCTATTTCATAAATAAACATTTATATAGCAAATATAACAATCAAATTTCTTTACACATTTATTCATTTAGACATCAATTAAACTATGAATTCAAGTTAAATAAACTTTATTACCAAAAGTCCAATTCAAATGTATTTTATTTTATCTATTCAAAGATACATTATTTATTATACAACATATTCATTTCAGGAAATAACCTTTATTAAAATTCCTAGGTTAGACTTAAGGTTCCATATTAAATCAATTTGATTATTAAGTTATTTAAATAAAATCTCTTTAAATTCCTTTTTCACTATTTACCTCTGTTAATCTTTTATAACTAATATTTAAGTGTATAAAAATCCTTTTTATATTGTATATTATCCAATTACATTGTTAACTTCTAAAAAAATTTAAGGTAAGTTATATTTGAATGCAATTGTAATATACAAATAAAACTATCCAATTCAATTATCTCAAGTTTGAATCATTTATCCAAAATTTTGATTTTTCTTTTTATAATTGAAATTATTCTTTAAGAAAAAATTTAAGAATTTGAATCTTCGAACATCTTCAAACCATTTGGAGATAAGTAATTATATATACATAATATGTTAAATCAAATTTAAATCATATATCTTTATATATAGTATAATCCAGTCATATTTTAGAAATTCAAATCAATCAGATTTTCCAAAACAAAGCTGTAGCAAGACTACAGAATGGTTTCTTCACTTCGAAACTCGAAAATGAACGTCGATGATGCTGCAGTCATCACCGAAATTATTTTCCAGCGACAAAGAGAAGAGCACTAAATTTTTAAACTTTAAAATTCTTTAGAGACAAATTTTTATTCAAAATACTTTAAATAATATCCTTTTAAAAATTTTAAACACAAGGTTTGAAACCATCGGAAATTAAATTCTTTAACTTTCTTGTTTTAAATTCATTTCAGTTCCCAAATAAATTTATAAACAACTATTTATAAATTCATTTGTAGAACAATAAATGATAAATCAAGTATTATCATTTCAAATTATCAATTTAAATCAATTTATTAAGTTCCATAAAATTATATATCCAAATTTATTTCATTAACCAAATTTTAAAATAATATTGTGTCAGTTTGTTCTGTCAAAGTGTTTTAGAAATCCTATCGATAGCGTTGATCAGACGAATCGATCGGAAACCCAAATCAACATTAACAACTCAACAACACAATATAAAACAAAACATTAATTTACAAGTACAGTTCAAAATGTTTGGAAGATAGATTGGAACAAAAGACAAGATGATTAAACAGAGTAGAGAGATGGGTAAGCTTAGATAAATCGCGGACAACCTTAACCGGGTCAACCGTGACTCAATGGATAAGATCAAATGTGGATTTTCTGGGGTAAATCTACCTTCAATCTCAAGAGATAGAGTTTGGAATAATAAAAGATATTAGCATCTAAACCAAGGATAAATATAAATCTCTGGTGAATCGATGCTGATTATAAAGAATTTTCACCCTTTTACAAGAAAATTAGAATATTGGCGAGACCGCCAATTCACTATAAAGATCATTGGAAGTGGAGCCATTGGATACTCCAGAATCAAAAGATGATGAATAGTGAGGGACACGAATGAATTTCGGAACCGCAGGGAACGTTCCAAAATTCAAAGGAAAACGAATCAAAGGAAGAGATTCAAACCCGAACGAAAGTGATTCTGTAAATAAATTTACCATACATTCTAAGTTTTGCCTCAAAGCCAAAGCTCTGATACCAACTGTAACGACCCGGTATTTTCAACCATTCGCATCCATTATAAGTGTATAGGTAGACACTCATGCCGGAGTTGAATTGCTCAAAATACCGCGTTGTAAATAAAATTTGGCAAATCTCAGAATATACAGTAAATAAATATAATCACAGATCACAGACACAGAGTAAAATAATGCAGCGGAAGTAAAAGAAATAGTAGTTCATGAAGTTACTATATAAATATATTAGAGTTACATAAGATACAACAGAAGAAATAGAGTACAACAAAAGTCTCAATAAAATAACCAAGTACAAGCTGAGTAGAACAACGGAACTGGAATAGATAGGACATGACAAGCAGATAATCTCCAGCGATTCAAATCTCCAAGAGAGTGGAAATCCAAATCTGTGAATAACTCAGGCTGACCCGAGCGTAAAGCAAAACACAAAACACTCGAGTCAGGACAATATATACTTATATAATGTAAACCAACTCAAGCGAACTGTAATAAGGGTACAAGTAACTTAGAAGATGCTTGGGACCGCCCATCCTCTAAGGATCCGTTAAACTATCTACTATGTAGTAATATACGCTATATACAGTAGTGTCTAATCAGTAAAGTATAATCATATAGAAAATAGCGTTAAGGGGATGGAGAACCTTAACGCGGTCGGATCTTAAAATCATAATCGTAGTAAAGCTCGATATGGTAGGTGACACGGCACAACTAGGCAATGCCAGGGTAGATATACCAATTACGCATCCGGACTGGTGGTGACGCATAGCAGCCACTACCGCCCACCTCGAACAACACTCCCAAATCAAGGGTGCGCACCAAATCAATCACAAGTAATAGAATGGTATCGAAGAAGTGTGTCCGATCAGAGGTGCTACCTCATTGGTCCGTCAATCGCTCCTGTTTTAGCCACCTTATGCCAACTCACGGGAGTTGGGTCCACGTATATACCTTAGGATCGTCGCCACCATCCTACTTCATTCTGGAATCTCCACCGCGTACACGGTTGCCAAAGTGGTTTTCGGTAAGACAGAGAGTATGTCCATATCCGATCCCGGTCTCTTTAACAACCCAACGTTATTATAACCCGTGGTTATAACTTTTAAAAACAATACTTTACTTCAAAATAAAATATCATTTCAAACCATATCTTTATCAAAATAAAGATTAAATCAATTCCAAACCATTTCCATATATTTAAATTTTCATATAATTTCAAAACTTCATTTCAAATCATTTTAATATAATAAAATATCATATCCTTACAAAACTTCATTTCAAATCATTTTAATAAAATAAAATATCCTATCAGTTCAAATCCAATATTCAACTTTAAATACCTTTTAAATTCAAAGATATCGTTCATTTACTATCATTTCAAATCACCTTTAAATAGTTTATATTCCAATCAAAATAATTCATTTAAACCTTTTAAAAGTGTAATTATTATATTTTCAAATCAAGTATTCAATTTCCAAAGTTTCAAACCATTCTGAGTTCGTTTACTAAGTCAAAAACCCTAATTATTAAAATTTCAGCATTTCACAGCATTTAAAAACAACTGCTATAAGTTATATTTGAAAACATTTTTAATTCAGCAAAGACAACACTTAAAACTGCTGTTAAAACTCAGTTTTAGTTGAATTATAGTTCAAAACAGAAAAGACAGCAATTCAGAAGTGCTGCGGTAGTTCAGATTTCAAAACAAGGGTTAAATTTGGTTTCAGCAAAGACTGCAGACCATTATAGCATTTTCAGAGAATGTTATAATAGACCTGGGTTCAATATTAGCCTATAAGTTCAACTACAGCAACTGCAGCATTTCAGAAATGCTGTAGTAGCCCTTTTATTCAATTTTTAGTGTAATTCAGAACCATAGCATTTCTGAATGCTATTAAAAGTGATTTCCAGCTTTTTAGTGTATTTCCAGCAATTAAATAACTTCATTTTAAACTCTTTAAACATTTTTAAAATCATAATTTAACATTTAAAATGTTCATTTACATATCATTTAATATGTATCTTTTTCACAATAAATTTCTTATAATTAAATCCAATTTTCAACAATTTACTTAATAAATTTAAGTGTAAAAGTTTTCAATTCTTCACATTTCAACAAATAACTTAACACTTCAAATTTAAATTACCATTTCACACATTTAACTAAATTTCCAATTTTATTTAATTAACTAAAACCTTTAATTAAAACCAAATTTCACATTTCCAAGTCAAGTTATATTTTAAAAGATCACTTTTAAACATTCATTTATTTAACCACTTAATTCATAGAAAAATCAATAATACTTTAATAAATCACTTAAATTCACATTTAATCAAATTATCATATTACCATTTCCAAATAAAATTTAATATCCATTTTATTTATATAACTTAAATATCCTTTTTAACCAAATTCCAAATTTCCAACTTAAGTTATATTTCAAAAATCCAGTTAAACCATTCATTAATTACATTTTTAACACATAGAAAAATCATAATTTCTTTATTTTAAACATTTCAAAATCTATTTAAATCAAATTTCATAAATTTATATTTTTAAAATACTTAAAAATATTCAAAACACTTTATAAAATAACCACGGGCCTGTATATAATTTTCTAACCTAGGTCAAGTGATACGGATATGTATCATTTCAATCCGCAGTTAAAAAAAGAAAAATCCGGGTTCTATCATTTCAAACCCGCAATCCCAAGTTAAAATAAATTAAATAAAAACCATTCAGGCCTATCATTTCAGCCCATAACGATTTTTCCCTATTCTAAAGTCCGTTCGGGTATGTATCATTTCAACCCATAGTGATTCTAGTCTACAGGGAACTTGCAATGGTGATAACAGATATAAATAACAGAATAACATTAAATAACAGTAACATATGATATAACAGGTGTAATAACAGGTGTGAACATCATATGATAATAATATAGGTATATATAACATGATAATATATTTCTACAGATTCACAGGGTGTCAATTTACTAGTTATATAGGTACATATTGTCTGGTGAGAATAACTCACCTGTTTCAAGCTGGAGTTTGCAAATCAAATGACACAACGAATTCCAGGAAGCACGATATGGCACAACGATGGATTCAAGTGGATGAGAACCAAGATGTTACTCTTGTATACAAAAACAAAACAAAGCACCATATAAATAATTACAATACCAAAGTGTTGAAACAAAATTGAGATAGAATGGATAAGTGAACATCACCAAGTCTTTAAATCAACTTTGCTTGATCTTGCTTCAACTTTTGCTCGACCATACATGTATTAGGTTCGGCCTCAACATGTTTTTAGGTTGAAATGGATCAGGTTTGGACCACAAATGGCACGGCTAAGTCAAGAATATGAAGAGGAAGGAGTTTGCAAGCCTAGAATGCAAAGGGACAAGGCAAAATGGAGTTTTTGGTTCAACCCTTAGGCTCGACCATAGGGTCTATGGGTCAGGTCAGATCTGGACAGAGGGGAGGGTGATGTTCAGAGGTGGTAAACAAGCTGGTGGTGGTGGCTAAGGGGGTGGCCATGGTCAACAATGAAGGTGGTGAGGTGATATGTGCTCGGGTAGGCAATGTTTTGGAGTATAGCAATGTTTTTTTTTGTGGTGTTTGCAACATGAGATGGTCAAGGCAACTTCAGGTCAGAGGAGGGGGATGATTTGGCCGTGGATGAAGTGGGAAAGAAGGGATGGTGGTGGTTGGTGAAGATGTGGAGGTGTATGGCCGAACCAAGCAAGAAGAAACAAGGCAAAAATCAAGGCAAAATCAAAAGGAAAAATGAAGAGAAAAGTGAAAAAGAGAGGGGAGGCCATTACAAATCTTTGTAGCCATGAATGAAATGAGGAATGGTGCTTTTCTCACGTGAAAATGAGTTAAAACTCACGGCTATCAAATGAAAATGCACGGCCAACTCAAGGCAAATGAAAAGACTTAGGAAATTGAAGAGACGGGAAAACAAAGGGACAAAAGCAACTAAAAAGACACAAACCTTTTCAAATTTCCATTATATATTTATATATATTTATAAATATGAAAATAGCTGAAATTAAAGATAAATAAACTCAGAAATAAAGTAAATAAGAAAAATAAATAAATAAATTTTATATTAATTAAATTAAATGAAGAAAAATAACACTATATACAAACTAGGTTAAATAAACTGAAACAAATTCAAATAATCTTTGGAAAAATCTATTCTAATCTAAATACATGTAAAGTGAATATTAATAAAGTAAAACAAAGAAAATAAAGTGAATGTATAAAATAAATAAATAAATTTTAATTATATATAGTTAAATTAAGAAAATAGCAAAGAAAATAGAAATCAGGCTTTAAAATTACAAAATAAATTCAACAAGCTTTGGAAAAATTTTATAATCACTTTAAAATTATTAAAAGACAAAATTATACATAAAATAAAATATTAACATATATTAGAACAAAATATGACAAATAAAATATAATTTATATGTTTTAAAATAAATAATATTGCAAAATAAACAGTTTATACACAAAATTGAAAATTACATAACTTCTACAATATAAGTCCGTTTTCAACGAAACGAAAAGCAGTATTCATGGAATTAAATCTATTTTCATAATAAAAGATAAAATTTAAGAATTTTAAATATTTAAATTTAAAGTTTAAAAGTCAAAGTTTGACCAGTTTGAACAGAAATTCACTTTACAGTAAAATATCCCATTTTTACCAGTTTGAAATTATAATTTACATAACAATCAAAATATATATTTAGAAATGAAATATTTGAAACAAAACAAGTTTAAAATAATTTCAAATTAAAATAAAGTTTTTCAATCAGGAAATTCAATTTAACAGAAATAAAATATAAAATAAAATAAGCCTAAAATGTTGGGTTGTTACATCGACCGGCCGGTCGACCTAGAGGATGGGGTGGTCGACCGCCCGGTCGACCCGCCTCCCCTTATGAACTAATGAACGAACTTTCGTTCGTTCGAACGTTGTACGCGTCATTTGCATTCTTTTAACCAATCTGGTCCTTCCATTCTTGCATCCGATGACTCCTATTCAGGCTATGACGTGGTTGCATCCTGTTCAATCCTCAAATCCAATGGTCCGATATCCATTCCTATCCCTATAAATAAGAGCATAGGCCTAACACTTTTTCTCATTCTAGAATTGCTCCGCTTGGGTTCACCTTTTCAGGAAGGACCCTAAAAGGAATAATTTTCCAAGGAGAGAATCTATTTAATAAAAATATTTTAATACCCTCAAGTGGATCCGGGAAGACCAAAAGGGAAGAGCTTAGGACCACAGGTGAGTGATTGTAATTATTTAGATTTTTAAGCAATCTAAAATAATAGGTTTTCAATAGTTGTAGTTTTTCTACAATTTTGGAAATACCTTTTTATCTGTTATTTTCAGTTTTAAATTTATTTTCAGTCTATTTCTTTTTAGCTATTCTTTTTAGTTATTTATAGCTAATTTATGTTAATTATAGCTTTTTCGTTTAATATAGTTATTTATAGTATTTTAAATTTATTTACTGTTATTTATGCATTATTTACAACTTTTTCATATGCTTTGGATTTTCTTCTATTTTCAGTTTTCTTTTGTTTTTCCTTCTTCTTCGCGTATGGATTAGAATGGATTGAAAGCAAAAATTATAAGAATACTAAAATAACGGAAGATAAGATGTAAAATGAAAGGACTGTAATAAGAAATGGAATTGGACTGAAATTGTGATGTAAATATTAGAATTGAACTAAATTAAAGAAATTGGCCTAGTTATAACTTAGAATTATAGTTAAAAAGAGTAAAAGATGAAATAAGCTTATTTTCACACTTAGACCTTAGGTTAAGTAATAAGCATGATTATAATGTAGGTTATAATAAGAAAACAGAACAGAATGAGGCTTATTTTAAGACTTAGGATAAATTAATAAGCACAGATAGTAAGGACAATAATAAAGGCTTATTTGAATAATTTATCTAAGTTAATAAGCAAAGAAGTAAAGTAGGACTTGTACCAAATAGCATTCCCCTATTATTTCTATAGACACGGTGTTTTACATATTTCCAGCTTGTTCCTTCTTTCTATTTCCTTTATTTCCTTTTATAACTAGAACTGTTGCAAAGTCTATTATCTTTAGTTTGCTAAAATATGCTAGTAATTACTATCATTCACCAGACTTTTAGTCTGACCCACTCCTCTATTTTCCCCTTTCCCCCTCCATAGGCAATCAGGGGCAAGGGCGGTAGACTAAAGATTCTTGGAGACTCCTTTGGCAGAGATTCTAACATATATTCCTTTTCTTCGTTTCCAGTTTCTAGTTCTTTTATTGTATTGGCACTATTTGAGGGATGTTTGGTACTCTGATTTTATTGAGACTATGGTTTTTAATTTCGCAAGACATGTATGGGTATGTTGACATATTATGTATTTGGTATTTGGTGACTTATCTGGTTTATAAAGTAACTATGAAGTTTTGTTCTAAATAAGTTATTATTATAATTGTTTCCACTGTTTTTATCTATTTCTGTCTTGTGAATCTTACTCTCTGCTAGCTTTAGTTATACCTACAACGCACCACACCTTTTAGTGTGTCCATTTGGGTATACTAAAGGGTGTGGGGGTGTTTCACTGGTAACATCCAAAAAATCTGAAAGCCATGTTTCAAACTTAGCTGAAATGTTTGAAGGCCTTCAAAAATATCATATGAAGTTAAATCTTCAAAAGTATTCTTTCGAAATATAATATAAAAAGTTCTTAGGCTTCATGATAAGCGCTAAGGAAATTAGAACTAATCTAGATCGGATCAAATCAATAATCAATATGGAGACACTAATTAATTACAAAGAAATAATGAGCTTGAATGGGAAGATCGCAGCCGAAAAAAGGTTCATAAGTCGATTGACTGATAATTGCATTATTTTCTTCAACTTACTTAAGAAACATGTGACCTTCAAATGGACCGTCGAATGTTAGAAAGCCTTTGAAGATTTACCAAAGCACTTCAGTACACCTTCAATACTGTCATAACTAATATACGGAGAAGATCTCTTTCTCTATTTTCTTTGCTATATGTTTGACATTTGTCGGGGATGACAATAGAGTTTGACATCTCATTTATTACTTCAGTAAAAGACTAGGTGCGCCTGAAAAACACTATCCATCCATCAAAATGCTTGCATTTTTTTAACCTTCACAGCTAGAAATCTTCGACCTTACTTCCAAACCTATTCAACTAAAGTTCTTACCGATTAATCTTTAAATCTAGTGTTTAATAAACTTGAAAAATCAGGAAGACTAATCAAATGAGTTATGGAACTTAGCCAATACGATATCTCCTAAGTAGCCAAAGCTACAGTAACATCCTCCACTAAAAGACATGAAATCAAACACCGATGATGCTACGGTCGTCATCGAAATCATTTTCCAACGTTCACTATTATTTTTCACAACATAAGTAAATAGAGCAGCTAAATAACCTTTTCAATCATCAATTTAAATTACACAGTTCATTACATCATCTTTAACCCAATTTGTTCCCAAGCAAGGGTTAAATACAATAGAAAATAAGAGTAGTATTGTGTCTAACATATGAAGATGCCAACATAATACATAACACGTGATAAGTCCTAGTTTTACGCAACGGACATTGTAACACTCTGAAAATTTAAGCAGAAAATTTAAACAAAAGAATCAAGTTTAAATATAACATTGTAAAAATGGAATTTTTGGAAACATTTGAATCTGGCTACAAAGCTAGTACCATTGCATTCTTAGCGATTTTTTAGACAATTTTCATAGATTACCTTTTGAAATCAGAACTAGTATAAAGAAAGTATAAACGTTTTAAATTTCGGAACCAAAAATAATTAATTACGAAAATAAGAAAAGAAATTATGCTAAATATAGAGCTCCACTGGTCGACACCTATTAACCATAAAATATTCAGAAGAATGAAGGTATGAAAGAAGGATCACAAAAGCATGAGGAATGGTAAGAAAGTACCAAGATGTTCGGGGTAATCATACCTTCTGACAAGATGCATCCGGCGAAGTCCAAGGCTATCATCCAAAGTCCATAGGTAGGATGATGCTCCAAGAATCCACCATTCGACTAGGACGAGAAGTCTTAAACCCTACAATTTAAACCTTTCGATAAGGTTTGAATCCATTCAATATACGTGATTAAACCTCTCATCAAGGACGGAAGTTGTTACCTATCCACCAAAGATAACTCAATCAAATCAAAAGAAGGCTTTTCTAGAGACCTCAAGCAAGCTCAACAAAGCCAAAAGGTCATTTAACTCAAGTTCTAAACCTTTCGACGTCAACAAAAGATCTGATACAGGACATATCAATTAAATAAGTTAAATTGAAAGACAATCTTAAAAGGAATCACGCCCTTTGTTATCCAAAGGTGAGATCCATCCTTCTAAATATATTTTTAGGGTGTTGACAAGAAATCTTAACATTTTGGCGCTAGAAGGAAGGCTCGAACCTCTGCTCTCTTATAACTTTCATCTCCGATCAATTGCATAAAGTATGGTAAAAGCTAAGAGTGGTAACAACAATCCCAATGAAGAGGCTATATCGCGATCAACCTTTAAAGGTTACACGGACTCAAATCCTAACTTAGGAAATATAGAAGTAAGGCAACCTTCAACCCTAACAGAATTGGAAAGCAATGTGATCAAGGTTCATAATCGATGGCCACAAAGGGTAGAAGTAAAGGAGTGTTCAGAGAGAGCTCTAACCCATGAATCAGTAAAGATTGTGGAGAGAGAGGATGAAGTGCGACCTCCAAATGAGATAGAAAATCAAAGGTTAAATCGAGATAGTCGGTTAAGTAAATCACTTGAACAGTCGGATAGCTTTATCCAGGAAGGCAACAGGAGTAGTCACAGAAATGAAACCAACCAAAATTACAACCTACACCATATAGTGGTTAATGCACTTAGAGAAAAAAAAATCTATGATCCTGAAAATATGTTATCCTGCAAAAGGACCCCTTTTCCGAAGAAATAATGGCAACAAATCTTCCCCCATACATTCAAATTCCCTCACTAAAGTATGATGGGACAACTAATCCAAATAATCACCTTATCGTCTTTGAAAACTGGAAAACTTATACAATGCTCCGAAGGCAGTTCACTGTATACTTTTTCCCATTACTTTTCGAAGAGCAGCAATCAAATGGTAGGGGATACCGAATGGGAACTATCTATTCTTAGGAACGATTTACTTGCGACTTCATGGCTCAATTTTATATATTCAAAGATACAACTATGGAAATTAGCTTGCTAGCAACCATCAGACAAAAGCCAGGGGAGCTACTTGGCGAATATTTGAACAGATTCAGCGCACAAGCATTAAGGGCAAAAAGTACAACTGATAGAGAAAATCTTATGGCAATTCGATCAGGGTTAATTAAATTGTAACACCCCATGTTAAATTACAATTATATATGAAAATAATTTAATTAAGTTATATACGTTTGAAATTTTAAACAAAGAAATGTTTGTAAATGGGGCAACTAATTAATATTATTTGGAATACATATATATTTTTGTAACAAATAAATTAGAGAAAGAAATAATAAAATCAATTAATAGGGAAGATTAATTGACAGTGTTTGTTTAAAAGGGAAATTAATATTCAATTAATTAGTATAGGTTATTAATTGACAGGAACTAACAAGAAAGGAAACATATATTGTAGCAACTAATTGATATGATTAGAAACATATATGTTAGTGCAAGATAATAAAATAGAGCAGGAGTAATTTATTCAAGTAATCAATTGTCAATTAATAAACATGGAGACTTATGGTAACATATATAATTAAGATTGTGATTCAAAATTCCATTGTAGAATATATGCATGCAATAATTATGGGAATAAAATAAATTAATATGCATATATGTGACGAATTAATATGGTGTTGATTGGCATATTAATTTGGTAAGAAATCACAGTGCAGGCAGGGATTAATTGGATAGTAAATTTATTCTAGGTATATAAGAAATCTATTAATTGGATGATTAATAGGAGAATCCTATTTAAAAGAAACGTCATATTTAAAAATATATGTTTCCATAGATTGCGAGAGAGAAGGGAAAAGTGATTAATGAAAAGATTGTTCGAGAATCAATTTGAAATTAAAAAAATCATAGAAGAAAACAAATTAATTTAATGTCCATAGACCGAGTGTACACTTTAGATTTTAGGGTTTTACATCTAATGGTTAGCACTGATTTGAACCACTATAAATATAAGTGCAGAGCCTCATTTTTATTCTCATTATTTTTCTCTTGCCTATAGAAGCTCCGCCATTTTCTATCTCTTTTACACTTTTTTAATAACAAAATTTTAGATCTAATTCACATGAATTTAGATCTAAATAGAAAGAGAATAGAATTAACCAGGGAATTAGGAATTGGTTCAAATCAGAAGGCTATGTCAGAGGTAAAACCCTAGATCGGAGTTTTATTTGCTATTTCTAATCTGAATCTCTTCCTTTTCTCTTTCAAATATTATAGATCTGTAAATATATCGTTTGTAATTCCAAATAGGGATTACAAGGGAGGTGAATATAGATGTTAGGGACAGATCTGAAATAAAAACAAGGAGATTTTGAAAGCTAACAATGTGAGTGGATTTAATTATATCTTTTACGTTTGTGATATATTATCGTTAAATTCTCGTTAAAGAATTTTATTCAGTATTTAAGTAATTAATTATGTTAATTAGTTATGCTGAACAGTAAGAAATTTACAGTTATTAAATCTAATTTGAAGTTATAATTTAGCCAAAATGGTAGTTTCTTTTTATTCTCTTTGTACGCGAATAATATAGTTAAAAAGAAAATTCATGATTATGGATTAAAATGGGAAAATATTAGATTAGATGTAAAATAAGAAAAGTTGGAATAAAGCTAGAAAAATGGAATTCTACAATAAATTACGCTAAAATGGAAATAATAAATTAATCTAATAACTTGATTTGGAAGTAAGTAATAGATTAATTAGTTGGTTTAGAAAATATGATATATTTCTATAATTTAATATTTATAAGATAACGATAAACGTAACTGCAAGAATAAAAGAAAGAAAAAGGGAAGTAGTGTAAAATAGAGAAACCACTATATTTTACACTATTCCAAAATAATAAAAGAAATACCTTGCAGTTACGAATTATTGTTTATAGTATTATTTAGTTTAAAAATATGGAAATGGATTTTTAGTATAGTTTTCATACCCAACCAAATAAAATAGAATTACTTCCTAAAATAGAAGAAAATAAAGTAAAGTATAAAAGGAATCAAGTAAATTGTTAGAAAAGAATTTGAAGTTGTGAACAATAATGAACCTAGATCTTCATTTACTCTGCAGACTATACAATAATACAATTATTATGATAAGTGAATTATATAATATAAGAGAATCCTATATCATAATAAAAGAAGACAGCCTAGAACAGAAGAGAGACACTTGTAATCATATACAGATTATAAAAGAAGATAAAAGTGACAATTACAAGTAAAATTATAACATAGATTATAAAATAAAGTAGAAAGAAGGAAAGGTTTATTTAAGATTTAAATTAAGTTAATAAGCAAATAAAACAGAGATAATAGAAGATGCTTATTTAATAAACTTAAGACTTAAATTGAGTTAAATAAGCAAGGTAATAGAAGTGGCAGTACCAACAGCATTCCCTATTAGATCAATGGTGGTCTCACAATAGCCAGAAGTGAGACGAGGGCAAGAATATGCTAATTAGGGTAATTAAGTAGCCAACAGAATAAGAAAAGTAAACTAAATGCAAATTAAAAGATTATACTTAGGGTCGAATAAAAGAGTGAGATGCATAGCCCAAAGGATGAAGAGCATAACGAAGTAGTTCATCACAGATTTCAGCAAAGGAGAAGCACGTCCAACTTAGTTATTTTGGGCTAGAAGGAATTACGAGACTTCAACGAGATGTGAGGGTACTCTAGGATGGCCCTCTAGGTAGGCCTAACGAAGCTGCATCCCAGGAGGCAGGTCTGTAGGTGTTCCATCAAGAGAGTAAGCCTTGACTGCTTTTTGCATGGCAAGACTATTGTAGGCAGTCAGAAGGGGTTGGTGTTTGGAGTAGGATATTTGTATGTCCCAGTACTTGCAAGTAAGTTTAGTGGGCAGGACCCAAAAGGATAGTCGCATGCGGATATCGGCCAGCATCAAAACCAAGAGCGAGTTCGGGAAAGACTAAAGTTAAAACCAAAAGTCCAATGATTCTTTCACTATCGAGACATTGGATAAGGGGCACCGCCAATTAGATGTTATATTGTTTGCAGTAGGGCACGACCACTTTACTCTTTAGAGGTCTTTCGATTAGTTGAGGGGTGGCTGCGTGGGGCCAAACACTACACCAGATAGGATTTTGGCGCAACCTTAGGCGGCACATTTGATACGGCTATAAGCCGTATCAAATTTTAATATGGTTTATAGCAGTATCTATATTATTTAATACGGTTGTAAGCCGTATTAACATTTGATACGGCTTATAGCCGTATCAAAATATGTGCCTCTTTTCGTGGGAAAATTTTCCCCAAAACGCACACCCTCCCTCCTTCAACCAAGACGTACTGCATGTCCAATTTTCATAACCAATTTCACAATCCTAAGCTCCCTTACTACTCTTCATCAACTTTTAAATCTTCATCAAATTCGTCTTCATATCGATTTAGGGTTAAATAAACGAACTAAGTAAGGGTTGGATTAAAAACATTATCTACTAACGCACAACTCCACTGTTGATTGGGAGGTATTTGGAGTGAATCGGAGATGGCATCATCGAGTTCGATGCTGGAGTGAAAGTCGATTTTTGGAGTTTCTAGAGGGCATCCTTGAGTTCATTGCTGGAGTGAAAGCTGACTTTAGAGGTGGGAGTGAAAGTCGATTTCTAGAGGGAGTGGAAGCCGATTTCTGGAGTGAATCAAAAAAGGTCAAAATTTTAAAGAGAAACTACTACGGTGACCTACCTACCATCTACAACACAATCTTCCACATCCAGACGAAACAAATCGCCAAATCGCCTCCCTAGAAACTACTACAGCGACCTGCCTACCACCTACAATTACAATTAGGTATATACAATTTGATATCTAGTATGATGTTGTTAATTCATGACTTCTTTTTTCATGTTTTTGGTTTGAAATTTTGGGAAATTAAATTATGCATAGAAAATTGATTTTTAGGTTTTTCTAAATACATTGGTAAAATAGATTAAGTTAGCACTTGCTCATTAAGTTAGCACTTATAGTAACTTGTGGAAATTAAGTAAGTCAAAGATTAAGTAACTTGTGGAAATTTTTATTTCGAGCTTATAGTAACAGGTAAGATATTTATTTCCTTGTGGAAATTCCTGAGCTTAACTGCTCATTAAGTTAGCACTTGCATTTAATGAATGATTAACCTACACATGTTTACAGTTTTAAGATTAAATATAATGTATAACGATGAATATGTCTAGCATATTGTAAAGTTATTAGTATAGTTACATTTTCGGTTATTTATAAGTGTAGGGATGTAATATATTTGCAGGGAATGTACCAAAAATAGTGTATTAGTTTGATGCTTCAATACAGTGCAGTAGTTTGACAAAATATACCAACTAAATCTGTTGCTATATACATGTCTAATGCAGACTTATTTCAACAATCTCCATATTAGACCTGAAATGAGACATAAAGAAATATATTAAAACCAATTTAGCGGTTAGTACTCATGTAAGCATTTTGCGGTGTGCTATAGTTAGACTGATCTCGACCAATGAATCTGTTCACAAGTAGTTTCTTTAATACCTATCTAATTAAAAAAACCAATAATACCATGTCTAATACAATAGTCATTCTTATGCTATTTTGTATTATTTTGACCTCCTTGCATAATTTACAGGTTGGTGCTAATGTTGTATATGGTTCTGACATTGTATATGGTTTTGACATTGTTGTATAAGTGGATAAAATTATTGTAAATGGTGCAAGCCAAGTATCAAGAGAGGGGTAATGCATAGACATTACTCCGGTGCTACAAAATAGCGCCGTTGTAATGGAAATTTTTTTGGAAACAGTTTGGTGCTAATGTTGTATATTGTTCTGACATTGTTGTATAAGTGGATAAAATTGTTGTTAATGGCGCAAGCCAAGTACCAGAAGAGGGGTAATGCATAGACATTACTCCGGTGCTACAAAATGACGCCGTTGTAATGGCAAATTTTTTGGAAACAGTTTGGTGCTAATGTTTAAAATAAACCCTATATTTTGAGTTCCATTTATTGAAATTTAAATAGTCCATATATTTTAACTATTTAAAATTAATTAAATGTTTAAAATTATACTACAAAATTCTAGGTCGTACAGGAAAACAAAAAACGATCATGAAAAAGGCATGCGTATAAATCTTACAAGGAAGTTAATTGTTTACTAAATTATATTGTTCTTTACTAAACAATTTATATTATGAACGATCAAATAGCTTGAATCATGTAAAATTACTAACTTAGAAAATGAAGTTACATCTGTTTCCCCATTTAATCACATCCATAAATGACCTTAATGAACAAATTGAAAAGTAAAGTATATTCATCCATACCTTAAATGTATTTTGTCATCTTATAATACCCATTACATTTGTTACCTAAAATATATAATGTCCAATAATCAATTTCTGTTTGCTCCTCTGCAAACTAAGCACTTGAAGTATTGGCTATTATATTTTTTATTAGAAAACGCTCACAGTTTCTCTTTATTAATAGCACATGAGCTTCTAATCAAGTACTTAATTTATAGAATTTCCTTGTTTGTGTCATTAAATAGTTATTATTTAATTTCGTTTATTATGCTTGGTTTAGTACATTTATACAGAGAGAAGAAATACAAACAGACCCTTTATTTCACATCTCCCTTGCCAAAAGAATTGGCTAATATGCATTCCAATTATGTTGTCATTTATTTTCATTTATTTTGTTGGTGTTTAGTCGTAGCTCATTTTCTGTGGCCATTTTGATCAATGAGCTCTTTGACATGTTTCCTGTTTTTAGTAGCTCACATATGTGAATAGAAAAAATTTGAACATTGATCAGCCTCTTTTAACCACCATATCTGAATTAGACTTTTGTTGCATATTTGTAGCATGACCTTGTATTAGATTTTCCAGGGACAGTAGATTATCTTTATATTGATGTAGTAATGAATTATTCCTTGGATTAGCAGTAATTGCACATATACATCATTATTTGTTTCCTTAACTTGTTAATCGACACATGTATAATTGATCTTCCTTTGTTCCATTAGTTTAAGTGTCTATTGGTATTTTTAAGTTTGCACAGTAACTAAAAATATGATTACTTGTTGATTTAATGTTTCGTGCATTCAACGCTACATAATTATATCCATTGTATTCTTTCCAAACATTTTTATATATGAATGGAATTTTAACACTATTACTACGCTGTATACTAAAATTAATTAAACATTTAATAAATTGTTGAAGTATGAATGAAAATTTACTGGCTTCGGAGAAAGTTGCATTTTGTTGAGTCGCATTCTTTCGAGTTCAAGCAGTGTTGCATACTCCTCCTCCAATTGTTTCCTTAGTAAAATTTGGTGCTCAGGGATAGACACTGAATGAATAAAAGAAAGAAGAAGAAAAAAACAAATTCAGTGTTGACACTATAAAATAGTAAAGTGTCTTTTGAAAATCCAAGATTAACTGCAAAATGAGTTTTTACTTGAATTTGGTTCAGGCTCCAAATCAAGAAAATGTGGCGTATACATGGGAAGCTCGGACCGCTCTATGAATCTTCTGCATTGTAAATGTAAACATTATCATATTCATCATATTCGTTTATATTAAGAAACAAAAATACTCAAAGACAGTTTGATAAATGATCACCATTCCAATGAACATAAAAAACACACAGATTATAAACAATGATATGATTTTGTGGCATTTCATGGGTGAAACAATACAAGATCAGTGAAATATTATAACCTTGTGTTTCATATTTTAATTGGTCAAATTTTCTAATCCAAAATCATAACATCAAATTTAATACCATGTATCACTAAAATGCTAAACGAATAATCAATTCGCATCCGTGTTGCCAGTGATTGAAATATTTTCACAATTTGATAATAATAAATGATACTTTACGTTAAATCTTATAGTTATCACTAAATTAGGAAAGGTTTATGATATTACTTTTTTATATAAAAAGGAAATTTATGCGCTGTCCCTACATTGTCTTGTTAATTTATTATACAATATGACAATTCAAATTCGGAAAATAACATTTTTGGAAACTTTAGGTAGTGGTGGAAATGGATTGAGGGGAAGAGGCAATTTTATCGTCAAAGGTAGTTAATGTGACAGGAGGGCAGTATGTCTTTCAGCATAGACAAACAATGGATAAATGAATCAGATCTAAGATCTACATACTATATAGACGGGGTGCAGAAGTTCATTAGTTTTGTTGAAGAAAACGGTGGTAAGAAAGGATTGTATTTATGCCCTTGCACCCGGTGCAAAAATATGAAGACGATCAAATTAGATGACATTCATTTTCATTTTCTTAGGTGGGGTATTATCCAATCGTATATAGCGTGGTATTTTCTTGGGGAAAAAAGGGAGGAGATGGAAAACAACAACTAGTTAGTCATGGTAGAACTACTGCTGAGTCTGAACATATTAGGATGGAAGATCTGGTCAATGATGCAGATAGATTTCATCATTTTCAACCTACAAATTCGTTGCCTGATCATGCTAATGTTGGAGAGCAGTCTACTGATTATCCAGATTGGCAGGCCAATGAAAGTAAGAAGTATAAATCGCTTTTTGGTAGCGTAAAAGAGCCACTATATCCTTCATGTTCAAAAGGGATTACGAAGCTGTATGCCATTGTGAAACTGAATAGCTTGAAGACCCAATACAGCTTTCAGATAATGGTATGACTGCACTTCTCGAACTAATAAAGGAGTTACTCCCCGAAGGTAACACGCTGCCGACAAAGTACTCCGACGTGAAGAAGATCATTAAGCAAGTTGGGATGAATTACAAAACTTATGATGCATGCATCAATGATTGCATATTGTATTGGAAAGATGATGCGAACAAAGTTTCTTGTACAAATTACAATGAACCAAGATATATGACATCATTAAACGAAGAGATAAAATGCACCGAAGTACCTCGAAAGACATTAAGACATTTTCCTTTAATTTCTAGATTGAAGAGACTGTATACTGTACCATGGATGGCAGATGCGATGACTTGGCATGGTCGTGCCAAGTCTAATCCAATCGTAATGCGTCATCCATGTGACACGTCTCAATGGAAAGTCGCAGATTCATTTGATCAAACTTTTGCTGCCGAGCCACAAAATGTCACACTTGGAATAGCAACAGATGGTTTCTGTCCACATGCTTCTCTCTCTAACCCTTACAGTTGTTGGCCAGTAATTGTAGTACCATATAATCTTCCTTCGTCTATGTGCATGAAAAGGGAGTTCTCAATGTTAACATTGTTGATTTCTGGGCCAAAACAACCAGGAAAGGATATTGATGTTTATTTACAACCGTTGATAGACGAGTTAAAGCAGTTATGGGAAGGAGTAGTTACATTTGACTCGTTAAATAAATCTGAGTTCACAACGAGAGCTAGGGTGCTGTGGGCAATCCATGATCACCCTGCTTTTGGGACTTTATCGGGATGTACAACCCACGGTTACTTTGCTTGTCCTGTTTATGGGGAAAATACTTGTTCTTATTATCTTCCTGAAAGTAAGAGGATGTGTTACATGGGACATCGAATGTTTCTTCCTAACGAACACAAGTTTCGATACGATAAGACAAATTTCAACAACGAACAAGAACTTCGTCGTCCTAAATGGCCATTGACTAGTTTTCAAGTTGAAAAGAAAGTAGCGAATATCAAAATGAAAGTTGGTAAAAAAAAGAAGAAATTGGTCGAAAACGGAAAAAGTCAACCAATGAAGATGTTGACAATATTTCTGGATGGTATAGGAGGTCTATCTTTTTTGATTTACCATATTGGAAAGCAAATTTGGTCCGACATAATATTGATGTTATGCATACGGAGAAGAATGTCACGGAGTATCTCATTAGCACCATTATGGACCATAAAGATAAGTCAAAAGATGGCATCAATGCACGCAAGGATTTGAAAATCATGGGTATAAAACAAAAGTTGTGGGTGATGGAAGATCCTGAAACAAATAAAACAATCATACCAAAGACAACTTTCGCTTTGAGCAAAGAAGAAAAGATACGGTTTTGCACCGTTTTGAAAAATTTGAAAGTGCCTAACAAATTTTCTTCTAACTTTCACAACAATGTGAGCATCAATCCTCCTGAACTAAGAAATATGAAGTCACATGATTACCATGTCATAATGCAGCATTTGCTTCCGGTATTGCTTCAACATTCTTATCCACGACATAAGGATCTACGAAATGCTGTTCATTGTATTAGTTTATTCTTTAACATTTTGTGTTCAAAGGTGATCAATAGGGAACATCTTTTTAAAGCAAAGGCTAGCTTAGTAGAAGCAATGTGTGTTTTTGAAAAACAATTTCCACCTGCATTTTTTGATATCAGTGTCCACCTTATGGTTCATTTAGCCGATGAAGCGTTGATTTGTGGCCCTGTCAGATATAGATGGATGTATCCATTTGAACGGTAAATTTCTAATTTCAGTTATGCACATCATTATTTCATATAAATAGCTATCGTCTATAGTATATAATTGATCACATGTATAGGTTGATGAAAACATATAAAGGATATGTGCGCAACAAAAGATACATTAATGGGTGTATTGCAGAAGGATATATCGTACAAGAAGCTAGTCTTTACTGCATGGAATATAAGCCAAACGAAGGTGATGGCAAGCATAAACATACCCGCGAAACGTTTTTAGACGAGGACGATGAGTTTGCTGGTGAGATACCTCTGGATAATGGTAAAGACATAATGTTAACCCAAGTACTTTTGCCATTGCACAAAAACGACTTCGACATGTTCATGGCGAGCAGGATGAGTTGAAAATGAGGGTGGGAAGTTTGGAGGGTACAGTGGGAAATTTGTCTGGGCAAATGGAGGTTTTGATCAACATGGTGGGAAATATTGAACAGGGAATTCGTGCACCGGTCAATTCTTCTGATGGAGGACGCGCCACACAATTCAATGCTCCTGAATTCATTGCTTCGCAGTTCCAGGATTCGACCAATGTTACAAACAATCAAAAATGTGAAATCCTCAACTCTGATTTAGAAGTAATAGGAACAGATATTTTTAACATTTAAACATTTATGACATAATAAGTAGAAAACTTAAATAATAATAAATATTCCCTTTTATTGCAACAGGTACTATATGCCGAGATTCTACATTGTCCAACATCCATGGGCAATCTGTACCATCCACACATGAAAAAGTGGTGTTGGACAGTATACTGCTACCAGATGAAAGAACCAGCAAAATGAATCATCAATTTGCAGAGACCTTTGCTGATGTTGGAGTGGGTGGATATGTGTGCCATCCGAAGTGTCTTATTCGATATCTCTAGATGATGGAGCAGGTATATTTTATGTTTATGTGGTCGATATTTCAAGTCCCATTAAATTGATTTGAATTTAATTCCAATTCAGATTAATATATTTTAAGTTGTTAATATACCATAAAACATCTTTTTAGATAAATGAATTATAAAATTAAAAACATCTAGCGAGTTGAAAATGAACCATGACGTTTCAATATACTTATATTAATTGTTAGAGGTAATGTTATTTTCATCCAGAATAGGATTTCCATAGACATTTTCAGAAACGTTTGTCTGTAAGGTCATAGTTACAAATCATGACCGACTTGAGTTACTAAAAATATATTGACTTGTAGCATACTGTGTATTTTATTAATAGTTGAAATAACAGCCTAAGTACTTTTTTGGTTCGACGACGATTCCTAAAATTTCCTTATGTAAAAACAAAAGGTTCAAAATTCGATCCCACAGAAGATAAGTATTAGCATCTATTTTCAAACAGAAATTTTAAACAGCAAATAAAGTTATAATTTTTTTACTCATATTTTTATTTAAACTAAGTAGGAATTTTAAATTTGATTATTGTAAAAAAAAAAATTACACGCACGTGCCATAAAATCTCATCATCTAAGAATTATAGTAGAATTACGTACCACTCTCTATATATTCAAATCAAGATTAATATATATAGAAAAGGAGTCGGTGCAAGCAATGAATAACGCCAAATGAATGAAAACTTCCTCAAACTAAGTGGTATTTAGCAAAGGAAGGAAATGAAGTGTGAAACATGAATATCTTAACTAAACTGTACATAAGAAATGAGAAATTCATAGGGTCCACTAAATTCAAATTAAACCAAGATAATTCAAATTAAACCAAGGCTTATGTGTGTTGATCAACACAGAAAATAATCTATAATCTGATAAATTAACGTAAAAGAGGATCATTGTCAGTAATATACAAAGAAGTTAATTTACTTATTGTACATATACATTTTCAGTAGCATGCTATTGAGCAAATTTGTAATGTTTATTCTAAAAGGTTAATTGGTTTACATAAGGATAGTATAATCAATGAAACCATTCTTTTTCTAAGTTAAAGTCATTTATTATTATATTTTTCCAGTTTTTTCTCATCTCCATTCAACTAGCTTCTCAAATATTTTTCCATCCATCCTTTTTCTTCCAATACGTATATACAAAAAAGAAAAAGGTTATGTTGGATACCGTTTGGATAAACCAATACATTTCGGTTTTCAAAAAATCAAAAGATGAGTTATTTAAATCTATCCAAATAAACCGATAACCGATAGTCACATTTTTCGGTCTTAAAACATGCTTTTTATCTGATCAATGTTTGCATGCCTCTACTCTTGAATATGAGATGATCCATTTACCATCCAAGTTGGCAACATAGTTACATCATAACAAAATCATCAGTTATATCATATTTCCAAACAATCATTGTGATTTCATAACCTTTCTAAGAATTTGGGTTTCACATATTGCAAAAACAATCGTTATTTGCGGCATTCTTAATTGTAGCATTAGATAACTCTGCGGCATTACTTTAGAAAAGAGCTTATATAACACATTGCAATAGGCTTGTAATATGATATTTCAGTAGGGTTGTCTTTCTTTAGGACCAATGTCATAAAAGTGTGATTCAACCCCTCTGAAATATCTGCAGAGAACTACACATAGTTAATAGTTTGAAAAAAATCATGTTTAAGTAAGTCCCATTGCAATTTATAAAATTTTGAGGACATGCCATCGGGTCCTAAAGATTTTTCATCTTTGATCGACAAAACAGCCTTGCGGACCTCTGTAACAATGATAGGTTGAAGTAGGAAATGACAATCATGCTTATTTATTTCTTTTCTTTAGTGTGTGTCTTTAAAGTTGTTGCATTCTGGTTGTTCATTATTAAATAATTGTGTGTAGTAGTCTATAGCTTGAGATTGAATTTGCTCAGCATTATATATTAATTCCCCTTTGTCATTGCATAAAGACATGATGTTATTTTTATATTTCCTCATAGACGTCTTGGTGTAGAAGAATTTTAAGCTAGAATCCCCCTTTGTTAGCCTTGAAATTTTGGATTTCTTAACTGAATCCACATATCTCCCATGCATAGTTTTCTTTAAAGTGTTTCCAACTTGTATTAAATCATTATAAATTAAAGCATTTTCTGGATTTTGATCTGATTTAAGTAACTTGGTAATAAACTCAGATTCTAAAGATGGGAGGCTGGTAACATCTTCTGATCTAATTTTATTCCATTTTTTCAAAGTCTTCTTTATTCTTCTAAGTTATATCATAAATTGTTGTATTGGTATGCCCCACTTAAATTCTGATAGAACAGGAACTACTTGATCATGGTATCCATCTTCTAAATTCCAACTATTGCTATATCTGAAAGGTGTGCCCCTTTATTAAGTAATATGTGTGTGTAGTTTGATGATGATAGGGTTGTGATCACTAAGAACTAATGATATGGCAATAGATATCATATTTGGAAAATGCAGTAGACATATGCTGTTGATGAGAACTTTATTTATGTGAGTAGCAATTCTTCTGTGTCTCCATGTGTATTGAAAGCCTTGTATGTTCAATGTTATAAGGCCGTATGTAAGCAGATAGTTCAAAAACCCTCCGTAATGAGAAAAAGGCACAGGCAAGCCTCTTTTCTTTCCATATTCAAGTTTGTAGAGACTGATGAATTCCAAAATAATGGCGAACAAAGTGGTAAAAGTAACATGAAGGAGACCAGCATGATTCCTGGAAACTTCTATATTTGTTTATAAGAATGATACCGAGCATAGGGAATTCAATTCTAATCATTATTTATTGCATTAGACTACATGTTGCATGTATAATATGAGCATTAATAGAAGCCTTGAGTTATGGACAGTTGCATTGAGTTTTGAATTTTATATTTTCTTTTAGATTTTGATTCTATGACTAATCTTCAGTGTGGACTTAACGTGAATATGAGAAGATATATAACTATTTTTTCTTCTATTTTGTACAAGAGACGTTAGGCATAGAAAAAACTGAAGATGTACTAATATTTTGTAATGCTTGTGTAGATGTTTTGGGCCGGAGGAGTTAGCTCTTTGGCTTTGCATTGTGCAGTGGCTGCCGTAACAACACAGTATAACAAAGGCTTGTTGTGTATTTGTATTATGTAGTAATGTGATACATTTGTATTATTGTTGAGTATTTGGATCTTGGTACTAGAGCGATAGCGTTTTCTAGTATCCGCTACTGCGATATATTAATGTGCTAAATGCTAGTATTATGTAATGATATTATGTAATGATATTGTTAAGTTATTACGCACTGCAATGCGGATTATTGAATCATTTGAATGTGCACTATCTATAATATTATTTGTTTTGATGTCTCGGAATGATTATTGATTATATATTGGATATGAATAGGTCTATAATATTATATATTGGATATGAATAGGTCTATAATATTATATATTGGATATTGATTATATACCTATATCTAATTGACTAATTAGATACGGCTTTTAGCCGTATCTAATTGGTTCATTAGACGCTGCATATTTGTCAATTAGATATGGTTTCTGGCCGTATATAATTAGTCAATTAGATACGGCTAATGGCCGTATCTAATTGATACATTAGATACGGCTTTTAGCCGTATCTAATTGACACATTAGATACGGCTAAAAGCCGTATCAAAATATTAAGCTCGGCATATTTTGATACGGCTTTTAGCCGTATCTAATAAGATTAGATACGGATCTAATTGACACATTAGATACGGCTAAAAGCCGTATCAAAATATTAAGCTCGGCATATTTTGATACGGCTTTTAGCCGTATCTAATAAGATTAGATACGGCTTTTAGCCGTATCAATACATCGTTTATGGTGTAGTGAAAGCCACGATGAGAAAAGAGACAGACCAACTAGAATATCTGTATTGTAGGCCTAATGAAGCTATCCTTTATAGATATAGAAAATCCCCGACCGTGTTCCGTACAAGGTAGACCTTGTTGGCAGGATTCATAGAGTAGACAAAACGATTACGTATAGTCCTCAATGTATGTACTGGGTAGTACGTTGCGAATGTCCGAGCATTAGTATAGACTAGTAGACGACGGAACATCTGTATTGTAGGCCTCACGAAGCTGTCCTTTACAGATGTAGTCACAGAATGCTATAGGAGCAAAACGATGGAGTACTTTATAAGGAGGATACGGAAGGTACTCTGGGTAGTACCTAGGACCAATATGGTCATTGGGCATATAGTTACATACATATATATATATATATATATATCAGTTATTAGGTTTTAATCTACCAAGGAGTAGATGGGTACGATTCACGCACAAAGGCGAGAGTATGATTAACCTAGTGAACCTAATATAATAGTAAATGGAAATAAAACGGTATATGTAGAATTAAGCTTAAAAGTGTATAATTTATCCATTCACCAGAACTTTAGTTCTGACCCCCTCCTCATAGCATCCTACAGGTTAGGTAGATGGCAGAGACTTCCTAGCTTTAAGACACTTGTTTAGAAAGTGTTATTATATTGGTGAGTATTTACTTACTATTATATTTTAGTCAATTTCGCTGTGAGATATTTAATTGAGCTATGATATATTTGTCTTTTCCTATTTGCAGGATACTAGATTCCTAACTCGGGTTTCAGTGGGCTTGGGTTTTAGCATTTTTGCGAAAAATACGGATCCACTGGAATTCGGGTTGTTACATGAACAAACCCCATTCTGCAATGACCTTTAATCAATGGGTGCAAAGATCTACAATATTTCTTTCTACGGGTTGAAAAGTTTATTCAGTTGGACGAGATGCACCATTCTAAGAAAGAATTCCACCGATGACCCAAGGAAGAGAGATCTAATTTTAGGCTCCTTGACAAGAGGCCAAGGGAAAGTGAAAACCCGAAGGGAAGTCAAAGAAAGAGTTCTAAAATGAATTGTGTAGTCCTGAGCAAACCCCTCTCCTATATATATGCTAAGATAAAAAGAAATGAGAATGTCATTGCACCTCAAAATGTTCGGAGTGCCCCAGAGCCAAATAAAGGAGGAAGTTACTGCGAGTACCATAAAGAAAATGGATATGAAACTGATAAATGTTGTGTCTTATCGGATAAAATTCAAGGCATAGTCAGGATAGGATTTTTACAGGAGTTGGTCGGAGAAACATGAAAGATATCTTATTCAAACTAAGAGGAAAATGATTCAGCAAGTCCAAAATGCAGATTCATATCAAATCACGAGGACTCGCGACATCAGTTCAACTATAAACTTTCTCTCTTTCTTTTCATAGCTCTTTCACTTGATACTTAAATTTGTATTGTGCATTGATCATGTACTGATTTAAATTTGAGTGCAAGTATAGGTAAAAACAAAATCAAACCGAAGCACTCGACAAACTTCAGAATATTTAAAGAGGACAACTCAGACGCCTGACAGAGACAATTATCAACAGTTCAGTCAACACAACACCAAGGCTTTCTTGTAAGAAATGTTGAATCACTGCTAAACTCAATTCCAATTTTGGAGAAAACCTATATATACCAAATCTATTTTTTAGCAAATGATTTCAAATGGGAATTTCTAAAATTATATCGTATTAAGGAAACTATTTTCAGTCACCCAATGGCCTGGGGGGAACAAATACTTATTTATCCCAAAAGCAGATTTATGCGACTAATTTGAGATATTAATAAATGCACATCAAAAGACTTCAAATTGAGCAATAATAATGTTTCAAAGTCTACTAAAATCATGAGCGGAGATAAGCTTATTCATACTTTTTCAAGAAAGATTTTGAAAGCACAAAAAGTTTATTGGAACTCAAACTAGAGAACCCTATTCTCGACTAAAGGGCTGTTGGTTCATGAATCATGACCTCCTAGTTCCTATTTGAGATTCATGTCTCCATTATGAGAATAGAAAGAAAGTTCTTGCAAATGATTTTATTAAAACCTCTTTCATAAAAAGAATTTATAAGTCCAAACTATTTTTCAAAAGAAACTCTTCAATATAATAGAAGGGTCTAATTACAAAATTCTTTCTCTCAAAGGAAACTCCATTTTAATTGGCCAAAAATTATTTTCATATACAAATATTTAAGCCTATGATGTTATTCCGTAGCACCTCCTAGAGGGAGGGACATAAACCCACGACGCTATTCCATGGGACCTCCTAGTGGGAGGGACATAAGCCTACGACGCTATTCCATAGCATCTCCTAGAGGGAGAGATAGAACCCCAAGCGTCAAAACCACCTCTTAGGTGATGGGTCAGGGTAGTACCCATCAACGGACTTTTGGAGGAAGTTCAGCTAAGTATATATCCCTTCGAGACAAGGGAAGCCCAAAGAGAGGCTCATCAAACAGTGGACTAAGATGCTAAAGCCCAAAGAGAGGCTCATCCAATATTGGACTAAGATGTCCAAGCCTAGAGAGAGGCTCATCAAAGAGTGCACCGATACATCCAAGCCCGCTGGGGGCTTCAAACAAAAGAACGATGATAAAGATGTCCAACACTTAAACTGAAAATAGACAAAGAATCTAGAATTATATCCAAAGGAAATAAGATATGAATTAGCGAATCCTAGAACATCTATTGCTTGAGAAATAGTTACCATATCAAAGGACTAAGAAATCTATATCCACATAGATGACAGGGGACAAGTAAAGGGATAGAAGAAATCCCCAGCATGGAATCAAAGACCAAAATATATATATATATATGAAAGCCAAAAGAACGGAACAAACAACAAAGTATTTCAAATGGTAAAAGAAATTACACACAAGGAATAAGATGAGTAAACCACTATAGAATCCATAGAAATAGAGTAATCCTTTAGAACAAAAGAGACTCTACAAGTACATAAGGAGTCAGTATTCCAATAAATCACACAGTCTTGCAGATGCAACTCAACTCCAATATATCGAAACTTTATTAACCCATAGGTCAGTAAAGTGTTGTTTGGCTAGATAGATTTCTAAGTTGATATTAGATGACTTTCTATTAATCTATTTGTCAGTTTGGATCCTGACAGGGTTTTGGTTAGGTTCCTGATTTATAGACTTCCAATTCCTTTTCATTAAGATTTTATTTATGATGATTTATTAACTTCATGAAAACTTATTAATCTCATTGGAGAATTCCTATATTGGTTTCATATTGAATTCCTAGTTTCAAGGTTTTCTAATTCCATCATTAACTTTCGAAATGGTTTATGGATTTTACATACATGGGTTTTCATGATGATTTTTCATCACCTGTTTGTTTATTGAGTTCCTGAATTCTTAACTCATTTGTGAAGTTTTTGTGATAATTTATGGATTTTCCATTGATTTTTGTGATGATTTTCTGATTTTGTATTCGTGATCTCTTTAGTAAATCACTATGGTGATTTCTTGCTAAATTATTTGTTTAATGAATTTCCCTACTAATTTCTCTGATGATTCATGACTTTTACGTGTTACAATTTCCCATTGAATTTTCATGACGATTTCCTATTGATCGCTTGTTTCATGGGTTCATGATTTCTTAGTTCCCTCTATTGATTTTCCATGATAATTTATGAATTTTCCATTGACCTTCTGATTTTGAATATGAATGGACAGATTTCAGATCACACTTTTAATTCTTGGATTATTAGTTCCCATATTTAATGGAATTTATGCTTCCTTACCGATTTTTAGGATGATTGATGAATTTTGTATGTCTAGTTTTCCTATTGGAATTTTTGGATGATTTTTATTGGGGTTTTGAATTGATGAATTCTGAAATAACTTAATGATTTTCATGATGATTTATGAATTCTGATTCCCTTATTGGGTGTCTGATAATCCTTTATAAGGTTTTTGATTTAATAAATTCCGAGATTTCCACGTGGATCTTTGTGGTGATTTGTGAATTTTGCGTTCTCAATGGATTTTGGATAATTTCTTATTGAATTTTTGATACAGTGAATTTCGAATTTCCTTGCTGGTCTCCGTAATAAGTCACGAATTTGGTTCTTTATACTTTTATGGCAGAATTTGGATGGTTTCCTGCCTATTTTCTGATTTGTTGAGACTCACGTTTGCCTTTTGATTTCAATGATAATTTATAATTTTCCTATTCTCTACCATTTTATTGGATTTTCAGGTCCCTGATCTAAAAAAAATCTTGTGTTTCCTTAATCATTTTTATCATGATTCCTGAGTTTCGTATTTCTATTGTCCTTATTGATGTTTTTTTAGGATCATTATTTGGATTTTTGATCGAATGAATTATGAAATTTCCTTGAGGATTTCCCTAATGATTTATGGATTTTCTATGCTGGATTTCCTCAATGAATTTTGAATGATCTTTTGTCAATCGGTCAAATATCATGGACTTTAAAATATCTCTGTGGATTTTGACGACAATTTATGAATTTCACATCTCTGATTTCCTTGTGGGACCTTCACTGGATTCCTAATTTTATAAATTTTATATCCTACTATTTAATTTTATGATGATTTGTGAATTTTCCATTAAATTTAAAATTTAATTTCAATACGAGATATTCATGACACCAAAAGAAATATTACTAAACTACTTTCTACTTTTTCGCTAAATAAGAATTACTAATCGATGGTTTAAGGTTGAAAATAAATGAAACTTAGATGAATAAGAAAAATCCACAATAGAATGAAATTGATTTCTACAAGTTGAAGAGGTCTAAATCGAGAAAGAAATATCAAGAGTATGTAGTAAGCTTTCTCCAAAGGTTCATTTATTTGAACCGATATCTGCAAATCAAGTGATACTATTCCACAATCTTAAAGAAATTTAATTATGGTCATTATAGAGCAAATTATTTGAAAAATATTTCCTTAATGGCATCTTAAATATTAGCTTCAAAAATTTAAGATTGCTCATTAAGGTATCATAACAAAGTTATAACTTTAATAGGAGTTATTATCTATTTTACAGGAAGTAAAGAAGGGAATCCATTAAAGTTTTGTCCTAAAGAACAAAAGCTTCTTTCATATAGGGGGGAGGAAATAAACGTTAACCATAAAATATTCAGAAGAACGAAGGTATGAAAGAAGGGTCACGAAAGCATAAGGAAAGGTCAGAAAGCACCGAGATGTTCTGGATAATCATACCTTCCGACAAGGAGCTTCCGGCGAAGTCCAAGGCTATCTTTCAAAGTCCGTAGGCAGGATGATGCTCCAAGAATCCACCTTTCAACTAGGACAAGAAGTCTTTTAATTAGAAAAAACAAAGAAGAAGAAGCTCAAACCAAGCTTTTCAAAGGAGTCGAAAGAATGCAATCATCATAATTCATTAGCATTAAACCTTTCAGAGGAGTCAAAAGGTTCCATCTCTTAATGTACAAGAGTTTCTTACCTTTCAAAAAGAATGAAGAGATCAAAGCAGGTGTAAGAAACTCCATAATCACCTTTTTGAGAGCACAACTAGCCTTTCGAACCAGTTGGAGCACATCCACAATACATTTCGGCAAAGTCGAAAGGTTTTTATGAAGAAAGCAATATTCAAAAGTCAGCAAAAGAATGGTAGACAATGTTTTGAAAAAATTAAAGGGAAGCACAACTCTCGACAACAATCGAGTGAGAAGCAGTCTTCCGGCAAAATCGAAGGATTCACAACAAACATGTGAAGAGCAACCTTCTGACAAGGTCGAAAGGTTCACAACAATTAGGTGGAGAGTTACCTTCCGACAAGGTCGAGGGGAACACAACAGTAGGAACAAGGCAAGCCTTTCGGCAACAACGAAAGGTTCATGAAGACATTAGAAAAGCAACCTTTCATCAAGGTCGAAAGGTTTATGAAGACATCGGAAAGATAGACCTTCCGACAACATCGAAAGGTTCATTATGACATACAAGGGGCAAACCTTTCGACAAAGATGAAAGGTTTGTAGTTGTATATAAAAGGGGAACCTTCCGACCTAGACGAGAGCATGGGGTCAAAATAGAGGTCGCCTACGTCTATAAATAGGACCCAAGGGGTCATGTTTTGGGGATCCCAATTTCTATCATTCTGATCCTGTAACTTCTTAATCAAAGCATTGTAACCCTAATTGAGAATGATTTGCGGAAATTTAATAAAAGGAAACTTTTCTTTAGAGATAAAGGGAAGTACTTGGCTTTGCTAATTACCTTATTGTTCGCTTAAATCTTTGTTAGTTTAACGCATATTTTTAGGTTCAACCCCATCGAAAGGTTTTTGTCGACAAGGTTGACAACACTCCCGTGCAAGCGATAACTACAACCTTTTGAAGTCTTAAACCCTATAATTTAGACCTTTTGATAAGGTTGGAATCCATTCAATATAAGTGATTAAACCTCTCATCAAGGATGGAAGCTGCTACCTATTCACAAAAGATAACTCAATCAAATCAAAAGAAGGCTTTTCTGGAGACCTCAAGCAAGTTCAACAAAGCCGAAAGGTCATTTAACTCAAGTTCTAAACCTTTCGACGTCAATGGAAGATCTGATACAGGACATATCAATTAAATAGGTTAAATTTAAAGACAATCTTAAAGGGAATCACACCCTTTGTTCACCAAAGAGGAGATCCATCCTTCTAAACATATTTTTCAGGTGTTGACAAGAAATATTGTTAACAACACCTATATTGGGACCGATCGACTGTAAGCGGTCCGCCATCACAAGTATAACTGTAACGACCCAGAATTTTGGTAATTTGATTTTGAATATTTAATTCATTTTAAATATTAAAATGTAGGTTTGAAAAATTAAATAACTCATAAATCCAAATATAGAGATTTAATTTAAAATTAATATCTGTAATTCAAATATAAGGATTATTGTAAAATAATTGGATTGGGAATTAAATACTTGAATGGTGATTTAAAAAATGGGGATTTTGAAGCTAATATTTATTCAATGGATTTAATAGACTTATTTGGCTCCTTTTAAGTTAATAAATATTAATAGTGAATTCGTTTCTAAATTTATTAATAGTAATAAATGGTTCAAATAAATAATCATAAAATTTATTATATTTTTACAACGCGGTTTTTATGGATGTATATTTTACTTATTTTATTTGATTTATCCATAGTATTTAATTTGAAATTTGTTGAAATTATTCATTTGACGATTTATCGGCAAACGACAGTGTTTTTGTGATTTTACAAAATCCTATAACCACTATATATTATTATTGTTTTAGGGTTGTTGTTCTCAGCATGACTGTATCTTTGTTTTTTCGATCAGAGTTCGTACTCGAATGGAAACTCTATGTGGCAAAATGCCTGAAATTTCAATATTTATATATCTCAACACTTAACAAACCCAATACCACAAGTTTCATTCCTCAACTTTCTACTGTTTCATTCCTTTTCACTTTGGAACAAAAATAAACATAGATCCACTTGCTTCTAAATTCAAAAACAATTAAAATAAAAATCAGAAAAAAGGAAAACTTGAATATTTGAGTTAGTTTAACCTAGATCTACAAATTAATATGAGTTTGATGATGTTCGATGAAGGGATGGTGAGTGTGCTAGTTTTACAAAGGTTGGTTGTGGTGCTTCTAGAACTAGGGTTTGGGTATTTGCTTGATTTAGGCGACGGGAGGCAAGATGGGTGTGGTATTTGAGTTCGTAAGGTCGAATAGCATGTGTGGGATTATTTTGGGAGGTGCGGCATGGTCTAAGGGGCCATGTTTTAACACAGGTCGCACGCGTCAGGGGGTTGGACGCGATTAATAACGGAGGCTCGTGCTGCTTTTGAGTGAGTTGAGATGGTGGAGCTCGGGAAGAGAGGGAGATTGGCGGTGGTTTCACGGCATTTTATGCTAAGATGAGGGTAAAAAAGGTGATAGAAGGATTGACATGGCATGGAGTAGTAGCAGTTTAGGTAAGAGCAAATGTGGAAGATGGATTAGTTTTAAATAGGGTAATTAGTTTATAAATTTGTAATTGGTGGAATTTATTTTAATTTTTTTAAATCGATAATTTATAAAATTCATAACTTTCTCATACGAGGTCCAATCGAGATGAAACTTTTTGCTTTGCGCACATAATAGCGAAAACTTTATGATGGAATTGGTTTGGTTCAATTTGGAGCAGTTGAAATTTGGGCTAAAATCGAACGTTGTTCGATTTCAGTTCAAATCGGAACGCTTTGGTGCCAATTGGAATTTCAGTTCAAATCAGAACGCTTTGGTTCAAATCAGTTTGTTTTATAGTAGATTAAATTTACTATTTGTGTTTAGTTGAAATTATTTGCTTTTTAGTTAAAATGTTCGCTTTTACAAGCAACGGGCATTTAAAATTGAAATACAGGAAAATTTGTCAAGATTCACACCATAGAGATTTAAAATTCCCATTTATGTACCTATTCATTTATTTCAGTTACACATCTGCGATTTAGTTTGTTAAATGCTGAAATATGACTGTTTGGCCATTTTGAATGTGACTCCGACATTGTGAAAATTTGAACCTTTTTAGAGTTAAGAGAGGTAATAGCATTTATTAAGTGCTATAGGAACTATCAGCCTCAATATAGTATTTTGGAAATACTGTTAAGTGCTGTTTGATTTTGGAAAATATTTTAAATCCGTTCTGTTTGGAATTTATTTGATATTTTAATTTAAATGTGTTTTAAAACTTTTCTATTCTATTCCAAATTTCTTTATGTATTCTTCAAACATTTACATTTAAGTAAATGTTTTAAATTAATTTTTTTTTGAAGTATTGGTTTTTATAGAAAATGTTATAATAATAGATATTTATTTTTAAAAGAATAATTAAAAAGGATTATCTTTATAAAAAAGGGAAATTTTGCGGTTTTAAAGAAGATTGAAATATTTGAAATAATATTGTGAATTGTTTTTATAAAATGTTGTAGGTTTATAAACATTATTTTATAAGTAGAGAATAGATTTATAAAAGTGTTCATAAAATAAAAGAATGGTTTTGAAGTAATATCTTATAAAAATGAAATTAATATCATTTTAGAAAAGGGAAAATAAATTCCATTTTGAAATTTGTTGAAAATTTATAAAAACTATACAAGTTTTATAATTATATTTTTTGGATTATTTTTATATTTAGAGTTTTGTTTAAAAAGGGGTTTGAAATTATATTTAGAAATAATAAATTGCATTTTATAAATGAACTTGGTGTTTATAAAAGGGATGCAAAGAAGTTGGAAATTTATCAAATGAGTTTATAAATGACATTTATAAAAGGAGGTTTAGAAAAGAGTTTTATAAATAATATAGGGGATTTTATAAAATATTTAGTTAAATTAATTTGGGCATTTATGAAAAGGAAGTTGAAATTATGTTTAAATATTTAAAAGGAATTTTTAAATATTATTTTATGGAAAAAATTTCATAAACGAATTTTCAGCTCATATTTATAGAAAGGAATTTTATAAAAGAGTTATTTATAATAGAGTTTTGATTTCCCTAAATCGACATTCTTAATTTATGGTAGTAGGGAATATTCATTCCCTAATTAACACTGAAAGAATAGCGTTTGATGTTATGATTATCTCTGTGTTAAATGATTCTGCTTTAACCCAAATTTAAGTGCGATTTGAAATAAATATCTTTCTTAAGATTTATAGATATACTTATACCATTGAAATAAATATATGAACGTTTCAAAGTAGTTTTAAATTAATGAAAGATTAATTTAATAGGCCCAGAGTGCTTTGTGCTTAACCGTTGTTATTTCCCTTAGGAAATTAAATCTACGAATGAACTGTCTGATTTTTGATAGTTAAATAACCGACTGTCAAATCAGGACCAAAACGTAACTCTGGAAATATCTAGTGGAAATACATGAGTTATATGGCATAGTCATCTTCGATGATGTCGTACTATGCGTATAAAACTCGTCTAGTTCTCATAGGACAAATGATAGGGAGATCCTTTTACTTAAACGGTTAGGGGTGATCCCCGCAACTATATATTGTTTGTTTATTACCGAAAGAACCCGGCTTGAGTCTATCAGAAATATCAAAGATAAGTATGAATTATCTGAAAACCACTTCTATCCAACTCAAGTGACGTATTGAATACATCTTGAAGAGTAAGGAATCAAAGAAAGAGCTTTTGAAGTGCAAGGGCTATCTGCTACTAATCCTATGGGTCATCCCAAACAGATGTAATAGAAGTAGTGCCTTCGGTTTGTTCATATCCTGAACAACTTGTATGGATGAATGCTAGCACTGCATTGCTGCCTTGAGGGCAGTGTTAGTATTCCAAGTGGGTTTGCTATTTAAATGGTAAAACATAGCCTCCACTCTCATCAATCGGGAATGACTAAAACAGGGGATATGCAGTAAAGCTAAGTTGGTCACTCCTAATTAGGGTATATCATCAACTTTCTAGATATGCATTCATTTTATGGATTTGGCTAGAGCTCTCGGTAAAGGTTGCAAAGCAACTGGGATGATGATATATACGGTACAATCCAGTAAGGGGTAGGTCGGTCTTGTGAGCAGAGGTGCAAGACATTCTTTGTTATCCATGAAATGTTCTCAAGAGTGAAAGTATGAAAGAAGGAGCAAGAGTATTGACGAAGATCAGGAATCATTAGGATGTCTATCTAAACATCAAATAAAGCTATTTACAAGGAGATAATAGCACCAGCAGCACCTTTCGAAGAGGTCAAGAGGAAGTTTCAATAGAGTATTGGAAAAGCAAAGAGCTTTCGACATGGTCGGAAGCTACCTTCCGAAGGCAATAAATAACTTACTTTCACCATTCTTCACCAAACCATTCATAACGATTGGTTTCGTCTTCATTTACCTCCATCAAAAGAATGTTCATCAAAGGCAACCCATTCGATAGCATATGCTAGCCTTTCGAATTGGTTAAAGCCACCCTCACCTAAGGAAAAAAGACTACATAACCACTACTACCGAGACATAATGTTCCTCATTAGTCAAATAGATCGCTTTCGAATGGTGTCACCTGTAGCTAATTCATTAATGGTATTTCGACTCATTCAAAACCTATAAAGCACATGATACGACAGCTCTGAAGTCCAACATTCATGCTAGGTTACATAGCACATAAGCAGCAAAGTAGAAAGCGCATCTATACACCTTTCGATGGAGTCGAAAGTGATCAAGAAATATGCCTTTTGATGAAGTCAAAAGCCCTCCAGGAAAGCCATCCGACGAAGTTGAAAGAAAAAGCAAGAAAGAAGGAATCCCAATCTTCAGCGGCAGTGGAAGGTTGGCAATACAATCCTTTCGACAAGCTCGAAAGGTGTGATTCAAAAGAATTGATGGGAAGGATGAATAAAGCTATAAGAAAGACCTTTCATCTACATTAAATAGATGCGCGTGAAAGATGCCAAGACAAGCAGAGCTTTCAACCACGTCGAAGCAAAGGGGTCGAAAGATGCCAAAACAAGTGGAGGTTCCGACCACGTCGAAATCTAAGGGGTCAAAATGTGCAAACCCGCACCTATAAATAAGACCCTAGGGTTTGGTTTTGGGAATTCGATTTACTTTCTCTTCTCACTTGAACTTTCTAAAAGTCTATAAACCCTAATTGTAAAACCAAATTAGGAATTTGTTCAGTTTGTTCATCTCAGTTCAATGAAAACAGAGATTATGGAAATTTTGTTTATATTGCTGTCCAGAGATGCTTATTTCATGCTGTTATGGTTGCCAGATGTAGATCTAGTAGGAAGGATGCCCTTCGACTAAGTCGAAACCCAATACACACAGATATCCTTTGAGTTTTTACCCAAGTCCATAATATATCTGGAGTGTTCCCTTTTCGATAAGGTAGAAACCTACTAAATACAACCAGTTTCCAAAACCAACAAGTCTTGGGCTTAAGCTACTTCAACTACTTCAAAAGGTTGTTTCAATGGAGTTATTTCCCAATCAAATTCGGAAGACACTTTAAGAGCGAGACTGACCTTTCGACCCTGTCTAAAGGTACTAAAGAGGTGTTTTCGACCATCTTGACCTACTCAAAGAAGTGTTAGCCTTCTTCACTTACTTAGAAGGTAGTCACAAAGGGTTCGCTCATATTTCTAACCCTATTTTGAGGTGTTGACCATTTTTCTTGTCAACATTTTTGGCGGTAGAGGGAGGGGTTGAACCTCCGATTCTCAATAACTTTCATCACAGATTAATTGCATAAAGCCCTTCATTCAAAAGAAGAAAATGGTAAGAGCAAGAAATAGTAACAACAAACCAAGCGAAGGAGCTGTGTCACTATCAACTTTGGAAAATAACATAGTCCCAAACTTTAATCTAAGGAATATGGAAATTGGGCGACCTTCAACCCTAATAAGAATAGAATGCAGTGAGATCAAAGTCCAAAATCCACAACAACGAGTAATAGCAATGCAAGAATTTCTTGAAAGAGCTCCATCTCAAAAATCATTAAGGATTATGGAAGTAGAGGATGAAGCGCAACTTCCAAACGAAGTAAGTGATCAAGAGTTAAACCAAGAAGGCCAAGGAAAAAGGTCCCTCGAGCAATCAAATAGTCCAATCCCAAGAAATAGCAAAAGTTTCCACCAAAATGAAGTCGACCAAGAAGACATCCTACACCAAATAATGATGGGCATACATAAAGAAAAAAAATTTCTAACCAGGAGGAATATGCTATCCTGCAAAAGACTCCCTTTTTAGAAGAAATAATGGCAACTAGTCTTCATCCTCACATCCATATTCCTCCCTTGAAATATATGGAACTACCGATCAAGATGACCATCTTGTAGCTTTTGAAAGTTGGATGAACTTTTATAACGCTCCTGAGGTAGTTTGCTGCAAACTTTTCCCTGTTACTTTTCATAGAGTGGCTATCAAATGGTATAAGAATTACCAAATGGAAACCTTCTGTTCTTAGGAACAATTTACTTGTGACTTCATGACCAATTTTCTATATTCAAAGATACAACTATGGACTTTAGATTGTTGGCAACGATCAGACAAAAACCAGGAGAACTGCTTGGCAAATACATGAACAGATTCAGCATCGAAGCATTAAAAGCAGAAAGTACAACCAATAGAGAAAAGCTTATGGCAGTTCGATCAGGGTTGATCGAACAAATCCATTTTGGAAAGACCTTTATATTAATGGATTCAGAGATCTACAACATTTCTTTCTTCGAGCTGAAAGGTTTATTCCAATGGACAAAATGCATCATGCTAGGAAAGAATTTCATCGAGAATGTAAAGAAGAGAAATCAGATTCTAAGCATCATAACAAGAGACCAAGAAAAAGTGGAAACCAGAGGGGAAGTCGAAAAGAGATTTCAGAATCTGATTATATAGTCCTAAACAAGCCCCTCTCCCGCATATTCACCATGGTGAAGTACAACAAAAAATTTCCTATTCCTTATAAGATCTGGAACGTTCCAGAGCCTAATAAAGGAGGTATTTATTGCGAATACCATAAAGCGAATGGACAAGAAACCAAAAAATGCTGCATTTTAGAAGAAGCAGTTCAAGGCATGATCAAGTTAGGATTCTTAAAAGAGTTCATTAAAGAAACTTAAAAGACAGATTATTCAAGCTAAGAAAAAGCTGCTTGGCAACTTCAAATTATGGACCCCAATCAAATCATGAAGTCTCACAGCATTAGTTCAACTATGAACTTTCTTTTTTCATACCTTTTTAACTTGATTTGTACTTTGATTTGTATTGAAAATTGGCCATGTACTGGTTCAAAATTCGAGTATCATTACACGTAAAACAAAACCATTCCATAGCATTCAACATATTCTTGGTGCACTACAAATTCCTAGCTACCTGAAAGAGATAGCTCAAATGCCTTATACGAGATGACTATCAATATTTCAATCAATGCGATACAAAGACTTGTGCTCATGAGATATCATATCGTTATCAATTCATCATCAATTTATGAGTAAGACTATATACAACAATTCTAATTTTGGCAAATTGTTTTAAAAGAAATTTCTCAAAAATATCTTCACAGGAAAACAATTTTTAATTACCCTGCAACCTGGGGAAGATAAATGTATATATCTTTCAAAAGCCGATTTGTGCAATCCTTTTAAGACATTATACAACATTAATCAATTCACACAAAGGATTTCTTACTAAGAAATTTCAATATTTCAAAGCCCCTAAAACCATTGGCAAGGAGGCCTATTTGTACCTTTTCAAGAAAAGTATTTAAGTTATCAAAAGTTTATTGGCAAAAACTCAGATTAGAGAATCCTATTCTCGATTAAAAGACTATTGGTTCATGATTCATGACCTTCTAGTCTCCTATTTGATATTCGTGTCTCTATTATGAGAACAGCAAGAGAATCCTTGCAAAAGGCGATGTTGAGAAAAGATTCTTTTATCAAAAAGATTCATGTACCCAAACCCCTTTTCAAAAGATAACCCCTCGATATACTAGAAGGTTTCAACTACAAAACTTCATTCTCTCAAAAGAGACTCTATTTTAATTGGCAAAAAATGATTTTCAAATAAAAAGGATTTTCATATACAATATTAAAGCCTACGATGCTATTCTGTAGAACCTCATAGAGGAAGGGCCAAATGCCTACGACGTTCTTTCGTAGCACCTCTTAGAGGGATGAACATAAGCCTGCAACGATATTCCGTAGCACCTCCTAGAGGAAGGGACAAATCCTATAACATCCAGTTCACCTCTTAGAGGAAGGGTCAAGACAGACACCCACAAAAATAAAAAAATCCTCTAATGTCCAGTTCACCTCTTAGAGGAAGGGTCAAGATAGACACCCACAAAAACAGAAAGCCCCTAACATTCAATTCACCCCTTAAGGGTAGGGTTAGGATAAGCAACCATCGGCAACCTTCTAGAGGAAGGTCAACTTAACATACACTACATCCCTTATAGTCAATGGAAGCCCAGAAGAGGCACCAAACAAATGAAGAGGGACAAAGAAGACTACAACTCAAATCAAAAGTCAGAACCCAAAAGAATAAAAGGTTGAAGGAAGAAATTTATCCACCGTCCAAGACGAGGATGAAACCGAAGAGAGGGGTACAGACAAAGGCAAAAGGATGAAGATGACCAACGCCTTAACTAGAAACAGACAAGAGGCCCAAAATCATAATCGGAAAAAACAAAATATGAGAAAACAAATTTCAGTGTGTCCAAAACCTAAAAGGGGACACTCATGTCAAGAAATTAAGAAACTTACATTCAGAAAGGAGATACAAGACCAGAAAATGGATAAAGGAATCCTTAACATGAGATGGAAAGCAAAGATCTGTAAAAAAGTTAAAAGGATGGAATAAATAACAAAGTTTTGCTACTAAGAAAAAGTGACTTCTTTCGAATAATAGATTAAGTAAACCACTCCTGAATCCTTAGAAATAAGGTGACCCTTTAGGATAGATGAGTCTATATATCTATATATATATATTAATAAGTTATTTGGACCATTCCACTGCTGAATGGCCAGTCAACTGAATAGAAATACATGGCTCCAATATACCAGTAATACTACTAACTCATAGGCCTAGGAATGTTTTTTTTAAACATACTAAATTTACTATTATTGGACAGATCTCTGATTTTGTGCTTATATTGAATGATTTTTAAACAATCTATTCATCAAATGAGATCCTGATAAGATTTTGGATGAATTCATGATTTTGTGAACTTTGAGTTTCCTTGTTTCTATTCATGTTGATTTCATATTGGGTTTTGTGAATTCTGGATTTCCATATTGATTTTTATGATGATTCGTGGATTTCGTATTCTTAGTTTCCTTATTGAATTTTCATGATGATTCTTATTGAATTTCTAGTTTCATAAATTTTCAATTTCTCTATTAATCTTTTATGATGATTTATGAATTTCATACACTCGGTTTCCCCCATTGAATTTTCGTGATAATTTCTTATTGATTTCCTAGTTTTATGAGTTCTTGGTTTCCCTATCGAGTTTTCATGATGATTCGAGGATTTCCCATTTCTGGTTTCCATATCGAATTTTTTATTTTTTATTTTGTGAATTCTAGATCCCCTCGTCGATTTTCATGATGGTTTGTGAATTTCATATTACTGATTTCCTTATTGAATATTTGATGATCTCTTATTGAACACCTGATTTTGTGAATTCTAAATTTCGCTATTGATTTCTATGATGATTTATATATTTCATATCTCTAATACCCTTATTAGATTTTGATGATCTCTTAATTAAATTTCTGATTTTGAGGATTCTAAATTCCCTTATTGATTTTATGATGGTTTATGAGTTTCATATTCCGGATTCCCTTATTGGATTTTTGATTGGATTTCTGATTTTACAGATTGTAAATTTCTTTGTTGGATTTTATGGTGGTTTGCAATCTTTTCATTAAATTTTCGAATTTGAATTCTATACAAGATTTTCTCAATATTAGACGGGATTCCATCAAAGGATAGGATAAAAAGAAAAGAGAAATCCCCAATCTTCATATTACAAAACAGCACCAGAACCAAATGATCTATTAACTTATGAGTAAATAAATGAAAGTTACTAACATAGAGTGTAGGAGTGGAAATGAATTATAGTAAAATCACAAGGAGAGGCCATTTCAGGCGGAAAACTCATATCTATTGATTGAAGAAAAGATATGGAGCGTATGATAGATTTCTTTAAAAGTTCCTTTATTTGAGCCGATTCCTGCTGACCAGGTGATATTGTTCCATATTTCTAATATTAGTAAAAAAAAGTGATTTGATTGTGTATTATTTAAAATACTTTATCCAAAGATATTACCAAATAACATCTTGAACATTGGCTTTGTAAATTTAAAATTACCCATTACGGTCTCATAGTAAGGTTATGACCTTAATAAAAATTATTAACTGCTTTACAGGAAATAAGAAAGGAAGTTTTTTGGAGTTTTTGTCCCAAAGAAAAAAAGCTTCTTTCATACTAGAGGGGGGCTAAATGTTATCCATGAAATGTTCTCAAGACTAATAGTATAAAAGAAGGAGCAAGAGTATTAACAAAATTAGAAAGCATTAGGAGGGTCTATCTAAACATCAAAGAAAGCTTTCGACAAGGAGATAATAGTGCCAGCAGCACCTTTCAAAGAGATCGAGAGGAAGTTTCAACAGAATATTAGAAAAGCAAAGAGCTTTCGACAAGGTCGAAAGCTACCTTTGGAAGGCAATGAATAACTTACATTCAGCATTCTTCGCCAGACCATTTGTAACTATTAGTTTCATCTTCATTTACCTCCATTAAAAAAATGTTCAGCAAAGGCAACCCATTCGAAAGAATATGCTAGCCTTTCAAATTGGTTAATGCCACCCTCACCTAGGGAAAAAGAATACATAACCACTACCACCGAGGCATAAGGTTCTGCATCAGTCAAATAGATCGCTTTCGAATGGTGTCACTTGCAGCTAATTCCTTAATGGTGTTTCGACTCTTTCGAAATCTATAAAGCACATGATTCGATAGCTCTGAAGACAAACATTCATGCTAGGTTACATAGCTCATAAGCATCTAAGTAGATAGTGAATCTATACACCTTTCGATGGAGTCGAAAGTGATCAAGCAATATGCCTTTTGATGAATTCGAAAGCCCTCAAGAAAAACCTTCTGACGAAGTCGAAAGCAAAAGCAAGCAAGAAGGAAGCCCAATCTTCAGCGACAGTGGAAGGTTGGCTATACATTCCTTTCGACTACGTCAAAAGGTGTGATTCGAAAGAATAGAGGCGGAAGGATGAATAAAGCTAGAAGAAAGATATTTCATCTCCACTAAACAGATGCGCGTGAAAGATGCCAAGACAAGCAGAGCTTTTGACCACGTCCAAAGCAAAGGTGCTGAAAGATGCCAACACAAGTGGAGGTTCCGACCACGTCGAAAGCAAAGGGGTCGAAAGGTGCCAACCTGCACCTATAAATAAAATCTTCGGGGTCTGGTTTTGGGGATCCGATTTTCTTTCACTTCTCACTTGAACTTTCTAAAAGTATGTAAACCCTAATTTCAAAATCAAATTGGGTATTTGTTCATCTTGGTCATCTCAATTCAATAAAAAGTGAGTGTATGTAAATTTTGGTTATATTGCTCTCAAAGATGCTTATTTCATGCTGTTATGATTGCCGGATGTAGATCTAGTAGGAAGGATGCCCTTCGACTAAGTTGAAACCCCAACACACACATATCCTTTAAGTTTTTTCTGAAGTCCATAATATATCTGGAGTGTTCCCCTTTCAACAAGGTCGAAACCTACTTAATACCACCATTTTCCAAAACCAACAGGTCTTGGCCTTAAGCTACATAAAATACTTCGAAAGGTTGTTTCGACAGAGTTATTTCCTAATCAAATTCGAAAGGCGCTTTAAGAGCGATACTAACCTTTCGACCGTGTCAAAAGGCATTAAAGATGTGTTTTCGACCATCTTGACCTACTCAAAGAAGTGTTAGCCTACTTCACTTACTCGAAAGGTAGTCACAAAGGGTTCACTCATATTTCAAACCCTATTTTGAGGTGTGGACCAGTTTTCTTGTCAACATTCTTGTTGACCTGGGTACATTTTTCTAGAGGTGTACTATGACAGGTAGTACCCCAGTAGCCTTGTCATTGGTGGAATCCAATCTCCAATACGTGCCTTCACGGTTTTAGTTGTAAATGTATCATGCTGGAATTTAAATAATGTAACAATTTCGGCTATGATTAATATGCATTTGTATCCTAGATATTATTATAATATCAGAGGACTTTCTATAACAATGGTTTGGTTATCGTAAGGTCAAAACTCGTCATGTTTATGTGCGATGTGGTCTTACGAGATACCTTTGTTTTGAAAGGTTTTTATAACTTTAAAATCTTTTTGGGTGTGTTTTCTCACAATGGTTTGCCAAAATGATCCGGGCATTGTTTTCTTATAATATTCAGGTCAGACCGAATATATTTACGGATTCAGATATGAATGCTTCTGAGCTTCTAGAGGACTTCAAGGAGTGTTCATGTACATGTTTATTTTCCACTGCATTTATTGTGTATATTTATCGGAATTTGTGAGAACATGTTGTTATAATTGTCCAGGCTAGTAAATAGTTTAGTGTACTTCGATGGTTGTATGTATATTATAGTTTTTCTTTTGTAAAGATCGTTATTGTATTATTGATTATTCCTTATGATGTGAGATTTTGTGTTGTTTAGTTTCTTCTTGTCTTCTTTCTTCTTTCTTTTTCCTAATAATCTGTCTTTTCGGCACTTGGTTGTTTGGCATGTGAATAATATGGACGTATTAGTGTCAACTTCTGAGGATCGAAAAGGCGGGTCGTTACAATTGCGGTTGACCGGTCGATAATAAACGGCTAGGGTTTTAAGCGGCCAATGTCCCAGAATTAATCGTATATTTTTCTTAGTAGCGAAGGAAATTAGATAGCATTAAGAATTTAACTAAATATTCTCTAGTGGTCCATTAATGGTCAGCATTAGCTTTAACCCCTATAAATACAACATTAACCCAAACCCTAATTCACAAAAATTAGAACTTAATGCCCAAACCGTATCAAATTCAAATTTATTCCTTCAATCACAAACTTCTTCAAAAATAAATAAAAATAAAAATAGAGAGACCGAAGTAATTAAATTAAGTAGAGAGCTAGCACACGAAGTAGATCCCAGGCATGATTTGGAGGGGATAATCGGGATTTGATGTGAGTGGGTATATTTTTAATAAGATGGTTTATATGTAGTTAATTTTAGTATACCTATCTAAGTTAGATTGTTAGAAATTAAATTGAGTATTATATTTTCCAGATCTGAAATTGAATAATAAATGTAAACCTGTTAAATACGACTTGATCTAGTTTACACCCTTTTTATTGTCAAATATGAATTCATATAACATGTTAATATGATGTAAAACATAGATTAAACTGTTTTACTATAAATTGAAATTGATTATGGGTTTGGGTAAATACAACTTAGATTTCTCAAATTTAGAGTTGCAATTGCTATAATATGAACGTTGTGGGGTTACTATTCAGAACTTGGAGCATGACTGTAATCAACGAATAATTGACAAATAATTAATAAAAACCAAAAACAACTATAAAACCATCTAAAATTTTAAATTGGATCGGTCGACCACACTTACTGGAGATGTCAACAACAAGCGATCGATTGCTCTAGGAGCAGGCAGTCGATCGGTAGGTGTTTCCAGAGCATAGTACAAAGCTTGGCTTAAGTCTCAAGTTATAAATATATGGATGTTAGTATAGGTAGGGAAGCTAGTTCCCTATGTGGTGACACTAGGTTGCAAGCCTATGTAAATGTTATTTACCCAATAGGGGTCGATATTCGACTAGGGCCGATTTTATCACAAATTTTCACTCCCAAGAGGTTCTATTGTGGATGTGCAAAACTGATGATGGTGCTTGATAAAGTGCATGGCTCGGCACCAATGAAAGTTCCTTGGTATTCATGGTGATGTGAAATGATGATGTGTTGTTGTTGGATCCCTGTACGTGCAATAAGAGGCATGATGTTACGATTAAGTGATGGACACGGATGTAGATGTTGAGACACTTCGACGAGTCAGAATTGCAGGCTCCCCTTCATGCATAACTAGGATATGTGTAGTCGTAGTTTTGGGAAATTTAATCCCATGTGGAAATTGTTGGGAAACCTATGCTAGAATATTTATGTATAGTCGTACTTGTGGGAAACGTAGTCCCATGGTGGAAATTGTACGAATACCTATTTGGAATTGTTCTATTAGCTATTAGTCGATTATCAATTGTAGGTTCGATTAGTTGTTCGACCTTTAGCATGAGCCTACACAAGTTGTTAGTGTAGGTGTGTATTGAGTTAAACCCCGTAAGTAAAGAAAACAAGTAACTCACGGACACTTGTAGGACATTTTTGTTCAAATAGAGTATTATGAAAGTCGATTGCATGTGATCACCATATATTAATGATGTACTCATTCACCAGACTTTTGCCTGACCCACCCATTTTCCTTCTTTTTCCCTACCATAGTAGGACAGGGCAGCAAGTGAATGGCCTAGCGGTAGTACTTAGAGAGGCGATCTTGACATCAGAGTTGCTTTTTATTATATTACTCTCCTTTACTATTTATCATACTTAGTACTTTATCATTCTATTCTATGTAATTTTGTACATTGTGGAATTTACTACGTTCTGTTTTGAGATTGTGTTTTTGCATATTTTATAATATGAGATTGTGTTTTTGGATATTTTCTAAGATGAATATTTGTATTATTTATATTTTTCTACTTTAGCTCTGAGATTTGAAAGTGAAATATTTCTTACATTTTATCTTTTTATCTTTAATCTCTGAAATGTTTTAAAAAAACCCAATTAGCTCATATTTCTCGATAACGACACGAGTTCGAAAGTCACCCTAGGCTTTAGATTAATGTGGCAGGAAGTGCGAGCTATCAAAGTTCAAATTAGAGCCTAGGTTTGAAGTTCCTTAGGGAATAGAGGCTTATTGAGACAACATACTTGGAAAGTTTTTCAAAATTTTCCAAAAGGTTTTTTAAAATGGGTTTTCAAAGTATATTTATGTATACATATGTATACAGATAAAAGTTTTATATAATTGTAATACGAATAACTCTTTCCCTTATTCCTGCGAACACTATCTATGGAAAAGGTTCTAATAAATTTCCTAAAGTCACTGTAAAAAGCATTAGCAAACTCATTGACTTAGGCGATGCAGCTTAGATTCTTGGTGTGAATGTCCCGAATTGGTTCCGCTGGTATCTACAAGCAAGAGGTCGGGCCGAGCTTAACCTAATTAGTGGACACATAGGGCATTAGCTTGGTGCAATTCCTGATCGACTAGCTGCCTTCGATTTTGCCAAGTTCTACAAGGACTTTGCAAGCCTAAGAGGGAGGTTTATGTGGGGACCAACTGATATGTAGATTCTAGGACATGAATTCGTACTTGTGAGAAGATTTTTGGATTGATGGGTTTGGTCGATGAGGTAAGGAGATAGCTTGCTACTTGGGATTTACAAGAGAGGCCCCGAATTGGTGGGATGTAGTGATGGTGGAGACTAATGAGGGAGAGACCACTTAAGGGAGTTTAGGAGATGTTTTGAGATGAAGTTTCTTTCCAAAGCAGACAAGGGAGTACAGTTGGAGATGTTCATACACTTGTGGCAGCGAGAGATGTTAGTAAAGGAGTATGTGAATCTACTCAATGAGTTGGCTAGGTTTGGAATGGAGCTGATAAATACCCCTTATAAGAAAGCTTTGAAGTTTGTTAAAGGGCTGAATCAACCTCTTCAACATTTGGCTCTTAGTCATATTCCCATGGGTGCGACTTATAAGGGTTTGGTGGAGATGGCCTTGTTGAATCCTGTCTCCAACGAGGAAGTGAAGGAAGAACCAAAGAAGTCAGGAGGAAGGGCGCCATGGTAGAATCAACATAAGGGTAGAGGAGAACCCAAGGGAAAGATCAAGAAGATAGAGATGTAGTGTAGGAGATGTAGTCAGAAAGGGCACTTTGCTAAGGAGTGCAAGGTGGACAATTCGATGATTAAGTGTTACAACAGCAATCAGTACGGGCACATGAGGCTGGAGCATCCAACACCTCAGAGGACCTCCACCGAGGTGGTTTTAGCTTACACACTAGATGCAATTTCTACCTCGAGTGCGCCTCTAGTGGTGGATAAGGGGAAGAAGGTCGTCATTGAAGGTGTGTTAGGTTTATCTGATTTACCTGCTCTTACCTTATTTTACATAAGGGCATCATACTCTTTCATTTCCAGTAGACTTGTAGATGAGTTTTACTTAGGCACTAGCATAGTTATAGACCCTGTAGTTGTATCAAATCGTATTGGAGGATCGGTTTATTTATCTATGATGTGTAAGGGTTTGAAGTTGTTTATTTTGGAGTTCAAGTTCGATTATGATTCTTTTGTCTTAGGATTTTCTGTATTTGGTTTGATTTTAAGCATGGATTAGATGACGATGTATGGGGCGATCATAAATTGTGATAGGAAGGTTGTTAGGGTGGGTACTTGTAGTGGACGCAGTCTAGATGTCTATTGCAACTCTAGAGGTTTAGTTAGCTTGAGTTACCTATATTCATTAAACCTATCATATGACGTGTTAGATATGGTGCCTGTAGTTATATATTACCAGGATGTCTTTTGCAAGGTTATCGATCTCCCACCCTAGAGAGAGATCGAGTTCAGAACTTCTCTTATAAAGAACGTGAAACAAGTTGCCTTACCCATGAGACATATGGCTCCTAAAGAGAGATGCAAGCTGAACAAGCATGTGAATAAGCTACTGGAGAAGGGCCTCATTAGATGGAGCATTCAGAGTGGGAAGCACTAGTTGTCTTTGCCACCAATGTAGACGGTTCCCTGAGGCTTTGCGATGATTATCGGGAGCTGAATAAATTGATGAAGTAGAATTGTTACATGTTTCCCGCACAGATGATCACTTTTATCAATTAGTTGGAGGGAAGGTGATGTCCCAACTTGACTAGCCTATTGGACTCCATCAATTGCGTATAGCCGAGGACAGTATTCAAAAGACTAATTTTCGTACACTCGACGGATTTTATGAGTAGCTAGTCTTGAACTTTGGACTAACCAATGCACCTTCCCCAACTTTGTTGATCCGATGAGCCGAGTTTTTAGAGGGCTACTTAATAAGTTTATGGTGGTATTTGTGGACCACATATTAGTCTATTCGAGAAGCGAGGAGGAGTCCAGGTTGCATTTAGAAGAAGTGCTCAATGCACTCCATAAGCATAAGCTGAAGGCAAAGTTTTCTGTTAACCGTAAAATCCACTTAAGAATGGAAGTATGAAAGAAGGTTAATGAATGTTAGGCTCTATTAGAGTTACAGGCATGGGTTTCGACAAAGGTCACAAAAGAATGTTTCGAAGGTATTGAAAAGGCTTTCGAAGGAGTTGGAGGCACTGGGCGCCCTTCCGAATAATAAACAGTGCGGAAGCTTTCAGGTTAGATAGAAAAGAAAAGCAGAACTACCCCTCCCGCCACTTTCAACCTTTCGATGCAGATGGATTCACGTATTTAAAGAAAGCAAAGATTGACTCAAAACCACCTTTCGAAGGTAATGAACATCAACCATTCATATGTGCACCAAACCTTTTTGAACCGAAGGTTTCACCTTTATAACAACCCTTTCGAAAGCAATCCCAAGCCTTTTGAACCGGTCGAGGCCAATGACATCAGGAAAAGGTTCCGCATCAACCAATATGCATGCATTTGGAAGCTACCTACTGCAGCGAAACCATTGGTGCTTCAATATATTAGAGCCCCTATGAACAACCTATTAACAGATCCGAAGGGCTCCCATCTTTACTTCCGGTGATAGCAAGGCAACATGAAGAGAAAAGGGCATTTGAGGACCTTTCGACAATGTCGAAAGCTATTCTGGAGAAAGCAGAGAAAAGGAATACTAAAGACTCAACAAAGGCGAAAGGTTTCGACTTAGTCGAAAGGTCTGGAGAAAGATAAGGAAGGCGCATGGGTAAGTTAAAGGGCTCAAAAGAGATTCCTTTCAACTGCGTCGAAGGCAGACGAGGCCTTTTGACCTAGTCGAAAGACATGGAGCGGCATATAAAAAAGGGCATTTCGACTAGGTCGAAGGCACAGGTGCGGAAGAGGGCCGACCTTCATCTATAAATAAGACCCAAGGGGTCCAGTTTTGGGGATTGGATTTTGGAATCCTAAACTCATTTCTTTTACTCTAATTTCTTAGCTACAACAAAATAAACCCTAAATCGATTTGGGGAAAAAAGCTCTCATAATTATAACTCATTTTGGATTAATAAATATGGAGAGAAGGCAGATTCATTAAGGATTTCGATTATGAGGAAGATCATTATGATCATTAGCTAGACTAATCATCCATTGCAGATGATTCTACCTTATTCTCTTAACTTTGTTTTGTCTATGCAATATATAGGATCAACTTGGATATTCATATTCGAAACACATCACCGTTGAAACCAATATCAGTCAATGGAAATAAGAAGGGTGATGGTGTTTTGACCTTGATGAATTTATAAACTTAGGAGTATCCAGGCTGTTCTTATGTAGAGTAAACAGAATGAAGCTTAGGCAACTACAATTTGGACCTATTTAGAAAGGGATAAAGCTCCTTTCGACCTGGTCGAATGGGCGTTCCGAAAGGAATCCAGGCCGTAGTTGGCAAGCGAATGTCAAGAAATAATTCATTCGAAAGGTTTTTACCCCCAACTACATCTTCAACTCTTCTCGAAGGGGATCATCAATCAAAGGGGTGATGCCAATGAAGCCGAAAGCAGCTATCTCATTTAAATAAGCATGCATACCTTCCGATTGGGTCTAAAGGGCCAAAATGAATCTTTCAACCTAGTCGAAAGCCTTTATAAATAGATGACGTCAACTCTTTCAAAAGAAAGGTTTCGAGTTAAATGCTTTTTCCTTAGCCTACATTTCAAATTTAACCATCAAATATGTTTCGACTTGGTCAATGAAGTCGAAAGTGGGTTTCGGAAGAAGCTATTCCTTTGACCTCTTAATCTTATATGACATATCTGGTTATTCATATCGCTTTGCGTATGTTGAAAAATTTTCTAGTTAACATTTTTGGCGCTATAAGGAGGGCCTGAAGTTCCGACCTCGTTACTATCTTATAGACTAATTTTAAATCATTTGACTTGGCGTAGGAAAATGAAATCTAAATGACTAAGCCGAATGGAGGAAGGAGTTATTCACACATCAACTCTTGAGGAGAACGTAGCTTCGTCCTTTAATCTATATGGGGTTGTTCAAGGCAGCCTTCGTGACCGGCTTAATAAGATGAAAATACTGCAAAGATCAAACTCTTAGAGCAGCAGCTACAAGAAATGCAAGAGCTTCTCAAAATGCCGTTGTCTAAGAAATCTTCAAAAACGGCTAAGCTAACACAAGGGGATGTGGTAATCTCCCCAAAAAGGAACTTGAAAGCTAACTCTAATAAAAATAAAAGCAGGATAGATCTAACATCCTCGAGGAAGAAGGAATGCTCTTAATCTAAAGCTAATCATCAAGGGAGGGTGCTCAATAGATCGCTTGAACAATCCGATAGCTCTAGATCGAATGAATACTTTCCGGACCAGAAAATCTATAAAGATGTTGAGGCCTATCTGAAGGACACTGTAGAGAAAGCAATCAAGGATGCAATGAATACCAAAGGGAAGAGGACCATGGATGAAAATGCCAATAATAATGAGCGAGTGCCCCCCTTTACTGATGAGATTATGGCAACTGTCGTTCCATCTTGTGTAAAGATCCCAATAATGAAATACCATGGAGTTACATATCCTGACGATCATTTAATGGCTTTTGATAACTAAATGGATTTGTACAATGCGTCGGGAGCTGTCAGATGTTGGTTATTCCCTGTCCTTCCCCAAGGGGTAACGACCAAACAGTACAGGCAGTATCGAGAGAAAACCATCTATTCCTGGAAGCAGTTCTCTTACGAATTCTTCACCTAGTTCTGCATTTGTAAGGATCCCACTATAGATTATACAGTCTTGGCCAACATAAAGCAAAGGTAGGGGGAGTCCATGGGAGACTATCTGAGGAGGTTCAACTGAAGCTCTAAAAGCAAAAGACATGAATGACCGAGACAAGCTTATCGCGGTACATTCTGGCTTGATAGAAAACACCCCTTTTTGGAAGCAGCTCTTCGTTAACGGGTGTAAAGATTTACAAGATTTCCACCTCCAGGCTGACAAGTTCATTCGGATGGATGAGCTTTACTATGCTAAGAGGAAAGCAATTCCCAAGAAAGAAGGGGGAAGGTTTGGCCTAGCCCGAGGACATAAAAGACAAAATGGGAGGAGCCAATTGCTTATGCAGTCGCTTTGAACAAGCCACTATCTTATGTGTATGCTGTAGCAAAATAAAGAGTCAACTTCTTGATTTCTTTTAAAGCTCAAAACAACCCATAACAAAGAAAGGGAGGCGACTACTGTGCATATCACAAGGCAAACGGTCACAAGTCCGATGAGTGTAGAGTTCTGGCTGGAATTATTCAGAAACTGATCCACGACGGTCACTTGAAAGAATTTATTCAGGATAAGCAAAAAGCTTAACGGACAGGGGATGGTCCATAAAAGCAACATGGCAATGCCATTAATGTGCTAGAGGATGAGGACCCACTAAGCTTAAGCCCACCAATAAATAGAAATGACATAATTTGTGGTGGGCCGCATCTGGTAGGGAACAGTAAAGGGACCCGAAATAGATACATTAAGGAAGCTAAAGAAGGTGTCTTTTCAGTCCAATAGCCCCCATCGAAGAATCCACAACTCAGTGTACAAATGCCGAATCTTGTTGTCACCCTTCAGGAGATGAAAAAAGGGGTTTACCATCCGCATAACGATCCGTTGATGATTACTGCTCAAATCGGGTTGTCCATCATCTCTAAAATTCTTATAGGCACTGGCAGTGTAGTTAATGTTATCTTCAAACACGCCTTCGATCAAATGAATATCCCCGAGGACAAACTGGAACCCAGCATGGAACCCATCTTTGGATTTAATAACAAAGGGTCGACTCTGGTGGGGCAAGTGAAGTTGCTTGTGCAAATGGGGGTGCCGCCAACTTGCAGAACTTTTGAGACTATTTTTGTGATCATCAATCAACCTTCTTACTACAATGCCATCATTGGCAGCCCGACACTCAACGAAATAGATGCATTCGTCTCCCCAAAATATCTTAGGGTAAAATTCTTGACAAAGAGAGGATGGGGCACCGTCCGAGGGGAGTAGTTCAGCTCCCGAGAAATGTATTTTTCTACCCTAGATCAAAATAAAAGGAAGTATTCCGCTTACTTTGATTTTTCTACTATTTTACAGCCTTCGGATGATGGATTTTCACATCCAACATTTGAAGCAAAGATTAAAATTAATAAGTCTAACAAGCGCATGTATGAAAGGTACATTCCTTCTGGAGGCAAGAGGATAAGAATTGATGTTAATTCTGCTGAAGAAAGCCCGGTCATCACTGAATTCGATTGCAGAGGAGAAACATAAAGGATAAAACCTATACAAGACCTTGAGGAGGTGTGCATAGATTCAGATGATAATGCTAAGATAGTCAAAGTGGGAAAAGATTTGGATAGTGACTTTAAGAAGGATTTAATCCAATTTCTTAAAGACAACAAGGACGTATTTACCTGGTCACATTCTGATATGGTGGGGATTGATCCAACAGTCATGTGTCATGCACTCAACATTAACCTAGAAGCAACCCCTATTAGGCAGAAAACGAGATAGTTGGACAAGGTACGATCAGATGCTTTGAAAGAAGAAGTTAACAGACTCCTTGAGAATGGGTTTATTCGGGAAATATACTACCCAAAGTGGTTAGCCAATCCAGTTCTGGTAAAGAAATCAAATGAAAATGGAGGACTTGCATAGACTATACAGACTTGAACAAAGCATGTCCGAAAGATTGCTTCCGGCTACCACAAATTGATTAATTAGTAGATGCAACAAGCGGGCACAAAGTATTGTCTCTCATGGATGCCTATTCAGGGTACAATCAAATACCAATGTTCAAACCCAGATGAAGAACACACTAGCTTCATAACTGAATGGAGAATTTATTGCTACAAAGCAATGCAATTTAGACTAAAGAATGCGGGGGCAACATACCAAAGGCTGTTCAACAGAATGTTTAAAGATCAAATTGACCGAAATATGGAGGTTTATGTGGACGACATGCTAGTAAAATCTAGCGAGGCTCAGGATCACCCTAAGGATCTAAAAGAGATGTTCAGGATATTGCGGAAATATCAAATGAAATTGAACCCACAAAAGTGCTCTTTTAGAGTCTATTCGAGAAAGTTTTTCGGCTACCTTGTAAGTGCCCAAGGGATTGAGGCTAGTCCTGACCAAATTCAAGCCATTAAGGACATGGCCGAACCTAAAACCAGCAAGTAGGTAATGAGCTTAAATGGAAGGGTGGCCGCCATAAGTAGGTTCATTTCCAAAGCTATTGATAAATGTGTTCCTCTCTTTGACGTAATCAAAATGAAGAACTTTGAATGTAGGGAAGATTGCAGAAAAGCTTTTCAGGAAATTGAAAAGCAATTTGGAAAAGCCACAAATACTTTCTTGTCCTGAGAATGGGGAAGTCTTATACTTATATATGGCGGTTTCAGAACACGCGGTCAGCTCAGTATTGATTAGGGAAGGAAGTGGAGCTCAACTTCTGGTATATTATGTAAGCAGACGATTAGTGGATGCGGAAGTCCGATACCCAGTGATAGAGAAGCTAGCTTATTGCTTGATTCTCATAATGCAAAAACTTAGAGCATATTTTTAAGCACATCCAATCAGAGTATTGACCAATTTTCCACTAAAGCAAGTTTTCAGTAAACCAGAAACTTCAGGAAGGTTGGTAAAATGGGGAATCGAGCTTAGCCAATATGATATAGAATTTCAGCCGTGAGCCGTAATTAAAGGGCAAGCATTGGTATATTTCTTTAATGAATGCACTAACTTCATTAAAGAGAAATCAGAAACGGAAAGGGATCAGTAGCATATATGGAAATTGTTCGTTGATGGTGGGTCAAATGAACAGGGGGCTGGGGCGGGATATGTGATAATAATGCCAGACGACCATCGCCTACATTATGCTATGAAATTAGGGTTCATGCAACGAACAATGTCATAGAATATGAATCTATGGTAGCGGGGTTAACCTTGGCATTGGAACTCAAGTTTCCACGAAATCATATATTTAGTGATTCCCAGCTAATGGTAAATCAAATGAAGCGGATATATCAAACAAAGGACTCCAAGCTATCTTTATACGTGAAGAAGATACTGAAAATGCTAGCTTTGTTTGAACACTTTTCAATACATCAAACCCCAAGAGTGGAAAACTCACAAGCAGATTCGCTAACAAAACTAGCCAGCTCAATGGGAGCCCGGAAACACGAATTGTTCCAATAGGATATCAAGAAATTCCGAGCATTAAAGAGGAAATATCCAACAAGGAAAGGAATTATTAGTTCTGACAAGGTCCCGAGCTATGCAACAAGGGAAAATAGGGATAGAAATTGATAAAGAAATATCAAATGAGAAGGATGACCAATCGACAACAAGTAACCCATACGATAACACTTGGATGCCACCCATCATTGAATATCTTATTAAAGGAATACTCCTCCCTGACAATGGTGAAGCAAGAAAAATCAGGCGACAAGCACCAACTTTTATAATAATGGATGGAATCCTTTATAAGAAGGGGTATGTGCTTCCCTATTTAAGATGCGTAAGTCAAGATAATGGAGTAAAATTACTAGCAGAAGCACATGAGGGATTCCGCGGGGACCACTCGAACGGAACAAAATTGGCAAAAAAGATAATGAGGCAAGGTTTGTATTGGCCTCGTATGGTAAGCCAAGCCATCGAGTATGTGAGAAGATGCGAGAAATGCCAGAAATACTCGAAAATTCTCATATTACCTCCGAGTTAGTTAACTCCAATCGCAAGTTCGTGGCCCTTTGATGTATGGGAAATAGATTTAATCGGCCCATTGCCAATTTCGAAAGGGGGAGCAAAGTACGCCGTGGTCGCTATAGATTACTTCACTAAATGGGTAGAAGAAGAACCACATTCAAAGATTACTTCTGGGAAAGTACTCAGATTTGTCATCAAAAATAGCATAACCAGATTTGGAATTCCCTAGAAGATAATTTTGGACAACGGGACACAATTGAGAGTGAAGAATTCTCTCGCTATTTCCACAAGAATGGAATTATTAAGCTTTTCCTCCGTCGCACAACCAAAAGAAAATGGGGCAGTTGAGGCTGCAAACAAAACTATAAAGAAAATTCTAAAAAAAACGACTAAATAAAGCAAAAGGTAATTGGGTAGAAGAACTACCACTTGTGTTATGGGCTTATCGAACATATACTAAAACGGCGATGGGACATACCCCCTACTCTTTGACATATGAGTGTGAAGCAATGTTACCAATCGAGATTGAAATACCCTTACACCGAAGAATCGCCTATGCATTCGATATGAATCAGGAACTGAAAAGAGAATCCTTGGATTTGAGACATGAGCTGAGAGATGAAGTAGCAATAAGAATAACAGAGTACCAAAGAAGAATTTCAAAATACTATAACTCAAAAGTGAGAACACAGTCATTTCAAGGAGATCTGGTACTCCAAAGAGTGATGGTGAATACAAAAAACCCCGCAGATGGACCCCTGGGACCAAATTGGGAAGGACCCTTAATCATTTGCAAAGTGATCCCCCAGGAGCTTACCAGTTATGCCGACCAGACGACAATATGGTCTCGAGAACATGGAATGTCGAACATTTGAGACCATATTTTCCAAAGATGAATGAATAAAGCATCTCTTTCTTCAAAAGGAAAATCTACATGGTTGGGAGTGAAATACTCCTTGCATTTGGATACTACCTGAGATGGTAGTCTACCTAAGATGGTAGAAAGCCTCTGTCCGCACTGAGTTGGCCAGGGCAGAGCACCTCCAAGAGGGAGGGCGGAGTAGGCATTTAACCACGCCACGCTATGGCTAGGTTAAAGCACTGGACAAGCCCTTGGCCGCACCTTTGGTCAGGTCAAGGCACCTCTTGGAGGGAGGACGGAGTAAGCCTTTATTCGTGCCATACTATGGCCAGGTTAAAGCACTGAACAAGCCCCTATTCGCACCATGCTATGGCCAGGGTAGGGCACCTTTTGGAGGGAGGATGGAGTAAGCCTTTATCCGCGCCACGCTATGGCCAGATTAAAGCACCAAACAAGCCCATGTCCATGCCACGTTATGGCCAGGGTAGAGCGCCTCCTAGAGGAAGGTTGGGTAAGTCCTTGGTTTCAGCCTCTAAGATGAGCTAACCAAGAATGCCAGACAATAATGGACTAAGATGTCCAAGCCCAAGAAGAGGCTCATCAAATAATGGACTAAGATGTCCAAGTCCAAGAAGACGCTTATCGAAAAATGAACTAAGAAGTCCAAGCCCAAAAGGAGGCTCATCAAGTAATGGACTAAGATTACCGAACCTGAGAGGCGGTATATCTTCAATGGACTAAGATGTCTAAGTCCAAGAAATGGCACATCATATTATGGACTAAGTCATCTAAGCTTGCAGAACTCTGTCTATTAAATACCCGAATCTGGGTTTTGGGACTTTCATTTCTAAATTTCATCTATTAATACCTGAATTTGGGTTTCAGGTCTTTATCAATCAATTACGGTCTATATTATACCTGAATATGGGTTTCAGAATTATTATTCGACTTCACTTTAATGCCCTAATCTGGGTCCAGGATTTCTATTATAAAAACAATCACCATGGATTTCTGCTTACCCAACATATGCCCTAATCTGGGCCGAGTATTCCTATTATGAAGTTAATTATTATGGGTTCTGATGATCCCACATATGCCCGAATCTGGGCCAGAGATTTTTATTACAAAGATAATTGATGATAATTTTTAATCATCCGACATATGCCCTGATATGGGCTCGGGATTTATAGCAAGAAGACAATTGCTATGATTTTTGATTATTCACTGTGAATACCCGAATCTGGGTTCGAGAATTCTGTTCTAGAAACTATTTTCAATTCTAGCTTGTTAAGACCCGAATTTGGGTGCTAGATATCTTACTATTAACTTCTAAAGTCCATTAACTAATACACTTGTCCGGGTTAGGTTCCATAATTCCTGAATTTGAATTTTGGGCCTTTAGCGACTTCTATCAATTGAATCCCAAGCTTGAGATTTAAAGTAGTAGTAATGAAGCTACCACAGACGTTTAAGTCGTCAACCGAAAGCTTCAAGCTGGCCTTCTTAATACCCAAATCAGGGTTATTAGTTTTCAAGTTTAAATGATGCTCACCAACATCTAAATTCAGAATCTGGGTCATCTCCAAAGAAAATCTCCAAGCACATATTAAAAAAAATAATTACAGGCCATAAAGATTTATCACCAGATAATAGCTAGTAACTTCCTATTTCCTGGGATTGGATATCTCTAACAGGAAGTTCTTCGGCTTCAATTGTTATGTGCAGGGATAACTATTAATAGCAGACCTTATATCCTTTGTTAAACCAAACCTATGGTTAACTGACTAATTAAATTTATAAGCGCCCCTATATAATGGGTCAGAAATAGAGAATGTCACTTACTTTGACTTTTGCAGGGAGACGGAGTAATTAAGAGTAAGAGAGTTCTAACATTTTTGTCCTAAAAAACAAAAGCTTCTTTCATACAAAAGGAAGCAAAATGTTAGCCATAAAATCCACTTAAGAACAGAAGTATGAAAGAAGGTTAATGAAAACGTCAGGCTCTGCTGGAGTTACAGACATGGATTTCGAAAAAGGTCACAAAAGAACGTTTTGAAGGCATTTAAAAGGCTTTCGAAGGAGTCGGAGGCACCAGGCGCCCTTTCAAGTAATAAACAGTGTGAAGCTTCTGGGTCAGATAGAAGAGAAAAGCAGAACTACCCCTCCCGCCACTTTCAACCTTTCGATGCAGATGGATTCACATATTTAATGAAAGAAAAGACAGGCTCGAAACCACCTTTCGAAGGCAATGAACATCAACCACTCATATGCACACCAAACCTTTTTGAACCAAAGGTTTCGCCTTTATAACAACCCTTTCGAAAGCATTCCCAAGCCTTTCGAATCGGTCGAGGCTAATAACATCAGGAAAAGGTTCCGCATCAACCAACAGGCATGCATTTAGAAGCTACCTATTGCATCGAAACCATTGTTGCTTCAATATCTTCGAAGCCCCTATGAATAACCTATCGACAGAGTCGAAGGGCTCCCATCTTTACTTCCGATGATAGCAAGGCAACATGAAGAGAAAGGGGCATTTGAGGATCTTTCGACAATGTCGAAAGCAGTTCTGAAGAAAGAAGAGAAAAGGAATACTAAAGACTCAACAAAGGCGAAAGGTTTCAACTTAGTCGAAAGGTCTGGAGAAAGATAAGGAAGGGGTAGGGGTAAGTTAAAGGACTTAAAAGAGATTCCTTTCGACCGCGTCGATGGCAGACAAGGCCTTTCAACCTAGCCGAAAGGCATGAAGCGTCATATAATAAGGGGCCATTCCACCAGGTTAAAGGCACAGGCGCGGAAGTGGGTCGACCTGCATCTATAAATAAGACCCAAGGGGTCCAGTTTTGGGGACTAGATTTTGGAATCCTAAACTCATTTCTTTTACTCTAATTTCTTTGCTACAACAAAATACTTGTTTTAACCCGCCTTCTGTCAAGGCAGTATACAAGCGGATTTAACCCAATAGACTTCACAATGATCGAGTGCAAAGTGATGATTATGGGGTTCGAAAGTCAACTATAGATAATAACATGAAGCCAGGATTAAACGTAGTCGATAGATAAACGATGCATAGTGTTTGAAATTTGAATTTTGGCTTGAAAATGGAAGGATCGGCATAGGAGGATTCTACGTGATATGGATCGACATAGGAGGGTCCGACATTATGAGGGATCGGAATAATACCATAAAGCTTTAGGGATCGGTGAAGTAACCTAAGTGCTAAGGATCGGCATGACTTAGAGGGATCGACATACTTTCATGGGTCAGGAGGGTTCGGCATATCTTCATAGGGGAGATGGATCGGCAAACTTCGTGGAGGATGGGTCGGTGTAGGATGTTGAAAGGAGATGGATCAGCATTTTCATGGAGGAAGAGAGATCGGCACGCTTCAGGGCGGATGGATCTATGCGGCATGATTGAAAAAGTGGGATCGGCATAATATACTATTTGTGATCTGTGATTGGATATTGGTGCTTTCACGTATAATTGGGTGTTGGTGGTCAATTTTGACGCCAACATTTTGGTGCTTTCACTGAGAAATCTTGCACTCAAATATTTGTAAGTTAGGATCTTGGATTTGGAAGCTTGGGAACTTGTATTTATGAAGCAGTGGCTAGGCAATCAATAAGGAGACAGAGAAACGTCAGGAACCATCATGAAGGAAGTCAGGAGGCTTCCTCGGGAGCTAATCAGACCTCAATCTTCATTAACAGAGATGAGATGGAAACAATGATGGATGCTATGTAGGAAAGGATGTTGAAAAGATAGGAGGAAATGATGCAGAACCTACTCCGACAGATTGGACAAGCTGGAGTGCAAAACCAAGGGAATGGAGTAGCGAGAAATGCTGGAAATGTGGATCATGGAGTTGGAGCAGCAGGTGCTGAGGAAGTCCAGAATCAGAACCAAGGAAACGAAGCAAACAGGATGCGGGACCGAATGGAGCCATCGGGAGCAGCCCTTGACCAAGCAGGAACGATCGACCATACCATAGCCGATCGTTACAGAACGGTCGGTACCGATTGCTCTACACTCAGGGGCATGCCCCCAGGTCATATTGGCTCCACTCCAGGAAGGATACCGGGTGGTGTTGTACAGTTTGGCATTGATCAGGATATGGGTGCTCGTCCAGAAAAGCAGATTTCAGGATTCCCTCGCGGACTCAGGAGCAGGTTGGAGACAACAAACAAAGATTGCCACTTGATGAAAACTATAGGTTGGCGGAAATGATCAGATGGGCCATGAGAAGAGGATTGGTAAATAGAGATTTGGAAGATGTGAATAGGAGCCCCTTCGCTCCTACGATTAGGCAAGCCAGGAATCCACCGGAATTCAAACTACCAATGCTGGAGACATATGATGGAAGAACGGATCCCGTTGTTCATCTGACGAGGTACATGAGGCACATGGAAGTACTGGGTGCATCGGAGGAGGTCATGGCATGATTCTTCCCTTTTTATTTGACAAATATAGCAGCACTATGGTTCAGACGGTTGGAAAGCGGCTCATTGGCACATGGACAGAATTAATTGAAGGGTTTTTGAGGTCGTTTAGAGTTCACATCTCGAGACCGAAAAACGTGATGAGTTTGGCGACACTAAAACAGAGGACCGGAGAGTCCCTGAGGAGTTTTCTAACACGGTTTAATGCTTTGGCGACATTGGTAGATCGCCCAGATCCATCCATGGTTTTGATGGCAACTGTATCTAGCATTGTTGATGGCACAGAGTTCAAGGATTCACTAGCACGGGATCCACCCACGGATCTAGGATTGTTTTACCATGAAGTAGAGAGGTTCCTACGATAAGAAGATGCACGAGCGAACAAACCGGAGGTAAATGCTGTGCAAAGTGGAGGATCGTCTTGAGATGAAAACAAGAATGACAAGGGCAAACGGAAAATGAATGATGGCAGTAAAATGTCGAAAGGCAATGGATAGAACTGAAATTATCTTCTTACATGGATTTGACCGAACCTTTGGAAAGGATTTATTTGGATACTCGAGGACGCCTTTAGTATCGAAGGCCGGCGAAAAGAGAACCCTCCGAATATGAGCGGACATCAAGAAAGCATTGCTTATTCCATGAGCTGGATTGGAACAATACAAATGAAGCAAGAATTTGAAGGATATCATTGAGGAACACATGAGGAATGGTCAGCTGCAACAATACATAAGGACTTGGGCTGCGGCGGTGGAACAGGTGCAGCCACCGTCTACCTCGAATGAAAATGGCACTGGATCAAGGAATCGTCGTCGGCTTATTATTAATTGATTGGATTTATGGCATGGAATAAGTACTAAAACCTGTAGTTGTACGGTGAAGTCACTTACACATGTACGGGATCGAGGACGGTCCCTAGGCATGCTCTGAGATGACGATGAACTGTGGTGCTTGGGTTTATGAAATTTTGTTTTTTCCATTTACTGCAAACTCTGGTTTTTCTGATAATATGGCTCTTTAGTTTTTTGGTTGTATGGACTTATTTTTTTATATTTTACCGAGTGGGCTTTGGAATGATTAAATCTAGATCAATGTAATAAACAGCACAAGTCACGGTTATGTCCCCGACCGAAGAGACGGGGCAATAACCGCGAGTTACGAGTCCCCTTCGCTAGAGAGCGACATGATGGACTTAGACACGGATAAGTTCTCGATTGAGGATCGAGGCCGGAGTAGGATACCCCATGGATAAGTCCTTGGCTGTGGATCACAGTCGGAGTAGGATACCCCATGGATCAAGTCCTTGACTGGGGATCGAGGCTGGAGTAGGATACCCCACGGATTAAGCCTTCGACCGAAGAGTCGAGGCCGGAGAATAGAACACAATAGATCATCGGGTATGGGCTATGCCTGGCAAGGAGTAGGCCGCTTCGCCGGAGAGCGACAGGATCGGCCTACTCTAGTCATCGAGTATGGATTATGCTCGGTAAGGACCCGAAGCGGTCCCGGATTTGGATTAAATGGCCCGGAGAGGTCTAAGGATTTCGAAATGGACCCAGAGCAGCCTCAGATTTGGATTAAATGACCCAGAGAGGTATAAGGATTTGGATATGGAATCGGAGCTATCCCGGATTTTGATAAAATGACCCGGAGAGGTCTAGGGATTTGGATATGGACCCGAAGCGGTCCTGGATTTGGATAAAACAATCCGGAGAGATCGTGGATTTGGTTAATGAATTTGGGATGGATTCGGAATTAGATATCGACTTAGAACAGTCATGGATTTTGCTAATGATCCGGAGAGATCAAGGAATCAGATTGGCAATATATCGAATTCTGGATTGGATAATATGGCTATCAAAGGATTACGGAATTCGAATTTTGGATTTATGGCAATATAAAACACGCCTTCCTATCGCAAGGCATGTTTTGGGGGGAAAAGTGTTAACCCACCATTTGTCAAGGCGGTATACAGGCGGATTTAACCCAACATACTTCACAATGATCGAGTGCAAAGTGATGATTGTGGGGTCTAAAAGTCAACTACAGATAATAACATGAAGCCAGGATTAAATGTAGTCGGTAGATAAATGATTCATGGTGCTTGAAATGTGAATTTTGGCTTGAAAACGGAAGGATCGGCACAGGATTGTTCGGCGTGATATGGATCGGCATAGGAGGGTCTAGCATAGTGAGGGATCAACATAGGGAGGATTAGTATAGGAAGGTTCAGCATACCATGGACCGGCAAAGGAGGAAGGATCGGCTAAATATGGTTCGGCATGATATGGGTCGGTACTCTATGGATCGGCATAATACCTTAAAGCTTTAGGGATCGGCGAAGTAACCTAAGTGCCAAGGACGGTTATGACTTAGAGGGATCGGCATACTTTCATGGGTCAGAAGAGTTCGGCATATCTTCATGGGGGAGATGGATCGGCACACTTTGTGGAGGATGGGTCGGTATAGGATGTTGAAAGGAGATGGATTGGAATTTTCATGGAGGAAGAGGGATCAGCATGCTTCAGAGCGGATGGATCAGCGCAGCATGATGGAAAAGGGGGGATCGGCATGAAGGACTCACCGAAAACGATCGGCATTGTTTTGGATGGAGGAATAACGATCGGTATGACTATGCCGATCATTATTTATCGACGAAATGGGCTTGTCGATCGTTATGGTGGGCCCATGTAGGTGAGAAGAACCTATAGCCGAAGTTTCACTTATAAATACAATAGGCTTGGCTTTGAAAAGAGGACCTTTATTCTGCTTCTCTTCATCTTCTACCTAGGGGATACTCTGCCATTTTTATTCTGGAATTTTGGATTGTAACTGTAATCAAATTTCAGTATAATAAAAAGGATTTTTTGGAGTGGACGTAGGCCAGAGTTAGCCGAACCACTATAAATATTGTCTCTCTTACTTGCTTTCATTTTAATTTGATTATTCTTCGTATTATATTCTCCACATCATATACTATATGTGATCTGCGATTGGATATTGGTGCTTTCATGTATAATTGGGTGTTGGTGATCAATTTTGACGCCAACAACTTGTAAACCCTAAATTGGTTTGGGGGGAAAAGCTCTCATAATTGTAACTCATTTTGGATTAATAAATATGGAGAGATGGCAGATTCATTAAGGATTTCGATTATAAGGAAGACCATTATGATCATTAGCTAGACGAATGATCCATTGTGCATGATTCTATCTTATTCTCTTAAGTTCTTTTTGTCTATGCAATATATAGGATCAACTTGGATATTCACATTCGAAACACATTACAATAGAAACCAATATCTGTTAATAGAAATAAGAAGGGTGATGGTGTTTCGACATTGATGAATTTATAAACTTAGGAGTATCCAGGCTGATCTTATATAGAGTAAACTGAATAAAGCTTAGGCACCTACAATCTAGACCTGTTTAGAAAGGGATGAAGCTTTGTTCGTCTTGGTCGAAAGGGGCGTTCTGAAAGGAATCCAGCCTGTAGTTGGCAAGCGAATGTCAAGAAAAGAAATCATTCAAAAGGGGTTTAACCCCCCCCCCCCATTGCATCTTCAACCCTTTCAAAGGGGTTCATCAATCAAAGGGGTGAGACCAATGAAATCAAAAGAAGCTATCTCATTAAAATAAACATGCATACCTTCTGATGGGGTCGAGCCGAACCTTTCGACCTGGTCGAAAGCCTTTATAAATACCTGACGTCGACTCTTTCAAAAGAAAGGTTTCGAGTTAAATGCTTTTTCCTTAGCCAGCATTTCAATTTTAACCATCAAATCTGTTTTGACTTGGTCAATGAGGTCAAAAGGTGGGTTTCGGAAGAAGCAATTCCTTTGACCTCTTAATCTTATATGACCTATCTGATCATTCATATCGCTTTGGGGATGTTGACAAATTTTCTTGTTAAAATTTTCTAAATGTTTCTTTTAGCACAAGGAGGTACGCTTTTTGGGACACGTAGTCTCAAAAAGTGGGATGCCAGTCGATCGTAGTAAAGTAGTGGTAATATAGGATTGGCATGTCCCGAAGAATGCCATGGAAGTGAGGATTTTTCTTGGTTTGGCGGACTACTAAAATAAGTTCATTAAGGACTTCGCAAAAATCTCTTCCCTTTTAACGCGCCTAACCAAGAAGAATTTGGTTTTCACGTCGGACTCAAAGTGTAAGGATGCTTTTATTATGATGAAGAAGGCATTAAATAGTGCATATGATCTAGTGTTACCCGATGGCATGAGGGCATTCATAGTATATATCGATGCTTGTGGTATAGGGTTGGGGGCGTTGTTGAGGCAGGTATTGAGATTAGTAAGCTATGCTAGTCGGCAGTTGAAGGTCCACGAGAGAAATTATCCTACCTATGGTCTTGAGTTGGCAGCCATTGTCTTTGCACTCAAGTCATGGAGATACTATTTATTAGTAGAGTGATTTGAGCTATATATGGATCATAAGTCTCTAAAGTATTTATTCTTAAAGAAGGATTTGAACTTAAGGCGGCAAAGGTGGATGGGGTGTTTAGCTTCGTATGACTTCGAATCTCATATACTGTAGGAAAGGGCAATGTTGTAACTGATGCCTTGAGTTAACAACATGTGGTGTTAAGTCCATTGTTCTTAGAGTGGAAGCATTTGGAGTTCATTTCTACGTTCAATTTCCAACCATCATCAGATATCACTTCAGGAATGTTAGCATCTTTGAATGTGCAACCTACACTCATGGACCGCAAATCATCCAGTTAGAAGCAAAATAAGGTGCTATGGGATATTTTTAGAAAGGTTTATAGAGGAGAGCAGTCAAGTCAATTGACGCATTATGACATTAACTCGATGGTTTAGTTACAAAGAGATAGAAAATTATGTTCTCCTCTCATTATGGATTTGAATGACATGATATAGTCGAGTCTCATCGTTCTAGGATGACCATTCATTCTGACGGAGACAAAATTTACCATGACATAAAGATTGTCTATTATTAGCCTCGTATGAAGAAGAACATATCAGATTATGTGGGCTAATGTATGACTTGCCAAAGAGTAAAGGCAGAGCATATAAAGCCAGTAGGATTGTTGCAGCCATTGGATATTCCTAAGTGGAAGTGGGAGAGTATTTCTATGGACTTCATTAGTGGACTACCTAGGAGTAGAAGGGGGAATGAGAGTATTTGGGTTATAGTCGACCAACTGGAAATGTGCTCATTTCATTTCGATTAGGAGTACGGGGACTGTTGCATCTTTGGAGACACTATATGTGAGGGAAGTAGTTATGTTACACCGATTTCCTTCTAGCCTCATTAGCGACCAAGAACTGCTTCTCACCAGTGAGTTTTGGATGAGTCTATAGGAAGTCATAGGAACCGAGGTGAGTTTGAGTACTACTTATCACCCGCAGATGGATGGATAGATGGAGAGGGTGAATTGGGTATTAGAGGACTTACTCTGGATGTGCATATTGTATTTTGGAGGTTCTTGGGTGAAATACTTTCCACTAGTGGAGTTCATATACAATAACGGCTATCAAGCGAGTATTGGGATGACACCATTCGAGACGTTATTTGGAAGACCTTGTAAATTATCATTGTGTTGGAGGGATACTACAGATTGAATTATTCTTGGACCAGATACAATGAGAAAGACATTTGAGAAGGTAAACTTGATCCATAGGAGGACGAAGATCACTCAGGATAGGTAGAAGTCATACACTGACAGAAGGTGCATGGAGTTAGAGTTCGTAGTGGACAATATGGTTTTTGTGAAGATGTCACTACTTAGGCATGTTATGAGATTTAGGTAGTTCGGGAAAGTTGTCACTAGTAGAGTTAGGAAGTTAGCTTATAGAGTGGAGCTTCCTGAGAAGTTAGTGAGAGTACATGACGTTTTCCATATGTTGCACTTGCAAAAGTTCTTACATGATACAGTCGATGTAGTCGAGTCGAGTCAGCTAGAGGAGGTAGAGGTATAAGAGAGTCACTTGTTCGTCGTGCACCACATGTATTCTTGAATATGGTACAAAGTGACTCTGCAGTAATTTCATCAAGCTTGTTAAGGTTTAGTGAGGAGACGACCCAACAGAGAGTAGATGGGAGCCTGAGGAGAAGATCCGAGCTACCTATCCACAACTCCTTTCTGGTACGTTTCCAAAATGGATCACTTTTGTTTTTAGGTTCAAGCTTGGTATACCCTTTAGGTAGAGACTATTGGATGGTAGGAATGGCTGCAAATGCGTCATTAGGACATGTGTTGGATGATGGATGCTAGTGGGTATATTTATTGAATTGATCTGTGCGCACGTAAGCATATATATTCTTGAGTTAGCATCCACACACCATCATTTGTTTTATTCCATTAGTTATGAGCATATGGTCGTTGCATATGGATTGAATGGTTGCGCATACATGTAGAATTGCCAGTGTACTTACATAGAATGTTGCAGACATTTGGATACAAGGTATAAGCATTTGCATTTCAGAAGGTCGACTAGATCTGGGGATTGCCTAATTTTTTTGCATTAATATAGGTTCATATGCATTCCACACCTGCATGTACATGTTGCATTAGAAATTTTAACTCAGGGCAATGATTTCCAATGGCTTATGGATGAGTAGATGGTTGTGGTTATTAACTTTTGTACGCACGAGTATGATTTTTCCATCCTTGGAGATTTTAGAGACAAAATCCTTTTAAGGGGGAGAATGTAACATCCTAAAAATTTGAACAAAAATTTAAATAGAAGAATTAAATTTATATATAACAAGAGAAGAAATGGAATTTTGCAAACGTCCGAATCTGACTATGAAACTTGCACCATTGCGTTCGTAGCGTTTTATGGCCATTTTCATATATAACCTTTTGAAATTGGAGCTAGTATAAATAAGTTATAAAGGTTTAAAATTTAGAATCGAAAATAATTAATTATATAAGGAAATAAATTATACTAAATATAGAACTCCACTAGTTGACACCTATATTAGAACTGGTCAACTGTAACCGGTCGACCGCCCCCAAGTATAGCGGTTGACCGATCGATAATAAACGATTATAGTTTTGAGCAGCCAACAACCCATAATTAATTGTATATTTTTCTTAGTAGCGAAGGAAATTAGACAGCCTTTGGGATTAACTAAATATTCTCTAACGGTCGATTAACAATCAGTATTAGCTAAAACATCTATAAATATAACACTAACCCAAACCCTAGTTTACAAAAATTAAAACTAAATGCTAAGAGTCTGTCAAATTCAAACCCCTTCCTCTAATCGCAACCTCCTTCAATAATAAATAAAAATAAGAATGGAGAGTTTGAAGAAATTAAATCAAAGTGGAGTGCTAGCAAATGGAGTAGATCCCAGGCGCGATTCGAAACGGATAACTTGGATTTGAGGTGATTGGGTATATTTTTAATATGATGATTTATATGCAGTTAATTTTAGTACATCCTATCTTATTTAGGTTGTTTGAAATTAAATTGAAAATCTTGTTCTCTTGATCTAAAATTGAATAACAAATGTAAACCTATTAAATAGGAATGGATCTAGGTTACACCCTTTTTCTAATCAAATATGAATTTATATCACCTATTAATGTTGATGTTAAACCTAGGTTAAACTGTTTTACAATAAATTGAAATAGATTATGGGTTTGGGTAAATACAACTTAGATTTCTCAAATTTAGAGTTAAAATTGCAATAATATGAAAATTATGGGGTTACCGTTCAGAATTTGGAGAACGACTGTGATTAACGATTAATTAAAAAATAATTAACAAAAACTGAAAACGGTGATAAATAAACCTAAAATTTTCAATCTGACCGGTCGGCCGCACCCACTAGAGCGGTCGACAATAAGTGGTCGACCGCTCCAGGAGCAAGCAGTCGACCAGTTGGCTTTTCCAAATCATAGTACAAACCTCGGCCTATAAATAGAATAGTTAGTGTATATTTTGTGTGTGTAATGATCTAGCTATCTTATTGCTAAAGACGACACTTAAAGCATCCTCGGTAATTTATTTTGCCAATCATTTAGTCGTCTGAAAGATAGGTCATTAGGGAAAAGAAGAAAAGAAGAATCTAAGGAATATAGAATCTCACAATGCAAAGGAACAATATATAATAATCAATATAAAATTTTACATAATCATTTCCAAAATGTTACATCAGAGTCATAATAGTACAACTTCCTACTTGGGACAGTTATAACTACATGTCCCTACATAACTGATACAAATTTCATGCAAAACGGCATAAATAAAGAAATATACAAGCGATACGTCTTGGACCTCCAGCCCGTCTCCCGAGCTTCAAAGCATCCAAAGCTAATTTGAAATATATGCTCTGTCCGACCCGAGCATTATAAGATAACAACACTCGGATCGGTCTTGTAAAACCAGCGTAAGAAACTTAAATCATAAGGAATTTTATTATAACCTGTAAAATCCTTTAAAATCAAAGGTATCTCGTAAGACACACCACATATGAACACGGTCAGGTTTTTACCTTACGATAACCAAACATTTTCTATATATAATCCTTTGATATTATCATAATGTCTAGGGTTTAAAGTAAATATATCAAGTAGATATGAGATGTGTACATGACAAAAATAATAGGCATACAATTGAAAACCGAAGGCGCTTATTGGAGAATGGATTTCTAACAAATGGCAAGGTGGGAGACTACCTTCCGAAAATCTATACAACTCTAGATAAAAAGTATAGTGGGATCGAAAACCTTTCGACCTTGGCATGACAAGTCTAGTCTACCCCTTACTGGATAGTACCGAATATAATCACCCCTTGGCTATGATCAACTACCAAAAATGGACCCGAAGCATACATAGAGATATCGACTCTAGATCTTGGGATGATCATGCCCTAATGGGTGCGACCTACATAGCCTTGCGGCTTACCCTATTTTTGCCATTCCTAGGGTGTGAGGCTTTGAGAGGCCACAATTGCCTTTTCCTTGTTGCAGCCCATCTTGGGATGCTAACACTACCCTCCCGACAGAAATGCAATGCCAACATTCATCCATACAAGTTGTTCCAGGATCGAACAAACATTCAACATTTACCATCTTCCATTTTGGAATCGCCCTCAAGAAGAATAGTATAGCTCCACTGCATTCTTCATAACGATCCATTATGAACATTATTAGTTTGGATTGGTTTGGATAAATTATACTTATCTGAAACCGATGTCTCCCAATTAAGCGGTAATTCTCGGCTAACTCAATTCCGGTTCTTTGGAAGTATGGAACAAGTATTCGAGACCTCACTGGTGAACTTGTATATACAAAACATACTTCCTGAGTTAAAAATAGGTCAAGATTTTATAGTCGGTTATTTAACTATCAAATACACATCAAATAATAATCCAGAGATTTATTCTGCCCATAGCAACCACTAAGACACAAAATAATTTTTCATTTATTTAAATCTCTTTTTAGAATATTTATCAAAATATTGGTACACTTATCATACTGGAATAAGTATAATCACAAAACATTGTGAAAGATTTTTCATTTCAAAATCTTATTTAAAGGATCAATCAGATGTTATTTAAATTTGAGATAAAGAAGATAACCCCGAACATTATTCCCTCAGTGTTAAGGATGGAACAATTGTCCACACCACCATAATTAAGAAGGTCAGTTAAGGGAAATCTCATCTCCAATTCTTTTGTAAATTTCTTTAATAAATCATTTTCATTTATGAAATCTTGTTTGCTTAAATTATAAAACCACTTATAAAACTCTTTTATAAATATCCAAAAATCATTTATAAAACTCTTTTATAGATCTCCATTTACAATTCTCTTTTCTTAAAATATCATTAAAAATATCATTTGTATATCTCCTTTAAATAAATCCCTTATAAAATATTATTTATAAAATATCATTTATAAATACCTTATCAAAATAATTGGACAACATACAAAATCATTTAAAACACTTATCCTCAATTTACATAGACTTAAAGTCAATTTAAAAACCATAAATTTTACAAATTTGAAAGGAGGCTCAGTGACCACAATGGTATTGAATCAAGTACCATTTTAATTAAATTTGACTCTCAAGTCACATAACAGTTATATACGTAAGCCAACATATATGTAAATACAGTCCATAACCAAATCAGAGAATAACATGTCAATATAAACCAACTGGTAGATACATATTCAAACAATGTAATAACAGGATAGTGGTTTGTCCTGCTAAAATGTTGTCCAAACAATCTTTTAACTTTAATTATAGCAGAACGGGAATTTATTCTGCTAAAAGATGTCCAAACAATCAATACAATTATGTTATAGCGGAACGAGGATTTATTATGTTAAAGAGATGTCAAGTTTAGTATAACCTAATCACGTTTGTATGGTAACTTAATGGTTTTGACAATCTGTAACAGCCCGATATTTTAAAGCGAAATTTTAATTTAAAAAAAAAACATTTCGAAATATTGATTTAAATATAAAGTGTAGTAATTTATATAAAACGAATTTAAAGCGTTACATTTTCGTTACGTTTTGTCCGTTCTTAACTTTACATTAGAATCAAATTTTATTAACGATGATATTAGCTATTTTAAATTTTGATTTATAAAGATACGTTATATTTTAAGAAACCGTTAACATTTTTAATTTATTTAATAAAAGAAATAAATCAAATTGTACGTTACTTCGGGCGTTACGCTGTACGTGCACTGTTCCATGGTCCATTTATTTCAGCTGTATATTTCTGCTGAAATTTTCAAATCTTGCCTTACCTTGCCGTGAGAATTATTCCACTTCTTCCATACTTTTCGTTCCACTTAAATTGCATCTTATCCTCTCTGCCGTTTCAAACTTTATATTGGTTGCCTTCTTTTCTACAAAGATATTGGCAGCTGTTCACTTTTGTTTCGTTCAAAAAGCTCCACTCTCAAAAGTTCTCTGCATCTTTGTTTGAAATCTCGTGAGCTTTGATAAGGTAATTGACACGTGCTACCTTCATCTTCTCATTTTTTTTGTTGTACTTTGCCTTTATCTTTGCTGTACTTGGCTTTATCAAATTGCTGTTTCGTGTTTTGACCCTCCTGCGCCATCATGTTCCCAACCCACCACCACGTCAGCAAATCCCCTTCGCCTTTCCCACCCCAACCGTGACCGTCCAACCACGTGTATCCATCGCCGACCAAACCCCAGCCTGCCACCACGTGTATCCATCGCCGACCCAAACCCCAGCCTGTCCAACCACGTGTATCCATCGCCGACCAAACCCCAGCCTGCCACCACGTGTATCCATCGCCGACCCAAACCCCAGCCTGCCACCACGTGTATCCATCGCCGACCCAAACCCCAGCCTACCACCCAGGCAAACTACTACCATCGTCTGACCCTACACCCAGCCACGTCTCCACCACGAAACCAACCCAGACCGAGACTGCCATTCGCCACCTTCCCTCTGGACTCCCTGCCGAGCCACACCTTGAGACACCCATTCAATACTTACCTCGTTTTGGTTGAGTGATATTGGTTTAGCCGAGAGAAAATTTTATAATTTACTGACTTGTATTTTTATGAAGTGCCAATTTTTTTTGTATTGAGTAGCATGGTTCTAGAACTTTTGTTTTGAAGTAAATATGTACAGCTTCTAACTTTTGTTTTGAAAACGAATATGTCCTTTTGTTTTTGTTTTAGTTGGTAACCGAGCCTATTCTTTTTCTACTAGCATTTGTTTAGATTTAAAAGTTTTGGTCACGGTTGGTATCCTAGGCTGTTTTACTGACCATTGTTTGAAAAAAAAAAAGTTGTTTTGTCACTTTGAAATTTTAAAGTTATAATCTATATTTTTAAAAAGTGGTCGTGCTATATTGTTTCGATTTTTCAACTTGTTTGTTTTCGTTGTTCGCTTCATTGAGAATTCGTTATTCGTGCAATCTTAGATTTGATTATTTATTGTGCCTTTGGTTTGAATATAGTTGGCGCATCCGCTAACGACTGATCGTGCTATCCGCGTGCTTTCGATTGACATCGTACTTCTTCTTTCCGAATCTCCAGCTCCGTAGAGGTGAGTAAATCTCACCCGAATATTCATACTTATATAATTGTGAAACGACCGCAACTGAATGTGTAGAAATAAATAAATAAATAAATAAATGATGTTATAATTACCTGTGATTTATTTATAGTTGATGTTAATTGTTAAAACTGCATATCGTATCATCTGTTATATCTGTTCTTATTTTACTGTTATTCTATTCTGTTAAATCACACTGCAAGTTCCCTGTAGAATAGAATCACTATGGGTTGAAATGATACATACCCGAACGGACTTTAGAATAAGGGAAGGTCGTTATGGGCTGAAATGATAGGCCTGAGCGATTTTCAATTAAATTTTATTTACTTGGGATTGCGGGTTTGAAATGATAAAACCCGGATTTTTCTTTGTAAATTACGGATTGAAATGATATAGTATCCGTATCACTTGAATTAGGCTAGAAAATATTATACAGACCCGTGGTTATTTTTATGTATTTTCTGAATATTTTTAGATAATTTAAAAATTGTAATAATATTTAATTTGATTTAAACCGAATTTTTAAATGATTTATTTAAAATAGAAATGATTTTTCTATGTGATAAATATAAATAAATGGAGGAATATTGATTTTAAAACGAAACTTAAATTTTGAAAATTTTGGAAAAAGAAAAAAAAAAAAGATGGAAACTTAAGTTAATTTAATTGAAATTGAAATCTAGTTTTAAATTTGTGGAAAAATGAAGTTTAAGTTTAAGTGTTGAAATGAATGTCATAAGCAAATTGGTAAGTTTGGTTTTAACTTGTAAAAATTCTTTGAAATAAAATTTGTTAAAGGATTGAAATGAACATTTTTAACGTATGATTTTATAAGTTTTTAACTAGGTAGAATCTGTAGCACTTGTTAAGTGTTGTGGTTTTATAAATGAACCAAAAGACTAAAATGAACTAAAGCTATGATAGTACTTGGTAAGTGCTGTTGTAGCAGAAACTAAAATTGAACTTGAACTAATGAAAAGCTACTGTAGCACTTGTTAAGGACTGCAGTAGACTGAAATATGATTTTGTTTAAAACTGAATTGATATAACAATTTTAAATATTGTTTTGTTGAATAAAAATTGTTTTCGAATATAACTTACCGCCACACTTTTAAATACCGTGGAAGCTGAAAATTTTAATGCTTTTGTTTAAGTGAATAAGTGAACTCCGAAGGGTTAGATTTTGGAAATATAATATTGATTTAAAGGAATAATGACTTTGTGTTTAAATGGTTTAATTCGAAGTATATTTTGATAAATTGTTTTAAATCTATAACCACGGGTTATAATAATGATTGGTTGGCAAAGAGACCGGGATCGGATATGGACATACTCTTTGTCGATACCGAAAACCACTTTGACAACCGTGTACGCGGTGGAGATTCCAGAATGAAGTAGGATGGTGGCGACGTCCTTAAGGTATTACGTGGACCCAACTCCCGTGAGTTGGCATAAGGTGGCTAAAACAGGAGCGATCTCGGACCAGTGAGGTAGCACCTCTTCTCGGACACATTTCTTCGATATTATACTCTTACTGATTTGACTAGATGCCCATCCTCCGATTGGGAATGTTGTTCGAGGTGGAACGGTAGTGGCTGCTATGCGTATCCATCAGTCCGTGTGCGTAATTTGTATATCTACCCTGGCATTGCCTAGTTGTGCCGTGTCACCTACCATATCGAGCTTTACTACGATTATGATTTTAAGATCCGACCGCGTTAAGGTTCTCCATCCCCTTAACGCTATTTTCCGATATGATTATACTTTACTTATGTAGACACTATTATAATAGCGAATATTACTACATAGTAGATAGTTTAACGGATCCTTAGAGGATGGGCGGTCCCAAGCATCTTCTAAGTTACTTGTACCTTTACTACAGTTCATTTGAGTTGGTTTACATTGTATAAGTATGTATATCCTGACTCGTGTGTTATGTTTTATTTTACGCTCGGGTCAGCCTGAGTATTCACAGCTTTGGATTCACCTTTCTGGAGCTCGGAATCACTGGAGATTCTGCTTATCTAGTTATCTTCCTATTTCAGTTTCAGTCGTCTTATTTCAGCTTTTGTTTTAGAGACTTGTGTATTCGGGATTTCTATTGTACTTGTTTCAGCACTGTATTGGGTTTCAGACTATGTATTTTGTATTTGATTTTAGACTATGTATTTTAGTGGCTTCATGAACCACTATGGTTATTTTAAATTCCGCTGCGAGTTATTCTAATATTTCTGTGTCTGTGATTCTGTGAATGATTTTATTTGCTCCAAATTTTATTACAATCTGTTATTTTGTATTATTCAAGTCTGACATGTGAGGATTATTGTCGATTTGAATGGTCCAAAATAGTGGGTCGTTACACAATCGAATCACTTATGCTCAAACTATTCATTGGAATGAAAGTTGCATTTAAGCAAATTTACCTTTGGAAAACAAAGTAATTAAAAACTTAAACCCCTTTAAAGATCATTAATTACAAGTTAAACCCTTTATTAAATCATAATTAAATCTTAACTAAGTTTTAACTTAACTTAATTATTAATTAAGAAATAATTAATCTTCAATAAATACTTTATTTTTAAACTAAATCCTTAATTAACTTATAATCGGAATAATTAAACACTTACTTAATAGTTAATTAATAATTAACCCTATAAATAATTTATGATTAATTAAAATAATTGATAATTTAATTCATAATTAATTAAAAATTTATCTTCTTAATCAAAGATTAATAACACTTTTAAAAGATACTTAATTAGTAATTAATCTCCACTTAATTATAATTAATAAACCATGTTAATACTTAATTAATTATTAATTATCAAACTTGATTAATAAATAATAAATAAATATTTAATTAACTTCTTAATCATTATTAATTAAGTTTTATAAAACATTTTCAAATTATTTTAAGTATAAAAACTTAATTTGCAAAAAGTTGACTTTTAGTGAAACTGCATCCTTAACGACTATCGTTATGGATGCCATAAGTAGAAAATGTTTCTTAGCTTTCTCTTTTGAAAACTTAACAATAGAAAGCTTACTAACTTCTCCAAAACATAAGTATGTTTTTATAAAAAGTAAAACAAATTTTAGAACTTGAAAATGATTTTGATTTTTGAAAACAATTTAACATAACTTCCACAAGGAATCCAAATCGCCAATAGCGTGCAAAGGTGCTAACTTTATTAACATATCATAACATATTCATATCTATAACATATAATAACATATCACAACCACAAACATAAGCAAAGATCACAACTTTACCACTTCCACATCACTTTTAAGGGTTTATTTTCAAGTCTAAACTATATGTCACATTCAACACATATAAGCACATATATATTCATATAAACAACATCCAATTTCACACAAACATTCAATAAACATAAAACTAAGTTAGAAGAAAATAAAGTTCAAAACTTATTTTAAAATAATGAGCTTTTTACTCACCAAAAGTTATGAAAACAAATCCATCTTCCATTAAAACATGAAATGGCCTTTGATCTTTGGTTTACATTGAAAAGAACTTGATCTTTGGAGGCTAAAAGGAAATAATAGGCTCGACCATGGGTCAATGAGCTCAGCCATGGTGCAACATGGCTTGGCCATGGAGTTGTTGGGCAGGGCCTAGGGTAGACAATAGTGGATGTGGGCTTATTGGCTAAAAGGAGGCAGAGAAAGAGGAAAGAAGGTATTTTTAAGCTATTTTAAGGGTTTAAAAGGAAAAAGGAAGATGGTTTTGGACTTAGGAAAATTGATGGAAGCCATTAAAGAGATTAGAAGCCTGGAAAGAGAGATGGAGTTAAAACTAAGAAATGAAAAAATTTGAAAGTGAGAGAGAGAAAATAAGGAACTGTTTTATATAAATTTGAACTAGAAAATTAATAAACTAACCTCTAACACACTACCCTCCACTCCTTGCTTACCACGTCATCACCTTTCATCTCCATACTTCTCCTTATGCATGAATCAAGGGTTAAAACCTTTTATCCAATGTGCAAAGCCCTTAAGTGTAATATGATGTAGAAAGGTAATGTGACTTACATAACTTACTTTTTAATTAAAATTTTAAACTTGAAAATTATCACATCACTTTCTTATCATAAGTAAACATATATTTACACTTTTACACACTTAATTAAGTATTCATTATTTATATAAGTGTGTTTTTAGACCTTTTTACCAACTTTTTGATGATAAAAATCATGATTTTTGAAAAAGCTTTCTGGTCATACTATCTAATATCCTTTTAACTAATTATTTTCATAAACACATCTTGAATATTGTTAGCCCGCCTTTTGGCAAGGCAGTAGGAAAGCGAATTTAACTAAGTCAACTTCACGATTATTGAGGCAGGAACATGATGGATTCGGTTTAAAAGGATGAAATTCACTTGGATATGTCGTTCGGTCGAGAAATGGAGAAGTTGCACGGCTCGGTCTGGATACTCTGGATCGCTCGGCACTGAGGTGACAACAAGGTGGCTCAACATTGGACATCGCTCGGCATCAAACCTGGCTCAGCATCGGACATCGCTCGGCATCGAACCTCGCTCGGCATCGAACCTCGCTCGGCATTGAGGTGACAACAAGGTGGCTCGGCATTGGACATTGCTCGGCATCAAACCTCGCTCAGCATCGGACATCGCTCGGCATCGAACCTCGCTCGGCATCGGACATCGCTCGGCATCAAACCTCGCTCGGCATCGGACATCGCTCGGCATCGAACCTCACTCGGCATCGGACATCGCTCGGCATCGGACCTCGCTCGACATCGGACATCGCTCTGCATCGAACCTCGCTCGACATCGGACCTCGTTCGGCATTTGTGGTTCAGCCTAGGAGTCACAGGTCGTTCGGCATTGGTGGATTGGCATGGGCCGTTCGGCCTAGGTAGGTCGGTCATCTAGATTCGGTTGACTGGCTTGAACTCAAGAATGAGGAAGTGGGTTCGGCATTGGGCTACTTCGAGTCTTAGCACGAGTTACTTCGAGTTTCTCCTGGGATGAAACTTGGTCGGCTTGCTTAGATTTTAGGTTCGGTCACAATGATGATTCTGGTTCGGCAATGGCCTTGATGGGCCCGGATTGCTCAGGAGGCCCAACTACTTGGATTTGCCTATAAATATAGCATGTGGGGGTTCAGAAAAGAGATCTTTTTGCTCTCCGGCTTTCTATTTCCTAAGGCTAGGACTACTCTGCCATTTTGTAACTGCAACTGATTATTACAGCAATAAAAAGGAAATTTCTGGAGTGGACGTAGGCCGGAGTCAGCCGAACCACTATAAAATCTATTGTGCTTTACTGCTTTCATTTCAATTTTTATTGTTCTTCATATTTGTACTCTCTACATATACTTCGCCTATGAGCTGTGACTGTTATTGGTGCTTTAATATGGATTTGGGTGTTAGTGACCAATTTTGGCGCTAACATTTTAGTGCTTTCACCGAGAAGGTAAGCACTCGGGAATTTTGGAGTTAGGAACTTAGATTCTAGGAAGCAATGGCTAGGCCACCAACAAGGAAGAAAGTGATAGAAAGAAGCAATCAAGAGGGAAGTCAAGTGGCCTCCTTTGGAGCTCGAGCAGGTCAAGCATCCATCTACATCACTAGAGACGAGATGGAAGCGATGCTGAAAAGACAAGAGGAGATGATGCAGGCTCTTCTCAGACAATTTGCATAAGTAGGAAATGCAGGAGCTCAGATCCGTGGAGCTGGATCAGAAGCGCTCAACCAGCAAGTAGAGGGAGTGGCTCAGCAGGGGTAGCCCCTAATCGGCAGACGGCTATCAATCTGGATGGACCTAGACTCGGGGGCACACCACCAGGAAATGCTGGACCAATCCATGGAGGGATACCAGATGACGCTATGCAACCTGACACCAACAGAAGTGCAGGAGTACATGATGAGGAGTATGTTCCAGGATTCCCTCATGAACTCGGGTGACAGATCAGAGGTATTGGACAAAGATTGTAGTTTGGCGACTATGACAGATTAGCAGAGATGGTCAGACGAGCTGTGAGAGGCAGACTGGTAAATAAAGACTTGGAGGATGTGAATAGGAGTCCATTTACTCCTACTATCAGGTAAGCTAGGAACCCACCAGATTTTAAGCTACCAATGTTGGAGATGTATGATGGGAGAACGAATCCCACCGTTCACCTGACAAAGTACATGAGGCAAATGGAGGTACTAGGGACATCGGATGATGTCATGGCTCGATGCTTCCCTTTGTATTTGTCGGATATCGCAGCTATATGGTTCAAACAGTTAGAGAGTGGTTCTATTGACACTTGGACAGAGCTCATTGAGAGGTTTATGAGGCAATTTCGGGTCCATATAGTCAGACCCAAGAACGTAATGACTTTGACATCGATGAAACAATGGAAGGGAGAATCGCTCAGGGATTTTTTATCCAGGTTCAACGCAGCAGTAGCTTTAGTGGATCGACCCGATCCGTCAATGGTTTTGATGGCAGCAGTCTCAAAAATCGCGGATAATTCGGATTTCACGATATCATTGGAACGGCACCCACCGAGGGATCTCGGGTAGTTCTACCATAAGGCGGAAAGTATCCTGAAACAGGAGGATGCATAGGCTGAGAGAGTAGGGAGAGGGGATGAAGCTTATGCAGTGAGGGGTGGAGGTCCACCCAGGGAGGATCCAAGTAAAGACGATAAAGGAAAAAGGAAAACAAATGGCAACAGTGGCACTTCGAAGAGGCCTCGAAGGGAGTCAAAGTTTTCTTCTTACACATATTTAACTAAGGCTCTGGAAAGAATTTACTTGGATACTCGGGGGCACCTCCAGTATCGAAGACCGGCTAGGAGGGAACCATCGGAATACGAGCGGACGTCGGGAAAGCATTGCCTATTCCATGAGTTGGATGGGCACAACACAAACGATTGTAGGCATTTGAAAGATATTATTGAGGAGCATGTAAGGAAAGGTCATCTACGACAGTACATAAGGAATCGAGCTGTAGCAGTGGAATGGGAGCGGCCACCTCCTACCTCGAACGAAGGTGGCTCTGGATCTAGTCACCACCGGCTTGTTATCAACTGAATGGATTAATGGTTCCGAATAAGTAATAGAATTCAAAGTAATATGGCTAGGTCACTTACACACGTACGGGATCGAGGACGGTCCCTAGGCGTGCTTTGAGATGATGAAAAACCGTATTGCTTGGATCTATGAAATCCTGTTTTCTTTCTGTTTTTCTACAAACTCTGGTTTCTTCTTTGGTAATTTGGACATTTAGTTCCCTTTTTTGTACAAACTTTCGCTTTGATAACTGAATTCTGTAATGATTAGGGATTGGACTAATAATACAGGCCAAGCGATTACCGTCCCGATCGGAGAGACGGGGCTGTAATCACGAAGTACGAGTCCCTTTGCCGAAGGGCAATGGAGTGGACTCGAATAGAAAAAACAAAGTCCTCGACTGGAGAGTCAAGGCCGGAGAATATGAAGTCCTCGATCGGAGAGTCGAGGCCGGAGAAAATATAAAAGTCCTCGACCGAAGAGTCAAGGCCGGAGAATATATAAAGTCCTCGACCGGAGAGTCGAGGCCAGAGAATATATATGAAGTCCTCGACCGGAGAGTCGAGGCCGGAGAATATATAAAGTCCTCGACCGGAGTGCCGAGGCCGGAGAATATATAAAAGTCCTTGGCCGGAGAGCCAAGGCCGGAGAATATGAAAGTCCTTGGCCGGAGAGCCAAGGCCGGTAAATATAAAAGTCCTTGGCCGGAGAGCCGAGGCCGGAGAATATGAAAATCCTTGGCCGGAGGGCCGAGGACGGTGAATATCGAAGTCCTTGGTCGGAAGAACTTACAAGCCCTTGACCAAAGAGCTGAGGCTGGAATAGGGAAACGCGACCCGGCGAGGTCTACGGATTCAAGGTTAAACCCGGAGAGGTCATGAATTTAATAATATGGTCATGAACGGGATATGGACTTCGGATATCGGATTTGAGGCTATTCAAAACACACCTTCCAATAGCAAGGCATGTTTTGAGGGGCAAAGTGTTAACCCGCCTTTTGGCAGGGCTGTAGGCAGGCGGATTTAACTAAGTCGACTTCATGATTATCGAGGCAGGAACATGATGGATTCGGTTTAAAAGGATGAAGTTCACCTGGATATGTCGTTCGGTCGAGAAATGGAGAAGTTGCATGGCTCGGTCTGGATACTCTAGATCGCTCGGCATTGAGGTGACAACAAGGTGGCTCGGCATTGGACATCGCTCGGCATCAAACCTCGCTCGGCATCGGACATCGCTCGGCATCGAACCTCGCTCGACATCGAACCTCGCTCGGCATCATACCTCGCTCGGCATCGGACATCGCTTGGCATCGAACCTCGCTCGGCATCGGACATCGCTCGACATCGGACCTCGCTCGGCATCGGACATCGCTCGGCATCGGACCTCGCTCGTCATCGGACATCGCTCCACATCGAACCTCGCTCGGCATCGGACCTCGTTCGGCATTTGTGGTTCGGCCTGGGATTCACGGGTCTTTCGGCATTAGTGGATTGGCATGGGCCGTTCGGCCTAGGTAGGTCGGTCATCTGGATTCGGTTGACTGGTTTGAACTCAAGAATGAGGAAGTGGGTTCGGCATTGGGCTACTTCAAGTCTTAGCACGAGTTACTTCGAGTCTCTTCCGGGATGAAACTGGGTCGGCTTGCTTAGATTTTAGGTTCGGTCACAATGATGATTCTGGTTCGGTAATGGCCTTGATGGGCCCGGATTGCTCAAGAGACCCAACTACTTGGATTTGCCTATAAATACAGCATGTGGGGGTTCAGAAAAGGGATCTTCTTTTTGCTCTCCGACTTTCTATTTCCTAAGGCTAGGACTACTCTGCCATTTTGTAACTGTAACCGATTATTACAGTAATAAAAAGGAAATTTCTGGAGTGGACGTAGGCCGAAGTCAGCCGAACCACTATAAAATCTGTTGCGCTTTACTGCTTTCATTTCAATTTTTACCGTTCTTCATATTTATACTCTTTACATATACTTCATCTGTGAGCTGTGACTGTTATTTGGTGCTTTCATCTGGATTTGGGTGTTAGTGACCAATTTTGGCGCTAACAAATATAATTTCACCATTATTAGTTATAAATTAATATGGGTTATTTTAATTATTAAAACCATTATTTGAATATTTAAAATTAATTAAATATTCAAAAATCAAAGCGATAAAATTCCGATTCATTATAATGTGTGTGTGTATTAGTATAGGTAGGGAAGCTTGTTCCTTATATGGCCACACTACGACATTGCGGGACTGCGTAAACGCTATTTAGCTAGCAGGGGTTGCTATTCGACCGTGGGCGATTCTATCGTAAATTTGCACTCGTAGGAGGTTCTACAGTAGATGCACAACACTGATGGCGATGCCAAATGAAGTGTGTGTGGCCCAGCACCAACGGGACTTCCTTGGTATTCATGGTGACACGATGTGATATTGTGTTGTTTTTGGATCTCAACATGGTGCGAAAAAGGCATTACGTTACCATTGAGACGTGGACATAAATAAAGATGATAAGACACTTTGGCAAGTCAGCATTGGGGGCCTTTCCTCAATTTGTAACTGAGACACGTAGTCGTAGTTGTGGAAAATTTAATCCCATGTAGAAATTATGGGGAAACCTATGTTAGAATAGTTTCATACAGTCGTAGTTACAGGGAACGTAGACCCATGGTAGAAATTATATGGAAACCTATGTGTAATAGTTCTAGCAACTATTAGCCTAAGTTGTCTTGAGGTTCAATTGGTTGTTTAACATTTAGCACGAGCATGCATAAGTTGTTAATGTAGATGTGTGTTGAGTTAAACCCCTTAAGTGAAGAAAACAAGTAATTCATGGACAGTTGTAGGACATTCAAGGTGACAAAGAGCATTACGGAAGTCAATTGCATGTGATCACCATATATTAGTGATGTACTCATTCATCAAACTTTTGTCTGGCCTACCCTTTTTCCTTCTTTGTAACAAGCCGCAAATCCGCACAATTCAAGTTGACAATAAACCAGACATGTCCAACCCAAATTGAACAAAATGATGGATAGTTATGGGAAAGAAAGAAGAAAGAAGAAGTGGAGAGAAGAAGAAGGCAAAAAGAAACTAAAACAACACATAATCTCACAATCACAGCGGAACAATATATAATATAATATCAATGGTCTTTAGAAATGGGAAAATTTTATATACATACAGCCAACAGAGTACAACCACTAATCACAATCAACGGCATGGACAGTTAGAACAACCCATCCTAACAATTGTTGATAATTAAAATAACCAATGCAGTGGAAAATAAACATACACGTGAATACGACTTAAAGACCTCCAACCCATCTCCTGAGCTCCAATGCATCCAAAGCAGTCTACAAATATGCTCTGTCTGACATGAGCATTATAGTAAAATAACACCAGAGTCAATCTGGAAAAACAACATAAGAAAACACACCCAACTGGATTTTAAAGTTATAAAAATCTTTGAAATCAAAAGTATCTCACATGACCACGCATCACATAAACACGAACGGGTTTTTACCTTCCGATAACCAAAATATTTTCTATAGAAAGTCTGTTTGTATTATAATAATGTCTAGGGGTTAAAGTAAAATATGAATATAACCAAAATGCTTGCATCTCACGTTTCAGCATAGTTGGGCACAACTAAGTCCGTACGGCGCTTATTGAAAAATGGATTCTATACAATGACTGGCCTACTGGGGTACCGCCCGTCACAATGCATCTCTAGATAAAATAACACTGAGGACCTCGCTTGGATCCCCTGCCAACACTGGACTGGCCTACCCCTTACTGAATAGTACCGAATATGATCACCCCTCCATTAATAAGCCCCGAAGCATACAAATAAGAGAAATATCGACTCTGGATAGGGATGATCATACCCTAATTGGGAGCGACCCAATTAACCCTGCTGCATCTCCCATGTTTTAGTCATCCCGGTTGATGAGGCTTGAGGCTACGTTTTACCTTTTATATAGTACTTCCCACTTGGACTGCTAGCACTGCCCTCTAGGCAACAATGCAACGCCAGCATTCATCCATACAAGTTCGTTTCGGGACTTAACAAAACGCTTAAGAGCCCCGCCTTCGATTCCATCATCTTCAAGGTATCTTCACTTCGAAACGCTTGAGTTGGGTCAAAGTGGTTTTCGAATAACATATATGATCCTGGTCTCTTCGAAACAACTTTCGATAACTTTCGGTAAACTCAACCCCGGTTCTTTTGGAAATAAATAGTCAAAATTAAGAGCAAAGATCACCTCATAATCGTTAGTAGACGGATTTCCTTATCATTTTCCTAGGAGAATGAAACGAGATTTATACGCACAGTACAACATGATCGGAGATGACTATGCCATATAACTCACGTGGTTCTCCTAAATATTTCCAAAGTTACATTTGGGTCCATATCTGATAATCGGTAACAGAACTATCAACAAACACACATCCAAATCAGGGATTTATTTTAAACGGGAAAACCAACATTGGTTAAGCACATAAACAACCATTAGCCTCTTTAATTAATCTTTTCATAATTGAAAATCGCTTGTAAATACTTGTATAAAAATATATTTACAAAGATATATCCACAATCCTATATTTTCATTACTTAGAAATATATATATATATATATCTTAATGCTATAAGTATACCCACAAAACCGAGAAAGATTTCTTTTCTATATAATTAAAAAATCATTCAAAAATCCCTTATAAATCTAAAAAATAATTTATAAAACCATTTTATAAATCTCTGAAACCGTTTATAACCCCATAAAACCAATTATAAAACTCCTTTTATAAATCTGCAAACCTATTTCTAAAATTCTTTTATAAATATCCAAGACCATTTATAAAACTCTTTTTACCCTTTTACAATCTTCCTTTGAGTTTTCCGAACCATGTTATAAGATTTCTCTTATAAAACCCATATCTGTTTATAACCCAATTTATAAATCTCGAAAACATTTATAAATATATTCTAATCATTTACTTAAAAACAATACTATAATAGTAAACATTATAAATAAATGAATATTAACTTTAAAACATTTTAAAATAATAATTAATAAATTCAAAAACATCATGAATAAAACAAAAATAATTCATCTTCAACATTTTTATAAACACTGATAATTGATTTCCAAAACTTTACTGATAAATAATTATAATTAATTTCAAACAATATTAATAATTTAAATAATTAACTTTTCAGAATATTAAAATATTGATAAAGCACTTTAAAACAATATTAATATAAATAAACAACTTTTAAAACATAATTATATTCCCTTGATAAAAATCCATACTTAATTCCAACATGATCGTTTCCATATTTATAAAACTATATTTATAAATCTCCTTCCCTTTTATAAAACTTCCTTTCATAAAATCCCTTTATTTATGAACTCCATTTATATATCTATTTCCTTTATAAATCCCACTTATTCATAAATCCCATTTAAAAACATCAATCACCATATGTTTTTAACGTTGCCCCCAGATGGATAAATTCCATTTATAAATTCCTTTCTATTTATAAAATATCGTTTAAAATTCCCAAATTTACCCTCAAGCTTCAATTTCCAAAATAGAATAAACTATTTTCTAAAACATCATTCCACAACTTATAATAAATCCACCGTTTGATTTATTTCTCCAATCTATTAAAGGATAATAGTTTCCTTTTAATTTATAAAACACCATTTATAAATCTATCCCTTTATAAATAAAATACGATTTTACATATATTCTCCTTATTTGTAAAATGTCACTTTATACATTATCACCTTTATAAATTTCCATATCCATAAATAAATCTTAATATTTGTATATCTTATATACACATCACTTTATATAAACTGGCTAACAAATATTTATACCGAATATTTCCATCTTCTTTTTTAAACCATATTCCTTTAGTATAAAACATGGACTTATTTTTAAGATTTTAAAAATCTTTATTCACAGTTTAAAATTTCTATTTCAAATATTTTATAAAAATATAAATTATAATTTCTAAAAATCATAATTTTTACTTTAAATAAATTTATTTTTTTATAAAAAATTCAAGAATAATTATTAAAAACATATATAACTTCCAAAATCATTATTTTATAGTATTTTAAAATACCAAAAATAAAGCTTAGTGCTACCTAAGCACTAAATAGGAAAAATCATCCATGACATCAATTTTGGCATCCAACATATCATATATCAAATTATATGAAAGATAAAATCAACAGTGTGAGGAATCCTATTGGATCCCTCCAACATGTCCCCCATCACATATAGTATATAATCAAATAATATAAAAATCAACAGGATCGTATACAAAGTGTCATCCGCTCTTACATTAGAATATAATAGGGTCCCATCCGCTCTAGGGGCAGGAATATATCCAAACCAACTAATAAAATAGTAAATCATCCAAACATCCAACCAACAATTTTTTCAACTATATAATACTACTAGTTAACCAAAAAGGTAATTTTTACGCACCTTGATTCCAGTTGTCGCCAAAGCACTCCAGTTCAAATTAAAATTGAATAGATGTTTAATTTTAACCCAAATTCCTACTAGCTCTGAACCCCTTCAATACTCTATAATGTAGATTTCGTCGATACGATCGCAATGCAACTTGTTGCGTTCAATTTGGACCTCGTATAAAAAATTTATGAATTAAGTAACTGTTGAAAAAAATTAAACTATAATTATCCTTTAATTAATAAATATTTAAATTTAATTACCCTTCTCCCTCCCAACTTTTGTTCGTTCCCAGAAACAATCGACCATGACTTCAAACCATCGTCACGCCTCCATACCTTCGCCGTCAACCACGCGACCACCACCCAACCACGCGCTGACCTTGCCTCCGCTACCCCCACCCACGTGTGACCTCCAATCTCCGCCATTGAGGAGTAATCGGAAAAAGACTGCCACTGACTTCGTAGGCGAATTGTCACTGCCTCTGTTTGTACCAAAAATGGGCACAACACTCTTCGGGAGTTATTTGAAGAGATAAAATGAAGAATATAAATGTAAAACAGAGATTATCTAACAAAAACTCCAACAAACAAGAACGTAAAATGCAAAGACAAGCAATTTAGAGTGGTTCGGCGTAGTGCATACGTCCACTATGAAGTTTTGATGATTTTATTGATTCTCCTTCGATGATTACAAGCAGTTACAGCGAACAACAGTGAATTACAGTTTAGAATTCGAATTCAACAGTAGGAATAAGATGCAAATCTCAATCCGGCAGAGTCTGGACGCTTCAGAATCAAAAGATCCCCTTTTCTGTATACTCTGGGCTCTATTTATAGGCGTAGGAGGCTGAGATTCCGCTCAAACTTCGGGAGACTTGGCCTAGCACGTGAGAAGACCCACGAGAGCATTTCCAGAAAGTTTCTCCTCGATCGGCGATCGATACGAATCCATTTCGTATCGATCAAGATGATGTCCAATTAACCTGAAATTTGGCAGGGACATTCTTCAGTGTGTATGCAAGCTTCCCTGAAAATCTCATTGGATTTGGATCAGTGGATTGCGAGATATCGTTGATACAAAATGGCATTCATCGCTGGCTGTTCCGTTCGACTCCATGACTTCGAGTCGATCCCATCGTGTCGATCACTGCACGTGCTTTTGAGATGATGTGGCGCGTGCACTTCGTTTCGATCCAGCATTTCCTCCGCGTTGACCGCTTCGACTCCATGTATCTCGCCTCGTTTGCTTCGATGGACTACACGTCACCTTAGTTAGTTGACTTGTTGGATACGAATAAGTCAATGGGCATGGATTCGAAGTGAGGTCCTCTGATGGATACGAAGAGCGCTGGTCCGATGGACACGAAGTAGACACTAGCTGATGGTTGCGAGACACGTCAGCCATTGATGGACACGAATCTGACCAATGCAAACTCGATGGGTTCGAACATTGCCAACCTGATCGTTACGAAGCCATGGGGACTTGCCGATGCGAAGCGGATGATGGACACGAGCTGGATGGATATGAAGCAGACACTCGGCCAATCGAATCGAGTTATACGAATTATCGATGGACATGAAATCCATCGATACGAACTTGATGGATTCGAAACATGGCCACCTTTATCTATACGAAACAGTGTTCCCTAATGGATACGAAAAACACATCATTGATGGATACGAAAACATGCTTTTCCCTCCAACTCGTATCCATCATAATTTGAGCATATGAACTCAGATTGTCTTGAAGCTTGGAACGTTGGCTTCCTTTGCTCTCCTAGTCATGTCTCATCATTTGTAGCTCGATCCGGACTTAGACAAACTTCATCGATATTCATGACAAGCGATATTTGGAATCCAATCAATTTCTTGGTGTCCTGGCCTTGCCAAAAGGCGGGATAACATTTGCCCCCCAAAGTACGTCTTGTGAAAACATGACGTGCTTTGAAAAGCTGCAAGTTCGCGAGTCGTTGCCAGTTTAGCTCGTTATTGAATTTTGCCTTGATTCTCTCCCGAACTGATTTGAAATCTGAGTTGAAACGAAATTTGATGGTTGTTTTTGACTATCCTCTTGTATTGATCCTCTCATGAATCGATGCAAAAAGTTGGAAAGTATTTTTTCGTATCGAATTTTTTCGTATCGATGCGGGCTGAATTGATGGATACGAAATGATTATCCGTATCGATGGATTCTGACAGATACGAATATTGTGTTCGTATCGATAAACCTGCTCTGTTGTGAATCGATGGCTCATAAAACGGATGCTTCGATTCGATGGAATCCATCATCTTCAGGCGGCTTCTCTGTGCGCTTCGAATCGATGAAGTCTAATGGATTCGAAACGAGCCTTCGTTTCGATGCACTATTTGACTGGTTGCGACTGGTCAGGTTGACTGGGAGTCGAATCGACTCGGTTCTACCTTAGGCTCCATATAAATACCTGGGACTTCATCATTTTTTACTTTTTTACCTTCTATTTTTTACTGTAACGACCCCAGATTTTAATTTAATTTAAATTAATAATTTGTAGAATTTTTGAATTAAAATTGTATAATTTATTATACATGGAAGCGAGTTTCCCCGATTCAAAATAAATTCAGTATAAATCGTTTAAATTTAAATTTTTGTATATGAATTTAAATCGTGAAGAAATGGTTTAGAAATAGAAATAAATAAATAAAAGATGAACTATAAAAATAAAACAAGACAAAGACAAAATAAAATACATACAAAAACATAACAAAATAAACTAAACAAAGTTGACGGGCAAGTAAGGTAGGTATGGAGACATATATCTTGGCATTGAATGCTAGCCATACTTTGGTCATTCGAAAATATACAAATGTGCTTTCAGCCTCCATAAGCAAGGACATCTCTGGTATATTGTACAAGATAATGTCATGATCTTGTTGAATAAAATATATCACCTGTACAAAATTAGTACATCACCCAGTAAAACTCTTATATATCAACTTCTTATCTCCATTTTGTTCATTTGGAAAAAGAAAAGAAAAACTGAGCAACCTCTAAAATGAATACCATCTCAACTTTAAAACAAAACATCTCAACTAATCAAAACAAAGTAAACCACTTCTGTTCAAATTCAAACCTGGAAGTTCAAGTTCAAACTCAAAGCAAAGTTCAAAATCAAATTTGAAAGCTAGTAGATCAACTTCAAAACCAAGCAAGAAGATTTAAAAAAAGAAATCAGGCTTAGTTTTTTCAAAATCAAGAAATCTGCTCTGTTCAAAAATTCTTTCAGGTGAGCAACTTTGTTTTTCTAGACTTCTTTGTTTTGACCAAGTAAGTAAACATTTAACTTTAAAATTTAAGTTAATGAATGCTGGAATCGATGCTTGAATGATTAGGAGAGTTTAGTGTTTGGTTTGCTTGCAAATATCTTGAGTATATGATTGGATTTTGGCCTGTGCATGTTGATCTCTGCAAGAATGTGATCCCTGTTTTAGTTTTAGGAAAACAAAAGTAAACCTGTCAACTTTTCTTCTTTCCCTCTGTCACTAATTGGTCTGTATGTTAAATTATGTATGGTCATGCTTTATGTTACAGTTAACAAGTAGGGATTTTTGTGTTTAAGCTTGCATCATGTTCCAGTAACAACTCAAAGCAAGTTTTGCAATTTTTCTTTTACTGAAAAACATAACTATTTTAAGTATCAGGTTTAACAAAGTGAACCATTTCAAAAATCCAAATCTTCCCTCCTTCATTCTTTCTGAAAGTAAATTAAAACAAGTTGAAGTTTTTGTTTAAACTTATATTATGTTTTCTTTTTAGGAACGAATTAGGCAAGTTTTGGAATTTTCATGAAAACACAGCTACCATTCAAAATTTGCAGGATTTTGAACCTCACGAATTTTACATTCAGTAATATCATTTGAATCCCCTCTCCAAATAATGATTTTTGAAACAAAAATCCAAATTTTTCATTTGCTTTTCACTGGAACATTTGAGATAAGCTGAAAAATGGAGTTTTATCAAAATCTGGTGATCTAAGAAATTATAAGCCTCGAATTCGTTGTGGCTGCGAGAATTGATGCTCGAAATCATTAGAAAAATATTAGGTGATTTTTCTATTGACCGTGGCGGCCGGAGGAGGAGGAAGTAGGGTTTAGGGGATGTTTTGTTGATATGGGTTGTCGAGGTGATCTTGGTGACATAGGAGCGTTAGGAGCTGATCGCTAGGTAGGGGATTTGATCGACAGGATGTGGCGCAGCTGTGGGATGGACGGGGTGTATCCCAGAGGTCGGAAGTGATGGACAGAGGCGATTTCCTGATGTGAGAATGGGTTCTAGTTCGATCGCGATGCCCATTTTTGATTTGCCGGCGTTGACGTTGATCTGGGTTAACAAGGATGATGGGGTAGTTGATTTCGATTTGTAGATGGCATAGAAGAGGATCAACGATAATCGGAATGACGTGCATGGTGCACGGGTGCGTATCTGAATTTTTTTAGTGGGAAGAAGAGGGAGACAACTCGAAGTGGTTAGGGGTTGTTCCAGTTTGTACTTAGAAGAAGGCAACTCAGATATTTGCTCAGGTTCGAGCACGTGAAATCAATGGATTGTCTCGAAGGGAATTTATAAAAACGTGAAAGCTCGGGGGAGATGGAGGGAAACTCGAAGCGTTAGTCGAGCAAAACCTGGGAAGATCTTGGGTTACTTCAGAAGGGGTTAAGATTTATAAATTTAAAGTTAAAAATATTAAACAATTTTATTTGTTAACAAAGAACTTAATGTATAACTATTTTTTGAGTCGAGAACTCAATACAAGTTTAATTATTTTAAAATCTTAATTAATGTTTAATTAAGTAGATAAAGTAAGTTAAGTATTTAATTAATTAACATTAACGTTTTTTGTAGTTAATAATAATTGGTTTCCAAAGTTTAAAGAAGATAAGATAAATTATTATTATTGATTGTTAAAAAAGGTGATTAAGGAATGATAATTAATTGAGGAATAATTAATTAAAGTAATTAATTGAGGATAATTAATTAAATGGTAATTAATTAAGGATAATTAAGTAAAGATAATTAATTAATATGATTTATTAATTAAGGTGATAAATTTGAGGATAATTAATTGATTAAAGGTTAATTAATTAAAATGGTTTATAATTAGTTAATTAACCAGGATTAGTAATTCATAAGAAATTAATCTGATTTGAATTAATCAGACAATTAACTGACCTTACCTATGGATATTTGGATTCTATTGGATGATTTGATTGTTTGATATCCCTGATATATGATGCTTTGTGATACATCCTGATTTACGTTGTGATCTGTAATTTACTTATCTGTGATATATCTCTGTGATCTGTGAATGAAGATGAGCGTTATAGTTTATATCGCTTATCAACTATATTCTGTATTCTGATCTGTGATGATTGTATGATGTTGCACTATTGTGTTAAACCCCTAGACTACACTTTTACACACACAAATATGGATTTCATGAGGAAATCAGTTAAGTCGTAGATAATTTAAATTTGATGTTTTTTTTGAAATTGAAATTTTAATTTCAATTGATTTTGAAATTGAAAATTTGGGTTTAAAGTGAAAAGCTTTTGAAATGGGATTTCAAAGACAAAAGTTATTTTTAACTTAATCGAGTTTTGAAAATTTAAATAATTTGATTTAAATTTGAATTCAAGTTTGAAATTGAATCCTATGACTTGAAACTAGGGATTAAAGGTGGTATAAATGTGTTTGTATGAATTTAAACCATTTTAAAAGTAAAATTTTGGGAATTTGAATTTAACCCAAAGACTTTAACTCGTATAAATGAATCAGATTTCCAAAATGAAAACCGTTTGTTTTAAAAGAATAAAAGCTTTCAGATAAGAAATGAAATTCTAGGTTAATTAAAGGAATTTCAAGATTGAATTGAAAATGTTTTTTTCCAAGTTATGAATGAATTCTTTTTGAAAGCTATGAATTGAATCTGTTATTTTTAACAGATTTAAAAATGATGATTTGTTTAAACCATTTGAAATGGAATTGTTCTGAAGCTATAAGTTAAATCTTTGTTTTAAAAATTTAACGAGTTAATCAAATTGAAATGGAAATTGATTTGGAAAATCTGCAAATGAATTTTTGTGAAACTGGGTGAACTTTGTGAAATAAATCTTTTTGTTTAAAAGATTTGAAATGGTAATCGATTTAAACCATTTAAAAAGAAGTTGAATTATTAAGTTGTGACTTAATTGAAATCTCAATATCCATATATTTTTAAATATTGCGCTCACTATTCGGGTTAGCCAGGAAAAGAACTTTGTGTCATATAACCCATCCCGAATAGTGATACGTCGTATATGGATGGCATTTGAAGACCGGTGGTGAAGACCGGATATTTTCGAAAATGAAAGGACAACCTGTCGAATGTCTCTGCACCGAGTTGCTCCGGTATAGAGATTTATATCACTTTTTTGTGATGGGAAGTCCGGACGTGATTAGAAAATTATCCGGATTTGCAAGGACTTCTTTGGAAGTGCCTTCGGTTTTGTTCGATCCCGGAACAGACTTGTATGGATTGTATGTTTGACATTACAAATTGAGATATGATTTCTTTCAAATACATTTCTGTTGGTGGCAGAGAATTTATTCTCTTAGCTTAACACCCTTCTCTGAGACGTACGAGCTCAGAGGTTATGTAGTTGAAATTTATCAGCGATATATTCCCAATTTGGTAATGTGGCATGCTGAGTGTTGCTGTTTGATGATCAGTGTTTGATCATTTGTGATATGATCATTTGTTCGATCATTTATCTTTGTGATCAGAGGTTAATCATCTGTTGACCCAAAGCATGGCTTTGTGACAAAGCGTAGCTTTGTTGACGACACTTCGTCAGGGCCTCACAACCCGGAAATGGTCGAAACAGGAATGTTGCGGCAAGGTTATGAGGGTCGCGCCCTTTAGGGTATGTCATTTCCTTCTGGAAAGGGGTGGTATCATGGTATGGAGCCCAGATACTTATTCATGTGGACACACTTTATTTATTATATGTGATATTGGTTACCGAGCGCTCGGATAAAGGTCCCAAAGGACCGGGAGGTGGCATATTCGTGAGTTACCTGTTATTGGGGTAACCCGGCCTTGTTGGCAGAGAGCAGTTTGTCTCTCGGAGCGTCCCGCCAGAGGCGTTTCTTTCGTGGACTAGGAAGTTCCTTAGCCTGACCATTTGTTGGAAAATCCAAAGAAACAATACGAACCTTGTACGGTATTAGTTGTAGAACCTTCCATTTACTTATGGTGGCGCCCCACTGTTTAGATGGTAGCTATAGTAGGCATACGATACTGGTCGTATGTTGGCTAAAATTAATATTATATCTTCGAAATGTTTTCTGCACTATGCACTAATAATAATAATCCAATGATTTTGCGTAGTAAGCATGTTTGACTATCATAAGAAGAAATCTCCTCCAATTCTGCGTTTGCATTGTGTGTGTGGCGGGAGGTCTTATGGTAGTTTCATTTTCCAAAAGCATTGCGAAGTGACTTTAAAATTCTCTGCTATTTGTTTTTAAAGATAAACTGTTTTTGTTGCTCACACCAGTCCCATGACTGATCCGGAGTTTATTGTTCCTTTCCTAAACTCTGGGTGCCCACTTTTTTCCACACGGGCAGTCTAGAGTTGGGTTTCTCTGATCTTCAGGTTGAGTAGATTATCTGGAGCTAGTTCAGTTCTTGGAGATTCATGGACTGATGTTGCTTATCTTGGAGCATTCTATTGGAGATATTCTATCCGCTGCTAATGTTATTGTTTTCTTTTCCGCTGCTATTTCTTGTATCATATCTCTGATGTATATTGATATTCATTGTATCACTTTGTTGTATCAGATATTGTATCAGATATTGTATATCAATGTGTTATTCATTTCTTCCGCCGTGTTATTTACTTAACTATGTTATAAGCTCCGGCGACTCGGATTTGAACGGTCGAATCTATGGCATTCGAGTACGATGTAAAGTATGGATGTCGATTTTCGAGTGGGCAAAATTTGCTTCGTTACATTTGGTATCAGAGCTAAGGTAAAACTTTTGCTCAGGAGTATAACACGTTAAGTAGCTCATTAGAGATAGAATGAAGTAAACTCTAGAATGAGTGTATCTCTAAGATATCTGTTTAAACGTCTCAGTAAATTCTCTTGCTATCCACTGATAGTGAGTATGAGTACAAGAAGAGAACGAGATAGGGGACAGGGAAGTACGACTATAAATGGTCAATATCCTGCAACAGTGGAAACATCTTTCTCTATCATTTTCCTTTGATTCGTTTCCAATATTCTTTTGATCGCTTCATGACAGCTCCAAGAAGAAGTTTCAGTATGATGATGGCTCTACGAATCGTTGTAGAAAATCCTTACTTTGTATTTTCATCGGTTTCTTATCATCTTTTCGTTTTTAAACTTTAATGAATTTGAAATTGGAAGTTTTAATTTGAGTTAAATTGATTAAAAGAATATGAAGGATAAATTGAATTGTATCGATAAAACGATTTTGTTTGAAACCAAATTTTGAAATACTATTGTAATTTCTTGTGAATACCAAAGTCCGAAGAGGGACAAATTGGTATGTATTCTGAGATATTCCGACTCGAGTTTGGAATTCATATCTTAAGTTTGAGGAATTATAGGAGATCGAATCTGGCTATCTCTGTGTTATTTTCGTGCCTGCGAATTTCGAGGATGAAATTCTTTTAAGGGGGGAAGTTTGTAACGACCCCAGATTTTAATTTAATTTAAATTAATAATTTGTAGAATTTTTGAATTAAAATTGTATAATTTATTATACATGGAAGCGAGTTTCCCCGATTCAAAATAAATTCAGTATAAATCGTTTAAATTTAAATTTTTGTATATGAATTTAAATCGTGAAGAAATGGTTTAGAAATAGAAATAAATAAATAAAAGATGAACTATAAAAATAAAACAAGACAAAGACAAAATAAAATACATACAAAAACATAACAAAATAAACTAAACAAAGTTGACGGGCAAGTAAGGTAGGTATGGAGACATATATCTTGGCATTGAATGCTAGCCATACTTTGGTCATTCGAAAATATACAAATGTGCTTTCAGCCTCCATAAGCAAGGACATCTCTGGTATATTGTACAAGATAATGTCATGATCTTGTTGAATAAAATATATCACCTGTACAAAATTAGTACATCACCCAGTAAAACTCTTATATATCAACTTCTTATCTCCATTTTGTTCATTTGGAAAAAGAAAAGAAAAACTGAGCAACCTCTAAAATGAATACCATCTCAACTTTAAAACAAAACATCTCAACTAATCAAAACAAAGTAAACCACTTCTGTTCAAATTCAAACCTGGAAGTTCAAGTTCAAACTCAAAGCAAAGTTCAAAATCAAATTTGAAAGCTAGTAGATCAACTTCAAAACCAAGCAAGAAGATTTAAAAAAAGAAATCAGGCTTAGTTTTTTCAAAATCAAGAAATCTGCTCTGTTCAAAAATTCTTTCAGGTGAGCAACTTTGTTTTTCTAGACTTCTTTGTTTTGACCAAGTAAGTAAACATTTAACTTTAAAATTTAAGTTAATGAATGCTGGAATCGATGCTTGAATGATTAGGAGAGTTTAGTGTTTGGTTTGCTTGCAAATATCTTGAGTATATGATTGGATTTTGGCCTGTGCATGTTGATCTCTGCAAGAATGTGATCCCTGTTTTAGTTTTAGGAAAACAAAAGTAAACCTGTCAACTTTTCTTCTTTCCCTCTGTCACTAATTGGTCTGTATGTTAAATTATGTATGGTCATGCTTTATGTTACAGTTAACAAGTAGGGATTTTTGTGTTTAAGCTTGCATCATGTTCCAGTAACAACTCAAAGCAAGTTTTGCAATTTTTCTTTTACTGAAAAACATAACTATTTTAAGTATCAGGTTTAACAAAGTGAACCATTTCAAAAATCCAAATCTTCCCTCCTTCATTCTTTCTGAAAGTAAATTAAAACAAGTTGAAGTTTTTGTTTAAACTTATATTATGTTTTCTTTTTAGAAATGAATTAGGCAAGTTTTGGAATTTTCATGAAAACACAGCTACCATTCAAAATTTGCAGGATTTCGAACCTCACGAATTTTACATTCAGTAATATCATTTGAATCACCTCTCCAAATAATGATTTTTGAAACAAAAATCCAAATTTTTCATTTTCTTTTCACTGGAACATTTGAGATAAGCTAAAAAATGGAGTTTTATCAAAATCCGGTGATCTAAGAAATTCTAAGCCTCGAATTCGTTGTGGCTTCGAGAATTGATGCTCGAAATCATTAGAAAAATATTAGGTAATTTTTTTGTTGACCGTGGCGGCCGGAGGAGGAGGAAGTAGGGTTTAGGGGATGTTTTGTTGATATGGGTTGTCAAGGTGATCTTGGTGACATAGGAGCGTAAGGAGCTGATCGCTAGGTAGGGGATTTGATCGTTAGGATGTGGCGCAGCTGTGGGATGGACGGGGTGTATCCCAGAGGTCGGAAGTGATGGACAGAGGCGATTTCCTGATGTGAGAATGGGTTCTAGTTCGATCACGATACCCATTTTTGATTTGCCGGTGTTGACGTTGATCTGGGTTAACAAGGATGATGGGGTAGTTGATTTCGATTTGTAGATGGCATAGAAGAGGATCAACGATAATCGGAATGACGTGCATGGTGCACGGTGATTGTGCGTATCTGAATTTGTTTAGTGGGAAGAAGAGGGAGACAACTCGAAGTGGTTAGGGGTTGTTCCAGTTTGTACTTAGAAGAAGGCGACTCAGATATTTGCTCGGGTTCGAGCATGTGAAATCAATGGATTGTCTCGAAGGAAATTTATAAAAACGTGAAAGCTCGGGGGAGATGGAGGGAAACTCGAAGCGTTAGTCGAGCGAAACCTGGGAAGATCTCGGGTTACTTCAGAAGGGGTTAAGATTTATAAATTTAAAGTTAAAAATATTAAACAAATTTATTTGTTAACAAAGAACTTAATGTTTAACTATTTTTGAGTTGAGAACACAATACAAGTTTAATTATTTTAAAATGTTTTAAAATCTTAATTAATGTTTAATTAAGTAGATAAAGTAAGTTAGGTATTTAATTAATTAACATTAACGTTTTTTGTAGTTAATAATAATTGGTTTCCAAAGTTTAAAGAAGATAAGATAAATTATTATTATTGATTGTTAAAAAAGGTGATTAAGGAATGATAATTAATTAAGGAATAATTAATTAAAGTAATTAATTGAGGATAATTAATTAAATGGTAATTAATTAAGGATAATTAAGTAAAGATAATTAATTAATATGATTTATTAATTAAGGTGATAAATTTGAGGAAAATTAATTGATTAAAGGTTAATTAATTAAAATGGTTTATAATTAGTTAATGTTAATTAACCAGGATTAGTAATTCATAAGAAATTAATCTGATTTGAATTAATCAGACAATTAACTGACCTTACCTATGGATATTTGGATTCTATTGGATGATTTGATTGTTTGGTATCCCTGATATATGATGCTTTGTGATACATCCTGATTTATGTTGTGATCTGTAATTTACTTATCTATGATATATCTCTGTGATCTGTGAATGAAGATGAGCGTTATAGTTTATATCGCTTATCAACTATATTCTGTATTCTGATCGGTGATGATTGTATGATGTTGCACTATTGTGTTAAACCCCTGGACTATAATTATCAACTATATTTCAGTAAGTCATAGATAATTTAAATTTGATGTTGTTTTTGAAATTGAAATTTTAATTTCAATTGATTTTGAAATTGAAAATTTGGGTTTAAAGTGAAAAGCTTTTGAAATGGGATTTCAGAGATAAAAGTTATTTTTAACTTAATCGAGTTTTGAAAATTTAAATAATTTGATTTAAATTTGAATTCAAGTTTGAAATTGAATCCTATGACTTGAAACTAGGGATTAAAGGTAATATAAATGTGTTTGTATGAATTTAAACCATTTTAAAAGTAAAATTTTAGGAATTTGAATTTAACCCAAAGACTTTAACTCGTATAAATGAATCAGATTTCCAAAATGAAAACTATTTGTTTTAAAAGAATAAAATCTTTCAGATAAGAAATGAAATTCCAGGTTAATTAAAGGAATTTCAAGATTGAATTGAAAATGTTTTTTTTCCAAGTTATGAATGAATTCTTTTTGAAAGCTAGGAATTGAATCTGTTATTTTTAACAGATTTAAAAATGATGATTTGTTTAAACCATTTGAAATGGAATTGTTTTGAAGCTATAAGTTAAATCTTTGTTTTAAAGATTTAACGAGTTAATCAAATTGAAATGGAAATTGATTTGGAAAATTTGTAAATGAATTTTTGTGAAACTGGGTGAACTTTGTGAAATAAATCTTTTTGTTTAAAAGATTTGAAATGGTAATCGATTTAAACCATTTAAAAAGAAGTTGAATTATTAAGTTGTGACTTAATTGAAATTCCAATATCCATATATTTTTAAATATTGCGCTCACTATTCGGGTTAGCCGGGAAAAGACCTTTGTGTCATATAACCCATCCCGAATAGTGATACGTCGTATATGGATGACATTTGAAGACCGGTGGTGAAGACCAGATATTTTCGAAAATGAAAGGACAACCTTTCGAATGTCTCTGCACCGAGTTGCTCTGGTATAGAGATTTATATCACTCTTTTTGTGATGGGAAGTCTGGACGTGATTAGAAAATTATCCGGATTTGCAAGGACTTCTTTGGAAGTGCCTTCGGTTTTGTTCGATCCCGGAACAGACTTGTATGGATTGTATGTCTGACATTACAAATTGAGATATAAAGCTGATTTCTTTCAAATACATTTCTGTTGGTGGCGGAGAATTTATTCTCTTAGCTTAACACCCTTCTCTGAGACGTACGAGCTCAGAGGTTATGTAGTTGAAATTTATCAGCGATATATTCCTAATTTGGTAATGTGGCATGCTGAGTGTTGCTGTTTGATGATCAGTGTTTGATCATTTGTGATATGATCATTTGTTTGATCATTTATCTTTGTGATCATAGGTTAATCATCTGTTGACCCAAAGCATGGCTTTGTGACAAATCGTAGCTTTGTGGACGAGACTTCGTCAGGGCCTCACAACCCGGAAATGGTCGAAACAGGAATGTTGCGGCAAGGTTATGAGGGTCGCGCCCTTTAGGGTATGTCATTTCCTTCTGGAAAAGGGTGGTATCATGGTATGGAGCCCAGATACTTATTCATGTGGACACACTTTATTTATTATATGTGATGTTGGTTACCGAGCGCTCGGATAAAGGTCCCAAAGGACCGGGAGGTGGCATATTCGTGAGTTACCTGTTATTGGGGTAACCCGGCCTTGTTGGCAGAGAGCAGTTTGTCTCTCGGAGCGTCCCGCCAGAGGCGTTTCTTTCGTGGACTAGGAAGTTCCTTAGCCTGACCATTTGTTGGAAAATCCAAAGAAACAATACGAACCTTGTACGGTATTAGTTGTAGAACCTGCCATTTACTTATGGTGGCGCCCCACTGTTTAGATGGTAGCTATAGTAGGCATACGATACTGGTCGTATGTTGGCTAAAATTAATATTATATCTTCGAAATGTTTTCTGCACTATGCACTAATAATAATAATCCAATGATTTTGCGTAGTAAGCATGTTTGACTATCATAAGAAGAAATCTCCTCCAATTCTGCGTTTGCATTGTGTGTGTGGCGGGAGGTCTTATGGTAGTTTCATTTTCCGAAAGCATTGCGAAGTGACTTTAAAATTCTCTACTATTTGTTTTTAAAGATAAACTGTTTTTGTTGCTCACACCAGTCCCATGACTGATCCGGAGTTTATTGTTCCTTTCCTAAACTCTGGGTGCCCACTATTTTCCACACGGGCAGTCTAGAGTTGGGTTTCTCAGATCTTCAGGTTGAGTAGATTATCTGGAGCTAGTTCAGTTCTTGGAGATTCATGGACTGACGTTGCTTATCTTGGAGCATTCTATTGGAGATATTCTATCCACTGCTGATGTTATTGTTTTCTTTTCCACTGCTATTTCTTGTATCATATCTCGGATGTATATTGATATTCATTGTATCACTTTGTTGTATCAGATATTTTATCAGATATTGTATATCAATGTATTATTCATTTCTTCCGCTGTGTTATTTACTTAACTGTGATATAAGCTCCGGCGACTCGGATTTGAACGGTCGAATCTACGGCATTCGAGTACGATGTAAAGTATGGATGTCGATTTTCGAGCGGGGAAAATTCGCTTCGTTACATTTACTGTTGCTCTCTGTTCTTTTTCTTTTTACTTTCGTACCGATAGTCTGAGAGAAAGAACTGCCTTCTTTTTTTTTCTAATCGAACCAAACCTTCGATCCTTTGAGCGTAATCACAAAAATCAGGTAATTAATGGATAGAATCATGTTAATAATGATGAAACTCGAGATCCCAATCATCCTTCTTGCATTTACGACCAGTTTTGATGAATTTGTGATCTGGACGAGAGGAAACGAGATTGGGGGAAGGAGTGTGGCCATGGAGTTGAGATCCTTTGGGGAAGAAGGAGATACGGAGGAAATCATCTTTGCCTCATATCGTGTTGACCTGAAATGGGATTATTCGAATCGATCCAAATAGCATACGTTCGTATCGGTAGGGGGACGAGAGCGACGATCGATGCGAAGCCATTGTTATCAGATCGATGCGAAATTGGCGAATTTGATCGATGCGAATCGATTTGCCTTCAATCGACACGATTCGTATCGATTCGAATTTGATTGATACGAAGCACTCTCATCCCAGCTTGACCGATACGAACGTATCGAGTCAAACCCGATCGACACGAAATACTCTCATTCCAGCTTGATCGATATGAGCGTATCTCCTATTCCGAGACGATCGATTGGAATGTATCGATTCGAACACAGCCGGGTCGTAATGCATGACTCCCCTGACTCGATACAAAAACGAAATGCAGCGATCGATTCCAACCTAAATTTTGACGAACTTAGAGAAATTTTGAACACCCAAATACTTGACTCCGACGAGCTTCTGCCTTGCATAACTGAACTTGATTACAGAATTATATACTTGACTGCCTTTCGAAGCTCGTCGATGGAACTGCTATTCAACAAAAACAAAAGGTATAAAGGAACTTTAACTTGAATCGATCGTTAGTATTCGGATGGCGCGGTTGCGACGGTCAGTAATGACGGTCACTTCTGGTCTGACTTTCAAAGTTTCATCTTTTGCATATTTCCTTTAATTCTGCAGAATTTGCTCAAATCATGCACAACACTTGCACTGCACAACTCATTCATACACTTTACACTGGGGAATGCACGGGCTTTTTATCATCTAATGATGGTTTCTCGTGAGTTAGCTAGTTATGGAACCGTCAAGTTTGCAGCAGCAAGAAACTCAGCATTTGACCCCTCCCAGACTTGTAATACCGGACATCGAGGCCGAAGTCATCGGTCCAGCCCCGGACGAGTTACCTGACGCATCTTTCATAAATAGTCCACCGGACTCTATTCCGTCCAATATCTCTGAAGATATGCTAGGGAGAATATGCTTAAGGCATGGCCTATCGTTGGACGATGTAATATTGCCGGGACCGGTCGACAGACCACATAATCCCCCGGAGGGATATACCGCATTTAACCGTCATGCATGCGCAGCCGGGACACTTCCTCTGTTTAACGAATATATAAGAGAAGTGTTGGCTTATCTGGGGATTGCTCCGTCTCGTTACACCCGAATGGATATGCTTCGCTCAATAGCTTGTTCATCGCATTTATGGAATACCTCCATCGACCTCCCCGTATGACCGATATAAGATACCTGTTCAACTTCAAAAGTCGAACCGACAGCCCATCTTTCACATTCTTGGAGTATGTAAAAAACTGCCAAGTGGTCACGGGGTCGTGGACTAGGCTAAGCTACTTCAAGTCGGAGTGGTTCTACGTCCGATGTCCTCCGGGATTTGCCAGAAGATGGCTGTTCAGACGTGAGTATCGTCTCTTTCCCAACTGGTTGACAAGGCAATTCATGAATGAAATTGAACTCATGTTTTATATTTCTTTTCTTCTAGCAATAATCCAGCGTGCTGAAGGCGGTTACTATAAAGAGATAGTCCGGGTCCTCCAAGAAATTCCAAGCGAAGAAAGGAATATGGAATTGCTGTTTACGGACCGGAATCTCAGAATTCTCGGGCTGATTGGGCGGAGGCAGAGCATAAGGCTTGATGGCGCTTTAAAGACTGTCTCCAGAGAAAGGGTCAAGCGGAAGAAACCCAAAGTCGTACTAATCGAGGAACCTGACTCCGAAAGAACTCATACTGATGAGGAGCCTTTGGTCGAGCCTACCGACGGGACCCCGGATTCCGATGAAAAAAGAAAAGGCAAGGCAGCGGCCTTTAAACAGGCTAAATCCGGGAGACGGAAGTTTTTGGTCTTAAACCGCCCTCCTTCAGGAGTTAAAATCTCGAAGGCGTCCTCTTTGCAAGCTGACAATCAATTCGAAGGGCTCGCTGACCTTCCAATTCCGGACCTTGCGTCCGCACAACAAGACGTTGAATTGGATGAATTACAGCATACCCTCGACGTTAGCGAGTCTCTTCCTACCAGCGTGATCGACACTTCTGGTTGGTTCGGGGGGTTACACATCCATACACTCTTCATGGCACAGCACAGTTCTCTAACTGTAAACATTATAACATAAACGGTTTCTGATCTTCCGTATTTTATTTTTCAGGTACGATGTCTGGACGAGGTTCTGTGCTGGGGAGTTTGCGCAATAAGCGCCGTTATTATGAGCCACGCAGGAGAGAGGGAGAGAGGGATTATGATTCAGGACACTCTGGTCAGGAGAGGTCTGATAGAGACAGGGGATACGTGGGCCGATCCCGATCTCACTCTCCTCCTCCCAGGACTTCCGTACCGCCCATGGTAGTAGTAGCCCGTCCTCCTGAAACTTCATGGCCTAAGCCGTCTTCTCAAGCTCCGAGGCCCGATCCTCCACGCGGGACTGAAATAGCCACCTCCTCAACTACTGCACCGGTCGCGACTGATCCGACCGGGGAAGGAGCACTTAAATTGGCACAGATGAGGAAGGAATTCCCCGATATATGTTTTGACGGTTACGTCTTTCCTCCACATCTGAAGAGAATTCCGCCATCAGCTGAAAACACTATCCATGATTATGTTGCGGACATATTTTTTCAGTATAAGGAGTGGGCAAGGGCCGCAAGGAAAGCGTCCAAAATAGCATTTGATCGAGCTGTTGCCATTGAAAAGCTTGAGAAGGATTTGGGTCAAAAAGACCGAATCGTGAAAGTGCTCAACGCTGAGGCTGAGTCCTCCCGTAAATTGGAAATGGAAGCTCTGAGAAAGGTCGATGAAGTGAACTCGGCCATGACCAGAATGAAACAAGAGCACTATACCGCCATCGAAGACATGGGTCATAAGAACACCACCATTACCGCCGAGAAGGATGCCGCTCTTAAAGAGCTTAATGAGCTGAAATCAAAATTCTCCGATATGGCGAGGGAGAAGGATGCGGCCAATGTCTCTGCTCAGAAGGCCTATGATCAGGCAGTGGTGCTTCGGAAGGAGAAGGAAGCGGCTATGGAAAATGTCCACGAAGCTGAAGCTGGGGTTGATGAGAAGGTACGACAGGCGGAGGCCAGGATTGAGGCTGAAGTAGAAGAGCTACTTGTCACCTACAATGCCAACGTGCTAAGGCACCGAGATCTGACATGGCTCGATGATTACCCAACACATCTCTACAACGCCTGGAACCTACTGGTTGAGGAGGAGAAATCTGGGCACCCTGATGAAGCCATCAATGAATTCGAGCTGGAGAACCGCATACTCAATGATGACGAGAAGAAAGTTCTCCATGGATCCGTGATTTCTCACGAGAAGGAGAGGCTTGTTGCCCAGTCTCAGGAAGTTGGATAAAGCTCTGGTGCTGAGCACCATATTTCGAGTTCTGAGATTGTCGTGTCATCTCAGCCTGAGCCAACTCCGATGATCGATTCCCAGCCTATACCGGCATATGATCCTGACCGACCACATCTATCTCCTATTAAGGAGCATCCTTCTGAAATCGTTCAGACGACCTCGAGCCACCCCGAGGAAGGTACTCTGAACTAATTTCTTGTACATTTGGATTGAAGAGCTTGTATAGAAGTGTATACTAACAAAATGATTCTATCTCTTTGATCAGTGACTGAAGCGGCACTAGCTGCACCTTCCGTAGCCCAAGAATCATGCCAAGTGCCGGAGGCCATCATCTCTGAGGCAATCTCGGTTGTGACAGTTGCTCCGGCCGAGGTAACTCAGGGGAGCTCACTTTCCTTAGATGAACAAATGATAAATGAGCTCCTTGGCCGACCGAGTGATCCTTTTGCAGACTTACCGTTTGGCCCGGGCGGATTCTCATCTGCTTCTGACATCTCAACTCAGACCGCTACGGCGCATAGTGAGGCCCAAGCACAGCGAGAAGCAATGATGTTGGCTGAGATTAATGCCGAGATGGCGGCGGCGGCGCACGGTGGCAGCTTAGATGGCGGATCAGTAGCGCAAGGCCCTACTCCCCTTATGATTGTATCTCCCGGGGGCACGCTCGTCGATGCTAGTGCACCGGTCCCATCCCTGGTTATAGATCATGTTCCTCCAACTCCTCCTGTGGGAAGTATCCCCATAGGCTCTAGCTCGGAGGATGATGTTGACATCATGCCTTCGTCCGAGGGAAGCCCGCATAAGGAGAAAGGCTCTAAACGAAAAATCATTGGTGGTTACAGTAGCTCCTCGAGGAAGAAGAAGCTGAGGAGACAGAAAGATTAGATGGACTTTTCTTTTTTATTTTAGGCATGTGTTTTACCTTTTTGCAGTCAGGAATTTTGTTATCTTTTTCTTTTCGTAGGTCATGTTTAGATGCGGGTTCGGCCCCTGCTAGTAGGAATTTTTATTTTGGAAAAGGCTCGTGTATGAACCATTGCTTTTGATTAGTTGAAATAAAATTTTGTCTTCTTGTTTCAACTCAAATTCCTTCTACACTTAAATGTTGCAGTGTTCGGACTTCAGTCCGATGTGATTTCATTATTTTGACGCTTAAGCATAGCTTGTTTTATCTGTCAAGTCTGGAAATTTCGGACTTGATTTATGATCGGAGATTGAATCGGATTAGTACACCATGTAGTTTCGGGTAGTGATTAACACTTGATCCTGCCCCCAGTTCCGGGGTGTAGTTACGGTGATTAGCTTGCGATCGTAAGGAGGGAGGATCGAGCGATCGAACCACATTTGTTTCCTTATGAATCGTTTTATCCACACTCTGGGGACATAAGTCATCTCGTGAGCGGTTGTTTACACTCCGACTCGCACTTCGGGAGTTCGGAATCGACTGTTTATGCTTTGTTTCGCACTCTGGGAATACAGAGTTGAATGGTTATACTCCGTCTCGCACTTTGGGAGTTCGGAGTCGAATGTTTATACTCCGTTTTGCACTTTGGGAATACGGAGTTGAATGGTTATACTCCGTCTCGCACTCTGGGAGTTCGGAGTCGAATGTTTATACTCCGTTTCGCACTCTGGGAATACGGAGTTGAATGGTTATACTCCGTCTCACACTCTGGGAGTTCGGAGTCTAATGTTTATACTCCATTTCACACTATGGGAATACAGAGTTGAATGGTTATACTCCATCTCGCACTCTGGGAGTTCGGAGTCGAATGTTTATACTCCGTTTCGCACTCTGGGAATACGGAGTTGAATGGTTATACTCCGTCTCGCACTCTGGGAGTTCAGAGTCGAATGTTTATACTCCGTTTCGCACTCTGGGAATATGGAGTTGAATGGTTATACTCCGTCTCGCACTTTGGGAGTTCGGAGTCGAATGTTTATACTCTGTTTCGCACTCTGGGAATACGGAGTTGAATGGTTATACTCAGTCTCGCACTTTGGGAGTTCGGAGTCGAATGTTTATACTCCGTTTCGCACTCTGGGAATACGGAGTTGAATGTAGGATTGTCGTGTGTCAATCCTATAATCATAGGTGTAATGACTTGCGCCCAAGCTCGGGTTTCACTTAGCGAGTGACTGGTAATATCACAGCCACTCTCTATCTGAATAAATCCCACCACGTGATGGGACTTAGCTCTTCGTGCATCGTGATGTCGTACATTGTATTCAATGAATAACAGTTCTGGCTCGAAGAGATGGCAGTTTATTGCTGAAATAAGAAAATGCGGCAAAGTTAGTTGCCTTATTACAGAATTTAAATTTCGAAATGTGGAAACAAATTGCTAAATAAGGTATAACGAAATAAATAAAGCCTGTCATGTGTAATAGCGACGGAGACTCTCGATGTTCCAGGGCCTTGGCAAATCAAGACCGTCAACGGTCGATAGTTTGAATGTGCCATTCCCGAGTCTTCGGGTAATCACATATGGTCCTTCCCAATTTGGTTTCATGTGTGAAGGAACTGGATAGATCCTTTTGAGAATGAGATCGCCGAGTTCAAAAGTTCGAGGGTGAACTTTGGTATTGTACAATCGGGCGACTCGATTTCGATACGCGGCTGCTCTCAAATCAGCCTCTTCCCGTTTCTCATCCAGTAGATCCAAAGATTCAGCAAGAAATATAGAACTCGTTTTCGTATCGTAGTAAGTCACGCGATGGGAAAACACTTTCGTCTCGACTGGAATAACGGCCTCTGTGCCATAAGATAGGGAAAACGGGGTGTGTCCGGTCGTGGTCTTGTGAGTCGTTCGATAAGCCCATAATGCCATAGGAAGTTCATCAACCCATTTGCCCCCGGCTTTTTCCAGTCGTTTCTTTAGGATGGATTTTATAACTTTATTGAAAGCTTCAACTTGTCCATTTGCCTGGGGATGTGTGACTGCCGAGAATTTTTTATGGATATGAAACCGTTGACAAAAATTCTTGAATTCTGCGCTTTCGAATTGGGTTCCGTTATCGGTGATGATGGTATGTGGAAGCCTAAATCGACAGATGATGTTGCGAACCACAAAATTTATCACTTTCTTTGTCGTAATGGTTGCGAGGGCTTTAGCTTCAGCCCACTTTGTAAAGTAGTCAACGGCAACGTTGGCGTACTTCGCACCACCTTTTGCCAGAGGTAGAGCGCCGATGATGTCGATGCCCCCACATCGCGAATGGCCAGGGACTGACCATTTGAGTTATCTCGGTAGGCGGGGCTCTTGGAATTCGAGCATGTTTCTGGCACCTATCGTACTTTCTGGCATAGTTCGATGCATCTCGGTTCACTGTCGGCCAGTAGTATCCGTATCGGACTATCTTTTTAGCGAGAGCTTGTCCACCGGCGTGATCGCCACACGCTCTGTAACGACCCTGAATTTTTGATATTTGAAATTTGAATATTTAATTGAGTTTAAATATTCGAATGATAATTTAATTTGAAATTCAAATATCAGAATGGAATTTGGCGATTAAATTTCTGAATTTAATTATTGAATTTAATCGTTAAATCTGGGTAAAAATTTGAATCTTCAGTTTAAGCTGATTTAAAATATTTTCAAGGCTTTGAAAATTCATATTGATTATACTGAAGATAATAAAAGTTTCGGAATTGAATTTGAAACTGTTTTGTCCAGTTTTGAAATTGTATCGTTTAATCGATATTTAAAAATAGCGTTCCGGGGCACAGTCTCGGAATTCGACGAAACCAGTTCCATTGGATCTGTAATATTGTATTATTATCGGATTTCAATTTTCGTGGTGATTGGAGCTGTCGTGTGATCATACGATAAGCAAACGCGTTGATATAATATAACAGATATTTTTGAATATAAAAATATAAATTTTTAATCAACTTTTCAATACTGACTTACTTTTTTCTCTGCAATAATCACGTACTCCTGTCCCCTCTTTCTTTTCACGCAACCTTCCTCTTGTTCCTCAGTTAAAACATTTCAAACGAAAGAAAAATAAAACGAAGGAAAATAAAGAATGGCCGAGATCTCAATCTCGTTTAAAAAAATCAAATAAATGGCCGCCTCGTTTTCTTTAAATTCACGTTCAGATTAAAAACATGACTTTCCATTCTCAATCGAAAATCAAGAAAAGAAAATGCCGAGTACACCATTCTTCTCGAAATCGCGAGCGTCGATTTTGGGTTGGCATTCGTAGTTCGGCGATGGGCATATAGCAGTCGAGATAGGAAGTAATCGAACCGAGTTGTCGAACTCGTGAGTCTGGAGGTGAAGTCGCGATTCAAATCAATGTCAGATTCGAGTTCGTCGACGAAGTCGCAGTGGAAGCTAGGGCTCGAGTCGTTTTGGACAGTGTGGTTACTAGCGGCAGGCGAGCACGCGCGCGATGCAGCTGACGAGGTCGCGATGGAGCTATGGGTCGCATTTTCGATTTAGGGTTCATCGGTGGCAGATCGTAGTTTGGGTGTTCGAGCATACTTAGGGGAAGTTTTCTAACAGTAAGGTATTAATTTTTGTTTTTCCCTTTGTTTTGGAATTCTAAGTGATGAACACTGGAAATTAATTTTACCTGTTCAAAGAAAATAATATATACTTTTAGTATAAACTGTTTAAGCAGAAATATATATATGATTTTGTGAAGATATAGAAATTTTAAGATGTTGTTGAGATTTTATAAAAGTTAGATATTTGAAATCTATTTTTATGAGTATATGTGCAGTCTCAAAAGTAAATAAATATACATATTATTTTAAGATAATGGATTAGTGAATAAATTGTTAAGTTAAACTTATTTTTGTTACTAAAGATAATTTATCTAATAGAAAATTTATCAATAGATTTGTTCTAATTAAAGGTGTTAATTAATTAAATCTGTTAAAAGAAACATTTGATTTAGTCCAAATATTAATAAAATTGTATAAATTGTTTTATACAAGGTTTAATACTGTGAAGACAGAATTGGATTGGAAATGGATTGCAAATTAAAGCTAAGGTGAGATCTTCTCACTCAAAAAAATTGAAAGTGGAATTTTCAGTTATTAATTGATTGCTATTTGGATGTGATATTAGATATAGTAGGATATATATATATATAGCAATATATATATATTGGCATATGTATATATTGCAGTTGTTGATTTCCCGCATTATATAGCGGATGAGACCCTATTGTGCCATTAGTAAGCGGATGATATTTTTATAAATCCTATATACCGCGATATTCCACCTCGAAGTGGAATTGGTATTGTGCTAACATCTGTGGATGCAGGGAAACAGGTTGGAGGGATCCAACTGGATTCCTCAAATTGTTTGAATATTGTTTCATATGTGAATGATGTGATTTATTGATAATCTGTGGATGATTTATTGATAATTGAAATTGTTGAAGGCTAAAATTTAGCCGAATGTATTTTTGGTATCGTTAGATACTAGAAATGAATATAAATTGGATTTTTAAATTAAAGTGGAAAACTTTAAATAAATTTATTTTTAAGAATTGAATTTAATTGAAATAAGGAATTTTAAAAGTATTAAAATGGATTGTCAAAATCTTATTGAATAAATTCCAAGATATGGGAAAAGATTTTTATAAATGAATTTTGAATAGTATTATTCGGAAGTTGGAAAATTTATTTGAAATGGAATTTTAAATGGTTTGGAAGATATAAAGGAATTTATTTTAAAGGCGATAAATTTGTTGAAATCCCATTTGATATTTGATTTTGTATTGAAGAAATAAATCTTTGGGAAATCGATATAAAAATCTATTTGGTGTTTGAATAAAAATCGATTTTTGGTGTTGAGAATAAATTTATAAATCGATTTGTAAAATGATTTGGTATTTGAGATTAAAATTAGAATCAATTTGAAATTTGATTCGGTGTTGAAGTAAATTTAGAAATCAATTTGGAATTTGATTTGGAGTTTGAAATAAAATTGAAAAATCAATTTGAAAGTCGATTTGGTGTTGAAAGTGAATATTTGAGAACGTAAATTCCGAATAGAATTTATAAAGGAAAGGGAAATTTGTTTTAAAAAATAAACGTTGATTTATTTTTAAAGTGTGAGAAATATGATTTGGAATCGGTTTTCGAAGTGAAGCGTGGAAATAAATTACAGATTTAAAATGTAAATTTGAAATAAATCGATAAGGATTTATTTAATTGGTTTAAATGGACCATTTTGAAATGGAAGTGTATTTTCCGATAAAAACCGAGTATATTTCGAAGTAGCTTTTAAAATATAAATTAAAAGTTCTAAGTGGGTTTTTAAAAGATATATTTGAAATATATTCCATGTAAGGAAATTGATTTGAAATTTATTTTCAAAAGTTGAAAGGTGAAAAGTAATTTGAAATGGATTTTTCAAATATGAACTGTGGGAAAGAAAAATATATATATCTCGTGAAGATATTTTGAAATTAAATAATTTGGGAAAATTATTTGATTCTGATGATTGTTGTGAATATTGTTGATAGTTAAATCACCGACTATCAATATTTGCCTTTGAAATGGCACTTGATTTGTTTTAAAACAAACGCTTATTATTCGGTTTAGCCGGGAAAGGACCTTTGTGTCAGATAACCCATTCCAAATAATAATACGACGATATGGATCGTATTGAAGACCGGTGGTGAAGACCGGGTATTTGTGAAAACGATAGGATGACCTATCGATTGTCTCTGCACCATTAGCTACGGTATAGAGATTTCCTTTGTGATGGGAAGTTTTATCGGGATTGTGAATATCCGGATTTGCAAGGGCTTCTTTTAAAGTGCCTTCGGTTCTGTTCGAACCCGGAACAGACTTGTATTGTTACGTGTCTGACATTACATTTTGAGATATAAAGATGATTTCTTTCAAATACATTTCTGTTGGTGGCGGAGAATTTATTCTCTTAGCTTAACACCCTTCTCTGAGACGTACGAGCTCAGAGGTTATGTAGTTGAAATTTATCAGCGATATATTCCCAATTTGGTAATGTGGCATGTTGAGTGTTGCTGTGATGATGATCATTTATTGATCATTTATGATCAAAGCATGGCTTTGTGGACGAGACTTCGTCAGACCTCACTCCCCGAAAATGTTCGAAACAGGAATGTTGCGGCAAGGTTATGAGGGTCGCGCCCTTTAGGGTATGTCATTTCCTTCTGGAAATGGGTGGTATCATGTTATGGAGCCCAGATACTTACTCATGTGGACACACCTTACTTATTATGTGTGATGTTGGTTACCGAGCGCTCGGATAAAGGTCCCAAAGGACCGGGGGATGACATATTCGTGAGTTACCTAGTTACAGGGGTAACCCTGCTTTGTTTGGCAGAGAGCAGTTTGTCTCTCGGGACGTCCAGCCAGAGGCGATCCCATTCAGCAGTAGGAAAGGAAGTTCCTTAGCCTGACCATTTGTTGGAAATCCATTTCCCAATACGAAATTGTACGGTTTTAGTTGTAGAACCTGCCATTTACTTATGGTGGCGCCCCACTGTTTAGATGGTAGCTATAGTAGGCATAGTTCGGAATGTCTATGCTGGCTAAGATTAATATTATACTTTCGAAATGTTTTCTACACTAGACATTAATAATAATATCCAATGATTGGCGTAGTAAGCATCTTTGACTATCATAAGAAGAAATCTCCTCCAATTCTGCGTTTGCATTGTGTGTGTAGCGGGAGGTCTTATGGTAGTTTCATTTTCCAAAAGCATTGCGAACTAATTTTATCTTCTTTGTGAAAATAACTGTTTTACGATCTCACACCAGTCACCATGACTGACTCGGAGTTTATTGTTCCCTTCTAAACTCTGGGTGCCCATAATTTTCCACACGGGCAACCTAGAGTTATTTTTATCAGGATATTCTGGATATTCTAGAGCTTTGGGGATAAGCTGAATGGCGAGAAGTACTTCCGTACTTGTTATTTATTTATTCCGCTATGTATTCTGTATGAGGACAGGTTTCTATAACTGTCCATTGTTTTGTATTGAGTTGTACATTGACTCTGATTGATGTATGTATAAACTGATATAGTCTTTGTTGTAAAGATTATTGATTTATCTATTATATATTGTTCCGCTGCGAATGTGAGATTCTGATATTGTTTCTGTTTCTGTGTTTCTTCTTTCTTTTTCTTCTGTCTTCTTCTACCTCTTCTTTTAACCCTAATGGTTCGGTTTTCCGGCATTCTATTGCGCGGCATTTGATACAGTGGACGTATTAATGTCGACTTTCGAGCGTCGAAAAATCGTATCGTTACACGCTCCGTCGTGTACGTCATGTAATACTCGTTTGATTTCATCGTGTGCGATACATCGGAGGAGAGGAACAGAATAACCTCTTCTATACATGACTCCATCTTGAATGATGAACCTTGAGGCTTTTCGTAGAATTTGTCTTTTCTCATTTCTATGCTCAGGCAACGTCCCATTTTCAATGTAATTTCGATATGGAGTCATCCATGATTCTCTACTGGGAGCGGTTTCAAACGCAAAATTCATCTATATTTGATCGATGCTCGGGGAGGCTAAAGTTTCAACGGGGACAAGTCCCATTTGCTGCGCTTCAGTTATGCTGGCTAACTTTGCCAATGAATCGGCTTTTTGATTGCGTTCTCGAGGTATATAATAAATGGCATAATAATCAAACTGATTCAGTACTTTCTGAACTTGAGCCAAGTAAGCAGCCAGCCTTCGATCTCTAGCTTGATATTCTCCCCGTACTTGACATACCACTAACTGTGAATCACAATAAATTTCCACAGCGATAATCCTCAAATCTTTGGCAAGTTTTAGGCCGGTTAAGAGGGCTTCATATTCAGCTTCGTTATTGGTTGCATGAAAATCAAACTTCAAAGCGTAACATATAGATCGGCCTTCGGGCGTCTTAAGTACAACACCAGCGCCCGAACACCTGTCGTTTGATGCACCATCAGTATGCAACTTCCAGATGTATTCGGGGGATTTACTAGTTTTGGGAAAGTCCTCTGAAATGCTAAATTCGGCTATGAAATCTGCCAAGACTTTTCCTTGAATGGCTCTCCACGGAGCATAAGTGATATCAAATTGGCTTAATTCAATGTTCCATTTGAGTAACCTACCAGACGTCTCAGGCCGCGTGAGGACCTGTCGTAACGGCTGATCGGTATACACAGTAAGAGGGTGAGCTTGGAAGTAAGGGCGGAGCTTTCTTGAGGCAATGACCAGGCAATAAGCCAGTTTCTCTAGTCTTGGGTAATTTCTTTCAGCTCCTGTTAGCCGTTTACTGACATAGTAGACCGGTTTCTGCACTTTATCTTCCTCCCGAACAAAAGCGGCACTGATCGCATGCTCTGATACTGCCAGATAAAGGTACAGTTGCACGTGGTCGACTGGTTTTTACTAGATCGGAGGCGTGGAAAGATGTTGAACCAGCGATTGGAACGCGCCTTCACATTCCGTGGTCCATTCAAATTTTCGTTTCCCTTTCCGGATCAGATCAAAGAAAGGAATGCATTTATCGGTGGACTTCGAGATGAACCTGCTCAATGCTGCTACTTTCCCGTTTAGGCTCTGGACTTGCTTTATGGTCCTTGGAGTTTGCAAGTTCCTTATTGCCCAGATCTTTTCGGGATTCGCTTCTATCCCTCGAGCGTTGACGATGAACCCGAGGAACTTTCCAGACGCAACGCCGAAGTGGCACTTTAATGGGTTAAGCTTCATTCCATATTCTCGGAGGATGCGGAACATCGAATTCAAATTTCTGACATGATCCGTGGAGAATCGAGATTTCACTATCATATCATCCACATAAACCTCCATGGTTTTCCCGATCTGGTTGGCGAACCTCCGGTTGACCAAGCGTTGGTATGTTGCTCCGGCGTTCTTTAGACCATATGGCATGACTTTGTAACAATAGAGTCCCAGATCGATTACGAAGCTGGTATGCTCTTGATCAGGCAAATGCATGGGTATTTGATTGTAGCCAGAATAAGCATCCATAAAAGATAGTAATTCATGTCCGGCTGTTGAATCTACGAGCTGGTCAATTCGAGGAAGTGGGAAACTATCTTTCGGACAAGCCTTGTTTAAGTCAGAGTAATCGACGCAAGTTCTCCATTTTCCGTTCGGCTTTCGAACCAGTACGGGGTTGGACACCCATTCTGGATACAAGGCATCTCGAATAAAACCATTTGATTGTAACTTATCAACCTCCTCCTTAAGGGCGGCAGATCTCTCTGGATCCATACCGCGCCTTTTCTGCTTGACCGGGACATATCGCAGGTCTATATTCAGGGAGTGACTTGCAATGTTTGGCGAGATCCCGCACATGTCAGGGTGTGTCCAGGCAAAAACGTCGAGATTCGCCCGGAGAAATTCAACCAATTCCTGTTGTGTCTGCTTGCTCAATTGAGACCCAACCTTTAGCATCCTCGAATCATCATCCTCATTGATTGGGACGTCCACAGTCAGTTCGGCCGGAGAAGCTTAATTCTCCTTAGATTCGTCTTTATCCTCATTGTCCCTAAGGTCAAGGTCTTTTAGGAATTGGTTGTGGTGCCCGGGCCGAGGCCCAGGCATCAATTGTCAATCATCAATAGAACGGACGCAGAGAGATTCCTCTACGCCCTTTCCCTTCTCCTTTCGCTGTGCCCCGCACAGCTCAGCAACATAGCAGGCCCTTCCCGTCACCCAATCTCCTTGAACGACTCCAATCCCACGATCGGTGGGGAATTTCAGAGTCAAGCACCATAGGGCGATGGCTGCCCGGAACTCAGCAAGGGCTGGTCGGCCCAAAAAAGCGTTATAAGGTGAATCGATCTCTAAAACAACAAACTGTAACACCAGGACTCTCCGGCGTTCTCCAACCCCCAATTCCACCGGTAGTTCTGTTACTCCAATGGGTATCGTAGCACTCCCGTTAAAACCGTGGATTCGGGATTGGCAGGGTTTCAAATCCTTTGCTTCCATCTTCATTAAGTCGTAAGCCCGCTTAAGCAAGATATTCACAGAGCTCCCACTGTCAACCAGGATCCTCTTCATCCAAGCAGGACCTACCTGGGCAGATATGACTAGTGGGCCAATTGTAGGGGCCTCAACCTTATCAGCATCTTGGCTTATGAATATGATATCATCAGACATTATCTTCAGTTGTTTAGCCGGAGTTCTATCTTCACAGTTACTACAACATTCGAAGTCCGCATGCCGGATAGAATTAGCATACAACTCCATTTCCCCCCAGCTTCTGTCTGCTGGGTGGGGACCACCACTTATTATGTTGATAACCAACCTCCCGCCCGCACGAGCGGGTTCTTCCTGCCTTTCTTGGTTTTGTGAACGATTCTGATTCGAGGAGGTCGCTCCACCAGGCTGCAGCGCCCGCACAAACTGATCTAACTTCCTCTCTCTGATTAACTTCTCGATGAGGTCCTGTAAATGTCGACACTCATTGGTATTATGGCCATAGCTTTCATGGAATCTACAGAACTTTCCTGTTTGGACCTGTCTCTCCGATGTGGGTTTCGGAGCAGGCTTCTTATACTGCACAGTGTTGCAAGTCTGTAAGTATACGTTCTCCAATGACGTATTCAACGGCGTGTAATTGTCAAACATTTGAGCCCTACGTCGTGGGCCTCGGTTCTGGTCTCTCTTCTTATCATGGCCGTTGTTGCCTCTCGGTTGGGTTTGCTTGTTCTGTATATTCAGCTGAACTTTTCCGGAACTCTCACCGGACTGCTTAACCGCTACGTTACTCTGTATTCCCTCAATATTGGGCCTCACATCGTCCTGTTTCCTAGACTGCTTCGCGTCCTCTTGCGGTAAGAATTGAGCGGCTTTGGAGTAGAAACGGTCCAACGATGCAGACGGTTTCCCGGCTAACCAATTTCCAAATTCAGAATCGGGATCGATCCCTTTGGTTAATGCCATCAAGATCGAGTTATCTTTGGGATTACTAATTTCAACACATGCTGCGTGGAACCTTTCCAAATAACGCCTGAGCGTCTCTCCATGTGCTTGGGTAACACTAGACAGGGTGTTAACGTCTTTCGGTCTAGCGACATGCATACGAAACTACTTTACAAACCTTTTAGCCAGTTGATCAAATGAAGAGATAGATCTAGGAGGCAACCTCGTAAACCATATTGTTGCGATTCCCCCCAGAGAGATGAGGAAACTTCTACACTTTACTGCATTGTCAGCTCTTGCAGCACTCATTGACCATTCATATTTCAAAATATGTTGATTCGGGTCACTATTTCCTTCGTACATTGGGAGAGTTGGCATCCTGAATCACCGAGGGGGTTCAGCGTATAATATCTCATCTGTAAAAGGGGTATGACAACGGGAGATTCCCCAATCGTCATTAGTGAGCCCCTGACTCTCGCGAATCATCTGACGTATCATGATCGAGATATCTAACACTGGCACATTCTGGGCAGACTGAGCTAAGGTGTGGTCGGGTTCCACAGTGCGAGTTTGGACCGGGCGCTGTCGACGGTCCGTGTTTCGCCTCCTTGGCTTAGCGTCTTCTGGGACATATGGTTCAGGAGTATGTCTGCGCTGCTGATTGTTCGGCTCTGATGGATTCCGGGTATCAACCCTCATTTCTACCGCGGCGGTTGTAGCGCAGTTGTCCGTGGTGTACTGTGGAGCCGTGCCTCCTCGTGTCGAGGGTTCTGTTTGGAAGCTGGTCGACGGTCCTGTCCTTAACTGTCCAACGGTCAAGGCGGGTTGATATCTAGTAGTTTGAGCGTGACTCCCTTCTAACCGGGGACGGGTAGACCTGTGGTGATAATCAGATGAGGTGGAACTTTCAGTAGACGCACGGGAAACATCATCCCTCCTGGACCTTCTGCGGCTCTGGCGGTTTAGTTGGTTGGTCAATTCAACATTGGCGCGCAACTGTTCAGCCAGCTGTTGTTGGCTTTGGGTCAGTTCCTGGAGCAACACTTGGAACTCTTGTCAGGTGACTGGCCCTGACAGATCCGAGTGAGCGGTGTTGTCCTGATTGGAAGAAGGCTGCTGTGTGGGATTCTGTCTATCCCGGCCTTCTTACTCTACAGCGGTAGCACCAATTCTTGTGCTAACCATTTTCAGTGGTGGAGTCCTTTCCAAGATTTTATGCAAATCTGAATAGAATGGAAGGATTCCGGATCAAATGTCTGGATCTTCCTCTTGGATTTATGCAATCCGGTATCGACGGTAGATCCAAGGAGCAGGAGAAAAAGCTGGTTTTCTCAGTGAAAGCACCAAAGTGTTTGTACCAAAAATGGGCACAACACTCTTCGAGAGTTATTTGAAGAGATAAAATGAAGAATATAAATGTAAAACAGAGATTATCTAACAAAAACTCCAACAAACAAGAACGTAAAATGCAAAGACAAGCAATTTAGAGTGGTTCGGCGTAGTGCATACATCCACTATGAAGTTTTGATGATTTTATTGATTCTCCTTCGATGATTACAAGCAGTTACAGCGAACAACAGTGAATTACAGTTTAGAATTCGAATTCAACAGTAGGAATAAGATGCAAATCTCAATCCGGCAGAGTCTGGACGCTTCAGAATCAAAAGATCCCCTTTTCTATATGCTCTGGGGCTCTATTTATAGGCGTAGGAGGCTGAGATTCCACTCAAACTTCGGGAGACTTGGCCTGGCACGTGAGGGGACCCACGCGAGCATTTCCAGAAAGTTTCGCCTCGATCTGCGATCGATACGAATCCATTTCGTATCGATCAAGATGATGTCCAATTAACCTGAAATTTGGCAGGGACATTCTTCAGTGTGTATGCAAGTTTCCCTGAAAATCTCATTGGATTTGGATCAGTGGATTGCGAGATATCGTTGACACAAAATGGCATTCATCGCTGGCTGTTCCGTTCGACTCCATGACTTCGAGTCGATCCCATCGTGTTGATCACTGCACGTGCTTCTAAGATGATGTGGCGCGCGCACTTCGTTTCGATCCAACATTTCCTCTGCGTTGACCGCTTTGACTCCATGTATCTCGCCTCGTTTGCTTCGATGGACTACACGTCACCCTAGTTAGTTGACTTGTTGGATACAAATAAGTCAATAAGTCAATGGGCATGGATTCGAAGTGAGGTCCTCTGATGGATACGAAGAGCGCTGGTCCGATGGACACGAAGTAGACACTAGCTGATGGTTGCGAGACACGTCAGCCGTTGATGGACACGAATCTGACCAATGCGAACCCGATGGGTTCGAACGTTGCCAACCTGATCGTTACGAAGCCATGGGGACTTGCCGATGCGAAGCGGATGATGGACACAAGCTGGATGGATACGAAGCAGACACTCGGCCAATCGAATCGAGTTATACACATTATCGATGGACACAAAATCCATCGATACGAACTTGATGGATTCGAAACATGGCCACCTTTATCGATACGAAACAGTGTTCCCTGATGGATATGAAAAACACATCATTGATGGATACGAAAACATGCTTTTCCCTCCAACTCGTATCCATCATAATTTGAGCATATGAACTCAGATTGTCTTGAAACTTGGAACGTTGGCTTCCTTTCCTCTCCTAGTCATGTCTCATCATTTGTAGCTCGATCCGGACTAAGACAAAATTCATCGATATTCATGACAAGCGATATTTGGAATCCAATCAATTTCTTGGTGTCCTGGCCTTGCCAAAAGGCGGGATAACAGCCTCATTGCTATTCAAGTCGATCCCACCATTGATCGCCTCCATCTTAACCTCGCTGACACTTTTTCTTTTGGGGTTGAAGGCCAGATCGGCCTCTGTTGGTCAAAATGAACCTGGGTCATGCGATTTGGTCGTTTTGAAATTTAAAAAAAATGACGAACTTGCCTTCTGATATGCATGCGAATATAAAGGAAGGAGGCATGGGTGGGCATGCGTGAGTATGGATGGGGTGTTAGGGGATGGGCTAAGACATGGTAAATATAAATATATATTTTTATATTCAAAAATATCTAGCTTTAAACGTCCGATAATCTCAAACTCCAAACGAGACATGTCGTGTGGCACTCTATATGATATACCTCTATATTGAACACTATGGAACTAGTATCAGGATCCAATTCAATCATATATAGAAGATAGATAGTTAATCAAACCCAATTATATTAATTTAAATTTCTGAATTTAATTTATATGCATTTCGATCTCGCACGACCAAATGATACGTCCAATCACCATGAAATTCAACCGCATACTATAATTCACTATTGTGGATCCAATGAAATTGGTTTTGTCGAAATCCGAGATAGTACCTCGGAAGCCTATTTTCACACGTTAATTAAAATGAGTTACTTCCAAAATCAGCTTGATTGCTTTTAATCCTGATTTAAAAGTTTACATCTTTATTCCTTTCCGATAGAATTTAAATCAAATTTCGAAATCATTTTCATTCATATTAAATTCAAGAGTCAATTATTTTAAATATTCCCAAATATTAAATTCAACAATTTAATTACACAATAAATCGCTATATTTGAAATTCAAGTTAATTAACTTATAAAATTAATTTTTCAATATTAAAAATCAATTCAATATTCCAATTTCAGTATATTCTAATTTCAAATGATTGAACTTTCTGGGTCGTTACATTCTTCCCCCTTAAAAGAATTTCATCCCCGAAATTGCCAAGGTAAGAAAAATACGCCAAACCCATTAACTTTTCAAAACAAATTAGTTGAAATAGATTGCCAAATTCTTTTAATCCTTTAAAATTCATTCAGATTCCAACTAATAAGCATTCTAAGTTATAACATAAAAATAAAATTTTAGTTATAAATTTTTTTTCCCAAATTCTCAAAATATTTATAATTCCTTAAATTGTCGAAAAATTTCGATAGCGTCTCCTTTGTGCAGCTCGATAAGAAAAATTTGCAATATATATATATAATCACAAATATACATCTTATCTTCAAGAATGAGGCATCCCATAGGGAAAAATATAAAAATATTGTATGTAATCCGAGATGTGTACCTTATTTTAGTATTAGCAAGCATATACAACTAATATAATGGATGCTCCAAATGCGAAGCATATGTCTTCTGCAGCTACTAATCACTCAACACTCAATGAGAACATGTATATAGAAAGTAACATCACTATATAATATAGAATATACAATAACTATGTGCAATTTTAGCAAATGTAACAAGAGAAACAATCAAACAAATAATATTTGTCCAACTTATTTATCATCACATCAATTTGTATTTTTAAATGTCAACATTATATTTATACACTTTCATTTCTTATTAACATTTAATTGATTCATTTTTAATTTATTTACATTCAATTCCATTCACATTCAATTTCATTTACATTTACCTTATGTTTAACAACATTTCATTGCATACTAAATTCGTTTATGGGCCATTTCATAAAATCGTTACATTTTAACTTTTCCTAAGTTGATTTATTTCATTATCACTTAGTATATTTCTTCAATACTAATATTATTTAGGAACCGTTCCATACAACAATTACTTAAGTTTATTATAAACATTTTATATTACACCATTAATGTTTATTATTACTTCACAACCTAAGTTCATATTCAATTTTACCAAACAACATTCCAAACCATATTCAATTCATTTTACAACTTAAGTTGAATTTCATCTTATAACTCAAACTCGTATTCATTCCATTACTTCAATTTCTTAATTTACTTTATTAATTCATCTAATTCATTTCAAATCCAATTTAATTTCATTTAACCTTTCTTAAATTAAACTTCATTTCTTTTAATTCATTAGAAATTAAATTCAATTTCGTTTAACTCATTTCATTAATCCACTTCATTTACCTTTTCTTGAGTCAACTTACTTTTCAAAATTCATTTTATTTAACTTAACTTATGTTAAATTCCACTTTAAAGTTCAATTTTTAAATTTACTTTTCTTAACATTTACATTCAACAAAATTTAAAAATTTGTTTTAACTTACTAATTCACAAAATTATATAAGGTATCAAAACTTATTTTCTCATCTTTGGCAAAATATACTTAATATTTAAAATCAAAACTTGTCTTACCAAAACAAAACTTCAATGAAAAATCACAAAGGTAGCAATTCATCACTTAGAACTTGAAAATGAATGTCGATGATGCTGCAATCATCACCAGAATTATTTTCCAGCAACTTAAGTGAGTTCAGTGCTTTCTATTTCTTTTAAATCCAATTTCAAAATATTTCTAACCAAAATATTTTCAAAATAATACTATTATTATTTATCCAACCTGTGAAAACAATTTTTCAAATCAATGAAATTTTAAATTTTCAAATTTCTTATTTTAACCCATTTTTATTTACAAATCATATTTATATTTATACATATACAATTTCATTTCCTTTCCATTTATAATTCATATTTATATAATCTCGCTTCTTATGTAATAACATTTCACAAATGTCAATTATTTTAATCATAATCGGTACTCTATAATTCAAACTTATAAATGTACTTTCTTATATAACTCATTTTTCATACGTTTATCTTTGTTTAAATTATAATAATAAAAACTTTTACTAAAACAATAACAACAAATAATAATAATCAAATATTATCATTCACTAACAACCAAACACACCATATATAACTATAATAATTTCTGAAAAATTATCCTTTTATATATAAAATATAATTCAGGTAAACTTATTTCATTTATCAATTCTCAAAACAATACTGCATCAATTTGCCTAGTTTAAGTGTTTAGAAACCCTTATCGATATCGTGGTGTCCCACGTATCGACTAGAATTCATTAACTGCTCAATAGATAAATTAACACAATACAAAAAAAAATATCACAAATAATACGCGCTCATATATATATTACACTCAAACTCATAATAAGGCATTCCATTACCTTATCTCTTAATGAGTTGCCCCACCAAAGCCAAGGTTCTCGCTTAAACTTCAGCTCCAATACCAAGTTGTAACAACCTGTAAATTCGCACAATTCAAGTCGACAATAAACCACACATGTCCAACCGAAATTGAACGGAGAGACAGATAGTTATGGGAAAGAAAGAAGAAAGAAAAAGAGAAGAGAAGAAGAAGAGACAAAGAAACTAAAACAACACAGAATCTCACAATCGCAGTGGAACAATATATAATATACTATCAATGGTCTTTACAAAAGAGAAACTATTATATACATACATCCATCAGAGTACAACCACTAATCACAATCATCAGCTTGGACTATTATAACAACCCGTCCTCACAATTGCTGATAATAAAAATAACCAATGCAGCGGAAAATAAACATATACGTGAATACGACTTGAAGATCTCCAACCCATCTCCTGAGCTCCAATTCATCCAAAGCAATCTGTAAATATGCTCGATCTGACCCGAGCATTATAATAAAATAACACCCGAGCCTGTCTAGAAAACCAGCATGAGAAAACACACCCAACTGGATTTTAAAGTTATAAAAACCTTTGAAATCAAAAGTATCTCGTAAGACCAAACCGCAGATAAACACAGATGGGTTTTTACCTTGCGATATTCAAAACATTTTCTATATAAAGTCTATTTATATTATAATAATGTCTTGGGGTCAAAGTAAAATATGAATATAGCTGAAATGCTTGCATCTTACGTTTCAGCATAGTTGGGTACAACTAAGTCTGTACGGCACTTAATAAAGAATGGATTCCATACAATGACTGGGCTACTATACCGCCCATCACAGTGCATCTCTAGACAAAATAACACTGAGGACCGTGCCTGGACCCCCTTCCAACACAGGACCGGCCTACCCCTTACTGGATAGTACCGAATATGATCACCCCTCCGTTAATGGGCCTCGAAGCATACAAATGAGAGATAATATCGACTGTAGATAAGGATGATCATACCCTACTTAGGAGCGACCCACTTAGCCCTGCTACATCTCCTATGTTTTAGTCATTCCCGGTGGATGAGGCATGAGGCTACATTTTACATTTTATATAGCACTTCCCAATTGAAATGCTAACACTGCCCTCCAAGCAATAATGCAACATCATAATTCATCCATACAAGTTCGTTCTGGGACTGAACAAAATGCTTGAGAGCTCCGTCTTCGATTCCATCATCTACAAGATATCTTCATTTCAAAATGCTTGAGTTGGGTCGAGGAGGTTTTTGGATAACATATCTAATCTTAGTATCTTCAAAACAACTTTCGATAACTTTCGGTAAACCCAACCTCGGTTATTTAGGAAATAAATAGTCAAAGATAAGAGCGGAGATCACCTCCTAACCGTTAGTAGACCGATTTCCTCATTATTGTCCTAGGAGAATAAAACGAGGTTTATACGCATAGTACGGCATCATCGAAGATGACTGCGCCATATAATGCATGTGCTTCTCTTAAATATTTCCAAAGTTATATTTATGTCCATATTCAACAGTCGGTTATTTAACTATCAAAAAACACACGTCCAAATCAGGGATATATTTCAAACGGTGAAACCAACATTGGTTAAGCACATAAACAACCACTAGCCTCCTTAATTAATCTTTTCATAAATCAAAATCACTTGTAAATACTTGTATAAACATATCTTTACAAAGATATATCCACAATCCTATCATTTCAATACTTAGAAAAAATATCTATATACTTATCTTAATGCTATAAGTATATCCACAAAACTGAGAAAGATTTACTTTCTAAACAATTCAAAAATTACTTAAAATCCCTTATAAATCTCTAATAAAATCCATTTATAAAACCATTTTATAAATCTCTGAAACCATTTATAACTCCATAAAACCGTTTATAAAACTCCTTTTATAAATCTATAAACCCATTTCTAAAATTCCTTTATAAATATCTAAGACCATTTATAAAATTCTTTTTACCCATTTACAATCTTCCTTTAAGTTTTCCAAACCGTGTTATAAGATTTGTAACGACCCGTCAATCCATACAATTCAAGCTGACAATAAACCACACATGTCTAACACAAATTGAACTGAAAGACTGATAGTTATGGGAACGAAGGAGAAAGAAGAAGAAAAGAGAAGAAGAAGAAGAAGAAGAAGAGAAAGAAACTAAAATGATCACAAAATCTAACAATCGCACTGGAACAACATATAATATAAAATCAATAACCTTTACAAAGGAGAAAGTGTTATATACATGCATCCATCAGAGTACAACAACAATCACAATCATCAGCCTGGACAGTTATAACAATCTTCCCTCATAATTGCTGATGATTTCAACAACAAAGCAGTGGAAAAATAATATATACATGAATACGACTTGACGACCTCAAGCTCGTCTCCTGAGCTCCAATGCATCCAAAACAATTTGTAATATACTCGGTCTGACTCGAGCATTATAATAAATAACTCCCGAGTCAGTCTGGAAACCCAGAGTGTGAAAACACACCCAATTAGATTTTAATGTTCTAGAAAACCATTTGAAAATCAAAAGTATCTCGTAAGACCACGCCGCACATAAACATTGATGGGTTTTTACCTTACGATAACCAAAACATTTTCTATAGAAAATGCATTTATATTTTAATAATGTCTAAGGTACAAATACTTATTAATCTTAGCCGAAATTGTTACATTATTAAATTCCAACATACTAGGTTCTACAATCAAAACCGTAAAGGCGCATATTGGAGATTGGATTCCATACTATAACAAGGTAAGGAACTACCTTCAGAAGGTACATCTCTAGATAAATACACCAGGGTCTGACAAGAGCATCTTGCACCCCTGCCACATAGGACTGGCCTACCACTTAACTAGTAGTACCGAATATGATCACCTCACTCGGGCCCCGAAGCATACAAGAATAGATAGTAACCGATCTAGATTTGGAATGACCATACCCAACTTGGGAGCTACCCACTTGGCCCTGTTGCATGCCCGATTTTGTCACTTCCCGGTTGATGATGTCCGAGGCTATGTTTTACCTTTTTATAGCACTTCCCACTTGGAATGCTAACACTGCCCTCAAGACAACAGTGCAATATTTAGCATTCATCCATACGAGTTCGTTCTAGAATTGAACGGAACACTTGAGAGCTCCATCTCCAAATTTCATCATCTTCAAGATATCTTCACTTCGAAACGCATTTGTTGGATCGAAGTGGTTTTCGGATGACATATCTGATCCCGGTCTCTTCGAAACAACTCTCGATAATTCCTGGTAAACTCAACCCCGGTTTTTTAGGAAATAAACAGTCAAAGATAAGATCGGAGATCACCTCCTAACTGTTAGTGGATGAATTTCCTTATCATTGTCCTAGGAGAATGAAACGAGATTTATACACACAGTACAGCATCATCGAAGATGACTGTGCCATATAACTCACGTGTTTCCTCTAGATATTTCCAAAGTTACGTTTTGGGTCCAATTCCGATAGTCGGTTATTTAACTATCAATTAACAAACATTTAATCAGGGATTTAATTCCATACGAAAAACCAACATCGGTTAAGCACCAAGCAACACTAGGCCTTTATCAATTAATCTTTTATTAATTTAATTCACTTTGTAAATATTCATCCCAAAATCCTTTTACAAAGATATATATATCTACACTCCCAATATTTTTCGATACTTGGAGAATATCCACATACGTATCTCAATGCTATAAGTATATTCACAAAACTGGGAAAGTTTTCCTTTTGATACAATTCAAAAATCATTTACAAATCCCTTACCAATCCCAATTCTTTTATAAATTCCTTGCTTTCATAGGTTTAAATTCCTTTTATAAATTTCCTTCGGTTTATAAAATATCGTTTAACAATTCCAATTCTTACCTTCACCTTAAATTTCCAAAATAGAATCAATTATTTCTAAAATATCATTCCTCATCTTATACTAAATCCACCACTTGATTTATTCACCAATTTGTTAAATGATAATAATTCCCTTTCGATTTATATCATCGTTTATAGATCCATACTTTTATTAACAGAGTACGATTTTACAAACCTTTCCTTCATTTGAAAATATCACTTTTATAAATTTAGCACATTTATAAATTTCACCTTTATAAATAAATTACAATATATATACCTATATATATATATATGTATAATGGTTAATAATATTTATATAAAAACTCTTTACTCTCAGTTTTAAAACTTTATCTAAAATGTTTTATAAAACTATTAACTTATAATATCCACAAAATCATACTATTATTTTAGAAAAATTATTTAAACATGAATAATTTTCAAATCACTTGAAATTTCTTTTTAAATCAAATCACTATTTTATAGTATTTTAAGATACCAAAATTTGAGGCCTGGTGCTACCAAAGCACTAAATAAAAAAAATCGTGTTTGTGTCATCATTTATAACATCCAACATATCACATATCAATTTATATGAAATAAATCAACTGTGTGAGGAATCATGTTGGATCCCTCCAACCTATCCCCCTACATCATACACAGTATATAATCATAAAAAATATAAATCAACCGCTCCGAGGAGGGATTCGTAAAAAAATAAAAATATAAGGTCTCATTCGTTCCAATAGGTGGGATTATATCAAACTAATAATATAATTTAGTATATTATCCAACAATCAATAACGATCAAAAAAAAATATCCAAACATCCAATAAATAATATTTATTGACCATATAAATTTTCTGAATGGCCAAAAAGGTGAGATTAACTCATATTAATTTTAATTGTCGTCCAAACGTTCCATTTTGAATTAAAATGTCCAACTTTTATCCAAAATTCTAACTAGCTCCAATCCTCCCAGTCTAATTCTATAGCGTAGCCTTTGTCGACACGATCGCAACGTGACTTGTTGCGTTCAATTTTGATCTCGTACAAGTTTTATACGGATTTGTGAACATTTGAACTAATTAATTATAATTAAAAAAATAAAATAAAAATAAAATTTAAACCTTACTCTATCTTGCCTCTTCCCTCCTTATGCTTCCCAGGCCGAACGATTTCGTTTCTTTTCTTTTTTTATTTGAACGTCGATTAGGCAATGCGCCACCACCATCGCCGCCTACGCACGCTCGCGTTGCCACCGCCCTCGCCCTCTGCGCTAGCACCACACGCACGCGTGTGAGCTTCTCTTTTTTTTGTCAATCGCGATCGAATCACGCTCAACCAGAGCGCCACACCACCACCTGCCACCGCCTCTACCTCCAGCCACACCACGTGTAACATCCCCGTACTTGGAGACCCAAAACTAATGGCTACGGATGTTGCAGTCATCCATAGTTATTAATCCTCGGCGACCAAATATGGCAATGTTAGATACATTGTTATATAGGAACATATGAATATGGAAAAAATTTAATACATCAAAATAAATTCCACATTCCATTTCAAATTTTTTTACATAATCCTAGTGCGCTGACCACGTTCAGACAAAATATACTTATTACAAAATATGCCAAGTCCGACATATGAAGATGCACCCTTGGATGATTAGAGTGTATAATAAGGCAATAAAACAAGTTTGCATTTACAACAAAACACGGCGGAAATAAAAGAACTCTAAGTAGCTAGCATGCTTCCTGCACGTCATCGGAAGCTTTATTCGACTAAAAGAATACCTGAAAACCCTAAACCTCAAACTACTCAAAATTAATTGAGTACCCGAGAGTTTAAGAGGAAAAAAACTTTGAGTCGGACATAAAGCCTGATATGAATAATAATCTACGATCTCAAATCATTTTGATATCTAGTGAGACCACGCCGCTTAGCGAAATGGGTTTTCCTCTCACTAGTATCTTAAAAACTTTATAAAACCATATATTGTGCTCCGGCATCCACAATGGTTAAAACAATTCAAAATAATATGATGATATACAAACAAGTATATTAAATCTGGATTACGCATCCTCATTCATCCTGACTATCTGTCTCAATTATAGTTTCTAGGGTTACTATTAACCTATTAGTTTTCATGGGCTTACTAATAACCTGTTAAATGTTTATGGACTCCCTGTTCGATTTCATAGTTTTCATGGGATCACTAAGAACCTATTGGAAACTCCAATATCTTTTCTCTTATCCTAGTTTTCATGGGCTGACCAGGAACCTATTGACTAATTGTCAATATCTTAATCCAGATACAGTTTTCATAGGCTAACTATAAAACTAATGGCCCCTGCCAATATCAAATCATAGTTTTCATTGTCTGACCATGAACCTATTGGCCCCTACCAGTATCTTTTCCTTTACACATATTTCATGGGCTTACTGTGAACCTATTGGCCCCTGCCAATATCTTGAATTAAGATTTTTAACATTTGTTAAGTTATATTCACTACTAGGACAACCTAGCTGGTTATTCGGCCCTTCCCCAACGTACCGCTATGGGTTAATTACAATGCGAATGGATATACGATGAAGCAGTCATAACAACATAATAATACCAACACATGTGGTTGAATATCCTTGAAATCATTTTATATAAAACTTGGTTAATCCCTTTAACTTGTTAATCAAGGAAAACTTCTGCAAAAACTTCATTTCAAAAGGCTTTATTTATGCCATTGTTTTTCCTTTAAAATGAAATTGGGCTATTGTTTGCACAAAAAATGGACAAACACCTCAAAGTCGTATGATTTAGTAGATCTTATGTTGTTCTTAGTGATTTTGGGGATTCATGCAAATATATGAAAAGCAGGGACTAAACTGTAAAAAAGACACGCAGATTTATAGTGGTTCAGCCTGAATGTGCCTACGTCCACTTTATATGTTCTTTCTCTTCTCTTGTTTTGATTACAAGTACAAAGCTTTGATACTAGTAAAAAGAAAGTTGTTTGAAAGTTCTATCCGTGCTTGAGCTCTCAAAACTTGTCCCCCATTGTTGTACCCCTGCCCCTCTATTTATAGAGTGAGGCTGGGGGTAGAGGTCTTGGAGGTATATACCAGCTGGTGGGCCTGGGCTGACGCAACCTGGCCTGGTGGAGCTGGTCCGGTGGTACTTGGTTCGGTGGAAGGAACTTGGTCTGGTAGGAGCTTGGTCCGGTAGGAGCTAGGAGAGGTTGGTCCGGTAGGGGCTTGGTCCGGTAGGAGCTAGGAGAGGTTGGTCCGGTAGTGGCTTGGTCCGGTAGGAGCTAGGAGAGGTTGGTTTGGTAGGAGCTTGGTCCGGTAGGAGCTTGGTCCGGTAGGAGCTAGGAGAGGTTGGTCCGGTATGAGCTAGGAGAGGTTGGTCCGGTAGTGGCTTCTTGAGACTGCCGAATGGGTTTCTATGAGGCATGGATACCGAATGAGTTCCTACCGAATGGGCCCTGGAGAACTTGAATGCCGAATGAGTTTAGGCAAGCCTGGATGGATGAATCAAGCTTCTTGGTTTCGAGGTCTTCTGGGTGAGAACACGCCCAACATTTGCCCCCCAAAGTGGGGCATATTCTCGAATATGGCGTGCTTTGTTTGACATTTTCATTTGGTCCTTGGATACCGAACCAGATGGTCCGGTCGTGTCCTTTTGTCTATAAGTAGGGACCGTACGCCTTTGCTATTTCCTACCTGCCGAACTAAACACTTGTCCTTGCCGGATCAAATTCTTACTTTCACCGAATCAAAACGTGGTAGCCGGATCAAACGTGGTAGCCGAATCAAACGTGGTAGCCGAATCAAACGTGGTAGCCGAATCAAACATGGTAGCCGAATCAAATCCCCTACTTTCACTGAATCAGGTGAGATCCTTTCTATGTTGGACGAATGGTTTACCGAAGGGAGTCGTATACCTGTATAGCCGGATGGAGTTGGGAATGCCGGATGTGGTCATATGATTTAATATAACCGGATGACGTTGGAAATGCCGAATGGGCTATAGCACGGGGATACCGAATGGACTTGTTTCATTGGATGGACTTGAGAAACTTGCCTGTTTATATCCTCTGTTTTAACAACCTGTCTTTTCCATGTTGCAGATAATGTCTCGCAAAGCAGAAACTCGATCGGATAAAAAGAAATCCGGGGGCGAAGGAGGTTCCTCTGCCGTGCCCCCAGCTCAGCCGAATCCAGAACGTCACGGACCTGTCCCGAGATCACTAGTGGACGGGTACGGCCCTCAGGAACTTCTGAACTCCCCGCCCGATTGCTTTCCTAGCTCCCTCAAGGAGGAGCAGCTTGATGTCATTTCCCGGTCTTTTGGAATTGATAGGGCGCACTTGCTGTTGCCAGGGAGAGAAGTTATGCCGTACGATCCTCCTGAAGGGTACTTCGCCTATAGCAGATACCACTGCATGTGTGGTGCTATTCCTCCTCTTAACGCTTGGATAGCCAGCTTCCTCACATATCTAAAGGTGGCCCCATTCCAGCTTCAACCCAACTCCTATGCTATATTGGTGAGCCTCTTCGTCATTTTCCAGAGGAAGTATGGTCGTGCTCCTTCCAACCGGGAGATCCGGTATCTATATAATCTTAGGGGCTATAAGAAGGGGTCCCCATACATTAGCTTGGAGTCAGCTGTGACCTTCAAGCCGGTCTTGGATCTGTATTCTAAGTTCAGCATGTTCAAGAAGGAGTGGTTCTTCGTCAGGGACGACTCAGTTTCTTTTAGGCGTTTCACCTCTGAATGTAACTCTACACTTTATTTATAATTTCCATTCTGGTTTGCGAGACTTCTTCTCATACGTCTTCATTTTTGCTAGCGACAGGTGGCTTTGCAGTTGTGGAGACTGATCGCCTGGTTCAGATGGCGGCTGAGATAGAAGCTATTCTCGGGAGATATAGGTCATCTGCCTACCTGATCAGAAACACGACCCTTCTAGAGTATAACTTAATTCTTCCACAGCAGACAGTAGTCAAGCTGATGGAAACGGCGGAGGAGAGGGCGGCTGCTCAGGCTAAGGGAGGTGTCACGGTAGAGAGTAGCAAGAGGAAACCTTTCACAAAACCTCCAGCCGTCGGCGGTAAGAAACTTAAGAAGTCGGACGGTCCCTCCCCCAGCAATTGTCCACTTACCCAAGAGGAGGAAGACATAGAGGAGGAAAGAGGCGAGAGTGGAGGTGACCAGGAAGGTGGTGATGGCATCGGGGCCTTGCTTCCTGGGCAAGCGGGCGAGATTCAGGAGTGGACGGATGATGTATTTCACCAAGCTTTTGAGGGGCTGGACGGGGAACCGGCTTTGATAGAGAAAACTGGGAAAGCTGACAAGGCTGGAACTGGCGCAAGCGAGCCTCCTCAGACTATTCCAGCCAAGGTGGCTTCGACGACTCAAGGTGAACTTTTGACTCCTGCGGGCTCCATTTATGATAGGGACTTAGGAATATTTTATGACCCGCTCCCGTCCTGGAATGAAATCCAGGACTTATTGCAGTATCCTACTCCTCCCCAGGGTTTGTACAACCTCAGATGTGTTTCCTTTCTTTTTACCTTTTAATTTCCCGTGTTTTCTCGAATTATAGATCAATGCATGCTTGTGATACTTTTTCTTCATATAAGGAGTAGGCAAAACGGCCAAGGCCTCAGATCTTCGGCACAGGATTGAACAGTACAAGCTCTCCAAAGCTTCCGCCAAGCTGAAGCCTTCGGCCCACCGTTCCGGGGATGTAGTCGGCTACCGTCCTCTTCTCAGGGTTATTGACGAGGGCATTAAAAAGAGAAAGAGGAGCCATCCCTTATCTGAATCTTCACTTGGTCCTCAGCCTCCAGTTCAGCCTCTTCATGATATCACGGAGGAGGATATTGAGTTCGTACTTTCTCCGCACTCGTCTGAAAATCCTACCGTCACTCAGATTGATCGTCCTGACTTGGCTCGGAATCCATTTGCGGGTCATCCTGACCTGGGTCCAAGTTCCCATGATATTATCTTTGACGAAGTTACTGGTGAGCACCTTCTTCCCCGCAATCCCATGGTACGGGTGCTTGATGAGGCTAAGTCCTTAAATATCGATCTACTTACTACTCGGGTAGTCACCATGGGAGACGAGGCCAAGGCTAATATTGATCGGGTGTCGGAGGAGACTAGGAAGCTGATGGGGCATCATGCCCGGCTGGTTAAGGATGGAGAGGAGATTGGGAGTGCCAACATCCGACTAAGATTGATGGTTTCGGACCAGGCCAAACAGCTCGCTGATCAGGCCATTCAGATTTCTCAGAATGAGGCTGCCTCCGGGCGGTTGAGGAAGGCTATGGAGGAGGCTAGTAAGGCGGAACTGTGGAAGATGGAGGCTGCCTGCAAGGAGCAGATAAATATGGCCATCTCGACAGTGGATGAGGTTCGGAGGGCGGATCTTGAGCGGGTAGAGGAGCTGTCGGGGAAGCTTGAAGCCGCAGAGCTTGCTCAGGTTAGGCTGAAGGAGGAGATGGAGGCGATGCGGAAATCCCTTCAGGCTGACTGCTCGAGATACCGTTTGGAGAGAGAAGCTGCTGTTGGAAGGTTGTCGGCTTCCGAGGCCCGGATGAGGGAGTTTGAGGAGAATGAGGGGATGATGGATGAAATGCTTCAGGACATGTACTTCCGAACTTGGAAGCAGGGCAACCTATCCTGGATGGATGATTATCCTAGGGTCATGGCTAAGATTTATCTTCGGGCTCTGGAGGAAGCTAGGGCGGATGCGGATAAAGAGGGTGGTGTGGCCTTCAGCATGGATGTGGTCACTGCCTAGTTCACCAAGGAGGAGAAGGTGGCGGTGAAGGAGGGTATGCGGTTGCTTGCTGCTGAGGAGGCAGGTGTGCAAGTAGAGGATGACGACCAGGATAGTCAAGAAGCAGGTGCTGGTAAGTCTTCCTTTTTAGTCTCTCCATTAACTTTGGTTGCTTATCACTAATGAATCCTTTCCCTGACTGGACAGGTGGTCAATAGGACAAGGATAAAACTCCAATGCAGCCGGCCCCTTGATCAGACCTGGAAAATTCTTTTTGTAGACTTGACATGGCCGTATATGTTAGTCTTAAAACAGTAGAGTAACTTTTAAGTTGTAATTCTTTTGCTACTTGTAATAAATAGCTCTATTATTGATGTGTAATTCTTCAACTTAAGCTGATTTTGTCGTCTTCCGAATGTTTGTTGCTATTTTGACATGTCGTATGAGAAATATAGCTATGCATATTTTTGTAATTGAATTGTGTTTGATGTCAGGTTCTGGTTTTAAAACATAATTTCATGACTTGTAATATTAGCGTGTGGTGAGAACAAATTATAGGCATGTATTTGTACACAAAAGAAGAAAATACCGCCTTTCATGTTTTAATCGTAGATGGCAGTTTTGAACATCTTGTATGACCGAGCATGGAACGCAGTCGAGTGCCTTGCCATCCAATCGTGAGTCCCTACACCCATTGGCTGGTATCTCCTACTCTGCATCCTGTACTTTAGGGACCGTTATAGAGGATAGGAGAAAAGCTTTTTAAGTAAAATTGAAATATGTGAAAAAGTAAAACTTCCAATCACGGAAGGCCTTCGATGTGCTTAAGTTCGTGGCAAACGGGTTTTGTAGTCACTTTCCCTAGCTGTGGGTCTTGGAGACATTTGTCACCCATCTTACGCCTCCGCGGGGAGTTAATTCTTTTTTACCACAGCCACACTCAAGACACATCGGAGCCGAGATCGTGCACAGTAACTACCCGGGCCATTATGGCCCGTAATCGTGGGTATTATTCGATTTACTGTGGCCGGCTAGCGTGGGTACCGATCGTCAACTGTAAACTGCTCCTGGCTGGCCACACCTTATGTTGGGGCTTATAGTCGGTTCACAGTTGCCGGCGAGCCTAACGCCATAATGAGCTGCCTCGGCTATAGTCGGCCTTCTCGGTGGATTATAATCGGCTCATTACAGTTGGCTTTAAGGGCCGTCGCGAGCAATGAGTTAACCCGCAGCAGAGGGATGCTGGAGCAAAAGTGTCTCATTGGCGAGGGCATAGATTCGCATTGTACCTGTTAGGTTTTGCCCAGGTGAAGTTGCGCCGTGGAGTGCTTTGAGTGGAAATGCTATACGCATAGGATTTTGTTCAACAGAAAAGGATAAAGTTAACAAGTAGCCAAGATATAAAGGAACAAGTTAAAAAAAAAGAGACAAAGTTTTTTTTTTAAAGTGGTTCGGCGTGAAAAGGCCTACGTCCACTGATTCTCTTTGTTAATTCACTACATATGGGCAGTACAAGTTAAGAAAAGTATCGACGGAGGTGCTGGATGTTCCATGCCCTCTGGAACACCTCTCCGTCCACTGTTGACAAAATATAAGCTCCATTGTGGAGATCTTTATGAATTACATATGGTCCATCCCAGATGGGGTCTAGTGCTCCGGGGCGAGGGAAGATTCGCTTGAGGACAGGATCCCCTTCTTGTAAGGTACGATGCTTGACTTTGGTGTTGTATTGCGCTGCCACTTTCTGCTTGTGGGCTGCTGTTTTAAGGACTGCATCATTTCTTCTCTCCTCGACTAGATCCAAAGACATGTGGAGGAGCACTTCATTCTCTTCCGGGTTATAGTGGATCCTACGGTGGGAAGGCACAATGGTTTCAACTGGGAGCATAGCCTCCGATCCGTATGCCAAAGAGAAAGGAGTGTGCCCCGTTGATGTTCTGAAAGATGTGCGGTAGGCCCACAGTGCCGTAGGGAGTTCATCCACCCAAGCGCCCTTTGACTTTTCGAGCTTCTTTTTGATCAGAGTTTTCAGAATTTTGTTGACTGCTTTGACTTGTCCGTTTGCCTGGGGATATGCTACGGATGAGAAGCTTTTATGAATTCCGTGCTTTCGGCACCAGTTGGCGAATTCCTCGCTGTCAAACTGAAGTCCATTGTCTGATATGATTTTGAGTGGGACTCCGTACCTGCACAGAACATTTTTGATCAAGAAGTTAATAACTTTTGCTGAAGATACTTTATTCAGAGGTTCCGCTTCCACCCATTCGGTGAAATAATCAACTGCCACTATAGCATATTTGGCCCCGCCTCGGCCCATCGGCAGCTCGCCGATTAAGTCAATTCCCTATATTGCGAAGGGCTGGTCATTTGAGTAATCTCAGTTGTTGGTAGCCGCGGGATCTTAGCAAATTTTTGGCATCTGTCACACTTCTTGACGAAATCTAAGGTGTCCCTGCTCAAGGTGGGCCAGAAATATCCGTATCGGAGTATCTTTTTTGCTAATGTTTGCCCTCCGGTGTGATCTCCGCAGCTCCCCTGATGGATGTTGGATAAGATTTCCTTGGCTTCTCTCCCAGCGACACACCTTAATAACGTGTTAGAGAATCCGCGCCGATAGAGGATGTCTTCTTGTATTGTGTAGCAGGATGCTTTCCTCAAGATCTTCTTGACTTCGTTACGCCCGTTGGGTAGAGTGCCACTTTGTAGGTAGTCTCGGATGGGAGTCATCCAAGTTGTTTCTTCGGTTGCAGCTATCAGATTCACTTGCTCAAAACTTGGGGCCAGTTGCTTTGAGATGGTTACTGCCCCGAAGATGGTGATGTCTCTCACACTTGCTTGCTTTGCCAATTCGTCGGCCTCTCGGTTCTCCTCCCGAGGGATGTGTTTGACTAAGTAGTGGTCCAATCGGCTGAGAAGTAACTTGGTCTTCTTTAGATATGCTATGAGTCGTTCTTCTCGAGCTTGGAATTCTCCTAGTATTTGATTAACAATAAGTTGAGAATCGCTGTGAAGGCACAAAGAATTGGCTCCGATTTCTATGGCAATTTCTAGTCCAGCTATCACTGCTTCATATTCTGCATCGTTGTTGGTGGCAGCGAACTCCAACCTTATAGCATAGTGCAGTTTGTTTCCCCTGGGAGTGATTATTACCACACCTGCCCCCGAGCCTTGTTCGTTTGATGCACTATCCACAAAGAGATTCCACTTGATATCTTCTGCTATTTCCAATTTCTCCTTATCTTCGTTGGTAGTGAATTCTGCAATGAAATCAGCCATGGCTTGTCCCTTGATGGCGGTGCGAGGGTGATAGGTGATATCATACTGACTTAGTTCAATGCACCATTTAAGTAGTCGCCCAGAAGTGTCGGGACGATGGAGTACCTGCCTCAATGGTTGATCAGTCAGAACTTTGATGGAATGGGACTGGAAGTAGTGACGCAGCTTTCGTGATGTGATTAGTAAACAGTATGCTAGCTTCTCAAGTTTAGGATATCTGACTTCTGCCCCAGTAAACCTTTTGCTGACGAAGTACACTGGCCGCGGCGTGCGGTTGTCTTCCCTTACCAAGGCAGCGCTTAGGGCGTGAGATGACACAGCAAGGTATAGGTATAATTCTTCGCCTTCGCTTGGAGTCGAGAGTACCGGTGGTTTCTGGAGGTGTTCGATTAGGTTAAGGAAAGCGGTTAAGCATTTGTCTGTCCATTCGAACTTTCCTTTGTCTTTCTTTAGAGCTTCGAAAAAAGGGACGCACTTGTCTGTTGCCTTGGAGATGAATCGGCTTAGGGCGGCCACTTTTCCATTTAGGCTTTGCATTTCCTTTCGGGTGGAAGGTATCTTGATATCCCTTAGCGCTCGGACTTGTTCAGGGTTTGCTTCTATCCCTCTGGCATGAACGATGAATCTAAGAACTTTCCTGATGACACTCCGAAGGAGCATTTTAGTGGATTCAACTTCATTCCATATTGTCGAAGTACTTGAAACATCTTGCCTAGGTGGCTTACGTGGTCTTTGGCTTTCCTTCACTTTACCAGCATGTCATCCACATATACTTCCATAGTTTGTCCTATTAGCCCTGCAAACATCTTGTTGACGAGGCGCTGGTAGGTGGCTCCTGCATTTTTAAGTCCGAAAGGCATTACCTTATAGCAGTATAAACCTCGGTCGGTGATGAAACTAGTGTGGTCTTGGTCGGGAGCATGCATAGGAATTTGGTTATATCCTGAGTATGCATCCATAAAAGACAGGAGTTCGTGCCCGGCTGTGCTGTCTACAAGTTGGTCGATTCTGGGAAGTGGGAAGCAATCCTTTGGGCAGGCGTCGTTTAGGTTGGAAAAGTCAATGCAGGTTCGCCACTTCCCATTAGCCTTTTTTACCAGCACCGGGTTGGCGATCCATTCCGGGTAGATAGCTTCTCGTATGAAGTCATTGGCGAGTAGATTCTTTACTTCTTCATCGAGGGCTGCTGATCGCTCTGCCCCCATACTTCTCTTTTTTTGTTTTACAGGCGCCTTGGTAGGATCAATGTTTAATACGTGGCAGGCTATGTCGGGGGAGATTCCAGTCATGTCAGCGTGTGACCAAGCGAATACATCCAAGTTGTGGCGGAGAAAATCGATGAGTTGCTCCTTCAATTCGGCTTTTAGTTGGGACCCAATTTTCAATAGTCTACTTGAGTCGTGCTTGTCTACAGATATAAACTCCATAGCCTCTGCAGGCTCGGCGATGGCCTCCTCCTCTTTGTCCCTAGGATCTAATTCATTGAAAGGGTCGCTGGTATATCGAAGAGGAGGGGCTTTCTTTAGTTGCTATGCTTCTAGACTTTTTGTGCAGAGGGCAATCTCTACACCCTTCCCTTTATCCTTCCTGTGGTTGTTGCGAAGTTCAGTCACATAGCAGTCTCGAGCAACGTCCTGATCTCCTTCCACTTCCCCTACTCCATTGTCTGTTGGAAATTTCATCTTTAGGCACCATGGGGCTAAGACAATTTGGAAGTCAGACAAGGATGGCCTTCCTAAGAAGGCGTTGTAGGCCGACTGGTTTTCTATTAGTACAAACGTCTGTTTCCGTACAACGGAGCGGGGATGGCTTCCAATCTCAACAAAGAGGTCCAGTTGCCCGAGGGGCATTTTTGCATCTCCAGTGAAGCCGTGTAGTGGTTTATCGCAGGGAGATACATCCTTCATTGATATCTTCATTTTGTCGAATGCGTGTTTGAACAGGATGTTTACTGAGCTTCTAGTGTCTACCAGGATTCGGTAAACTTCGGCGGGACCAAGTCGGGCAGAGATGACCATGGGATCCATGTGAGGGTACTGCCTTCCTTCTAGGTCACGCTTACCGAATGTGATGTCATCACTTTCTTTCCGCTTCGGGTGGCGTTCTTCTATAACCGAATTGACATAGTCTTTATTGTCTCTAAGCGACTTTCCGTACCTTTCCATCTCTTTCCAGCTTCTGTCTGTGATGTGTGGCCCTCCTGAGATGGTATGGACCACTATCTTTTCTTGACTAGAGCTGCTAGCGTTGCGGTTTCCTCTGTCGGCCCCTGGTGAGGGTAACCTTGGGTTTTCATTGGCAGGAGCTGGGGTCCTGTCCTGACCTTTTACATAACGTTCCAGTTTCTTTCTTTTGATGTGTTCCTCAATCAGATCTCGGAGATGATGGCATTCGTTGGTATCATGCCCGTGAGATTCGTGGAAGCGGCAGAACTTTCCAGACTTTTGTGCGTTATCGGATTCCTTCTTGTATGGTGGGCATTTGTATCTAACTTCGCCTTGGGTGGCAAGGAAGATATTTTCGACGGTCTCGTTCAAAGGAGTGTAAGTGTCGAATCTTGGTCCTGGCCGATATAGGCGCTTTTCTCCGTTCTTGCCCCCAGCATTGTCTCTGGAATCATTTCTTCGAACGTCCCTTGCCACAGCAGGGGCATTGCCATGGGTTGCCTTATTTTGCTGTTTTGGCTGCCCCTCAACTGCAGCATCCTCCAGCCTCATGTATTTCCCGGCTTCATGGAAGAAATCGGGTGAAGTAGCTAGTTTTTCTTTTGTCAACCTTCTAGCAAATTTAGTGTCCGGATGCACACCACTGCAGAGGGCCATTAGGATAAGCTTCTCATCGGCATCTTGGACTGCGGCTGCTGCGGCGTTGAATCTGGTTAGGTATTGCTGCAGCTTCTCTCCAGGTTTCTGTTTGACACTGGATAAGGAATAAGCGTCCTTAGGTTGCTCCACATGAATGCGGAACTGACTGATAAATTTTTCTTTCAACATCTCCCACGAGCTGATGGATCCTTGGGGTAGATGACAGAACCAGGAGGTAGCAAGATCTGCTAAGAAGAGCGGAAAGCATTTGCACAGTACTCCCTCTGTCGCCCCACTCATGAGCATAGGCTGCGTGTACCTCTATAAGTGTACAACGGGATCGGAGGTTCCTTTGTAGGGTTCCATTGTTGGCATCTTCCATTCTCGGGGGGTGATAGCAATTTCGATATTGCGGGCGAAAGGGCTGGTTACCCTAGCGCCTATCCCTCGATCTCTTTGCTCCCATTGGACACACTCTCTGAATAAGCGTGCCATCCTTTCATCAGAACTTGGAGCAGATAGAAATGAGTTTGGTTCTGTTCTGTGGGATTGATTCCGTCCAGATGACCTGTAGGGATGGTATCGTCTATTATCCCTCATATTTTCCAGTGGCTGCCTTTGATCTTCTGGGAGCATGATAGGGTCAGCTACAGTTGGCCCTTGCCTCGATCTTCCCCTGCCGGGTTCTGATCTAAGCACTTCCTCGGGTCCAACTTCGGGCTGGACTCTAGCTCGGCCCCGTTCACTGGCGTTTCTGTGGTTAGGCAGCATGACAGGCTCAGTTACAGTTGACCTTTGCCCGGTACCTCCCCCGTTGGGTTCGGTACCAAACATTTCCTCAGGCCTAACTTCGGGCTGTGCTCGGTCTCGGCTCCTACCATGGCTACTTCTGCCGTTAGCTCCTTCGAAGAAGGAAGATCTTTGATGTCTCTGAGATCCTCCCGACTGGGACTCGCCCCATGATTCAGTGTTGCGGTTGACTTCTTCAGCGTCCCTTAAGCGTGACATGAGATGGTCCACCAAGGCTTCCTGCTGGGACGTGAAGCGGTTAGTTACTTCAACCACAACTTTGTCCAGATCTGCTCTAGTAATTGCTGCAGGCTGTTCTGTGGCAGGAGTGGTTGGGTTAGCCTGTTCTTCATTTGTTACTGTTGCTGGAGGAGGGCGATTTACTTGATTCGTGACAGCTGGATCTGGAAGACTGCTGGACGCGATGTTTTTTCCTTTGTTAACATCTTTTATCTGTTTGGGAGGCATGTTTTTCAAGTAGCGAATGATGCTGTTAGGAAAGCTGTTAAGTGGATGAAGCTGAAGCTTCGAGCTTCTCCTCTCTCAGTGAAAGCACCAAAAATGTTTGCACAAAAAATGGACAAACACCTCAAAGTCGTATGATTTAGTAGATCTTATGTTGTTCTTAGTGATTTTGGGAATTCATGCAAATATATGAAAAGCAGGGACTAAACTGTAAAAAAGACACGCAGATTTATAGTGGTTCAGCCTGAATGTGCCTACGTCCACTTTATATGTTCTTTCTCTTCTCTTGTTTTGATTACAAGTACAAAGCTTTGATACTAGTAAAAAGAAAGTTGTTTGAAAGTTCTATCCGTGCTTGAGCTCTCGAAACTTGTCCCCCATTATTGTACCCCTGCCCCTCTATTTATAGAGTGAGGCTGGAGGTAGAGGTCTTGGAGGTATATACCAGCTGGTGGGCCTGGGCTGACGCAATCTGGCTTGGTGGAGCTGGTCCGGTGGTACTTGGTTCGGTGGAAGGAACTTGGTCTGGTAGGAGCTTGGTCCGATAGGAGCTAGGAGAGGTTGGTCCGGTAGGGGCTTGGTCCGGTAGGAGCTAGGAGAGGTTGGTCCGGTAGTGGCTTGGTCCGGTAGGAGCTAGGAGAGGTAGGTCCGGTAGGAGCTTGGTCCGGTAGGAGCTAGGAGAGGTTGGTCCGGTAGGAGCTAGGAGAGGTTGGTCCGGTAGTGGCTTCTTGAGACTGCCGAATGGGTTTCTATGAGGCATGGATACCGAATGAGTTCCTGCCGAATGGGCCCTGGAGAACTTGAATGCCGAATGAGTTTAGGCAAGCCTGGATGGATGAATCAAGCTTCTTGGTTTCGAGGTCTTCTGGGTGAGAACACGCCCAACAGCTATTTTTTTTAAAACTTTTAAACATCACTTTCGAAACCCATGGATAACCTCCTTTGAAAGCATAGAATTTTTTTTTAAAAACACTAAGTATATACCTTTCGAAGCTCTTTAACTTATTCCTTTCAAAACCAAAATATACCTTTGAATGTATCAAAACATTACCTTAAAACATAGCTTCGAAACCAATGAAAGTACCCCTTTTGAAAGTATTCAGTTTTAGTTTTAAAAATATCTTTTGGGTCAAAGTGGTTACATACGAATGTATCTCTTTCGAAACCTTTAATAAAATCATTTGGGGAAAATTTGATGGTGTCTGAACCATCTATTCGAAAGCTCAAAGCCTTTGAGTAAAACTTTGAAGGATAGCATCGAAACCCCCTTTCAACACCATTGCCTTCAAAACCCCTGGACCCTTTCGAAAGCATTTAAGAAGTGACATAGTATAAGTTTAAAACAAAGGCACGCTTCTAAAGCATTGATGACTTCAATACACTCGAAAGGCACATGAACGGCAGCGAGGTTTCGACTAGGTCGGAACCATCATCTTCAAAAGTCTTATTTAAGAAAAAAGGAACTCATTCGAAAGCTCCTACTTTAAAACACAGTATGGCAACCTCCTTCGAAAACTATTTAGAAAACCACTTTCGAAAACATATGTTTCGACTACGTCGAAAGCTTTAAATAAAACAAAGCAGGAGCTTAACATTTGAAAACAAGACTAAGGTCTCGACCCAATCGGAAGCATTGCTTTCGACACCATGACTCACGCCTTCCCTACAATCCACTACGTACCATCTAAGTGATACCTTGTGTATTGGTTTCTACTAGGTGGGTTTCGACTGAGTTGGTTTCGACCGAGTTGGAGCGGAAGCATTGGAGTCGAAAGGCACTACTATAGGAGGCGGAACCAACTTTTCTAAATAAAAGCTAAAATTATGCTACTTTTAGTAATTGCTTCATACCTACTTGCCTATTTGTAATCCATTGATTGGTTGCCTTAAAACTTTTCAAATACTTTACAAAATAACTGCCGCATTTATCAAATCTAAATCAAGGGAAAAAGCAACGTTTAAACCCTTCCATTAAGCAAAACCAATATTGCAAATAAGTCCTTTAAAAATAATTTATTTTCCATAGCAAATCAATTAAGAAAAATCCCCAAAAATCACATAAAGTCACATTCATCGTGCTATCAAACATATTAAAATTTCAGACCTAATTTCTTCCTGAAATAATCGAAATAAATTTTAAACCCAAATATAACATATTTTCCGTTAGAAATTCATAATAAATTTTCCATAGCTTGGAAAATTATGAAAATTGAAACCCGTCTCTAAAATCATGTTTTACCTAACATATAATTTTTCCATGGCATTTAAAAATCAATAACAATCTGTTTTGCCCTAAAACCGTGCAAATTCATATTTAAAAATGAATTGATTTGAATCAAATATATAATAGTTCAAGCATACCATAATTCAAAACATCATAAAAACGAATTTAATCTTGAATCCAAATCATATAATCATAGAATAAAATAGAGATGGTATAAAATTATTATTCACCTTGGATATGATAAGGAATTTGAGATTGGTAGAAGATTGATTCCCCTATCTTTGATCCTTAGCTTTGATTTAATTTTTCTTCCTCTTTTCCCTTGTTAATGGTCGGCTTCTCTTAGGGTTTGATTTGCATTTTAGGTTTTTTTAGAATGAACCTGAAAAAATGATAAAATGAAACTTGAATGGGCATAGCCGTGAATCAAAAGGTCCGGCTATTTACTAATATGCCCATGTTTTTAATTAATAACATATATGCCATTCTAAGCCCACTTAATTAATTACTTGAGCACGGCCTTCTTATAGTTTTATTCAAAACTCAATCCCCTTATCATAATTATTCTAATTAATTTATTAATTAAATCTTCTGAATAACGTTATCAAAAGTTAGGGGTGTTACAGGCTCACCCCTTAAATAATTTCATCCTCGAAATTCAGTAAGGACTAAATACTAAATATAGCAATCATCTATAACAACTCCTAACAACTATACTAGCCTACCTGACTAGCAACTATCTAAGTGAATCTAATATAGATATATCCTCATAGCAGATCAGGATAAGTATATCTAATCATGTCTTCTATCTCCCAAGTATAGTCTTTCTCGTTGTCGCTCCATTGAACTTTCACCAACCTAACTGTCTTGTTCCTTAATATTTTCTCATCTCTTGCTACAACCCGAATTGGTTGTCTAACAAAAGTAAAATTAGGCTCTATTATCAAAACTCCCAACCCTATCGGAGGAATAGTAGTCTCTGGATCATGCACATACTTGCGAAGATGAGACACATGAAATACATTATGGACACCTACCTTACTGCTCTGCAACTCTACTATATATGCGAGTTTTCCAATCCTCTCTATAATCTGGAATGGTCCAACATATCTCGAGGCTAACTTCCCTGATTTCCAAAATCGTACCATACCTTTCGTCGGTGATACCTTAATGAAAACCTAATCTCCAACTGAGAATTCTAGGTCTTTACGCCTCTTATCTGCGTAACTCATCTATCTGGACTGAGCTTCCTTCATCCTTCCTCGGATGAACTCAATATTTTTTGACCCTTGCCAATATCTTCAATTATGATTTTTAACATTTCTATCATAGGCTTATTGTGAACCTATTGACCCTTGCCAATATCTTCGATTATGATTTTTAACATTTCTTAAGTTATATTCACTACTGGGTCAACCTAGCTGGTTATTCTGCCCTTCCCTAAAGTACCGCTATTGGTTAATTACAATGTGAATAGATATATGAAGAAGCAATCATAACAACATAATAATACCAACACATGTGGTTGAATATCCTTGAAATCATTTTATATAAAACTTGGTTAATCCCTTTAACCTGTTACTCAAGGAAAACTTCTTCAAAAACTTCATTTTAAAACTCTTTATTTATGCCATGGTTTTTCCTTTAAAATGAGATTGGGTTATTTGTTTTGAAACTTTAAAACATCACTTTTGAAACCCCTGGATAACCTTAATTGAAAGCATAGAAAACTTTTTTTTCAAAACACTAAGTACATACCTTTCGAAGCTCTTTAATTTATTCCTTTTGAAACCAAAATATACCTTTCGAATGTATCAAAACATTGCCTTAAAACATAGCATCAAAACCAATGAAAGTACCACTTTCGAAAGTATTGGGTTTTACTTTTAAAAACATCTTTTGGGTCAAAGTGGTTACATATGAAAGTACCTCTTTCGAAACCTTTATAAAATTATTTGGGGAAAACTTGATGGTGTTGGAACCGTCTATTATTTTAAGGGGGAAAGATATAACAACACGAGATAAACAACAACCAATAATAGATAAACAGAAAAATGGTTATATTATTTTAAGGGCTGCATCACTACCACTTGTGACTGCCTACATACCCCTATCTAATTGGGTACCCAATTAGATACAGGATCAAACCAACGTAATTTTCCTACCACAAATAGGACTCATGGAGCCTACGATGCAACAATGAATATGCAATTCCCAAACTACATAGCATATATCATGCAAATGTAGGTTCCAAATCTACCCACTTTGCTTAATCTTCACATTTAGATTTCCAAATCTAATTATCTTTACGAAAATTATCTCTTTGGACTTTATCCCCGAATTCTTATTTCAAAACTTTTGAATTATGTATATGTATATGTATATCTTTTATATTCAAACTTGTCTTTTACTTTAAGATATGAAAACAAATCGCCTTTCTGAAATGACATCAATATACAAACATACAAAACTATATGTTACCTGATCGGGAGGTTTCTAGCCATAACAAGGCAAATGGGTCCTAGCCTTCCGAAAATAAATATAGATATGTATATCCCTCTACAACAAGAGCGGACTAGAGGCTGTAGATCATCTACACCTGCCTTGCCCACATTTTTAGTTATGGGTTACCCGAATCTTTGGTAACATAACAAATCATTTTATATCCTGAAGTGACAAAATCATTTACACTAATAATTAAAAATGCTTCTAATCTACAATAATTTTCATTTCCAAATTCTCTCAAAAATCATCTTAAAACCATTGGGTTTAGTCCTCGAAATTCTTTTCGTTTTATAAAACATGTTTATAAAACCATTTTTTATACAAACCACTTTTCTATAAAATCACTTCAAAATATTTATTCTTAAATATCTCTTTTTTTCTTTTAAAGGAAAACATTTCATAACATTTCAACTTGAAAACCAATTTTCAAAACAATTGATTAAATTAAAGTGAACCAAATATTACCGCTAAACACCTTTTAGTCAAATCGTGAAATAAATCACAAGGTGTTAGCCTACAATTGTTTTCTACCCAGCCCATACATATGGATAATTAATTGCTCATAAACTGGTCGAGCAAAGTCAACAATCAATAAATAATAATCAGTGCTCATAAACTGACTGAGCCTAATTCAAACAATCAACCAATGAAATAAACACAATAATAAATGATAATCAATGCATCATTCTATCAAATATTTGTAACACTATATTTTATCTTGGGTTAAAACGGTTTGATATTTATTTTGGAGCATCCGGGCTTTCCCTTCGACTTCTTCCGTCCCTCGCCCAAGTCTCCTTGGATCTCACAGACGAAACAAGAGTACTAGTCATTTCCGCATACCCCATTAAGTATCTAACGTCTAAATTTTAAAATACTTAATTAACCATCCAAATAGTTTAACAAGGAAACAAAACCATTGTTTTAGCAAACAAAGTAAACAAGCATTCAACAAGGGTTTTCAAGCAACACTTAACACTTAAAGTTCCTTCAACTTAGCAATGTTTTTAATAAACTTAAAGGAGGAAATAACTCACTTTGGATTCCACTCCGTCAAACATTAAGGCAAGGAACTCCAGATCTAAACCATACTTTCTACCAATTTTTCTAACTTTGTCACTACGGATTTGACTATAGCTTCGCTACTATTTTTCGAAACTTCTTGAAATCCGGCTACAGCTCTACAATCCTAGAAGTTGAGATGAAAAGAGATGGAGATGGCTTTTAGGTGGGCATGGCCTTGGGTGGATGGATCTTACTAGCTTGAGCTTGACTTAAGTGGTATACTTTTTTCATCGATTATTTTTGCCATAACTTTGTTACGCTTTTGGAATTTTTTAATAGAGGCATGGAATCCATTAAAGAGTGGAAGAAGAGCTTGAAAAAGGAGAATAAACGTGTGAAAAAAAAGTGAGAAAGTGTGTTGGTATTTATAGGAAAAAATTTGGATTAAAATAATATTTTGTAAAAAGACCAAAATACCCTTTATACTTTAAGCAAACTAATTTTTTCAACACTTAACATCACAATTCAAATCATTACTTTATGTCATTTTCACTTAAGTATTAAATAAAGAATATAATAATTATGTTTGTTTGATTTATTACTTTTGACTTTTATAACACCTTTTGTCTTTTTATGCTTACTTTTTGTTAATTACATTCTAGAATTTTTTAAGTATGTTTAATAAAAGTAAAATTGATTAGTGAATTAATTAATACTTATACTATTTGAATATATGTTCATATATAAGAAAATAAAGGTGCAACAACATTGCGACAACTTATGTTGAACAAAACGTTGATTTTCGACAATGTTTTACGGTCACATTTTGACGTTTTTGTTAAACTATTTATTCATGTAAACCAAACTTAAAAATAAATTTTCATAATATTATTTAAAAATATAAACACTCATAATTAATTAAAATAATTTATTTAACCATTGAAACTTACTTTTCTTAAATCGTGATTTTGTCGCTTTTGTCGATATAAGCAATTATTCCTATTTTTGTGTATATTTCTCTTTGCAAATCCTATCTAACATTATTTAAATCATAAAATGTTATATATTTATATTTAAAATCACTTTAAATAGTATATTTTAAAGTGGTCAAACTCTGGGTCGTTATAATAACAATACCATATAATTTCTGTGTTTCTTCTAGATATTTCCGGAGTTATATTTTGTCAAAATTTAATAGTTAGTTATTTACTATCAAATATATAATAAATCAAATCAGAGGTTTAATTTCATAAGAAACCAAGCATGATTTAAAAAATAAGCAGCCCCAATCCTCTTTAATTAATCCTTCATTAATTAAAACCACTTTGTAAATACTTGTGTTAAATACTATTATAAAAATACACATATGTATACAACTCAATCAGTATTCTTTTATATTCTTTCAGTTCTTGGAAAAATATCCATATACATATTTCAACGGTACAAGTATATTCACAAAACACTACACTTTCAATAATTGGAAAATATTACCATATACTTATCTCAATGTATAAGTATATTCACAAAACACTACACTTTCAAAACTATACTTATTTGGGTTAAAACAAATGCCATTTGAAAACATTATTTACTACGAACCCAAACCACTTCCTTTTTGGTGTTAAGTATGAAAAGAATACTTTCCATACCACTACAAGTAAAAATAATCATTTATAGAAATTAAATCTCATTCCTTGTAGAAAATTACTTTTATAAACTCATTCAATATTTACAAGTCCTTTTATAAATCTTCAACTTAATTTATAAAACTTCTTTTATAAATCTCTAAAATTATTTATCTCAAATCTTCGGTTTCAAGATAAAACCCAATATTTTCCATAAAAACGATCATTACATATATCACTATAAGTTCATAAATGTGATTTGTTGTTCCAATTTATAAAAATGGTATAATTTCCCATTTTTATAAAATACCATTTATAAATCTATTGTTTTATTTATAAAATATCATTTATAGATCTATCTTTCTATATAGTATTTTATATAAAACGTTTCCTAAATATTTATACCAAACTATTTCTATTTCCTTTAAAACCAAAATCACTTTATTATAGGAGATAAACTCCTTTTTCATTATATTAAATATTATATTAACTTTTTTGGATAATAAATACTTCCAAAAATACTTTTAAAACATTTCCATATATGCTAGAAAAACTAACAAAAAGGTTAAAGGAAAATAGATATATTCAAAAACCATTTCTAAAAAAAAGGTCACCGAAAATCCAAAGTTACTTTTAAAATCGTTCTCCACATTAAAACCATTTTAAATCAAAACAGCAATTACTAGTAATTTCAAAATACTATAATGAGTCCTAGACCTACTATACACTAAACCAATGTTATCACTGTTTTCATTCTAAAAAGAATTCAACTTTTGCAACTGTTTGCGCCAAAAATGGTCACAAACCCCAAATGTCGTGAAAACACCAGTGTATGAACACAAATCAGCAATATTTAAACACAGATCTCAGATCTAAGTATTCTAGAGGATAAAAATGAAGAATAGTAAACTTAAAACAGAAAGAAGTAGACAGAGACACAAGATTTATAGTGGTTCGGCGATCTTGCCTACGTCCACTCTGAAGTAGTTTGCTTTATTGATCTCTCTTTGATGTTTACAAGTGACTTCAATGAATTACAGCAGATAATTATGATTTGCAGTAGTGGAATTTGTTGGTAACAGCAGTAGTGGAGTTTGGACCTGGATCTGGCAAAGTCTGGACGTTTGAGATCTCCAAGAAGAAGAAGAACCCCTTTTCTGTTGGATTTGGGGGTCTATTTATAGGTGTAAGAGGCTGATATTCCGCTCGGATCTTGGGAGACCCTCTTTGGCATGTGACCAGGCTCGCACGCCCAAGCCCGTGAAGTTTTGGTTCGATCCGTGATCGACACGAACAGATTTCGACTCGATCAAGATTTCATCCAATGGAGTCGAAATTTGGCGTGGACATTCTTTAGCATGCACGCAGTCTTCTGTGAAAATTTCATAGCATTTGGACTTGTAGATTGGGAGATATGATCGATACAAAATGGGTTTTCAGTAGGCTGTTTCCTTCAACTCGCTCATGTTTCGACTCGCTTCCATTCGACTCGGTGATGTGGCTCTTTGGTGGAGTCGAACTAGATGCAGTCGAACAGTGGTTCTGTGAAGGCTGTGGAGCAAGTCGAAGAGGAATCTCTGATGGATGTAGGATGGAGCGAGTTGAAGAGGACTCTCTGATGGATGTGGAATGGAGCGAGTCGAAGAGGACTCTCTAATGGATGTGGAATGGAGCGAGTCGAAGTAGACTCTCTTCATGGGTGCGCGGCAGAGCGAGTCGAAGTGGAGCGAGTCGAAGTTGGCTTATGCGGAGCGAGTCGAAGTAGGCAAGCGGAGCGAGTCGAAGTTGTCACCTCTATCTGTTGCGAAGCGAGTCGAAGCTGTCGCTCCTAATGGATTGTGAAGCGAGTCGAAATGTGCACTCCCTATGGATTCGAACTAGAGCGAGTCGAAGGAGGTTGTTCTTGACCAATTTTGTATCGTTCACAACTTGAGCATACGAAATCGGATTGACTTGAGATTTGGAACGTTGACTCTCATAGCCTAGCTTGTCATGTCATATCAATTCTAGCTCGATCCGGACTTGGACAAAATTCGTCGATATCCATAGCGAGCTTGCGTATAACCGATTTTATAGACGAACTGTCTTTGATCTCTAGTCAAGTTCTTGGTGTAACGGCCTTGCCAAAAGGCGGGATAACATTTTCCCCCCAAAGTACGTCTTGTGGAAACATGATGTGCTTTGAAATGCTGCAACCTTTACTCTGAATAGTTATCGTTTCTTCGATGAAAGTTGTTGCTTTGTAATGCCACGAGCTGGATGTTCATATCATGTTGATGACCTGCAAAGGAATTGATAGTTTTATTCTGACCGTGAATGAGGATCGTTCGGGATCGTATGTCATTCGGGGTGATATGTGACCGTTCGGGGTCAGGTGCCGTTCGAGGCGAATGATGACCGTTCGTGGTCGGGTGCCGTTCGAGGCGAACTGTGACCGTTCGTGGTCGGGTGTCGTTCGAGGCGAATTGTGACCGTTCGTGGTCGGGTGCCGTTCGAGGCGAATTGTGATCGTTCGTGGTCGGGTGCCGTTCGAGGCGAATTGTGACCGTTCGTGGTCGGGTGCCGTTCGAGGCTAATTTTGTGTGCCCGGAGGGGACTTAGTATTAACAATGTCAGATTTCACGTTCGAGTGAGTTTCTGAACTGTTTGTGGTGGAGGTTTATCGCCATCTCAGAGCATGCCTGAGGACCGTTCGCGATCCCTTACATGTGTAAGTGGCTTAGCCGTTGTGGAATCATAGGTAGTGGATTTTTGTTCAAAATGACTGAGTGAGGGGCTTTGCATGCCCCTTGTTTCTGATCCTTGGAGGTTGCCCCCAGCTATTTGCTTCATGGTAGAAGGAAAGTTTGAATGAGAGGATGCCTCTTGGCTGCACCCTTGCTGAGTTCCTTCCATAGCGCTTTTCCTTGTATGAGGCTTCTTCGTCTTCTAAAAGCTAGATCTAGGAATCTGTTTTCTGGATCTAAATTTTTTCTTTCAGATCTGGAGTTGAATCTTCTTTCTAACGTAGAATAAGCTTCAGATCTAAGATTCCCTTGTCCTTCTCAGTGAAAGCACCAAAGTGTTTGCACCAAAAATGGTCACAAACCCCAAATGTCGTGAAAGCACCAGTGTATGAACACAAATCAGCAATATTTAATCACAGATCTCAGATCTAAGTATTATAGAGGATAAAAATAAAGAATAATAAACTTAAAACAGAAAGAAGTAGACAGAGACAAAAGATTTATAGTGGTTCGGCGATCCTGCCTATGTCCACTCTGAAGTAGTTTGCTTTATTGATCTCTCTTTGATGTTTACAAGTGACTTCAATGAATTATAGCAGATAATTATGATTTGCAGCAGTGGAATTCGTTGGTAGCAGTAGCAGTGGAGTTTGGATCTGGATCTGGCAGAGTCTGGGCGTTTGAGATCTCCAAGAAGAAGAAGAACCCCTTTTCTGTTGGCTTTGGGGGTCTATTTATAGGTGTAAGAGGCTGATATTCCGCTCAGATCTCGGGAGACCCTCTCTAGCATGTGACCAGGCCCGTACGCCCAAGCCCGTGAAGTTTCGGTCCGATCCGTGATCGACACGAACAGATTTCGACTCGATCAAGATTTCATCCAATGGAGTCGAAATTTGGCGTGGACATTCTTTAGCATGCACGCAGTCTTTTGTGATAATTTCATAGCATTTGGACTTGTAGATTGGGAGATATGATCGATACGAAATGGGGTTTTTGGTAGGCTGTTTCCTTCGACTCGCTCCTGTTTCGACTCGCTTCCATTCGACTCGGTGACGTGGCTCTTTGGTATCGAACTAGATGGAGTCGAACAGTGGTTCTGTGAAGGCTGTGGAGCGAGTCGAAGAGGACTCTCTGATGGATGTAGAATGGAGCGAGTTGAAGAGGACTCCCTGATGGATATGGAATGGAGCGAGTCGAAGAGGGCTCTCTGATGGATGTGGAATGGAGCGAGTCGAAGTAAACTCTCTTGATGGGTGCGCGGCGGAGTGAGTCGAAGTGGAGCGAGTCAAAGTTGGCTTATGCGGAGCGAGTCGAAGTAGGCAAGCGGAGCGAGTCAAAGTTGTCACCTCTGTCTGTTGCGAAGCGAGTCAAAGCTGTCGCTCCTGATGGATTGTGAAGCGAGTCGAAATGTGCACTCCCTATGGATTCGAACTGTAGCGAGTCGAAGGAGGCTATTCTTGACCAATTTTGTATCGTTCACAACTTGAGCATACGAACTCGGATTGACTTGAGATTTGGAACGTTGACTCTCATAGCCTAGCTTGTCATGTCATATCAATTCTGGCTCGATCCAGACTCGGACAAAATTCATCGATATCCATAGCGAGCCTGCGTATAACCGATTTAATAGACGAACTGTCTTTGATCTCTAGTCAAGTTCTTGGTGTAACGGCCTTGCCAAAAGGAGGGATAACAGCAACATATCAAAGTCATATCCAATATAGGCAGGTTACCAAGCTGCTGGCACTCAACAATTAACCATCAATAGTTAAAAATAATTTATCCAGTATTAATTAATCCACATATTAATTAACTTCAAAAAACATCATTTTACTTTGCAAGCATAGAATGGGGATTTATTCTGCTCAATAGATGTCCAAAATAATCTAATCAATTTAATTATAGTAGAACGGTGTTTTATTTTGCCAAATATATATCACAAATGAAATATAATTAATTTAACTATGTTATTAGTTAAAGCAATTTGATTATAATTTATTACTATAAATTTATTAATATTTTATACTTTTTTAAAACTATGAACAAGATATACCATAATGTTGCACTCGTCAGTACAACTCTAATGCAAAATTTTGTGTGTTAATTGGATTTAAAATGAACAAGATACGACTTTATAAATTCAACATACTTAGTTTATGTAAAATTTTAAACAATAAATTAAAATATGTTCTAACCAAAACAAGGCCCAACCCATTAGCACACTCTAAACCCAACCACTTTCTATGGTACTTCTCCCCCCAAATTCAAATAAAATGCACTTGTACTCACTCGAGCATGCCCTAATCAATCACTACCACTGCCGCCTGTGTCATCGCGACCGCTGCACACTACCACACCTTTAGCCCACTCCTTGCCAAGCTCAATGCTTCCAACTATTGTCCCTGGCCCATGAATCAAACTCAAAACACACATAGAAGAAACCCTAACACAAGCTCGACCCGCTTCCTTCCACCGCTAGAGCAATTGCCACTGCCACCCACGCTTTTGCTTTGCCTCGAGCCTCCTCCCAGTACCACTGTTACTCTCTTTGACCACCACATCCCAAAATTTGAAAGATGAAAGTAAAATGCTCACCTACCTCCCCATGACGATTTCGACCACCAAAAATCTCGAGACCATCACCAAAATTCTCGTCTTGCCATCACGGACATAATCCAATTCTCCAATTTCCATTTCGTGTTTGTGGAACAACTACCAATATTCGACAACCACTAATATCGAATGATTCTTGCTACCATACTCAACTAAATGATGAGCAGCTATTTTTATAAAATACTAGAGCTGATGACAGATAACTTTGCAGTTGGAAATTTTGGCAAAAAGTCGATGGTTTGAGAGTTATTGATTTTTTGAAAGGAGAAGGTGGGTATTTTTCACTTACAAGAAGAAGAAAAAAGAAAAAGAAGAAGAAGGGCGGAAGAGAAGTAAAGTAAAGTTTGAAATGATATGAAATGAAGTGGTGTATAAATCAACGCACACAAAGCTTCCAAGCTAAGCAACTATCGATTTGGTTTTTTTGTTACTGCGCTACACAGTATCACGTTCGCGTATGGACCATGAACAACAGAAATAAAAATATGATCGCGCACGATAATACAACACGATCACAAAACAATAATAAAATACACTGGTTATTTTATTCTTCAAGTTCTTAAAAATAGCATCGTTTGCCGCCATATGCGTCAAACGATAATTAAAATATTTTCTAAATTAAAATTTTTGCAAAAATCCTATAAATTTATTTAAAAATACATAATTAAATTCAAGTCGTTTTATCAAAAATTAATTTTCTTATTATTCATTTTATTCGATTAAAATTTGAATATTTAAATAAATTAAATATTCCTATTCGAAACGTTAAAAATTTCGGATTGTTACATTCTTCCCTGCTTAAAAGAATTTCATCCCCGAAATTTCATCACTATCGAACCAAGAAAGAAATAAATGCACACAAATAGTTAAAATTCCATAAGCCTGTACGTTGTATATATCATATATACATGATATCTTATTCGATCACTTACTCTAGTACATAAACCTCTCTTCCGAACTAGTATCGCTCACCCGACTACCCTAGTGCGGGCTTCAATCAAGCTCCTTGATTAGAAACCTCCTTCCTCCATACATATCCATGTACTATGATAGAAAACTTTGGTTCCATATAAAGATCTCCCACCAAGTGTTCGCCATCAAGAATCGAGTGATAAATCTTTGTCCAGGTCTATGTAGTTAAAGCGTTTAGTAATTCATTGTGGTGGAGGGGTAAAAAGTTATAACGGGGATAAAATGGGGATATAGAGGGAACTAGCGGAGGTGCAAAAAGCTTCATTGGATATAAACCCAAATGTTTAAAGTAAATTTATTCTCATTCTCGCATCATTTGTGTAGAAAAAAGAAATATTGTTTAATCTTATATAACAAAACAAAAGAATATCATGATTTATGCACACTAGATTTGATACATACAATAGATTTCTAACTTATATTGAGTGTTTTTGCCTTAAAATTAGGTCTTTACTCTAATTTTGTTAGCTTGGTTTAAAAGAGAACTAGTCATATCGACCTTTTTAAATTAATGTTGCTAACTCAGGTGCTAAAAAACCTTAATTTAGCGGGTGTAGCGGAAACTATCGGGGGTTAAAGCGGATCTACAATTTAATGTCGCTAAATTGAAATAGCTAACGGCTAAAGAGTGCTATGTGCTATAGCGTGGATTTTGCTGGCCTTTCATGGGGTTTTAACTGCATAGGTCCGGGTCAGGGTGAACCACCTCAAAGTCATGTACTCGAATCTTGGATCAAGAACCGTGTGAAGAAATGATTTACGTACAACTTACGTACTTATTCTTATTGGTTCATACTTATACCAATTTCTTTTTACTTCTAAAATCATTTATGAAAATACTTCATAAAAACTTATGTATAAAACTTGTATAATACCCCACTATTAGGAACTGGAGATAGTGGTTTTGATGACAACAACCTTTGTAACTTATTTTATTATAACTTATATACTAACACTATTGTCTAGATATATATGAATGTTATTGTGCAGGATATATATAAGGCAGGTACTCAGTATAAAGATCAAGGATGAAGAAATCAAGTTTGAAGACTCATGAGTATCAAGATCAAGATTTCAAGGTATGTGTCTAGTTTTTGTTAAAACTTCATAATAGCATGGAAATCTTCATTCCGAATTTCATTTGGGATGGAACCCATTTCTACCTTCTTAGTGGCTTACAAGCCCACTACAAGTAGCTTACAAACCTACGACAAGTAGCTTACAAACCAATGAACATCCTGGTTTTGTACAAGTTCTCGAGTCCTGATGTAATGAGATATTCTGCAGGAAGAAGCTTGCAAAACTACTTCAAAATTGTTTTTCAAAACGAATTTCAAAACTGCTTTTCAAAATATTTTAGCCTTCAAATTATCTTTTCAAATGATTTTCAAATAGATGTTTTAGCCTTAAAATATTTTTTGTTTTTGTGTTTTAAAACATAGTAAAATTAGTTTATTTTACTCCAGAGTCATTTCATTTTGTTTTCATTTCAATACCATTTTCAAAACAAATTTTATATTATTTTTAACATAGGGATGTCGACATCATGGGATACCCTATGTCGACATGGTGGCCGTTGAATTCAAAAGTTTCAATTTTCAAAAGAAGTGTCTATTCGTTTAAATCTCTTCACGAATGGTTATGACTGTTGGTGCTCTATAAATAGCCTTCGCAAACAAATTTTTTAACTAACTATTTTCATATTTTCTTCACTCCTTCTTCTCCACAAATCCATATTCTAAAATATTCATATTTTTAAGATCGTGCCGAAATTCTACCGAATCCTCAAGTGAATCAAATTAGAATCTCATTCTTGTTTGATTCTCTGCCCTCTCTCGAAGATCAAAGTGCTATTCAGAGTTATAGGATCAATTTGTAATCAAAAGTTTATCGAGTCTCTCTATAAGGTGTGGTTGTGCCTGGAAATCAATTGGGTATTCCTGTGGCCCGTAAATCAAGAGAGTTTGCCCCGGACTCGTGGGACAGGAGGGTACCTCAATGTAACGACCCGATATTTTGGACTATTAGCATCCGCACATGTCGGACTTGAATAATTCAAAATACCGAATTGTTAATATAAATTCGCAAAACCCAGCATATACAGTAAATAAAATAATCACAAATCACAGACACAGAGTAATATAACAATAGTGCAGCGGAAACAAAAGAATAGTAGTTCATGAAGCTACTATATATATATAACAGAGTTAAACAAGATACAACAGAAGTCTCGAATACAATAGATATCTCAATACAATAGTCAAATACAAGATCTGAATACATCACTGGAATCAACTGAATAACTGAAAGCTGGATAAATAGCTGGATCTCCAAGCGAAGCTCCAACTCCAAAGGTGAGTCTCAAATACTGTATCACTCAGTCTGACCCGAGCGTAAAGAAAACACAAAACACTCGAGTCAGGATTAACATTCTTATATCAATAAATCTAACTCAAGTGAAATAACGACTGAAATACGAGTAACTCAAAGGATGTTTGGGATAACCATCCTCTAAGGATCCGTTAAACTATCTACTATGTAGTAGTGTACGCTAAGTAGATAATGTCTAATCAGTAAAGTACGATATCAAAATAGCGTTAAGTCATGGCCCATTCCACCCTTAACACATTTTTATTCCCAAGAGCATATACAAGACCGTAGTTTCCCCAAAACCGGAAGTCACCAGAGGGCAATCCATATACTAAAGGTACAAACCAAAATCGTAGTGGTCGCGAATAGGATAATCAGTATGACAAGGTACATGAGGCAATACCAACTAGGATACTAGTAGTTGCGTGATCCGGACTGATGTTGGGCATAGCAGCTACTACCCCAACAACGCGAAACAACACTCCCAAATCAAGGGGTGCACCCAAATCGAATCACAAAAGTAATAGATATGGTATCGAAGAAGTGTGTCCGCTAGAGATGGCGATCCTCAATGGCCCGGCGCGGCTCCTGTTTTAGTCATGTCAGGGGTCATCCAAAATCGTTCTCTTTCTTCAGTCAACGCGTTCACCAAAACCATCCACTTCGTTCTGGATCAACACTCCGCGTATATTAGTTATTAAAGTGGTTTCGGTATCGATAGAGAGTATGTCCATATCCGATCCCGGTCTCTTTAATAACTACGTATTATTACACCGATGGTCATTTAATAAATTTTCAAAATAGTTATACTTCAAAACCGACATATCATTGCCATTTCAAAACCATATCAATACGATATCACTTTTCCTTTAAATAAATCCATTTCCAAAATCATATCACTTTCCAAAATTATATCACTTCCGAAATCATAAGTCTTTTAAAATCAAAACACTTTGGAAATCAAAACCTTGAAATTCATAACACTTTGAAATCATAGCTTAAAATCATAACATTTTGGAATCCTAACACTTTCCTCTTAAACAGTTTAGATATTAAAAATTTTATATATAGAAAAATAGTTTATAAAATGAAATAATTTATATAAAATAGTTATAAGTTAAAATAGTTTATAATAAAATAATTTATATTGAAAATGATTTATATAAAAATAATTTATATTAAAAATTTATAAAGTAAAATATAAATAGTTTTAGATATAGTTTAAAATACTTTATATAAAAATAGCTTCCTCAAATTTCACAAATCGATTCACATAAACTCGAATTCCAAAATTAAAATTTAATCAAATCTCAAATCATCAATTTCAACTCGATTTAGCTTCTCAATAAACCGTTTCAAATTATCAATTTCAAATACATATTTGAACCACAAAATAAGCCATTTAAATTTCCATATATTTTAAAGCTTTAAATATTCACATTTCAAACTAAATTTGATAATTCCATTTATATCTCAATTTAATTTCATTACATTTTGTTTCTGAGATATTTCTTTAATCATTTCAATACATCAAAATACAACTTCAATTTACAATTTTATATAGACAAAATATCCCATTTAAATTTATATAAGTTTGAAATATTCATTTAAGCTACTTCTTAATTAATTCAAGTTATAAAACATATCTTAAAATTTCAAATTTAATAGGTTTCAAATCAACTTATTTAAGTATAATTCTTAAATAATTAAGAATTCCAACTCAATTCAAATTTATCTTTCAACCTGAAACATTATAAATTCTATATTTGAAAATATAAATTTTACATAAATACTTAAACATATTTCATATTGATTCAAATCAACTTTATTAAATCAACTTTAATAAATCTTTAAAATCATTATTTATTAAAACATATATTTCTTTCAAAACCGTAGAAATGTTTTCAAAACATTTATATATAGACCAACGGTGTCTATATATAATTTTCTATCCTATGGTCAAGTGATACGGATATTTATCATTTCAATCCGTAATTTAAAATATATTCGAGTATATATCTTTTCAACCCGAAATCCCAAATTCAATTTAATTTGAAAATCGCTTGGGTTTATCATTTCAACCCATAACGATTTTCTCCTATTCTAAAGTCCGTTCGGGTATGTATCATTTCAACCCATAGTGATTCTATACTAACAGGGAACTTGCATAGTGATAACAGATATGATAATAATATAACAACGGTAACAGGCATATATCATCAGTATAAATAACAGATAAGGGTGTCAGATGTCATAGGTGAACAGATACAGATGATGGCATATATATATATCAATATAAATAACAGATAATGATGTCAGGTGTCACAGGTGAACAGATACAGATGATGGCATAGATATAGCAATATAAATAACTAACAGCAGCATATTTCAATTGTCGTTTCAATTGAAATCAAATTTAATAAATAAAAGAACGTTAATCGTGAGTGATTGCTCACCTTTCGAGGCTAGAGAAAAACAACGAGATGAGTTATGGATCCAAGCACGGATTTCGAAGCTAAGCACGATGCATTCGAGTTCTACGAACAAAGCTGATGAATAAAGATTGACGAAATTAAATCAGGATTGTGTCAATGAAGATATATGGTATAAGCTGTATATATAACTATTAATATATATATAGTCATATTCTAAACTCAAACCCAATAAAATTTAATGTATAAATGCATTTAAAAGTCAGTGTTTATACTAAAATCATCATTGTTTTTCATATAAACTTTAAAACAATACCACTATAACATATAAGCAATATAGACCTATATATATCATAGTTATATAACTTAGCACTACTGTACACAAGTTCATACATATAAATTAATATATATATATATATATAAACATATGTACAACTAACTAGATGATGCACCACCTATATGAACTTATACATGACCAACAAACCGATATAAAACTTGTATAAATTCATAAATGTAAAAGCAAACAGATTTTATATAATTCCTTTCAAAATTCATCAATTAGCACTTTAAACATAACACGTATATACATATTAAGCTTATTACAGAAATCTATACCAAAATCATAAAATAAAATCTTATTATATACATGCCAAAATAGCAAAGACTGGAATGGGTGACATGGTTTCGGGCTTCATATTAAACTTACGCATATATACTAATATATAACATATCGGCAACCCACATTTAACTTAAAGCACATATCTTAAAATAACGTATATACATAATATTTTATAAAATTGAAATGCATGTAGACCCACCAACTTTATATTTTATAAACCTATGTGTATTAACTTGAAGTATAGACAAGATAGCTTGTTACCTATATACACAGAACTTATGCGAACCAATACACTTCATATACTAAGATATATGTACCAAATAATAAGTATGTATATAATCTCTCATAAATAAAACTAACACCTAACTATATGTGTGACTAACCATCATAAGATACAAGTACACATACAACAGATTTAATACTATACAAAAATCTTATTATATAAACAAACATATACTATTATATTGTAACTTATATACATGCAGCACTAAGCTTTATTAAATGAACTTTACCTATGAACCTAACTTACTATATATTACTGTAAACATTTGTATTAATAGACCTATATATATACGACAACCGAATACATTACCTATATGGATAAGAGAAGGCTGTGGGAACTTGGTAGGGCGGCGAGGAGGAGACGAGGCTGAGCAAGGGTGATAGGCCGTGTTCGACCAGATCTGGGTAGAGGAAGCACGGCTGGCCGAGAGGCTTGAGATGATAACGGTGGGGAGGATGGCGACTCGGGCTCAAGGAGGTGGAGGTGGTTGCTTCGGCACATGGGTTTGCAGTGCTTCAGCAGTTGTGGCGAGCTATGGTTGTTGTCGACGAAGAATAGGGTAGAAGCACGGTGAGATCGGTCGGAGGGAGGTCGCCTTCGAGTCTGGTGGAGGTGAGAATGCGAGCATGAGATGATAAAGCTTTGCCAAGGAATATAACCTTTAGAAGCAAAGAAAAAATGACAGAAGCCTTAGTGAAAGAGCAGGCTTTAATTACTTTATTATATAATAACTTGTACATGTAACTTATAAAGAAGGTGAAAGGCACAGGAAAAGAAAGGAACAGCTGTAAAGGAGGATGATGCGAGAGGGTAGAGGTTGACAGCAACTAGAAATGGACAGTTATATATGTGGAAAAATTTCAAAAGCAAATTTGAACGTAAATTCCAAACAATGAACAGTGCTCGAAATGAAAGGACGATGGAATGTTGAAAGGCCACATGGATTTCAGAAGTTATTAAAAAGGAACGGCTGCTATACGGCTGCAATTGAAAAGGACAGGGACCAAAAATTCAAATACAACACCGGTACGACAAACTATTGCCGTTTCTTCCGCGTACCAAACACCGAATTACAAAAATGAATATACTGCGGAGATCCGCACGACGAGACGATCAAAATGGTATACAGATATTAGTGGTTTGATTGAATTATAAAATTCGAATTTTCTAATAGCGGAAAATGCAAGAAAAACGCTGAAAAATAAGATCGACGGAGCCAAAGATGTCCGAATTTGGAAAAACGACAAACTGAAATCTTGCTCAGAAGATGGTTTAGAATTTTTCTATGTAAAAATATTTAAGTTTCGGAAACATTTTATTTTCATCGCTTTTTAACTGATTAAATTGAAGTAAATTTACGCACGAAATAAACTTTCATATTTTCGGACGAAAATTTACCAGTTGCTAAGTTTAACTAAACGCATTCCAAATATCAAATTTATATTTCAAAATTTTATCGTTTAAAATTTCACAAAATTTCAACTAATTACGTTATTAAAACAGTTGAAATTTATGGATCGTTACATTCTCCCCCACTCAAAACTTTTCGTCCCCGAAAAGGAACGAGGTAGGAGAATAGAAACAACCAGAAAGAAAAACAGATTTGAAATACAAAATAACAATTAATTTAAACCATATAAATTCAAATTTAAATTAATTGATATTCAATAATTGATTTAATCCATTTGAGTTCACTAAAATCAATCTCAACTATTTCTAAATTCATTATCATATTATCCCATTTTCTTCAATTTACAATTTCTAAAACCATAAATTTGAATAGTCTTTTATTATAATCATACTTTCTTCAACAATTTTAAATTCTTCTTTATTCCAAATTACTATTAAATTTATTCTACTTAATATATCTACTCACATATATTTAACCCATATAAATTAATTTAAAACATAAAAGTTTTGATTTAAATTAATTTACATCTATTAATTTCTTTTAAATTCAAGGTATTTTCATATGTTGATCAAATTTCAATTTATTAATTCTTTCAAAACAAATTTATTTCATTATTAACTGAGTTTACTTATTATTCTATCTAACTCTATTAACATCTTTATAATCAAAATTTAGTGTATAACATTTATTATAAACACTCAAATTTTATTTATAAATTCAATTTATCTTATATATTATCCAATTACATATTCAACTTCTGTATGATTTAGGTAAGTTGTATTAGAAGGCAGTTGAACAATATACAAAGAAAATTTTCCCAATTCAATTATTCAAGTTTAAATATTTATTCCAAATTTTGGTTTTATTTATAATTAAAATCATCCTTTAACAAAATTTAAGAATTAGATTTCCGATTAACTTTAAACAATTTAGAGATATATATAATATATTTATATCAAATCAAATTAAATTTTAAAATAAGATACCTATATATATGTAAATCAAAATATACTGAAGAGATTCAAATCAAAATATATTTTTTTCTCAAAACAAAACCATAGCAAAGCTACAGAATGGTTTCTCCACTTCGAAACTCGAAAATGAATGTCGATGATGCGGCCGCCATCACCGAAATTATTTTCTAGCGACAAAGACAAGAGCATTGATTTCAACATTTTAAAATTCTTTGAAAACGATTTCTATTTGAAATATTTTAAATACTATACACTTTAAAACTTAAAAACCAAATTGAAATCACCCCAAAATTTAAATTCTCAAATTCTTGATTTAAATACATTTCAGATTTCAAATTTGTATTATAGCCAAGTTTATAACTTCAATTATTTATATTGCAATAGTCAATTGTTTACAAAATAATAAATGATAATCAAATATTATCGCTCCAACAATTAATTTATTACAGTTTGGTTAAAGAAAATTTCATACTTATATATATAGTAAAATCATACAAACTTTATTTTATTTTCCAAATTTGAAAACAACATTCTGTCAGCTTGCTTTGCTCAAGTGTTTTGGAAATCCTATCGATAGCGTTGATCAGACGAATCGATCGGAAACCCAAATCAACCTCAACAACTCAAACAATACAGCATATATTTAAAGCGTTTATATATATTAGTTTACACATACATTTCTTTGCTCGACGATACAGGAATGAATTTTCAAAATAAGGATAGGGTTTCAAATTTGATGGACTTAAATCAAAGAGAAATTTGGTTCGAAGATAAGTTCGAAACAAGATATGATGATTAATAGCAAAGTAGGAAGATTGATAAGTTTATATAAATCGCGGGCAACCTTAACCGGGTCGACCGTGACTTCAAGAATAAGATCGCTGTAGAATTCCGAGGTAAATCAACACTCGATCTCAAGAAATAAAATTCAGGTATAGCAGGAGATAGATAGCTTTATAAACCGAGGATACAGAAATCTCCGGTAAATCAATGGCTATTGTAAAGGAGTTTCACCCCTTTACAAATCATTCGAAGATTGGCGAGACCGCCAATCTATTATAGATATCATTCGAAATGGAGTTATGGGGTGCTCCAGAATTGAAAGAAGACGAATAGTGAGGGACACGAATGGATTTTTGGAACCGCAGGAAACGTTCCAAAATTCAAAGGAATCGAGTCAAAAGGAAGAGATTGAAACTCGAATGAGAGTGATTCTGTAAATACATTTACCCTATATGTTAAGTTTTGCCTAGAGCTACCAAAGATCTAATACCAACTGTAACGACCCGATATTTTGGACTATTCGCATCCGCACATGTCGGACTTGAATAATTCAAAATACTGAATTGTTAATATAAATTGGCAAAACCCAGCATATACAGTAAATAAAATAATCACAGATCATAGACACAGAGTAATATAACAATAGTGCAGCGGAAACAAAAGAATAGTAGTTCATGAAGCTACTATATATATATAACAGAGTTAAACAAGATACAACATAAGTCTTGAATACAATATATATCTCAATACAATAGTCAAATACAAGATCTAAATACATCACTGGAATCAACTGAATAACTGAAAGCTGGATAGATAGCTGGATCTCCAAGCGAAGCTCCAACTCCAAAGGTGAGTCTCAAATATTGTATCACTCAGTCTGACCCGAGCGTAAAGAAAACACAAAACACTCGAGTCAGGATTAACATTCTTATATCAATAAATCTAACTCAAGTGAAATAACGACTGAAATACGAGTAACTCAAAGGATGTTTGGGATAACCATCCTCTAAGGATCCATTAAACTATCTACTATGTAGTAGTGTACGCTAAGTAGATAATGTCTAATCAGTAAAGTACGATATCCAAATAGCGTTAAGTCATGGCCCATTCCACCCTTAACACATTTTTATTCCCAAGAGCATATACAAGACCGTAGTTTCCCCAAAACCAGAAGTCACCAGAGGGCAATCCATATACTAAAGGTACAAACCAAAATCGTAGTGGTCGCGAATAGGATAATCAGTATGACAAGGTACATGAGGCAATACCAACTAGGATACTAGTAGTTGCGTGATCCGGACTGATGTTGGGCATAGCAGCTACTACCCCAACACCGCGAAACAACACTCCCAAATCAAGGGGTGCACCCAAATCGAATCACAAAAGTAATAGATATGGTATCGTAGAAGTGTGTCCGCTAGAGATGGCGATGCTCAATGGCCCGGCGCGGCTCCTGTTTTAGTCATGTCAGGGGTCATCCAAAATCGTTCCCTTTCTTCAATCAACGCATTCACCAAAACCATCCACTTCGTTCTGGATCAACAATCCGCGTATATTAGTTATTAAAGTGGTTTCGGTATCGACAGAGAGTATGTCCATATCTGATCCCGGTCTCTTTAATAACTACTATTATTACACCGATGGTCATTTAATAAATTTTCAAAATAGTTATACTTCAAAACCGACATATCATTGCCATTTCAAAACCATATCAATACGATATCACTTTTCCTTCAAATAAATCCATTTCCAAAATCATATCACTTTCCAAAATTATATCACTTCCGAAATCATAAGTCTTTTAAAATCAAAACACTTTGGAAATCAAAACCTTGAAATTCATAACACTTTGAAATCATAGCTTAAAATCATAACATTTTGGAATCCTAACACTTTCCTCTTAAACAGTTTAGATATTAAAAATTTTATATATAGAAAAATAGTTTATAAAATGAAATAATTTATATAAAATAGTTATAAGTTAAAATAGTTTATAATAAAATAATTTATATTGAAAATGATTTATATTAAAATAATTTATATTAAAAATTTATAAAGTAAAATATAAATAGTTTTAGATATAGTTTAAAATACTTTATATAAAAATAGCTTCCTTAAATTTCACAAATCGATTCACATAAACTCGAATTCCAAAATTAAAATTTAATCAAATCTCAAATCATCAATTTCAACTCGATTTAGCTTCTCAATAAACCATTTCAAATTATCAATTTCAAATACATATTTGAACCACAAAATAAGCCATTTAAATTTCCAAATATTTCAAAGCTTTAAATATTCACATTTCAAACTAAATTTGATAATTCCATTTATATCTCAATTTAATTTCATTACATTTTGTTTCTGAGATATTTCTTTAATCATTTCAATACATCAAAATACAACTTCAATTTACAATTTTATATAGACAAAATATCCCATTTAAATTTATATAAGTTTGAAATATTCATTTAAGCCACTTCTTAATTAATTCAAGTTATAAAACATATCTTAAAATTTCGAATTTAATAGGTTTCAAATCAACTTATTTAAGTATAATTCTTAAATAATTAAGAATTCCAAATCAATTCAAATTTATCTTTCAACCTGAAACATTATAAATTCTATATTTGAAAATATAAATTTTACATAAATACTTAAACATATTTCATATTGATTCAAATCAACTTATTAAATCAACTTTAATAAATCTTTAAAATCATTATTTATTAAAACCATATATTTCTTTCAAAACTGTAGAAATGTTTTCAAAACATTTATATATAGACCAACGGTGTCTATATATAATTTTCTATCCTACGGTCAAGTGATACGGATATTTATCATTTCAATCCGCAATTTAAAATATATTCGGGTATATATCTTTTCAACCCGAAATCCCAAATTCAATTTAATTTGAAAATCGCTTGGGTTTATCATTTCAACCCATAACGATTTTCTCCTATTCTAAAGTCCGTTCGGGTATGTATCATTTCAACCCATAGTGATTCTATACTAACAGGGAACTTGTAGAGTGATAACAGATATGATAATAATATAACAACGGTAATAGGCATATATCATTAGTATAAATAACAGATAAGGGTGTCAGATGTCACAGGTGAACAGATACAGATGATGGCATATATATATCAATATAAATAACGGATAATGATGTCAGGTGTCACGGGTGAACAGATACAGATGATGGCATAGATATAGCAATATAAATAACTAACAGCAGCATATTTCAATTGTCGTTTCAATTGAAATCAAATTTAATAAATAAAAGAACGTTAATCGTGAGTGATTGCTCAACTTTCGAGGCTAGAGAAAAACAACGAGATGAGTTATGGATCCAATCACGGATTTCGAAGCGAAGCACGATGCATTCGAGTTCTACGAACAAAGCTGATGAATAGAGATTGACGAAATTAAATCAGGATTGTGTCGATGAAGATATATGGTATAAGCTGTATATATAACTATTAATATATATATAGTCATATTCTAAACTCAAACCCAATAAAATTTAATGTATAAATGCATTTAAAAGTCAGTGTTTATACTAAAATCATCATTGTTTTTCATATAAACTTTAAAACAATACCACTATAACATATAGGCAATACAGACCTATATATATCATAGTTATATAATTTAGCACTACTGTACACAAATTCTTACATATAAATTAATATATATATATATATAAACATATGTACAACTAACTAGATGATGCACCACCTATATGAACTTATACATGACCAACAAACCGATATAAAACTTGTATAAATTCATAAATGTAAAAGCAAACAGATTTTATATACTTCCTTTCAAAATTCATCAATTAGCACTTTAAACATAACACGTATATACATATTAAGCTTATTATAGAAATCTGTACCAAAATCATAAAATAAAATATTATTATATACATGCCAAAATTGCAAAGACTGGAATGGGTGTCATGGTTTCGGGCTTCATATTAAACATACGCATATATACTAATATATAACATATCGACAACCAACATTTAACTTAAAGCACATATCTTAAAATAACGTATATACATAATATTTTATAAAATTGAAATGCATGCAGACCCACCAACTTTATATTTTATAAACCTATGTGTATTAACTTGAAGTATAGACAAGATAGCTTGTTACCTATATACACAGAACTTATGCGAACCAATACACTTCATATACTAAGATATATGTACCAAATAATAAGTATGTATATAATCTCTCATAAATAAAACTAACACCTAACTATATGTGTGACTAACCATCATAAGATACAAGTACACATACAACAGATTTAATACTATACAAAAATCTTATTATATAAACAAACATATACTATTATATTGTAACTTATATACATGCAACACTAAGCTTTATTAAATGAACTTTACCTACGAACCTAACTTACTATATATTACTGTACACAGTTGTATTAATAGACCTATATATATACGACAACCGAATACATTACCTATATGGATAAGAGAAGGTTGTGGGAACTTGGTAGGGCGGCGAGGAGGAGACGAGGCTGAGCAAGGGTGATAGGCCGTGTTCGATCAGATCTGGGTAGAGGAAGCACGGCTGGCCGAGAGGCATGAGATGATAACGGTGGGGAGGATGGCGACTCGGGCTCAAGGAGGCGGAGGTGGTTGCTTCGGCACATGGGTTTGCAGTGCTTCAGCGGTTGTGGCGAGCTATGGTTGTTGTCGACGAAGAATGGGGTGGAAGCACGGTGAGATCGGTCGGAGGGAGGTCGCCTTCGAGTCTGGTGGAGGTGAGAATGCGAGCATGAGATGATAAAGCTTTGCCAAGGAATATAACCTTTAGAAGCAAAGAAAAAATGACAGAAGCCTTAGTGAAAGAGCAGGCTTTAATTACTTTATTATATAATAACTTGTACATGTAACTTATAAAGAAGGTGAAAGGCACAGGAAAAGAAAGGAACAGCTGTAAAGGAGGATGATGCGAGAGGGTAGAGGTTGACAGCAACTAGAAATGGACAGTTAAACATGTGGAAAATTTTCAAAAGCAAATTTGAACGTAAATTCCAAAACAATGAACAGTGCTCGAAATGAAAGGACGATGGAATGTTGAAAGGCCGTATGGATTTCAGAAGTTATTAAAAAGGAACGGCTGCTATACGGCTGCAATTGAAAAGGACAGGGACCAAAAATTCAAATACAACACCGGTACGACAAACTGTTGTCGTTTTCTTCCACGTACCAAACACCGAATTACAGAAATGAATATACTGTGGAGCTCCGCACGACGAGACGATCAAAACGGTATACAAGTATTAGTGGTTTGATTGAATTATAAAATTCGAATTTTCTAATAGCGGAAAATGCAAGAAAAACGCTGAAAAATAAGATCGACGGAGCCAAAGATGTCCGAATTTGGAAAAACGATAAACTGAAATCTTGCTCAGAAGATGGTTTAGAATTTTTTTATGTAAAAATATTTAGGTTTCGAAAACATTTTATTTTCATCGCTTTTTAACTGATTAAATTGAAGTAAATTTACGCACGAAATAAACTTTCATATTTTTGGACGAAAATTTACCAGTTGCTAAGTTTAACTAAACGCATTCCAAATATCAAATTTATATTTTAAAATTTTATCGTTTAAAATTTCACAAAATTTCAACTAATTACGTTATTAAAATAGTTGAAATTTACGGGTCATTACACTCAAGGCCTTTAGAAACTGAGGATTGTAATCTCGACTTTAGTATAATAAAAATTTGTATGAGGTGTTCTGCCTTGGTACAGGACTGGATGTAGGGTAACTCCGAACCTGTATAAAATCCGGTGTGTTCTTTCCTTTTACTGCTTTTTATTTACTTTCTACATCTGTGTTTGATTCTGTGATTGTTCTGTGATTAAGTTCTGCATTTGTTTGTGTCATAATTTTAATTTAGTCCATATAAGTCATAGAATCCATTAAACACTATTCACCCCCCTTCTAGTTTTAAATTATCCTTAAGATCCTTAATCCGAACTCCCTTTCAATTGGTATCAGAGCATAGGTTTTCATAATTTTCATAATCTGAAACTTGAAACGTTGAAAATGGCATTTTTAGAAAATTTTATTAATACTAGTTTGAATTTATGCATTTCATCAAAGTATCTTAGGTCTGCATCTAGTTTTTATAAAAAATCAAGTTATCTACCGAATTGGTTTGTTATGCAGGAACGGACATGTTACATGGCTTTTGAAGAATCAACAACCAATGGACAAACTGTGCAAATTGAGAAAGATAAATGGATACTTGATAGTGACTGTTCAAGGCATATAACTGGAAATCCCAAGATACTCAATGACATTATATATCAAGATGTTGGATTGGTCAACTTTGGAGACAACTCAAAAGGATATGTGATTGGCATCGGCAATGTCGGTCATTCTAAAAATCCTCTTATTTCTGATATTTTGCTAGATAGGAATTTGAAACATAATCTGCTTAGTATAAGTCAACTCTGTGATAAAGGATTTAAAATTAAATTTGGAAAAGATAAGTGTCACATCGAAGATAATAAGTCAAATATTACCTTTGAAGGAATTAGGAAGAAAAACATTTACATCCTTAGTATGAAAGTTTCAAATGATAACTTATGTCTTTTGGCTAATACAAGTGACCCTTGGATTTGACATAAAAGATTTAGTCATTTAAATTTAACTGTTATCTAGGTTATCAAAACTTAACTTAGTTAAAGGTCTTCCCAAGTTAAACTTTAAAGTAGATAATATATGTGATGCTTGCCAATTAAGAAAACTTAAGAAAAGCTCATTTAAATTAAAATATACGATTTCTACTTCTAAACCTCTAGAATTAATTCATTTAGATTTATTTGGTCCATCTCAAGTTCAATCAATTAATCACAATAAATATGTTTTTGTAATCGTAGATGATTATTCTAGATATACTTGGACAATTTTTCTTAAACTTAAAAGTGATGCTTTTGAATTATTTAAGAATTTTGCTAAAAGAATTCAAAATCAATTTTCTTTTAAAATATAAACTATTCATAGTGATCACGGTGGAGAATTTGAAAATGAAAATTTTGAGAATTTCTGTAATCAAAAAGGAATCACTCATAATTTCTCTTTTCCAAGAACTCCACAACAAAATAGAGTGGTAGAACGTAAGAATAGAACGATTCAAGAGTGTGCTAGACAATACTTTCAGATAGTAACTTACCTAAAAACTTTTGGGCTGAAGCAGTTGCTACAGCTTGTTATATATTAAATAGGATTTTAATTAGACCATTAACTAATAAAACACCATATGAATTACTTTACAATAAGAAACCTATAGTAGCTTATTTTAAAGTTTTTGGTAGTAAGTGTTTTATTCTTAATACAGAAGATAATTTAGATAAATTTGAACCTAAATCCGACAAAGGTATCTTTATCGGATATTGTAATAGAAGTAAAGCTTTTAGAGTTTATAATTTAAGAACTAACAGTATTGAAGAAACAATGCATGTATCTTTTGATGAAAATTTTAAAGATACTGTACAAATAGAAGATGAAGAAGATTTTGTAACTTTAAATAATGAACCTAATGAAACTAATTGTGAAATTATTCAACCTAATAAAAGAATTAGACTATTAAAAGATCATTCTGTAGAAAATATACTAGGAAATATTGAATCTATAGTTAAAACAAGAAATCAACTAAATAGTATGAGTAATGTAGCTTTTATATCAACTATTGAACCTAAAAATCCAAAGGAAGCATCATCTGATGATTCATGGATTCTTGCTATGCAAGAAGAATTGAATCAGTTCACTAGAAATGATGCTTGGGAACTTGTTCCTAGACCTGAGGATAAAAGTATAATTGGAACAAAATGGGTTTATAAAAATAAAATGAATGAACTTGGTGAGGTCGTGAGAAATAAAGCTTGTTTAGTCGCGCAAGGTTACTGTCAAGAAGAAGGAATTGATTATGACGAAACCTTTGCACCCGTAGCAAGACTAGAAGCTATCAGGATTCTACTTGCTTTTGCAAATTATAATAATTTCAAGTTATATCAAATGGATGTTAAAAGTGCTTTTTTAAATGGTTTTGTAAAAGAAGATGTTTATGTTGAACAACCTCCACTTTTTGAAAATGATGAATTTCCAAATCATGTATATAAATTAAAGAAAGCTTTATATGGTCTTAAACAAGCTCTTAGAGCCTGGTATGAAAGACTAAGATCCTATTTACTACAATCTGGTTTTGAAATTGGTAAAATAGATACAACTCTTTTTATTAAAAGAAACAAAAATGATATTCAATTAGTACAAATATATGTAGATGATATAATATTTGGGTCAACTAATAACATAATGAATAAAGAATTTTCAGATATAATGACTAAAGAATTTGAAATGAGTCATATGGGAGAACTAAGCTTCTTCTAAGGACTTCAAATCAAAAAATTAAATAAAGGAATTTTCATTAGTCAAGAAAAATATGCCAAGGATTTAATTAATTTGGATTGACCACTTCTAGTGGGAAACCAACTCCAATGACAACTAATGTAGCTTTAACTAAAGAAGATAAATCAAAAGATGTTGATCAAAAATTATATAGTGGAATGATTGGTTCGCTGCTTTATATAACAGCAAGTCATCCTGACATCATGCATAGTGTCTATCTCTATGCAAGATACCAATCTCAATCTAAAGAAACTCACTTAAAAGCTGTTAATAGTATTTTAAGATATGTAAAACATACTTTAGATTATGGTTTATTTTACCCTAAAAATGATGTATTTGATTTAATTTCATATTGTGATGTTGATTACGCTGGTTGTAAATCAGACCGAAAAAGTACAAGTGGAACTTGTCACTTTCTAGGACATTCTCTGGTTTCCTGGTCTAGTAAGAAGCAAAACACTGTATCCTTGTCAACAACTGAAGCAGAATATATATCTGCTGCTTTGGCTTGTTCTCAAGTTATATATATGCAACAAACTTTAAAAGATTTTGGATTAACTTTAACTAAATCACCAATTTATTGTGATAATACTAGTGCAATAAACTTATCTAAAAATCCAACTCATCATGCTATAACAAAACATATTGATATTAGACATCATTTTCTTAGAGATAATATAAGTAAAGAAGTCATAACTCTTGAATATATTAATACTGAAAAACAAATTGCTGATATATTAACCAAACCATTAAATGAACAAAACTTTACTAAATTTAGAAGAGAATTAGGTATATGTTCATTAACTGAAATATAAATTATAAATAATACAAGTATAGTTAATAATTAATATAAATAAAAATTTCTCAAAAATTGAACTAGGCATGTCGACATGACCCATCCCCCTATGTCGACATACAGGCCGAGATTTTCAAATTTAAATTTCCCTCTAAAATTAGTTATTTGGTTATATATTTATATATTTCGACTTTTACTCCTTTCCTCTGTTCTATTCTCTGTAATAAACTTCTAAAACAGTAAATTAATGGCTTCCTCTTCTAATAATGAACCTTCTTTACCCAGTTCTCCTCATTCTAGCCCTTTTTAACATTCCACACACGTACGAGTCATCAAATTACAAGAGAAGATGAAAGATTTGCTTCAAATGATGACGGAAATTCAAGTGAGTCAACTGCGAATGGCTAGAGAACAAGATAGGCAAGGCAGAATTCTTAGGAATTTACAAAAATTCCTTATGGATAACCATGCCAATCCCATTATCATCGAAGAATCGTCACAAGCCATGGATTCTGAATAGGAAGAGCCTATGGAAGAACCACAAGAGGATCAAGAAGAAGAACATACTCTGCCGAATCCAGATGTTTATATGGATGAAGACGATGGCGTGATTTGCGTTGGAGAGGTCCTTTTTGACGCTAATGGGAACTTGGTCGAACCACGTGGAAAATTTTGTCTCCACTATCCAAATTGTTCGGTCCATAAATCACCAATAGTTAAGGGTCCTCATTAAGCGTTTTTCGTTTTTCTCTTTCTTGATTGTATATTAGTTTGTTAATTTGTATATAAAGTGTTTTCTTAATTAATGTTCTTCTAAAAACAATCTTTGGTGTATAAAATCTTGAATTCCATTTAACTTAGGATGCTATATTTAACTCATGCATAGTTATTATTCTTATGTCATATGTTTGTTTATCTCATTTTCTATTAAGTTCAAGGTTTATAGGTTATTGTTTTGTTGATGACAAAGGGGGAGAAGTTATATAAAATAGTAGGCTTGGAGTAAGGGGGAGTTGTTGGTGTAAGGGGGAGTTATGGTATGATCGAAGTGGTAAGTATATTTTATAAGGTTGTCATCATCAAAAAGGGGGAGATTGTTAGGAACTGGAGATAGTGGTTTTAATGACAACAACCTTTGTGACTTATTTTATTATAACTTATATACTAACACTATCGCCTAGATATATATGAATGTTATTATGCAGGATATATATAAGGCAGGTACTGATTATTGAAGACTGTATAGTATAAAGATCAAGGATGAAGGAATCAAGTTTGAAGACTCATGAGTATCAAGATCAAGATTTCAAGATATGTGTCTAGTTTTTCTTAAAACTTCATAATAGCATGGAAATCTTCATTTCGAATTTCATTTGGGACGGAACCCATTTCTACCTTCTTAGTGGCTTACAAACCCACGACAAGTAGCTTACAAACCTACGACAAGTGGCTTACAAACCCACGAACATCCTGGTTTTGTACAAGTTCTCGAGTCCTGATGTGATGAGATATTCTGCAGGAAGAAGCTTGCAAAACTACTTCAAAATGGTTTTTCAAAACGAATTTCAAAACTGCTTTTCAAAATATTTTAGCCTTCAAATTATCTTTTCAAATGATTTTCAAATAGATGTTTTAGCCTTAAAATATTCTTTGTTTTTGTGTTTTAAAACATACTAAAATTAGTTTATTTTACTCCAGAGTCATTTCATTTTTTTTTCATTTCAATACCATTTTTAAAACAAATTTTATATTATTTTTAACATAGGGATGTCGACATCATGGGATACCCCATGTCAACATGGTGGCCGTTGAATTCAAAAAAGTTTCAATTTTCAAAAGAAGTGTCTATTCGTTTAAATCTCTTCACGAATGGTTATGACTGTTGGTGCTCTATAAATAGCCTTCATAAATGAATATTTTAACTAACTATTTTCATTTTTTCTTCACTCCTTATTTGAAGAGGATCACACATTTTTCTCAAAAAATATTTTCTTCACTCCTTCTCCACAAATCCATATTCTAATATATTCATATTTTTAAGATCGTGCCGAAATTCTATCGAATTCTCAAGTGAATCAAATTAGAATCTCATTCTTGTTTGATTCTCTGCCCTCTCTCGAAGATCAAAGTGCTATTCAGAGTTATAGGATCAATTTGTAATCGAAAGTTTATCGAGTCTCTCTATAAGGTATGGTTGTGCCTGGAAATCAATTGGGTAATCTTGTGGCCCGTAAATCAAGAGAGTTTGCCCCGGACTCGTGAGACAGGAGGGTACCTCAAGGCCTTTAGAAACTGAGGATTGTAATCTCGACTTTGGTATAATAAAAATCTGTATGAGGTATTCTGCCTTGGTACAGGACTGGATGTAGGGTAACTCCGAACCAGTATAAAATCCGGTGTGTTCTTTCCTTTTACTGCTTTTTATTTACTTTCTGCATCTATGTTTGATTTTGTGATTGTTCTGTGATTAAGTTCTGCATTTGTTTGTGTCATAATTTTAATTTAGTTCATATAAGTCATAGAATCCATTAAACACTATTCACCCCCCCCCCCTCTAGTGTTAAATTAGCCTTAAGATCCTTAATCTGCACTCCCTTTCACCCACTACACTCCGAGAGTACATATATAATGTCATATTTGTTTTACTTAAGCGAGATGTTCGACAATTTTAAAACTTTTTTTAACTTACTATCTTTCCATTCTAGAGTTATAAAACACCATTTTTATATTTCTAGGAACAATTACCTTCTAGTTCTCAACTAATTCGAAAGTTTTCAACTGTCCAAATTGGGCAAATGTTCCATTTCATTTCAACAAATGAAAACTACCAAACACATATTATAATGAAATGCACTAGCTAAACTACCATAATGAATAGGATACACGTGTCCATAAAATAACTTAACAAAAAACCTAAGAATTAAACACCTAGTTTTTATTTCAACTTTATTTAAAATAATAATATATACTTATCTCCTTTTGTATATCAAATCATGCTTTTAGGATTTAAAATAAAATTTTTTTACCAAAACAATTATGAAGCAAAACTACTATAGTAGCATTCTCCACTTAGAAACTCAAAAATAAACACTGATGATGCTGCAGTCATAACCAGAGTTATTTTCCAGTGATAGAAGTGAGTCCGGTGCTTTCTTTCTCTTTTAGAATTCTCTTTAAAATATTAATATTCATAAATACTTTCAAATAATACTATTATTATTTTCGCTGAAACTTTGAAAAGCAATTTTCCAAAAACAACCAGATTTAAGTTTTTAAATTCTCAGTTTTAAATCCTTTTTATTTATAAACTATATTTATAAACCATACTTATATAATTTCACTTTCTTATATAAAGTCATTTCATAAATGAGCATTTTTGTTTAGATTAAAATAAAAACTTGTATTAAAATTAAATTTAGCCAAACATTATCACCGAACACTTTATAGTCAAACTGTGAAATTTCATTCACAAGGTGTTCGTTTCAATGTTCCCACACTTACTATCTACCACATTCATGTAGGGAAAAGGTAAAACTGCTAAAAACTGGTCGAGCACAACCAATCAAACAATAAACGATAATAATTGAATATTACCGTTTTCTAATAAACAAACATATCATAGCTCTGTATAAATTTTTAGAAATTATTCTTTTATAAATAAATATGATTTTAGGTAAATTATTTCATTTACCAATTTTAGAACAATATTGTATCGGTTTGCCTTGTTCAAATGTTTAGAAACCCCTATCGATAACGTTGATCGGGCGCATCGACCAGAATTCATAAGCGACTCAACAAACCAAACAACACAATATAAAACGTTTTATAACACTAACAAATACGCGCTATTATGTATAGTACACTCAAACTCATTCTAGGGTGTTACTTACCCTATCTCTAATGAGTTTACTCTACCAAGGCCTAGGTGTTCGCTTAACCTAAGCTTTGATAATACATGTAACGACCGGTCTTTTTGGCCCTCAAAAGTTGACATTAATACATCCATGGTATTCAAGCGCCGAGCAGGCAAATGCCGGAAGAAAAATTGTTAGGGTGAAAGAAAGAAAAGACAGAATAGAATATCGCATCGTGATGAGTAATATATAATACACACATGATCTTTTCAAAAGAAAACTGAAATATATATACATCAATCAAAATGAACTGACCTATCATCAACTTGGACATTTATAATAGCCTGTCATCAGAAATGCTGATAAATACAAAACAAGAAATGCAGCGAAAATAAAAGATGCCTGAATATGTCTTAGAGGCATCTAACTCGTCTCTTGAAGCTCCAAACCATCCATACATAAATCTGGAAATATGCTCGGGCTGACCCGAGCATTATAAGAAAATATTGCTCGGATCAGTCTAGTAAACCAACATGAGATACGCAAACCATATGGACTTTTACTGTTATAAAACCTGTCAAAATAAATGTATCTTATAAGACCACACCGCACATAAACACGGATGGGTTATTACCTTACGATAACCAAACTATTTCTAACAGAAAATCCAGTGATATTACAATAATGTCTAGAATGTGAAATATAAATAATCAAATTGCTATGATGCATGTGAGTGTACATCACAACAATAATAGGTATACAATCAAAATCGCTAAGGTGCTTTCGCTAATTATGTAGGATTCCATGGAGGTTCCCTGGGTACTTCGAGAACGGTCCTCTTGCATAAGGATCCTAAATATTCTTCTAAAGCATCGTACATCCCTAACTGATGTACCATAGGAAATTCATAGTTGGCCACAAATGGACTGAGTGCACCACTTAATGCATATATAAACTATAGGTATCTCTAAGATAAAGTCACTTGCGCCCTAATGGGTTAGCTAAACCCTCGGCTATGCATCTTATTTCTGGTTTAGTCATCTCCGCTTGTGAGACTACGTCCAACATTCTAGCACACGAGTCATAACCTTAAAACATCTCGGAATCACACATTGTTTCCCACAGCCTAAATAATTCACGAACAACTACATGTGTTTGAGCATCTCAAATAGGTCTCAAATCTCCACATAGATTCCAGAATCTCGAATCAACCTTGAACCTCTTCCAAAGCATAAAGCACGTATATAGTTTTAAAGTGGTTACGGTTTCGAGTCATCTCATATAATTACACTCCCCCGCTTACCGGGCACTCCAAAACCAATCAATAACTTTCTAGTAAACTCAACTTCAGTTCTGTGGGAAATAAATAGGCAATACATAAGAGCGAAGATCACCTCCTAACCATTTAAGCAAATGGATTTCCTTATCATTTGTCCTAGAAGAGCAAAACGAGTTTATACGTATAGTATAGCATCATTGAAAATAATTGTACCATATAATTCTTGTTTTTCTTCTAGATATTTCCAGAGTTATATTTGGTTAGGATTTGATTGTCTGTTATTTAACTATCAAATAAACAATCAATCAAATCAGGGGTTTAGTTTCATAAGAAACCAAGCACGATCTAACACATAAGCATCTCTAAGCCTCTTTAATTGATCCTTTCATTAATTAAAACCTCTTTGTAAATACTTCTATTAATTAATTTTACAAAAATATACATATGTATACTAATCAATCACTATTCATTTATGTTTTTTCAATGCTTGGAAAAGTATCCATATACTTATCTCAACGATACAAGTATATTCACAAAAAACTACACTTTCAACACTTAGAAAATGTAACCATATACTTATCTCAACGGTATAAGTATATTCACAAAACACCACACTTTCAAAACCATACTTATTTTGGTTAAAGAAAATGTCATTTTAAAATATTTTTTACTATAAACCCAAACTCCTTCCCTTTTGGTATTAAGTTTGAAAAGAATACTTTCCTTACTACCACAAGTTAAAATGATCATTTATAGAAATCAAGTCTCATTTCATTTATAAATATCCTTTTATAAACTAATTCCATATTTGCAAGTCCTTTTAAAAATCTCCAAATTAAGTTATAAAACTTCTTTTATAAATCTCTAAAATTATATATCCCAAATCTTTGGTTTCAAGATGGAACCCAATATTTTTCGTATGAATGATCATTTCAAAAATCACTATAATTCATAAATGTAATTTATTATTCCAATTTATAAAAATAATATCTTTCCTTTTTTATAAAATAAAATTTGTAAATCTATTCTTTTATTTATAAAATACCATTTATAAATCTATCTTTCAATACAACATTTTATGTAAAACGTTTCCTAAATATTTGTTCCAAAATATTTCTATTTCCTTTAAAAACAAAATCACTTTATTATAAGAGATAAACTCCTTTTTCTTTATAATAAAAATTATATTAGCTTTTTTGTATAATAAATACTTCCAAAAATAATTTTAAAACATTTTCATATATGTTAGAAAAACTAACAAAAAGGGTAAAGTAAAATAGAGATATTCAAAACCCATTTCTAAATAAAAGGTCATGGACATTCCAAAGTGACTTTTAAAATTGTTCTCCACATTAAAACCATTTTAAATCAAATACAACAATTACTAGTATTTTGAAAATACTATAATAAGGCATAGAGCTACTATACACTTTACCAGTGTTATCACGGTTTCATTCTAAAAAGAATTCAATTTTTACAACATGTCAAAGTCACTTCCATTATGGCCAGGCTATCAAGCTTCTGGCACTCAACAATAAACCACCAATAGTTAACACATCATTTACCTAATATTAATTAATCCATATATTAATTAACTTCAAAAATAATTATTTTACTTTCAAGCACAGAATGAGGATTTTTCGTGCTCAATAGATGTCTAAAATAATATGTTCAATTAATTATAGCAGAATGGTGTTTTATTCTGCCAAATAGATGTCATAAACGAAGTTAATTTAACTATGTAATTATTTAAAACAAGGTAATTATAATTTACCACTATAAATTTACCAATATTTTGTACTTCGTTAAAACTATCAACAAGTTATACCATAATGTTATACTCGTTAATATGAATATAATGCAAAAATCCATGGGTTAATCAGATTTAAAATGAATAAGACATGGCTTCTTAAATTCAACATGCTTAGTATATATAAAATTTAAACAAATAAATTAAAATATATTCTCACCAAAGCAAGGCCTAGCTCACAAGCACACTCCAAACCCAACTGCTTTCTACAGTACCTCTCCCTCACCAAATTCAAATAAAATGCGCATGTACCCATTCTAGTATGCCCTGATCAATCGCAACCATCGCCACCTCGATCAACCACGATCACCATCGTCTATGCCATCACGACCGCCGCACCCTACCACACCTCCCGCCCGCTTGTCAAGCTCGATGCTTCCAACCGCCATCCCCAGCCCATTAATCGAACCCAACAACACATATGGACAAAACCCTAACACGAGCTCGACCCGCCTCCTCTGATCATCAAAGTAGTTGCTACCACCTCTCATGCTTCCGCATTGCCTCGAGCCTCCTTCCATCACCACTGCTGCTCCCCACGACAACCACATCGCTGGAATTTGCAAGATGAACGAAAAACGTTCATCCACTTCCCCATGATGGTTTTGACCACCAAAAATCTCGAGATCATCACCAAAATTCTTGTCTTATCACCATGAGCACAACCCAATTCTCTAATTTTCATTTCATGTTTGTCGAAAAACGGCCAATATCTGATCACCTCTATCATCAAATGATTCCTGCCACCACACTCGACAAAATGACAAGTGTTTATTTTTAGAAAATACTAAGGGTGATGAAAAATAACTTTGCAGTTGGAAGTTTTGTCTAAAAGTCGTTGGTTTGAAAGTTATTGATTTTTGAAAGGAGGAGGTGGGTATTATTCACTTACAGGAAGAAGAAAAAAGTAAAGGAAGAAGAAGAGAGGAAAAGAAGTTAAGTAACGTATGAAATGAAATGAATTGAAGTGGTGAAATAAAGTGGTGTATTAATCATGGCATAAAAAGCTTACAAGCTAAGCAACCATCGATTTGAGTTGTTTTGGGTACCCCGCTACATAGTCTCACGTTCGCGTACGGACCACGAACGACAGAAACAAAAATACGATCATGCACGACAATGCAACACGATCACAAAACAACAATAAAATACACTGGTTATTTTATTCTATGAAGTTCTCAAAAATAGCATCGTTTTCCACAATATGCGTCAAACGTAATTTAAATATTTTCCAATTAAAAATTATGAAAAAATCCTATAAATTCTTTTAAAAGTACATCATTAAAATCAAGTCGTTTTATCAAAAATTGATTTTCTCATTATTCATTATGTTATCCCGCCTTTTGGCAAGGCCGTGACACCAAGAACTTGACTAGAAACCAGTGACAGTTCGTCTTGGAGATCGGGCACACACCGACTCAATATGGATATCGATGAATTTTGCCCGAGTCCAGATCGAGTTACAATTGATAAGACACATCAAGCAAGGTCAGGAAAAGCAACGTTCCAAATATCAAGTCAATCCGAGGTTGTACTCTTAAGATATCATCGACGCAAGTGGAGGACATAGCCTCGGGTTCGCATCCATAAGGGTCGAATCGACTAAGCTCGAATCCATCAGGTTTGACTTCATCAGGTTCAGTTCCATCACGTTTGACTCCATCCGCTTCGTACCCACTGGAGCAGGCCCTATGTTCGAATCCATGAAACAAGCTTTAGTTCGAATTCATCGAGTTTCCCCACTTCGTATCCCTCAGGTAGGTAACCTTCGAATCCATCAGGGGAAGTACTTCGAGTCCACGGAACTGCCTCGCTTCGAACCCATCAGGGGGAAGTACTTTGAGTCCATGGAACCATTATACTTCGAATCCATCCTATGCCTGGCTTCGAATCCATCCGGTTTAAACGACTTCGAGTTGATCAACTGATATAGGCCACGATCGATGCGAACGCACCTTGCCTCGAATCCTTTCCCTCGAATCCGCCAAGTCGAAGCAGCGGAAAACGTGGAGTCGACCCAGTCGATTCGGAGCAAAGAGCGGGTTGACCCGGGAAATGCGCACCACGTCATCACTTGGGCACGCGACGCCATCGATTCGACCTAATCGATTCGAAGGAAGATCGATTCGAAGGGAGCTTATCAACCAGAAACATGATCTTGAATCGATCATAACTCGAGTTCTGCAAGTCCAAATGCCATGAAATTTTCACAGTAGTTTACTGGCAACATAAGGAATGTTCATGCTATATTTCATCTCAATCGGAGCAAATCTTGATCGATTCGAAGCAAGGGTCGAATCGATCCCAAAGTGGGCCCGGATTCCCAGAATTCGGGCATGTGGGCCCCCTCACGTGCCAGAACTGGTCTCCCTTCAGTTTAGGCGAAATATCAGCCTCCTACACCTATAAATAGAGCCCCTGGTCATTCAGAAAAGGGGTCAGACAATTCTAAGAGCTAAAGAGCGCCCAGACTCTGTCAGATTTACTCAAAATCACCACGGTAGTCTTAGATTCAGACTTAGCTCACAAAACCAGTTGTACTGCGTTATAAGAAATTGTAATTTTTGAGTGTCGAGCAATAAAATCATCAAACATCATAGTGGACGTAGGCTACAAAGCCGAACCACTCTAAATCGCTTGTCTTTGCACTTTACATTTCTGTTATTTGGAGTTTTTGTTAGATAATCCAGTGTTAATTTTCATTCTACGCGTTTATCTCTTCAAAGACTTCCGAAGAGTGTTGTGCCCATTTTTGGTACAAACACTTTGGTGCTTTCACTGAGAAAAAACCAGCTTTTTCTCCTGCTCCTTGGATCTACCATCGATACCGGATTGCATAAATCCAAGAGGAAGATCCATATCTCTACTCCAGAATCCTTCCACTCTACTCAGATTTGTATAAAATCTAGGAAAGGAATTCACTACTCAAGATTGTTAGTACAAGAACTACTTCTACAGCTGCTAATCAAGAAGGTCGGGATGGACAGAATCTCACACAGCAGTTACAGTCCAATCAAGACAACACTGCTCACTCTGATCCATCTGAACCAGTAACCAGACAAGAGCTTCATGTATTGCTTCAGGAATTGACTCAAAGTCGGCAACAGCTGGCCGAACAGTTGCATGCTAATATTGAATTGACCAATCAATTAAACCGCCAAAGGCGCAGGAGGACAAGGAGTGATGACGCTTCCCACTCGTCCACTGAAAGTTCTGCTTCATCTGACTATCATGGCAGAACTACACGTCCCCGATTGGACGCAGGTCATACACAAGCTACCGAGTATCAACCCGCCTTGACTGTAGGACAATTGAGGTTCGGACCGTCAACTAGCTCCCAGGCCGGGCCCTCATCACGAGGAGGTGTTGTTCCACAGCATACCATAGGCGATCGTGCCGCAACTGCCGCGGTAGAAACAAGGGTTGATACCCGAAACCTGTCGGATCCAAAAAATCAACAACGTGGGCGTACTCCTGAACCATACGTCCTAGAAGATGTGGAGCCAAGGAGTCGAGATATAGGCCGTCGACAACATCCGGTCCAAACTCGCGCTGTGGAACCCGACCACGCCTTAGCTCAGCCTACACGGAATGTGGCTATGCCCGATATTTCGACCATGGTACGTCAAATGATTCGCGAGAGTTAAGGACTTATCAATGACGACTGGGGAATCTCCCGTAGTCACACTCCTTTCACAAATGAAATACTATGCGCTGAGCCTCCTCGGTGATTCAGAATGCCAACTCTCCCTCTGTACGAAGGAAATTCCGATCCCAATCAACATATTTTAAAATATGAATGGTCAATGAGTGTCGGAAGGGCTGATGATGCAGTAAAATGTCGGAGCTTCCCCATCTCTTTGGGAGGAATTGCAACAATGTGGTTCACGAGGTTGCCACCAAGATCCATCCCTTCGTTCGATCAACTGGCTAAGAAATTTGTCGAACACTTTCGCATGCATGTCACTAGGTCGAAAGACGTTAACACCCTGTCTAGTGTTACCCAAGCACGTGGAGAGACGCTCAGGCGTTACTTGGAGAGATTCCATGCAACATGCGTGGAAATTAGTAATCCCAACGATAACTCGATTTTGATGGCATTAACCAAAGGGATCGATCCCGACTCTGAATTTGGAAATTGGTTAGCTGGGAAACCACCCGCATCATTGGACCGTTTCTACTCCAAAGCCGCTCAATTCTTGCGACAAGAGGACGCGAAACAATCTAGGAAACAGGATGATGCGACACCCAGAACTGAAGGAATACAAAGTAATGTGGCAATTAAGCAGTCCGGTGAGAGTTCTGGAAAAGTTCAGCTAAATGTACAAAACAAACAAACTCAGCCAAGGGGCAACAGTGGTCAGGATAAGAAAAGAGACCAAAGTCGAGGCCCGCAACGTAGGACCCCAATGTTTGACAATAACACGCCATTGAATACATCGTTGGAAAATGTGTATCTGCAAACCTGCAACGCTGAGCAATATAAGAAGCCTGCTCCGAAGCAATCATCGGAGAGGCAGATTCAAACAGGGAAGTTTTGTAGATTTCACGAAAGTTACGGCCACAATACCAACGAGTGTCGACATCTGCAAGACCTCGTCGAAAAATTGATCAGGGAGAGAAAGTTAGACCAGTTTGTACGGGCACCGCTGTCTGGTGCAGCGGGCCCCTCAAAGCAAAATCATACACAGAATCAAGCAAGGCAGGAAGAGCCGGGTCGTGATGGAGGAAGATTGGTAATTAATGTTGTAAGTGGTAGTCCTCATCCAGCGGTCCGAAGCTGGGAGGAAATGGAATCATATAGCAACTTAGCTAAACGCTCAAACTTCGAGTATAATGATAACTTGGATGGTAAACCTTCGACCAAGCGAAAGAGAGTGATGACTGACGACATCACTTTCCGAGACAACGACGTTGACTACGTCGGAAGTCCGACTACTGACCCACTTGTGATATCAACCCGAGTAGGCCCGATGTGGATGAAGAGGATCCTGATTGACTGTGGGAGCTCTGTGAATATCATATTTGTACATGCTTATAATCAAATGAAGATGAAAGCTGGGGATCTAAAACCCTGCCAAACTCATCTCTACGGATTCAATGGTAGCGCTACCATACCTGTTGGGATGGTAGAATTACCAGTTGAGTTAGGGGCCGGAGAACGTAGATCGATTCGGACATTGCAGTTCGTTGTGTTGGATGTAGACTCGCCATATAATGCCTTTTTAGGTCGACCTTCCCTTGCTGAGTTCAGGGCCATAATCGCCCCATGGTGTTTAACTTTAAAATTCCCAACTATCAACGGAGTTGTGGTCGTCCAGGGCGACCAGGTTGATTTGAGAACAATCATACACCGAAATCGATTTGCCCGATTGCACAATGCCAAGGACCGACTTAAAACTTTCGAACTTGGTAAGCTAGCCACTAAAAAAGATTATCCGGCACTCCCGCCCAAGAGATCAACGTGGAGAGGGTCGCGCAAAATTAAGCAAAAGCTCAAGGATGACGAATTCAAGTTATCACCCATTGATGGCTTAACTTCACCAGGGGCCTGGAATAGCGAAAACCTTCATCGCTACTGCAATTAACAGGCTATGTTTATCTATTTAATTTAAATTCCATTTTAAAAGTTGTTTCAGCATTTCGAAATTAGAACTTATATTAAGACAACTGACTTTGCCATATTTTTTTATTTCAGCAATAAAATGCCATTTCTTCGGGTCAGAGATGCGATTCATTAAATACAATGTACCACATCACGATGCACGGAGAGCTAAAATTCCATCATACAATGGGATTTATACAAGAAAGGAGTGGCTGTGATACGACCGGCCACACGCTAAGTGAAACCCGAGCTCGGGGGCAAGCCATCACATCAAAGCTAAAAATGGATTGATACACGACGATCCTTCCTTAACTCCGTACTCCCAGAGTGCGAGACGGAGTATAAACGTTCCTTAACTCCGTACTCCCGGAGTGCGAGACGGAGTATAAACATTAATCAACTCCGTACTCCCAGAGTGCGAGACGGAGTATAAACATTCCTTAACTCCGTACTCCCAGAGTGCGAGACGGAGTATAAACATTCCTTAACTCCGTACTCCCAGAGTGCGAGACGGAGTATAAACATTAATCAACTCCGTACTCCCAGAGTGCGAGACAGAGTATAAACATTCCTTAACTCCGTACTCCCAGAGTGCGAGACGGAGTATAAACATTAATCAACTCCGTACTCCCAGATTGTGAGACGGAGTATAAACATTCCCTAACTCCGTACTCCCAGAGTGCGAGGCGGAGTATAAACATTCACTAACTCCGTACTCCCAGAGTGCGAGACGGAGTATAAACATTCCCTAACTCCGTACTCCCAGAGTGCGAGGTGGAGTATAAACATTCACTAACTCCGTACTCCCAGAGCGCGAGGCGGAGTATAAACATCTACTTAACTCCATACTTCCAGAATGTGAGACGGAGTATAAACATACATCAACTCCATATTTGTCCCCAAGACTGGGAGCAGGACCAAAAACAAATATCGAATTGAAGACGAAACAGAATACACTTTCATTCCCATTATCAACAAAAAGAATTTGATTACAAGATGATTCAAAAAATTCCTGCTAGTGGGAGCCGAATCCACATCTATACACGACTATAGAGAAAACCAAAAGACAAAACAAAACACTACAGTAAACTAAAGAAGGAGTTCAATCTTTCTTCTTCCTTATCTTCTTCTTCGGGGTAGTCCCACTGGAGCCGCTACCCAACTTCTTCCTCACTCTCTTACTCTTCTCCAGTTTGCCCTCGGATGGCGACATGATGTTCACATCTTCCTCGGAGCTTGAGGCAACAGAGATTCTTTTGGAGGGTGGAGCCGGAGGAATAGAAGCAGTAACAGGAGGTGGGACAGGAGCACTTGCAATTACCACAGTGCCGCCCGGCGATATCATCATTAGCGGGGCATGGCCCGACGGATTCATACCGGCAGTCACTGCGGCCATCTCAGCACTAATCTCAGTCAAAATCTCATCTTCACGAGATACTTGGGCCGCGCTGGATATGTCAGTAGCTGGCATAGAAGAACTAACAGCTGGAGCGACCCCACTTGTGGCATAAGAAGGATCGGTGAAGGGATCGTTGGGTTGACCGAGAAGTTCTTCAATCATCTGAGCGTCGAAAGACAGCATGCTCATTTCTCCTTCTTCGCCGGCCATGGCAGATGTCGTGATGGCTTCGGTGACAATGGCCCCCTACGCTTGATATAAAGATTGAGACGCGGGAGGTGCAAAGATAACAACTTCGGTCACTGAAATGTGAAAAGACGACGATTGTTAGCTAAGTGCATTGCTTCATGATCATCACACTAAAAAAATGGGAAGCATTCAAATACCTTCCTTTGCCTGACCCGGAGCGTGGACAGGAGCAGAGGCAAGAGTATCAGCGGAAGACAATTGCGGCTGATCAGGATTATATGCGGGGACGGACTGGGGATCGACCGCACAAGTGGTTTCAGGCAATGTTGGAATTACAGCTCCAACACTTGTTTCGTGATGCTCAATCCCCGAGCCCTCGCCCGTCTCTATCTGTTGAACACCAAGCCTCTCTTTCGCTACCGAAATCACCTCCTCATGAAGAACTTCCCTCTCTTCCTCAGTAAGCAAGTGCATCTCAAGCTCGAAGTCATCCAGCGTTTCATCCGAATGCGCTGCTTTCTTCTCCTCCACTAACCTAGTCCAGGCATTATACAGGATCATAGAGTCGTCTCCCAGCCATGATAAATTTCTATGCTCTAGCACGTTGGCGTTGTATGTAACCAGGAGATCATCAAAATCGGCATCCATCCTGGACCGCTCCGCCATAATCTTTTCCTAGATTTCTGCATCCACAGACTTGGTCTTGGCCACCGCCACAACAAGTTCGGCTCGAAGTGACACAGCTTGGTCACATGCCTCCTGAGCGGTGGTGTTAGCAGCGTCTTTCTCTTTCACCACTTCAGCAAATTTGGCCTTGAGCTCATTCTGCTCCTTAACGGCTGCATCTCGCTCAGCTACAACGTTGGTGTAGCGGTGGCCCATCTCTTCAACCATGGCACAGTGTGCCTGCTGCATCCTCGCCATTTTGGCCACAGCATCCTCATGCTTTTTGAGTGCTTGGAGTTCCGAGCTTCGGGACGACTCCGTCTCAGATTGGAGAACTTGGATGATGCGGTCTTTCTTGACAATCTCAGCATCGCGCTCCAGAATGACTTTTGCCCGGTCAAAAGCTACCTTTGAAGCTTTCACGGCCGCTTTGTACCACTCCTTGTATTGAACATAGAAGTCGCGAATATAACTGTGCGCGGTATTTTCAGCATCCTGAGGAATCCTCTTGAGATGAGGAGGAAAGACATATGCATCCATGCAGATTTCTGGGAAATCCTTTTTCATTTGAGCAAGCTGGATGGCTCCTTCGCTTGTCAACTCAGCCGGAGCCTGCTCAACGATGGCAGCTGTCGGTGGTTCAACTCTAGGCCGCTGAGTCTCGGGCCTTGAAGATTGGGAAGGCTGTTGCTGCTGTGAAGGCCCAGGAAGGTCTACGGGAGCCCTAGGAGGCGGAGGAGAACGAGATCGCGGTCGGTACTGATAGCTCCTATCTCCGTCAGTACGGTCTTGACTAGAATGGCTACGCCAATACTCTCGAGCTCTATTATAGCGATCCTGATTGATATAGCCTCACCCGTGATCCCTATCTGATTCTCTTCTGCGGGAGTCATAATATGGGGAAGATTGGCGCACATTACGGAGCCTATCCAAAGTAGACCCACGACCCGACATCTCGCCTGCAATAAGAAGGAGCTACAGATTAGAATCCTACAAAACAGTAATTAATATGCGAAAGTCATATAGTGGTGTGGAAGTGTGTGTAAATGTGTAAACCCCCAGACCAACTGGAAATGTTGATCGCACTCAAAGGAAAGGGCTCGCTCATATTTAGTACATCTTGAAATTCCTCCAACCCAGGATTACATGGAATCAATATAAAATCCGGGATGGGAATGTCGTCAAGCCCTTTAAAATTATCTCTCGAATGAGAAGGGGCGGCCTCAGAAATCATGACTTCGGAAGTGGGAGGAGACACATCCACAGATTTCCACCCCTTAGACTTAAGTTTTTTAGAAACGACGGTCTTGCTTTTCCGTCTTTTTCCCAACTCTTCGAAGTTGCCTGAAAAATCAGCCATCGGCTCCACGTCTGTATGGGTCCTTTCTTCATCGCTCACTTCGGTTATTGTGATCCCGGGCGTTTTCTTCGCCGTTTTCCTCTTCTCCTTGTTTTTCTTGTTTGAGGCAGGCTTTGACATCCCCTCGATGACTATACTCTGATTTATTTCAATCAAGCCGAGAGCTCTTAAGTTATAGTCATTCAACACCGAGTCGATGTGTCTCAGCTCACTCGGAACTTCTTGGAGACTTTGGACTATGCCCTTGTAGTACCCACCATCGGGTCTGGAGATAATGGCTGTAAGAGAAACAAGATGTTAATACCAATGCCAAAAAGCTATTGATCAAGGAAGATCATCGACATATGAGGACACTTACGTCTAGACAACCATCGCCTAGCGAAACTAGGAGGACACCGGACATAAAACCATTCATTCTTGAAGTAGCTTAGTCTGGTCCATGCTCCAATAATAACTTGGCAATTTCTGACTGCCTCCAAAAATGTAAAGGATGGGCTATCGCCCCTGCTCTTAAAATTAAATATGTATATGATCTCGGTTGGCCTTGGCGGGCGAAAGAGACAACCCATAAATATGACGAAGGCACTATTCAGTAACGCATGTCCGTTGGGATGGAGTTGCGAAGGAGCAATTCCTAAGTATGATAGCATTTCCCTGATGTATTGATTAAAAGGAGGAAGAGTTCCAGCCGCGCAAGCATGACGGTATAAGGCAGTATATCCTTCGGGCGGATTATGCGGTCTGTCATTAGCACTGGGTAATAATACATCGTTCATAGATATGTTGTGTTTCAAGCATATCCGGCCCAATAAGGATTCAGAGATATTAGACTGGACAGAATCCACGGGATTCTTGATAAATATAGCCTCTAGCAATTCGTCTGGAGCTGGTTCGATTACGTCGGCAGGAATATTGGGAATCTCAAGGACCGGAGGAGGCGAACCCTGTACCTCTTGTTGTTGAGAGCTCGAAGATTCCATAACTAACTAACTCATCATAAAGCAACGTTAAGTACATAAAGAGCCCGTGCATTTCCCAGTGTGGAGTGTATGAATATGTTGTGCAGTGCAAGTGCTGAACGTTACTTAAGCAGATTTTACAAAATGAAACAAGACGTCTGAACGACAACACTTTGAAATTTGAGAACAATGACCGTCATCGCTGACCGTCACTTCCATGCCATCCAGATACTACTGGCCAAATTCAAGTCTAAACCGATCATATTGTTGGTTACGTCCCAGTTCCATCAACGAGCTTCAAAAAGGAGGTCAAGTTTTACAGTCCAGTTCGATTATGCAAGGCCGAAGCTCGTTGGAGTCAAGTATGCTAAAGTTCATTAAGTTCGTCAAAGTTCGACTTGAAATTGGTCGTAGTTCAGATGTTGGAGCAAATCAGAAGAGTAATGGTCTCAGAGACAAAGACCTTCGAATCCATCGACTCGAATCGATGCATGTCGGATCGATAAAAATCGAGTCTAGGTGCTTCGAATCCGTGTGGTTCGACTCGACGCAACCTTGGGATGGAGAAGCACTTCGAATCCATGAGCTCTGCATGACTTCGAATTGATCAATATTAAATTCGTTCGAATCGATCGGGGTATCATTACTTCGAATCGATAGGCACGAGCCTTTTTCTTTTGTAACCATCGATTCGAAGCTATGCATCCAAAATCGATTCGAAACACTCATTCCTAGATTTATGCGAAGCAATGAAAGAGCAATACTCTGAATCGATACGACTCGAATAGTTTCATTCATCAGTCCCATCGAGTCGACCCATTTCATTCAGATCTCACCACTCCTCAAGATTTTCAGAAGAAAAGATTGTTCAATCATTCTCATCTCGAGTCGATCCTCTGGTTACCTGATTTGATTACGAGTGGAAGCATGAACGAATTCAGTCGGTTCGTGGAAAGCACGTTTGTTTTGGCTCTGGGAGATCGACTCGAAGAAACAGTTAAAGCAATGGTAAAAAGTAAAAAGTGGAAATGAAACCGGCCTCGCGTATTTATATGGGTTCCAAGGACAACTCGTGGCGCTTCGTCTCCCGGTCATTTTGACCGTTTACCACAGGTCACAACCCTATCGATTCGAACAACAAAGCTTCGAATCCATCACGACGTTGAATCCTTCAACTACTTCGAATCCTTCATAGCTCAGCCTTCTTCCTGAACTTCTAATCCATCCATGCAATATCGAGGCGAGGCATCATCGATTCGAAGAAGCAAATGAACAAGGTCTGGAGCGAAAATCCAATCGACTCGAAGTGTTGATTCTATCGAACCATCGATTCGAAAGTTATCGGTTCGAACATACATGCTTCGAATCCACTGGGAACTGTCGATGAGAATGAACGCATCGCTACGATTTGAAAAAGTACTTGTCTACCTTTTATACCGATTCAGGAGAGGATCGATGCGAGAGTATGATCATAGACAATCATAAAAACAATGTTTTAAGCCGAATCTTGAATCGATTCAGGAGAGGATCGATGCAGAATTCAATAACAAACCGAACTGACAATGACTTGCAATCGCGCAACGTTAACTAGAGTCAAGGCAGCCGATCGCAACCATGCGGCGATTAATTGCAACAGTAAAAAATACAACTCTCAACAGAGCATGTCATAATTGTAAAACGCTAGATTGCAGCTTTTCAAAGCACGTCATGTTTACACAAGACGTACTTTAGGGGGCAAATGTTATCCCGCCTTTTGGCAAGGCCGTGACACCAAGAACTTGACTAGAAACCAGTGACAGTTCGTCTTGGATATCGGGCACACACCGGCTCAATATGGATATCGATGAATTTTGCCCGAGTCCAGATCGGGTTACAATTGATAAGACACGTCAAGCAAGGTCAGGAAAAGCAACGTTCCAAATATCAAGTCAATCTGAGGTCGTACGCTCAAGATATCATCAACGCAAGTGGAGGACATAGCCTCGGGTTCGCATCCATAAGGGTCGAATCGACTAAGCTCGAATCCATCAGGTTCGACTTCATCAGGTTCAGTTCCATCACATTTGACTCCATCCGCTTCGTACCCACCGGAGCAGGCCCTATGTTCGAATCCATGAAACAAACTTTAGTTCGAATCCATCGAGTTTCCCCACTTCGTATCCCTCAGGTAGGTAACCTTCGAATCCATCAGGGGGAAGTACTTCGAGTCCACGGAACTGCCTCGCTTCGAACCCATCAGGGGGAAGTACTTCGAGTCCATGGAACCACTATACTTCGAATCCATCCTATGCCTGGCTTCGAATCCATCCGGTTTAAAGGACTTCGAGTTGATCAACTGATATAAGCCACGATCGATGGGAACGCACCTTGCCTCGAATCCGTTCCCTCGAATCCGCCAAGTCGAAGCAGCAGAAAACGTGGAGTCAACCCAGTCGATTTGGAGAAAAGAGTGGGTTGACCCGGGAAATGCGCACCATGTCATCACTTGGGCACGCGACGCCATCGATTCGACCTAATCGATTCGAAGGAAGATCGATTCGAAGGGAGCTCATCAACCAGAAACATGACCTTGAATCGATCATAACTCGAGTTCTGCAAGTCCAAATGCCATAAAATTTTCACAGTAGTTTACTGGCAACCTAAGGAATGTTCATGCAAAATTTCATCTCAATCGGAGCAAATATTGATCGATTTGAAGCAAGGGTCGAATCGATCCCAAAGTGGGCCCGGATTCCCAAAATTCGGGCATGTGGGCCCCCTCACGTGCCGGAACTGGTCTCCCTTCAGTTTAGGCGAAATATCAGCCTCCTACACCTATAAATAGAGCCCCTGGTCATTCAGAAAAGGGGTCGGACAATTCTAAGTGCTAAAGAGCGCCCAGACTCTGCCAGATTTACTCAAAATCACCACGGTTGTCTTAGATTCAGACTTAGCTCACAAAACCAGTTGTACTGCGTTATAAGAAATTGTAATTTTCGAGTGTCAAGCAATAAAATCATCAAACTTCATAGTGGACGTAGGCTACAAAGCCGAACCACTCTAAATCGCTTGTCTTTGCACTTTACATTTCTGTTATTTGGAGTTTTTGTTAGATAATCCAGTGTTAATTTTCATTCTGCACGTTTATCTCTTCAAAGACTTCCGAAGAGTGTTGTGCCCATTTTTGGTACAAACACATTATATTTGAATCAAATTTGAAAATTTAAATAAATTAAATATTCATATTCGAAATGTTAAAATTTTCACGTCGTTACAGGTGGATTTCCATGTGCTTATGCTAGATGCATTCTTGCTTTTGATTTTCATATTTATTCTTATATTGAGGGCAATTTCAATATATCTTTTTTTCAATCATCTTATTCTCATTTGATTCATCCACTTGTTAATTTTAAACGGAAGATGTTTTACCTAAAGATGTTAAAATTTATCCTCCTAAGAGAAGACATGGTGTAGGAATGCCTCCTTCTTCTGAACGGTTAAGTTAGCTGGTGAGGTGAATAAGTACAAATGTTGTAGTTTTTGTAAGAAATTAGGACCTAACAAAAAATCTTGTTTTTTAAGAAACAAAGTGTCATTTTTGTACATTATTGGCTTTATATTATGAAGATTGTTAATGTAATTTCATATTTTGTTTTATTGAATTAAATGTTTATTAGTTATTTTATTTATTTATTTGCTTAATATTGTAATTTTGTTTGTCTGCTTAATAATAGTCCAGCAATTATCAGTCGGGCAAATATTTGCTTGGCCAATATTTGTCTGGCTAATTATTGCCATGTAAATATTTGCCAGTAATATATTAGTAGTTTGTGTTTTCTTGTAATAAATCTGTCATGCATATATATGTTTTTTCATGATAATATGTTTTACTTTTTAGGTGTTGTTTTTGAAGATATGCTTGGTAAGTCATTATTCTAATTCGTCTATATACTGTTTTATATTTGCATGGGTTGTATATTTGATTATGTTTTGCATCTATATGTATCGATTAGGTTCTGCATCTGCTTAGATTTTGCATCGATATTTATCTAATTAGGTTCTGCATCAGTCAAATATTTATCGGGCAAATATAAGTCTAGGCTTATATCCGATTTTGCTTTCATAATTATATCGGTTAACTATTATCATTTCATATCCATGATTAGATTGGTTAGATTTTTGTATTAAGGATTAACTTGGTTAACCTTTGTTCTAACTTGGTTATAGGTTAGTTTTATATATACCCGATTAGGTTGTGCATCTGGTTTATTTTTTTCATCTTTATGCACTTGATTACTTTGTGCATTTGGTTAGCTTTTGCATTCCTAAGTAAGCTCGGTTAATCAATGTATCTCTATTATAGATTGGTCTCCATATGTACTCGATTAGGTTGGGCATCTGGTTAGCTTTAGAATTCATACATACCCAATTAGGTTGGGCATTCGGTCAACTTTTGCATTCATACATACCCGATTAGGTTGAGCAATTAGTTAGCTTTTGCACTCGGTAGTAAGCTCGGTTAACTAATATATCATGGTTATGGATTGGTTTCAAACCCGATTAGGTTTGGCATCCTACCTACCCGACTAGGTTGGGCATCTGGTTAGCTTTTGCATGTATTCATAACCAATTAGGTTGTGCATTTAGTTAGCTTTTGCATTCAGTGGTAAGCCTTGTTAAACAATATATCTCGGTTACAAATTAGTTTTCATGCATACTCGAATAGGTTCGACATCCGGTTAGCTTTTATATCCACACATATCGGTTAGGGTTGGGCATCCTGTTAGCATTTGCGTTTATATGTACCCAATTAGTTGGGCATCCGGTTAACTTTTGCATCCATACGTATCTGATTAGGTTGGGCACTCAGTTAACTTTTGCATTTATACATACCCGATTAGGTTGGACATCTGGTTAGATTTTGCATCCATATGTACCCAATTGTAGAGACATTTTACATAGCTTTGATTTTTTCCAAATTTCTATGTGACCATTTTGACCCTAGAAATCTTGTTTGGGCTATAACTTTTGATAAGAGTCGAACTAGGGTCTCAAACCAATTCCATTGCTTCAGGATGATGGTTCTCCATTCTATTGAGTGGCCATAATAGAAAACGGACTTACGATTAGAAAGTTATGCTTATTTTAATTTTTTAAAGCTGTTAGTAGGATTAATGTGTGATTTATTAAGCCCACTGGTTTGACTAGTGAATATAATAAATAAAGGGCCAAAGAGTTAAGTTAAAAAAATTCCTCTTATTCTAAATCAAGTCAAAACCTTAACTAGCCCTAGATCCATCCTAATTTCATCCAAAATCACCTAAATTACTCTTTAAATCAAACTAGATTGCGGATTAGAGATTAGATCATCAACTAGAAGACAGAGGTCATCGATTTGCTTGATATGAAGTGGATTCCATTGCTATCTGGAATGGATCTACATTCATATTGGTTGAATTTGATAATTGGTGAGTGGTTTATGCCTTATCACTATACTGTGCATGTTTATTTGGTAAAATCATGGATTAACATGTTTTAAATCGATTTTGGCCATAAAATCTTTTCCAACTTTGATTACATGTTAAAATATGTATATGATTTTGATTAATTAGAAATCACACGTGCTCATGCTCATATATTCATGCTATACGTAGATCTATGTTAGAAATTGACTTTTTGTCTTATTTTGATGGATTGCATGTTGGATTGGATGAAACTGCTTGTTATTCTATGTTGGATGATATGATTTGATGTTGTTTTCTAGTGTTTTGATTGAACAAAAAGTTAGGTCCGAGAATTGAGCAAATCGAAGGTAAAGTTGGTCGAAATTGGATGAAACTTGGAGGGGAAGCTCTGGAGTACAAGAGGAGCTTAGGGTTCAAGTTGCAAATTTAGATTCTCTAAGCATAGAAGTCAGCACCAACATGAGAGGTCGGTACCAAGTTCTGTGGGTTGGTCCAACAAGTCGACGACTTTGGAGAGAGCAAGGATGTTGCTAGTATAGGTTGCCTTAGGTGATGCATCGGTGATTAGCTAAGTGTTGGATGCTATGACGACTTGTTTCTAGGATATGAAGTAGGGTGCTTTGATGAGAGGACTTCTTCTATGATGACATGATTTGTGCAGAGTAGTCGGGGTTAAAGCATCTGGGTATGGAGTACTAAAATCTAGGAAAGAGAGGAAGAAAACTAGCTATAGGTTAGCTAAGTATAAAGCTCGGGGCTGAGTTAAGAGGTTGATGCCGACTTCTAGGGTTAAATCCAAATGGGATGAAACTTCTGGGAGGTGAAGCAGAGGTCTTGTAGATCGTGCTGGAGGTGTTGGCTTGTTCGTATCAGGTTGGATGATGCTATAATAGAATGATGAAAAGCTATGGTCTTCGGATGTTGTCTCATGTTGGGAGTAGGTTCCGAAGATGGTGGCTTATAAAGGGGATGGGCCGTGTGATCGGGGAATGTGGAAAGGTCCCTTGTGAATAATGGGAACTGGATTGAGCAAGTAAGGCTCGGTATCCAAATGAATCAAAGATGGGCTCGGGTATATGTGCTAAGGAATCGTTGATGACTCAGAGAGTTTTCAGTTGCGCTCGAAGCAGGGGTATTGTAAGTGGGAACGCCCATGGGTCATTGAAGGAACCTATATACCCTAGACCTATAGTTTGGGGTCTAGTGTCTAGCTTTGGGCTACATGACACGTATCCAGCTTTAGGGTGCGAGATACGAGAGTACAACATAGTACCGGATTTCCATTAGTCCTTGGGTTGGGGTTTATAAGAGTTATCATATATTCAGAGCACGTGGAGTGATAGTTAGGATTGTTTGATGGATGCTATGGTTGCTCCCTTTAGTAGGCTATCACTCATAGGTATCAGGGGAAGTAGGTATTGGAGATAGGAATACCTGGAAGACTTATATCCATTATTTGGTTTGTGATATATCTTTATGATATTGTAGACTAGCAATTATAGTGTTATATGCTAACTTTTTGGTTGCACGGACAGGTCAGGTATGGTTCATGTACTCTTATTCCTTACCATATTTACCTATGTTGTATTTTGAGATTCATTTACCACTCACACCAGATTGTTGTATGACCTAAGGTTTTATGCTTTGTTTCTTATTATCTAGGTACTCTTAAATGAGTAGACCAGATAATAAGTGTAGATGATGCAATAGCTGTTCGGAGGACAAGTTGGATGGAGCTATCTCGTGTATACATATATTGAGTCTATGCTTATTTTGTTGTGTAGCATTGGGGAGCCTTAGCAGTGACTGCTTACCAATTGTATTTGAGATAGTTGTTGAGTTTTTTTCCATTGTATAAACTCTACTATTGATGTATAACTCTATGTGTATTATATTTGGATGATGATGGTCTGTTCACACTGTTATTAATGTCTTTTCTATTGTATATATGATATTATATTTTGTCCATGCATTGTGAGATATGCGGCAGGTTATATACTGCATTTTTTCATTTTGAACCCTGGTGATCGTCCTCTATCGGCCAAGCATGATGGTAGCGCACTATTTATATACTATTGGTACCGGTGGCATAGGACGGTCGCCATATTTGGTATCAGATTTTTGGTTACACCATTAACTAGAGTTGACACCATGTCCAAGTAGAGATAGGGAAGGTATTATTGCCTTAGACTGGATCGAGAGTATATATATACAAGAGAGTGTGTACTTATTATAAGTTTGGTTTCAAAACTATATAGTAATATATTATGTAGTATAAGTCACATGCACATGAGCACTATAGACACAATTTTCTTTATGAAAGACTTATCATTCTTGTTAAAGATAAGAATGAGCCGGCATACAAGGAACGCTGTGAGGATTTCTACTTCAGGAGTAGAGGAAGGAGCAGGAGCTGTAATGCCTGATGTCCAAGCTATATTCAATGTTATGATGGCCAATAATGATGAGGAATGCTCCTGGAGTGGTAGGTGGAGGTGCTCCCATGCAAGCGTCTAGGGCTGATTTCGCTAAGTTGAGTAAGGATTACTATACCCTTAGAGGAAAGTCATTCCATGGGATGGAGTCAGCCGTATAAGTGCAAGACTATTGGATACTTTTGAGCACATCTTTGGTGATATGGGGATGAAAGATGCTATGAAAAGAAATTTGACTTCGAGACGGCTATAGACCAAGCCATGAATTGGTGAAATGTTGTTGCTATTTCTACTCCAGTGGATCAGTTCAGTTGGGATCAGTTGAAGGCAAGGTTTGAGGAGAAGTTTATTCCAACGGCTCAAAAGTCGGTTCTGTTAAAAAAAATTGCAGATCTCAAACAAGGAGAGATGACAGTTCCTAAATATATGGCTGATTTTAATGCTTTGTCTAAGTATGGGAGGTTATTCATCGACACTTCCTTGAGGAGGAATGAGAAATTCATTATTTGTTTGGTGATGACTAATTGGGGGAAAAGAAAGTGGACCATATAGATGAGTCATTTGAGAAGCTTGTAGAGAAGGTGCTTTGCCATGGGAGCTTGTACCCTAGGGCTAAGACTGCTATTGTTTTTTCTGCTAAGAAAGAAGAGCCAAAGCCATAGCAAGGCAGTGAAGGCAAGTAGATGTGAAATGGAAAGAGAAAGCAGTCTTGGGGAAAGGATGGTAAGAAGAAGGATAAATGGGAGCCTACTTGCTTTGGATGCAACGAAAAGGGTCAATTGATTAAAGGTTGCAAGGTGAGTGAGAAGAGGAAATCTTACAATTGTGACAAGCCTGGGCATTTGAAGAAGAATTTTCCAGAACCGGTGAAGGTTAAGCAGGTAGTGACGGCATATGCTTTGGATGCACTCCTGACTTTGTTGAGTGTTCCCTCGACGAAGGAGAAGGGGAAGGGAGTCATCATTCAAGGTAAGCATTCTATTGGTGATGTTCTTGTTCGAGTTTTGTTTAATACAAGTGCTTCTCATTCATTCATCTGTAGTGGCCTAGTAGATAGTTTTGGATTGGAAACTGTGATAGCAAACTGACCCTTAATCGTAACGAACCCTGTTGGAGGCTCTCCTAGTCTTTTCATGGTTTGTCGTGGCCTAGTTATTAAGTCATGAATGTTCTTTAGTTTGTGATTGCTTTGTTTTAAACTTTGTTGGATTCGGGATTATCTTGGGTATTGACTGGCTTAGAAAGTATGCGGCCATAATGGATTGCGAGAAGCTGTTAGTGACAATTGGAGATGTGGATGGGCGAATGATAGTGATTAGCTTCCTACCAGAGGATGGGTAATGGTTAGCTTTCTATATTCGCTTGAGGTTCCACATGAGGGATTGTCATCTGTGCCTATTGCTAGAGAGTGTCCAGATGTTTTCGAGGAAGTAACTGAATTGCTACTGCAGAGAGAGATCGAGTTTCGGATAGACTTGGTGGAGGAAGCCAGACCGATAGCTATGCCTTTGAGGCATATGGCACCCAGAGAGAAGAAGGAATTGGAGGTGCAAGTGAATAACCTATTGAGGAAAGGGTTCATTCGAAGAAGCATATCTGAGTGTGGTGCACCTATAGTATAAGCAACGAAGGTGGATGGCTCTTTGAGGTTTTGTGTGGATTATAGTAATTTGAATAAAGTAATAAAGAAGAACAAGTGTCCACTCACACACATTGATGACCTGTTCGATCAGTTGGACGATGCGAGGGTATTCTACGAAATGGATTTGGTGATGGGATTTCACCAGTTGAGAGTGGCAAAGGAGAGTGTGGCTATTACGGCCTTTCGTATGTCATTGGGTTTCTATGAGTGGTTGGTGATGCCATTTTGGTTGACCAACACTTCGGCATACTTTGTGGATCTCATGAATTGGGTTTCCAAAGATCAGTTGAATAAGTTTTTGCCTGTATTCATGGATGATATTCTGATCTATTACAGAACTGAAGAGGAGCACAAGACATGCTTGAGGATTGTGCTAGAGATATTGAGTAAGCAAAAGTTGAGAGTGAAGTTCTCGAAGTGTCACTTCTGGGGAGAAGAAGTGAGATTCTTGGGTCACGTCGTTTCGAGACAAGGTATAGCAGTGGATCCTACGAAGGTGGCAGCGACCCAAGATTGGAATCAGGCCAAGAATGCTATAGATATGAGAAGTTTCCTAGGATTAGCGGGATAGTATAGACGCTTCATAAAGGACTTCTCGAAGGTAGCAGCACCGTTAACCAATTTGGCGAAGAAGAATCAAATATTTGTATGGGATGCGAAGTTTGAGCACACATTTGTGATTCTGAAAGAGGGGTTGGCGAGTGAACCAGTGTTGACCATTCCAAGTGAGAATGAAGAGTTGAAAGTATACACTGATGCTTGTGGTACTAGATTGGATTTTGTGTTAATGCAGAAGGGAAGGGTTATCGCTTATGCGAGTCGACGGTTAAAGCTTTACGAAAAGAACTACCCAACTCTTGATTTGGAATTGGCTGTAATTTTTTTTGCTTTGAAGATGTGGAGGCACTATTTGTTAGGAGAAGTGTTTGAGCTATTTATGGATCACAAATCCTTGAAGTACCTTTTCTCTAAGAAGGATATCAACTTTTGACGGAAATGGTGGTTGGAGTTCTTGGCCTCCTATGATTTTAGTATTTCCTATACTCTAGGAAAATGCAGTCGCTGATGCATTAAGTAGAAGATGTGCTAGGTTGAGAGAAATGTTCTTGGAATGGAAACAGCTAGAGTATATTGTTGGACTTGATTTCAGGGCTCACTGTGAGCTAGAACCTGAAATGTTGGCAAGTTTATCGATTAGACCTACTCTAATCGAAAGGAGGGTAATAGTCAGAAGCAGGATGCTAGGCTAGGAGAGATCATAGCAAAGATAGAAAATGTAGTAGAGTCTAAAGACATGAAGCAATACGAACTCGACCGAGAAGGTTGGCTTCGTAAGAATGGAAGATTATTTGTTTCTGATGTTAATGGATTGAGAGATGAAGTGCTAAGAGAGTGTCATCATTCCAAATTGACCATTTATCCCGATGGTAACAAGATGTACTGAGATATGAAGCGAACTTACTATTGGAAAGGTATGCAGAGGGATGTTGGGGCATTCATCTCGAAGTGTGTAAACTATCAATTGGTAAAGTCGAAGCAAAAGAAACTTAGTGGATTATTGAACCATTAGAGATTACTAAATGAAAATCGGAGCAAGTATCTATGGATTTTATTGATGGATTACCGAGGACTCAAGTAAGGTAGGATGAAATTTGGGTCATAGAAGATCAGTTGTCCAAGAGTGCAAGGTTTATGCCTATCAAGTCAAGTAGAACGACATCAAAGATGGCAGAATTGTATGTAAAATGGATAGTATGATTTCATGGTGTGTTGAAGAGCATTATGAGAGACCGAGACCCGTTGTTCACTAGTGGGTTTTGGAAGAGCTTACAAGGGGCGTTGAAGACGGAGCTGCATCTTAGAGCAGCTTATCACCTGCAAATGCATGGGCAAAATGAAAGAGTAAATCGTATATTGTAAGATCTCATGCGAGCATGCAATATAGACTTTGGCAGATCAATTGATGATCATTTTCATTTGGTGGTGTTTGCGTACAACAATAGCTATCAGTCGAGTATTGGTATGGCTCCGTATAAAGCATTATATGGCCGACCATGTAACGCTCCTTTATGTTGGTGGGAAGCGGGCGAAAAACTGATACTTAGACTAGATATGATTAGAGAGACTTTGGAGAAAATTGAGGTCATTCAGCAACGGATGAAAGTTGCTTAGGATCGATAGAAAAGCTCGGATGAGAGACGAAGGAAGGGTTAGAGTTTTCTATCAGAGATATGGTATTGTAAAGGTTTCTCCTCTAAAGAATGTAGTTCGATTTAGTAGAAATGGGAAGTTGGCACCAAGATTCATAGATCCTTTTCTGATAGTCAAGAGAATCGGGAAGCTATCATATAGGGTCGACTTACCTTAGAAGATGGCAGGCGTGCACAATGTTTTTCATGACTCTTATCTACGAAAGTGTGTGCACGACTCAGGCTTGAAGATCACACCGGATCAGCTAAAAGATGTTAAGGTAGAACCAAAAGTTTCTATATCTTGTAGGCCTCTTTGTTTGTTGGGTACGATACGAAACAGCTTAATAGAAAATGGTGAAGCTACTTAAGGTATAATAGAGTAGAAGTGAGAACGATTGTACATGGGAGATGGAAGATAGCATGAGCAATTTTTATCTGGAGCTCTTGGAATGGTAAGATCCATTGTTTATCGTGTTTACTTTCACCACTGTATACTACTTTTGATAGGTTGGTATTCCATGCTAGAATAGCTCATCTATACTATTGATTGCATGGGTACTTGTTTGATATTTGTGATGGTTGCTTATGATTGATAGGCATGTGGGATGACAATGGTTGCTTATAGTTCGACTTGTTTACGGATTTCGGGGGAGAAATTCATGAAGAGAGAATGTAATGACCTGCATTTTACATATCGAAGGATCGTAAAATATTTTTATTTTATTCATATGAGATTGTATGATTTTGTAATTCTAGAATATGACTCTTAGGGACATTTTACAAACCTATGATTTTTCTCGAATTTCTATATGACCATTTTGACCCTGGAAATCTTGTTTAGGCTATAACTTTTGATAGAAGTTGAATTAGGGTCTTAAATTTGTTCCATTGCTTCTGGATAATGGTTTCCCATTCAGTAGAGTGGTCATAGTAGAGAAACGGACATACAGTTAGAAAATTATGCTTATTTTAAGTTTTAAAAGTTGTTGGCCAGGATTAGTATTTAATTAATTAAGCTTATTAGTGAGCCCGTCTAATTAGAGAATACTATAAATAGAGGGCTGAAGAGTCAAGTTAAAACTTTTGCCTCCCATTCTAAATCAGGTCAAAACCCTAATTAGCCCTAGATCCATCCTAATTACATCCAGAATCACCCAAATTGCTCTTTAAATAAAACTAGATTGCAGATTATAGATTAGATCATCAACTAGAAGATAGAGATCATCGATTTTCTTGATATGAAGTGCATTCCAGTACTGTCTGGAATGGATCTACATTCATATTGGTTGAATTTGGTAATCGATGAGTGGTTTATGCCTTCTTACTATATTTTGCATGTTTATATGGTAGATTCATAGGATTTAACATACTTTAAATTGATTTTTGACCATAAACCTTTTCCAACTTTAATCACATGTTAAAATATGTATATGATCTAGATTGATTAGAAATCACCCTTGCTCATGCTCATATATTCACGCTATATGTAGATCTATGTTAAAAATTGACTTGTTTGTCTTATTTTGATGGATTGGATGTGGATGAAATTACTTGTTATTCTATGTTGGATGATATGATTTGGTCTTGTTTTCTAGTATTGTGATTACATAGAAAGTCAGGTCGGGGAATTGATAAAATCGAAGGCAAAGTTAGTCGGAATTGGACGAAATTTGGAGGGGAACCTCTGGAGTACAAGAGGAGAGGGGTTCAAGTTGAAGATTCAGATTCTTTAAGCACGGAAATCGGCACCGAGTTATGTGGGTTAGTCTAATAAGTCGGCGACTTTGGGGAGAGCAAGGATGTTGCTAGTAGAGGTTGCCTAAGGTGATGGATCGGTGCTTAGCTAAGTATTGGAGGCTATGACGACTTGTTTCTAGGGTTTGAAGTAAGCTGCTTTAAAGAGAGGACTTACTCTATGACAACTTGATTTGTGCAGAGAAGTTGAGGTCAAAGCATCTGCGCATGCTGTACTAGAAGCAAGGAAGGAGTGGAAGAGAACTTAGCCATAGGTTGGCTAAGTGTAGAGCTCAGGGCTGAGTTGAGATGTCGATCGGTGCCGACTTCTAGGGAAATGGGATGAAACTTCTGGGAGGTGAAGTAAAGGTCCTGCAAATCGTGCTGGAGGTGTTAGCTTGTTCGTATCAGGTTTATAACAGCATAATGAAAAGCTATGGTCTTCGGATGTTTACTCGTGTTCGGAGTAGGTTCCGAAGAAGGCGACTTGTAAAGGGAATGGGCCATGTGATCAGGGAATGTTAATGTGTTCCTTATGAATAATAGAATCTGGATTGAGCAAGAAGGGCTCGGTATCCATATGGACTAAAGATAGGATCAGGTGTATGTGCTAAGGAATCGTTGATGACTTGGAGAGCTTCATTTGTACTCGAAGCAACGGTATTGTAAGTGGAGATGCCCATGGGTCAGTGAAGGGACCTATATATCCTAGACCTATAGCTTTGGGTCTAGTGTCTAGCTTTGGGCTATGAGACACATATTCAACTTTGGACTGCGAGGTAAGAGAGTACAACAGAGAACCGGGATTTCCATTAGTCCCTGGCTTAGGGTTCATATGAGTTATCATATGTTCAAAGCACATGGAGTGTTAATTATGATTGTTTGATGGATGTTATGGTGGCTTTGGTTGCTCTCTTTAGTAGGCTATCACTCATAGGTATCATGGGAAGTAGGTATTGGAGATAGGAATACCTGGAAGACTAATATCCTTTATTTGGTTTGTGATATATCTTTAAGATATTTTAGAGTAGCATATTATAGTGTTATATGCTAACTTATTGGTTGCAAAGATTGGTTAGGTTTGGTTTGTGTACTCTTGTTCCTTACCATATTTACCTATATAGTATTTTGAGATTCATTTACCGTTCACACTAGACTATTGTCTAACCCAAGGTTATATGCTTTGTTTCTTATTATCTTGGGTACTCTCAAATGGGTAGACTAGTTAACAGGTCTAGGTGATGCAGTAACTGTTCGGGGGATGAGTTGGATGAAGTGTCTCCTATTATATATATAGAGAGAGAGAGAGTTCATGCTTATTCTACTATGCAGCACTAGGGAGCCTTAGCGGTGACTGCTTACCATTTGTATTTGAGATAGTTCTTGAGTTTGTTTCCGTTGTATAAACTCTACTATTGATGTATAACTCTGTGGATATTATACTCTGATGATGATGGTCTGTTCACAATGTTATTACGTCTCTTCTGTTGTATATGTGAGATTATATTATGTCTATGCATTATGAGATATACGATATGTTATATACTGCATTGTTCATTCTGAACCCTGATGATCGACCTATATCGGCCGGGCACGGCAACACTATTTATATACTACTGGTGCCGGTGTTATAGTGCGGTTATCACAGGAATTCGGCTAGCTTTAGCATTCGGTGATAAGCTTGGTTAACCAACATATCTCAGTTGCAGATTGATTTTCATATGTACCTAATTCGGTTGGACATCCTGTTTGCTTTTGCATCCATATGTACCTAATTAGTTTTGGCATTCGATTAACTTTTGCATCCATACATACCCGATTAGGATGATATTCGGTTAGCTTTTGTATACATATGTAACCGATTAGATTGGGCATCCAGTAAGCTTTTGCTTCCATGTATACCCAATTAGGTTGGCAATTCGGTTAGCTTTTGCATCCATAGTACCCGATTAGGTTGGGCATCTGGTTAGATTTTGCATTCATACATGCCCCATTAGGTTAGGCATCCGGTTAGATTTTGCATCCATATGTACCTGATTAGGTTGGGCATTCAGTTAACTTTTGCATTCGATGGTAATCTTGGTTAACCAATATATCTCGGTGAAATATTGGTTTTCATATGTACTTGATTAGGTTGGGCATTCGGCTAGCTTTAGCATCCATACGTCCCAATTAGGTTGGCCATCCAGTTAGCTTTTGCATCTATACATACCTGATTAGGTTGGGCATCCGGTTAACTTTTGCATCCGTACATACCCGATTAGGTTGAACATCTGGTTAGCTTTTTAATCCATATGTACCCGATTAGGTTTGGCATTCTTTAATCTTCTGCATTAGCTAGTAAGCTCGGTTAATCAATATATCTCGTTTACAGATTGGTTTCCATATGTACCCGATTAGGTTAGGTATTCGGTTAGCTTTTTCATCCATCTGTAGCCGATTAGGTTGGACATCCGGTTAGCTTTTGCATCCGTACGTACCTGATTAGGTTGGACATCCTGTTAACTTTTGCATCCATACCAATTTGGTCAAGCGTCAGGTTAGCTTTTGCATCTATACATACCCGATTAGGTTGGGCATTCGGTTTGCTTTTGCATCCATACGTACCCGATTAGGTTGGGCATTCGGTTAGCTTTTGAATTTAGTGGTAAGCTCAGTTAACCAATATATCTCGATTATAGAGTGGTTTCCATATGTTCTCGATTAGATTGGGCATCCGGTTAGCTATTGCATCCATCTGTACTCGATTATGGTGGGCATTCAATTAGCTTTTGCATCCATACATACCCGATTAGGTTGGACATCCGGTTAGCTTTTGCATCCATACGTGCCTGATTAGGTTGGGTATTCGGTCAACTTTTGTATCCTTACGTACCATACTAGGTTAGGTGTAATACCCCATATTTTGGAGGGTTCGTAATATGGGAAACTAATTTAATTTAAATTAAATTAATTTAATAATATTAAGACATTACAGATTAAGTTAATAAAGTTTTTTAATTGCAAGAATTTTCTAAGGGAAATTTAATTAATTAAGTGTCGGTCACTTTAAAAGGTTAATTAGATAGACTAAAGGCAATTAGAGAAATTTTGGTTGGCCTTAATTAATGAAAATAAACAACTAAAAATTTAATGGTAAGAATTTGGTTAAGGGGAATAAGTTAGTAAGGCCCAAAACCACTACCTTAGCCACATCCCCTCTTTCCACCTTCATTCATAAAACAATGCTCCTAAGAATTCTAAGCAAGGCTGGCCACATGCATAGGAGAAGAAGAAGATTTCAAGCAAGAAAATATAATGCTTTCAAATTTTAGAAGGAAACAATATTAAAACAAGTTTTCTTAAGCAATGTGAGTAAAATCTTTCTCTAAAATCCTCGTAATATGTTTAAATTTGGATTTTACTTTAAATGAATGCTTGAATGATGTTTAATGTGTTTGAATGTTTGAACATTATTTTAATTATGGTTTAAATTTTAATCAAGATGAATTAGTACATGTATTAGGGTAAAACATGGTTAAATCACATTCAAATGCCATAAAATTTTAGTGTGCTTAATAATGAAATGGAGATGGGTTTTTAATTAAATAGTTTCTGGAGTTAATATGAATATTTTAAAATTTTCCTAAGTAGGAAAAAATGGACAATTTTAGATTAATCATTAAAAATAACAAAATTAATTATTATATCCTAAAATTTTCATATGAGGTAGAATATGATATAAGAGAGTTTTAGTGAATTGAGATTTTTCTCATCGATTTTCTATTTTATATGAATTATTTAATGAAGAAAAACGCAAATTAATTAAAAGAAAAATTAATTGATTAGCTAAATAAGATGGTTAACAATTTCTTAAGAAAAACTGAAATGATAACAGAATTGGCCAATAAGAAAATGACATCAAATGAGGTTCAGTAAAAAGAAGCTTCTTAGGAAAATAATGAATTAGTTTCTAATTTAATAACCATATTATCATTAAACCCTTGTTGATCAAGTAAAATATAACCCACGAAGGCCTATACTTAAATCAATACACTAAAACGAAGTGGAAATGGGATAGCTTTACACACGAAAGCTAAAAGAAAGAAAAAATAGCACACGAAATCAAAAGGTGGGAAATGGGTCAGCTCACAAAACATAGAACAGCTGATGAAACCCAAAATAAAGAAAATAAGGAAAAATTATATAACTCATGAAGGCACATACTTATGGCCTTTGATCATGTGGGTAAGCCAGCACATGAAAACCAAAGTATAGAAGAAAGGGAATATAAAAATAAATGAAAAAGTGGACAACTCACAAAACATAGCAGCACAACTAGGCTAAATGAGCAGAATATTCACGAAAACTTGGAAAGAAAATAATAGAAATAGCTCATGAAGGCAACTATTCATGAAAGAAACGGAAATTAAATAAATGATATAACACAGGGGAAAAAACTCACGAAGGCAAGAAGTAGATAAAAAGAAAGGATCACGAAGGCATTAATACATTTCTCATGAAGACTTAATTTTGCGGTATTTGCACACAAAAGCATGTTCACGAAAGCATTGAATAAAAACAAGGCACATGAATAGTTTGTTGTTATATATACATGCACAGAAACAACACAACAGTTTTAATGGGAATAGATCACAAGGGCTACTGTCCACAAAGGCTTATGGTCTGGGCACAATAACTACTCGGGGATAATTCATGATGGCTTCAGTTGAATTTGAATGCGATGACTAGGTAGAAAATAAAATATAACGATAGTGTGGGTTTGCTTCGATTTGCACACGACCGTTAATAACACCTTTTAATTAAACATAATGGCAATGGGATAGCCAACTTATGTGATAACTAGGCATAGTTCACGACAGCTATGGGGTAGCCAATATACAACAATTAAATGCAACTCGTAATAGCTTTGGAAGCTGTATTTTTCTAAGTAAAATAAAAGATACTTAAGGCACTTTGGAATACAGTTTTCAAGTGTTATTGAACTATTTCGTAGGGATGAAATAAAGAAGGATTTAATAAGTTAAAATTCTGTTAACTTATTTTTGAAATGAATAAAGCTCAGAGAAGCTAATAAATAATAGGGTATAGTTTAAATCAAAGATAAAAATGTTTGATTTGAAGAATGTGTAGGGTACACAATTAACGAATAAAAGAAAAGGAGTTGAACCATGATCGTAAACGTATACCAACTCATGGAGTTATTTAATGGTAGAGTTCCTTAACTAATAGTCTAAAGTCCACTGGTAAATGGCAGCAAGCTATGGTCGGGTTCAAGATAAGAATATTATAAAACTCTACCGAGGAGATAAGGCATAGTTCCATGGTAGAGTGCTAAAACATTAGGGTGGTGCTATAAATAAATCGGCAACGTGAACGATAGTGGTTTAGAGACAAAGAGAGGCTATTAACGCCTAGAAAGGACGCTTACTAGAATGTATTCAGACTGCTTACATTCAACCTCTTAGAAGAGTCCGTGAGGACTTTAGTCAAGGTGGCTCCCATGGGGAAATAAGTCGATATTTTCACTAGGTGATGTTGTTCAAGAAAAAGATAAATTAGTGATAGACGGGCCTAGGGAGCTAATCACTAAACAAGTTAATGATAACTTAAAGAGGAAAGCTTAAAACAAAAGTTTAGGTAAATGGATGAACGAATGACTTGGTTCATAGTCGAATGATAAATGAACGACACACTCCTAGGAGGAATACATGCACATGATTGCTTTTTGTGATATATATATATATATATATTGTTTATTGTTATATATATTGGTGTATATTAATGATGATAAAGTAAGGGGAAACCCTGTTCCATGTTAGTGTTGTGGTCTCGCTACGGATGCTTAAGGGAAAGGTTTTACTCATACTAGACTTTTTGTCTGACCCGTGTTTTTATTATTTCTCATAAACTCACAGGTACTCATTCGAGTATGCTAAGTTTATGGATTAGATATGTATCTCTTTTGGAAAGACGAATAAAGATTTTGAAGACGAAGCAGGAGGATTTCTATTGAAATAGAAGATTTTTGAAATTCCGATGTGTAAACAAGATTTTATAACTGGTTAGGTGTGGTGTTGGCATCTCCATTTGTCAGACGCACACTACACTGAATTTTCTTATTATATTTACCCCTATGTAGGAATGGTTTGGGTTAAAATGATGTAATAAATTATGGAATTTAAAAGAATGTAATGAAAAAGCTATTTATCTGCTCTGTTTAATTATGTTATGCAAAATAATATTGAACTCGCTTTGTCGCTAAAAATTAATTTCGGTGATGACTGCCGCATCATCAGCATCCATTTTCGAATCTCGAAGTGGGTCATGTTACATTGGGCATTCAGTTTGCTTTTGCATTTGGAGGTAAGCTCGGTTGACCAATATATCTCGGTTACAAATTAGTTTCCATATGTACCATATTTGGTTGGGCATTCAGTTAGCTTTTGCGTCAATACGTAACCGATTAGGTTGGCCATCCGAGTAGCTTTTACATCCATACGTACCCGATTAGGTTAGGCATTCAGTTAGCTTTTGCATCCATATGTACCCGATTGGGTTGGGCATTCTGTTAGATTTTGCATTTGGTGGTAAGCTCAGTTACCAATATATCTCGATTGCTGATTGGTTTCCATATGTACCTAATTAGGTTGGGCATTCAGTTAACATTTGGATCCATATGTACTTGATTAAGCTGGACATCCAGTTAGCTTTTATATCCATGCATACCCTCCCCAATTAGGTTGGGCGTCCAGTTAGATTTTGCATCCATACGTACCCGATTAGGTTGGGCATCCAGTTAGTTTTTGCATATTGTGGTAAGCTCGGCTAACCAATATATCTCGGTTACAAATTAGTTCCATATGTACCCGATTAGGTAGGGCATCCGATTAGCTTTTGCATCCTTATGTACTCGATTAGGTTGGGCATCCAGTCTGTTTTTGCAACCTTATGTACCGATTAGGTTGGACACCCGGATAGCTTTTGCAACCATATGTACTCAATTAGGTTGGGCTCGGTTAGCTTTTGCATACGATGGTAAGCTTGATTAACCAATATATCTGGGTTACAGATTGGTTTCGATACGTACCCGACTAGGCTGTGCATCCGATTTGCTTTTGCATTAATATGCACCTGATTAGGTTGGGCATTCAGCTAGCTTTTGCATCCATTATATGTACATGATTAGGTTGTGCGTTCAGTTAGCTTTAGCATCCATACAAACCCAATTAGGTTGTGCATCCGGTTAACTTTTCCATCTATACATACCCAATTAGGTTGTGTATCCAGTTAACTTTTCCATCCTATATGTACTCGATTAGGTTTTGCGCTCGGTTAACCATTGCTCTCATTTGGTTATAGATTGGTTTTGTCAAACAGTCGAGCAGAGTGTGTAGTTGATTATGTTATGGTATTGGCTATAAGCTTGGTTAACCAATATTATAATATTAAACATTGGTACTTTTAGTAATTATGAAATATTTGTGCCGTAAATTTTTTTCATACGTATATTTCCCAGAGATTTGAGTTGAATATACAAATTATATAATGTTATACTGCATAAGAACAACAATATTTCTTGTGATTACAATACATTACATTTTGGATATAAAATACTGTACATTACATCTTGTTAAAAGTGACTAACATTCAATATCCAACAAAATTGAGTTAAACATCAAATTTATATGCTTTTATATTGCACAACAACCACATTTTCTTTTAATATAGGACATTATAGTTCAAATATAAAGTACTTTACATTACATTTTGATAAAGGTTTCTAACATTTACCCAAAAGTGTTTTTTTAACATCCAATATGTACATGCAACATTCAATATCCAACATCCAACATCGAGGAGTTCATTACATTCAGTCAAGCTAGATAAATTGTAATTATTTAAGCAAAATTGCTTGTAGCTATACAATCTTTAATACATTCGACAGTTTCGGGTTTTGATTCCAACCATGATTTTGTCTGCGACGATATCATATAGGATATGTGCTCTTAGTTTTTGTATCTCTTCATCTACATGTAAATTTTACTTTCCTTCTATCTATGTATTGTTTAATATGTCTTCCATATATGATATACAAATATTGCACAATCAATTCTACATCAATTAAAAAATTAATGTTATTAAACTTATTTTTGTAAATTATAAGTTTATACTTACGATTGGCATTTTTGTTGTGGACAATTCAGAAAATTGACTGCTTTGCTTTGTAGTTCTGATGGTTATTTCTAATTTTTTGCATAAATTGACTTCAGAACATCCATTATTCTGTCTCTACAAATATTAAAAAAGTAAATAAATTTGTTTTATAGTTTTATTGGAATGTTACATGGAAAATATTTGCCAGTAATAATTATTAATATATTTATAACTTACCACAATTTTTGCTTGATGTTTGTGTGAGCAGTTGAAGTTTTTCCTTCTTGGCCTTTGGAATCACAGTGTTTCCAAGTTTTATTAACTGTATTAAACTCAACTCCAACAATGTATAATGATTTTTATTATGCAGTATATCGATATTTTTGTGCAATTCATTGCTCTTTCTTCCAGCACTTTGACCACCAAAGCTTCATATGTTGATTGAAGTCTTGAATTATCGATACCTGTGTTTACAGTTTAATTATTCAAATTTTCAAGTGATGTGTATTTGCAATGTTAACTATTTCATATCACTGTGTGGGACTTTAAGTATATGATATCTTCATGATTTAACTTCATTTTTATTTTTGATAACCCGTCTATAACCTGCATAGATATTAGATTTTATATATTAGTGTTCTTTTTTTCAGTTATGTTCATAATATTTTATTGAATTATATATCATTGAGTCGATGAATCTATTGAATAGCATGTCAGAAATATGCACTCCTCTTATTTCAGTGTCGTTTTTCGGATTTATAATATGCAGCGTTTCTATTTCAATAATAGTAGTATGTGTTATAGTAAGTAGGTCAGAATATAATATATGAACTTTATTAATGGTTTATATCTAAAAATGATACATTAGTATGTGAATTTTATCTAGGTAAATATTATTTTGGCAAATACTTACCAGACGAACATTTGTAAGTCCTATATTTTCCAGGCATACATATATGTTTGTTTATATATTTGCATTTTATGTTTTATTAAAATAACTTACATATTTTCATCTGCTTCATAAAAAGCTTTAAGCTCATCAATCTATTCTTTTTGAGCAATTTTCTTGCAAGCTTGCTTTTTTCGACCAATATGTTTATGTCTTCTTTAATTTCAGACATATCGTGATTAGATCATGTGCTTTCGTCTAATATCATTTCAGGCTGAGGAGCTTTTTCATCTTTTTTGTTGACGTTTCTTTTATCTAGTTTCTTTCGGTATTGTCTTTTTTATATAGGAAGTTTATACTGGAAATCTAGATCTTTTATACTTTCTCTTTTTTTACTCTTTTTAAGAGTGAAGAAGGCAAAACTTTTATTTGTTTTCATTTCAACTTGTTCTCCTCCTTTTTAAGCTTGATATTGTAATCTACAGCCATTTTTTGTTGAATGATTTTTTATTCTTGGGTTAATCTTTGGATGCTTTCTTGGCTCTCGCTTGAAGGTGATAGTAAATAGAATGTTGGCTAGTCAATGCCCGGTCTGTCTTTCTTTTTATCATCTATTATAATTGTATAATTAGTATATGTCAAATATTTAACATATATTTTTTTGTATAAAAAATGGTTTTTGTACTATTTTTTCTTGATGTGCCTCTGCAATAAATGTTTCTTCATGTGCTATATTTGTTTTGTCTTGTTTTTCTTGAATTTCTAAAATAAATGTATAATTAGTGTTTGGCAATTATTTGACATAAGAAAATATTTTTGTTGGCTACTTACCTTTTTGCTTCAAAGTGTCTTCTTCTTTCAACCCCCAAAGTTTCATTAGTTTTATTTTTTTAAATCTACTATTTTTGTAGTAACTAATTATTTACTATGAATATATTTTGTGAAAATAATTATTTTTAAATATAATATTTTTTATATGGCAAATATTTGACGTAAAAGCTTTATGTATTTGGATATTATACTTTTTAATATGATGACGCCACTTTGTTCTTGATTTTTGTCTTTATCTTCACCACCAAAATCTTCGTTGTCCATCATCAACTCTTCTGATTTTTCACCTTGTTGGTCAAAAGTTTTCAATTGTTTATTGTTTTATTTGCTGGCGTATAGCTGGCAAATGTGTCTGGGTAATATTTTCCAAGATAATATTTTCCAGGTTGAATTTTTCATAGTAAATTCATTTATTCTAAACATTTACCTTTTTTGTGTTGTCTTTTTTTCTTCAGTTAATCTTTCCTTTTTCCGGTATTTCCTTTTTCTTCACGTCTTTTTTTGTCTTTGGTATGACAGTTATTTCATATTAACTGATATTCCAGTCATCACTCTCATTTGTTTGGGTTATCATTTCTTTTTCAAGTTTAATGTTATCATTTTCTTCTTTCTCATCTACATTTTTATCATTATTTTCATTTCCAGCAACATGTCCAGTTACATCTTAAGCTTCACCTCCATTTTTGAATCATTTTTATCTATATATTTATTCTTATTTTCATCTCCAACAACTTCTCTAGTTACATCTGCAGCTTCATCGCCAGCTGCATTTTGATTATCATATTTTTTGTTGTTATCATTATCATCATCTTTAGCATCATCCTCTTTATCTTTTTTGTCATTTCCATCTTTATAATCGTCATCTTTTATATTTCTTTTTCTCTCCATCATCATCAATAGCATCGTCACCTTTATCTTCATCGGCACCGTCGCCATCTTTACATTCATCTTCACCATCTTTATTATCATCATTTTTACCTTCATCTTCATTAGCACCATCACTGTCAGCATCATTTATTTCACCATCATTATCGGCATCTGCTTTGTTTTATCATTATCAGCTTGATCATCATTACCTTCATTGTCATTATCAGCTTCATCACTTTCAACATCATAATCCTCATTGAAATCATTTTCATTTGTTTCTTCTTCATCATTTTTTTTTTAACTTTTAGAACCTTATTTCCTCATCCTTTGAAAACTGTTATAATTTGTAAAATTTTCTTTCTCACTTCTATCATTTTTTTCAACAAATTGGAATTTATTTATCAACATAGTTTTATCTTCCTTTTGAACTAATTTCTATAGTTCTTTTAGATTCTTTGATAGGCGCAATTACGATGGCCCGTCAATAATAAAAAAGAATCAATTTTTTTCTAATCCTTCGATGAAAAGATTCATTCTCCTCATAAAAAGAAGATGGAACCAATAAAGATTTCTTTTTCGATTCATCTCTAGAGTTGAATACCTCATTTTATTTCTTCATCAACGTACTTTTCTTCTTTTTCATCTGTATTATTTTTTCACCTGCTTGTTCTTCGTCAACTTCTTTATTCTTCTTTCTTTTTCAAATTTTCATTTTCTTCTTTCAGCGGTCTATTTTCTTTTTTCAGCGCTGTAATCTCTTTTTTCAGCTTTTTTATTTTCAATTTTATGTCCTTATGTTGTTTGCTAATTTTTTCATATCTTTCATCAACAACTGAAGCCTTAGTTGATGTAGCTCTTATAGAATTTAAGTTTTTTTGTCTTTATTTTTCTTCTTCTTTTTGCAAATTAGATTATTATTATTTTACTTTTTTCACAATTAACAAACTAATTGAAAAATATATGTTTTGCAATTATTTAGAAATATGATTAATAAGTTGTCAAATATTGGTCTGCCATCATTTACTTTTTATTGCAGAATTTCCATGGTATAGTTTCTAGTTTTACTTTTTTGGCAAGGAATGACTTATTTTTGTTTGGAGTTACTTCATGTGGTGTCCATCTTGCAAAAGTTGGTTCATTTTGTTGGTAACCTTTTTCGAAGCAATTATTTTTGTTATGTGGCAGAACCTGTACTACACACAAAGATATTAGGTTTTAGTTTAGTTTATAATAGAAACTATAAAAGATAAAATGAGTTATTAGAGTTACCAATAGCAGAGTTACACATGCATGTATTTTTTTCAGACTCTCTTTGTTTTTTCTCACTTATTCCATCAATTGTTTTCCTATTATTGCTGACCATGAAGCAGTTTTCATTTGCTTCAATATGTAAACGTATGGTAGCAGCACCAAAGGAAATGTAAAGCTTCCATTGGAGAACAAGAATGTCGAAAGAAAAATTATAATTAACAACCTCGTAACATCAATATTATTTTCTTTTCTTTTTTTTTCTCTTCAAAACTAACTGAATGCTTATTTTTATTTCCTTTGCTTTGAAAATTTTAATTACCAGAATTTTTTTGTTTGAATTTTTTTATTTTTGAGTTCATAACAGATTCTTTCAAATGAGATACGGTGTTGATTGTTATGCCTTCATTTCAAAATCCAAAATTATTGCTATGTCACTTTCTATTAAAACTATTTCATATCTTCAAAATAAAAACAATTTTCTTCTATTAAAAATGAGTCCATAATCATTTCTATATGATCTTATTCTTTTGATCTGTCTTCAATTTTTATAACTTCTTCCAATAATGGATTGATCATGTTGAAGAATGGAGTTTGCTTCAATAATGTTATTACTTTTCAAGAAGTACGTTTTCTTTTAGTAAAATTTCTACTAATGTATGGAAATACTTAACTACTTCTATAGCTTTTGCAATATCTTTTTGCACTTCTACTTTTTGTTTCATTGTATGTATTTTTCTAGCGCTGCTTCTTCTTGGTGGTTGTTTTCTTTTGAAGGATGAAAGAACAACAAATTGATCATCTTCTTCTAGTTCTAGATATTTTGAAGATTCAGATGTTGGGGATGTTATAGATTCAGTTTTGAAAATTTAGGTCTGTGAGCAAACCTCTTGACTAGGCGTGGTTGTGTTTTTTTGTGTATCATGACTTTATATCTTCTTCGTCGTGGCACCTGTAAAGGTTTTGATATTGTCAAATTGGTGTCCCATACATATGATTAACAAATATGGGCATGACAAATATTTGTCTGGCAAACATTTGCTTTGCTTTGCAAATATTTATGGCAAATATATTATATTGTATGCTTTTTATATAAATATATATGTAAACTACAATTTCAACCTCCCAACAATCTAAACTTTGGTTGACAAATATTTGACATTTTTAATGCAGTAAAAAAATTATTCCACAAAATTACTAACATAAATTATTTGACAAATATTTGTCATCCTTATTTAATCATCTAATTATATACTACAACCTCAATCTACCATCAACCAGAACTACGCATGGTAAGTATTTGACATTCCCAGTATTTGCAATAAAAAGATTTATAATATATCTAGCAATTTATAAAATAAATCGTTTAATGCAAATATTTGTCATCCTTACTTATCATCTAGTTCTATACTACAGTTAGAACATACAATCAATCAAAACTATATTTGGTAAGTATTTGACATTCTCGGTATTTACAGTAAAAAAATTTGTTATATATCTAGAAATTTCTAAAATAAAATTTTTAATGCAAATATTCGTCATCCTCGCTTTATCATCTAATTGTATACTACAATTAGAACCTACCATCAATCAAAACTACGTATGGCAAATATTTGACATGTTCGGTATTTATAGTAAAAATTTTGTAATATTTTAAGCATTATTAACAGAAATAACTAATGACAAATATTTTTTTTTTGAAATGGTGCTTAGATACAACATGTCACTAGGACAACATAACCCAAATCACATGTCAATATATGTTCGAATCATGCTACGCTAGTTTCTAACTTGTGACCTCTCGCACCAAAGCTGAATCACTTAACCACTGAGACAATGGTGCTTGTCTAATGACAAATATTTACCGGGAAGATATTTGGCATTCTTAATTATTTATTTTGTTGTATATTTATGGCAACATCTATTTCAATCTATCATCAACAAAAATTATACATGTCAAATATTTATCATAATCAATATATATATAGTAAAATTTCACTTATATATCAAATATTAATTGATGAACTTTTGTTATATTAAAATTTTTCCATGTAAATATTTATATGTCTAATATTTATCTAATTATATGTGTAAATTGAAGCAGTATTATTTCAACCAAAATTAAACCTATCAAACATTTGCCCTCATCGATATATACAGTAAAATTCGATTTATATTACCTTTTTCTACTTTATTTTCAGAATTTTACTTTTGGATTGATGCATGTTCTTCACAATAGGTGTCGTTGGTTGCCATTTTCGAACATTAAATATCACTTTCTACGAATTTACAAATATTTTCAATTTTTTTAGAATTTACTTCGATTTATTCTTCGATTACGAATCGTTGTTCGATTGAAGTGTCTTCAACTGGTAGTTGCAAATTAGACTCTCGAATTACGATTTTTTTCAACTGGCAATTTCTTCGATTGTGAGTTTTTGGGAGATTTTGAGCGTTTTATCCTTTTCTTTTTCTTTTTTGAAATTATAAATCGCATAATAATGACCATCAATATGGAAAAAATTTTGTGCAGAATATAAATGGATGAGGGTATGCGGATTATTCTTGTTTAATATTGTAACGACCTAGAATTTAATCACTTTAAATATGAATATTTAATATAATTTTAAATAATACATTAATGGATTTTATAACTCAAACCCCTTTTTAATAATAACTAATGATGAGAAATTATTTTCAAAATTTGTTTACAAAAATAATTAGTTCGAAGTGAAAATGTGACTGGAAATCGTTTCCAAATTTTCAATTTTTCATCGTTTGAAAATTATCAAGATTGTTGTAAACGGTTTAGTATACGTATGCTCACACATATACTAATTACATATTCATGGTTAAGGTAATAATATAGTAAATATATATATTTACTTAAGTGAAAAGAAAATGATATGCGACTTTTATCCAAAAATTTAAATAAAAGTAAAATAAGAAGGTAATGTCACATTTACAACACATCAAATATAAAGGAGTGGAAGTTTTATTGAACAATAGAGGGTTCTTGGTGCTTGCATGTGGAAGAGGGTGAAGCAGTGGAGTTTGATGATGTGTCTCAAAATGAATGGAGGGTATGTACTAAAAGGGTATTTTAGTAATTTGTTTATTTCACTTTATATAAAAACAATTTCCTAATATTTTCTCTCTCATTTTCATTCATTTCTCTTTTTTTTTCAAAACTCCATCTTCCTTTCCTAAGCTTTGAAAACTCTTTAACGGCTTTCATAGTTTTTCAAATGTTTAAAAATCATTTCTTTTTCCACTTTAATTCTTAAAGCTTATTTAAAACCCGTATTCTTTTGTCTACACCTCCTTCTTTCTCAAAACAAGCCCTAAACATCCACTACATCCCTAGGCCGAGCCCACCCTCCTCAAGGCCGAACCCAAAGGTTACTTCCCAAGGTCCACTAATTTTACTAAGGAAAATTCAAGGTCTAGATCATATTCAAAACATAGCGGAAGTTCGGTTTGTTTCGGGAGCTTTTTGTGAGTAAAGCTCACATTTTTAAATAAGTTTTAAACTTTATGTTATTGCTAATAATTGTATTGATCTTAGTTGAAAATATATTGTGTTTGGTGTTGTATATATGTGAGATTATATATATTGTTTGGTTGTGAACTTGGAAATATAGTTTGGATGTTAAGTGATGATGGAAAGTGCTTGTGCATAACATTATGGCATGTGATAAATGTATGGACTTATGCTATGTTGATGTATACTAAAAGAAAATAGCACTTAAAGTTGCTTGTTTACGTCATCGAGATCCTTTGTTTTAAACTTATTTTACTTAAGAGTTTTTAGAAAGTTTACAAGTTTTAAGCTTCATTTTTAGTTTCCAAAACTCTTATATAAGTCTTAAAGTAAGTTAAACCAAAAAGTTAAGGTTTTTAAGGGTAATGCATATGTAAACTAGTTTGGAGTTATGGCATCCATAGCGATAGTCGTTGTGGATGTAGTTCGTGACATCGAACACTTTTTCTAAAACTAAAAGTGTATTCATCTTAAATATTTTTGAAAAGTATTTTCATAACATATTATAAGTATTAAAAGGTAATTATTACTTATTAATTAAATATAAGTTTTAACGATTATTTAATTAATTAATTAAAGATAATTAGCATTTAATCGGTAATTGAGTAAAAGTAATTAGTACTTAAGTATTAATTGAGTAAGGTAATTATAATTAGTTAATTAAGAGAGTTCTAATTAATCATTAATTAATTAAAGAGTTAATTAAGTATTAATTATTATTTAAGTAAGGTTTAATTATTCAAATAATTATTAATTAATTGAGGTTAATTATTAACTAATTACTAATCAGGAAGGGTTTAATTATTAATTAATTTCAGATTTAATTGAGATTAAGTTAAGATTTAATTAAGATTTAATTAGCATTTAATACGGGTTTGAACTAATTTTAAATTAATTAAATAAGGGTTTTAATTTTTAATTACTTTATTTCCAAGGATCGGTTTGTTTAGAAGCAGCTTTCTTTTGTAAGTGAATGAGTTTAAATAAGGGATTCTCTTTATCTGCATCATTAAGTAGCCAAACAAATATGAATAGATTATTGATGACATCTGGTTAGCAGAATAAATCCCTATCTGCTATAACTGGATTGAACAGATTATGTATGACATCTGTTTAGCAGAATAAATCCACATTCTGCTCTTATATTAATGTGGACTTATGTGGATTAATTAATATTGGATAAGTGATGTATTAGCCAATGATTGTTAATTGATTTTATTTACTATAACGATCTGCTATTTCAAACCATTCAAATCGACAATAATCCACACATGTCAGACTTGAATTGCTCAAAACAACAGACTGTTAATTTATAATTTGCAAAACTTAGCATATATAGTAAATAAATCAATCACAAAATCATGGACATAGAGTTTTTACAACAATAAGCAGCGGAATTAGATAAATAGTAGTTCATGAAGCTACTATAGAAACATCAGAGTCTAAACCAAATACAACAGAAATCCCAAATACAAGAAGTCTCTAATACAAAAGCAAATGACAAGTCTGAACATAAACAACTGAAAATAACTGGAAATAACTGAAAGTTGAATAGATAAAGATAGATCTCCAAGCAAAGCTCCAAGCTTCAAAGGTGAGTCTCAAATGCCATGTCACTCAGGCCGACCCGAGCAAAAAGCAAAACACAAACACTCGAGTCAGGATTAACATTCTTATGCAAGTAAATCAACTCAAGTGAAATGTCAAGTGAAATGCAATATAACTTAAAGGATGTTTGGGATTCCATCCTTTAAGGATCCGTGGAACTATCTACATACATAATACAATATGCTACATAGATAATGTCTACAGTAAAGTAAAATATCAAAATAGCATTAAGGCGTTGCCCATATCCCCCTTAACACATTTTATAAAGATGTCGTAGTCTATACACTACCGTAATTCCTCCATAAACTGGAGGGCTATCAGAGGGCACTCCATAGTGTACGACACAAACCAAACTCATAGAGGGCGCGATAAGGCATAAGATAAGGCACGCGAGGCAATGTCCAGGGTAGGATACTATCGTTTTGCACTCCCGAACTGGTGGTAACGCATAGCAGCTACTACCGCCCACCTCGAGAGACACTCCCAATCAAAGGAGTGCACATCAAAATCAAATCACAAAAGTAATAGATATGGTTTCGAAGAAATGTGCCCGATAGGTGGAGCGACCCCACTTGGCCCGATATAGCTCCTATTTTAGCCATATCAAGCCGACTCGAGGGAGTCAGGGCTGCGTTCATACCTCGCTAAACCATCCTACTTCGTTCTGGAATCTCCACCACGTGCATAGTTGTTAAAGTGGTTTTCGGTATTGGCAGAGAGTATGACAATATCTGATCCCGGTCTCTTTAAACTGTAACGAACCGCCATTTCGAACCATTCAAATCGACAATAATCCACACATGTTAGACTTGAATTACTCAAAACAACAGATTGTTAATTTATAATTGGCAAAACTTAGCATATACAGTAAATAAATCAATCACAATATCACAGCCACAGAGTTTTTACAACAATAAGCAGCGGAAATAGATAAATAGTAGTTCATAAAGCTACTACAGAAACATCAGAGTCTAAACAAAATACAATAGAAATCCTAAATACAAGAAGTCTCTAATACAAAAGCAAATGACAATTCTGAACATAAACAACTAGAAATAACTAGAATTAACTGAAAGATGAATAGATAAAGATAGATCTCCGAGCAAAGCTCAAAGCTCCAAAGGTGAGTCTCAAATGCGATGACACTAGGGCTGACCCGAGCATAAAGAAAAACACAAAACACTCGAGTTAGGAGGATTAATATTCTTATGCAAGTAAATCAACTCAAGTGAAATGTAAAGTGAAATGCAATATAACTTAAAGGATGTTTGGGATTCCATCCTTTAAGGATCCGTGGAACTATCTACATACATGGTACAATACGCTACATAGACAATGTCTATAGTAAAGTAAACTATCATAATAGCATTATGGCGTTACCCATATCCCCTATAACACATTTTATTAAAATGTCGTAGTCTATATAGTACCATAATTCCTCCGTAAACTATAGGGCTATCAGAGGGCACTCCATAGTATACAACACAAACCAGACTCGTAGAGGGCGCGATAAGGCATATGACAAGGCACGCGAGGCAATGCCCAGGGTAGGATACTACTGTTTTGCACTTCCAAACTAGTGGTAACGCATAGCAGCTACTACCTTCCACCTCAAGACACACTCCCAATCAAAGTTGTGCACACCAAAATCAAATCACAAAAGTAATAGATATGGTTTCGAAGAAATGTGCCTGATAGGGGGAGCGACCCCACTTGGCCCGGTATAGCTCCCGTTTTAGCCATATCAAGCCGACTCGAGGGAGTCAGGGCTATGTTCATACCTCGTACAGACGTTCGCTAAACCATCCTACTTCGTTCTGGAATCTCCACCACGTGCACAGTTGTTAAAGTGGTTTTCGGTATTGGCAGAGAGTATGACAATATCTGATCCCGGTCTCTTTAAGAACCAAATACTTATTTCACACCGTGGTCATTTTATAAATTCACTTTATAAACAATTAAAATAATATCTCAAATCGTAAATTAAATTAAAATCAAAATTGAATATTCAACTTCAACTATATTTAATTTTAAAAAATTCACTTATGCACCTTCTATATAAACATTTAAATAAATCTCATATTCAAATTTAAATCAAATTAAATATTAAATTTCTATTTTATTTAAATTTGAAAATATTCATTTAATTACCTTTAATCAAGATCAAGTTTTCAAGTTATAACATCATATCTTCAAAATCTCAAAATTCAATAAGTTCCAAATAAATCCTTATTTAAATTCAACTCTTACCAATTTAAATTATAAGTCAACTTAATTTATCTTTCCATCCTTAATTTATTAAAGTTATTACAAAATCTATTTTCAAAATATTAATATAACTTTAAATAAATACTTCGAGTTGTTTATGTTTAGACTTGTCTTTTGCTTTTGTATTAGAGACTTCTTGTATTTGGGATTTCTGTTGTATTTTGTTTAGACTCTGATGTTTCTATAGTAGTTTCACGAACTACTATTTATCTATTTCCGCTGCTTATTGTTGTAAAAACTCTATGTCTGTGATTTTGTGATTGATTTATTTACTGTATATGCTAAGTTTTGCCAATTATAAATTAACAATCTGTTGTTTTGAGCAATTCAAGTTGACATGTGTGGATTATTGTTGATTTGAATGGTTCAAAATGGCGGGTCGTTATATTTACATATATGCTTACTTATGTAAATACAAGTTTTGTAACTTGTGAAGTCATATTGAATAAAATGGTAACTTGATTTAGTAACATTGTGGTTGCTAAGCCTATTCTCGAATTTGTAAAGTTGTGGATTCAAATTAACTTCAATTCTATATCAATTTGAGGTTAAGTGCTTATAAATGAGGGTTTAAAGTAAGTCAGTTAATTATTTATTAAAGATTTTTTAGAGTTAATTAATTATTTAATTTTGATGTCTAAAGGAAATCAATTAATTAATTAAAAATATTTATAAATAATAATATGTTAATAAGAGTGGATTTACTTAATAAAAGGATCTATTAAAGGAGATTTTTCAAATGATATTTGGTAAATGGTATTTTATGAAGGATTTTCATAAAGGAGTTATAAAGGAAGATTTATAAAAGAGTTTTATAAATAGAAAGAGATTTTATAAATCATTTTAGAGATTTATAAAAGAAGTTTGTAAATTAATTAGAGTTTTATAAAAGTATTTGTAAATATGAAATGGACTTATAGAAAGGGAATTTTATAAAGGAATGGGATTTTAATTTGATAACTAACCATTCTTAATTATGGTGGTATGGAAACTTTCTTTCCATACTTAACACCAAAGGATAAGTGGTTTGGTTTTTAGTAAGTAATGTTTTTAATGATATTTGTTTTATCCCATTTAAATATAAATTTGGACAAGAGAAAATCTTTCTTAGGTTTTGTTAATATACTTATACCATTGAGATAAGTATATGGATATATTTTCTAAGTATGGTAAATAAAATGGATTGTGAATATACTCATACAATAAGTGAGATAAGTATATAAATGTTTTCCAAGTATTAAAAGGAGTATATGGGGTTTGTGAAAATATCTTTTGTGAAGGTATTTTAAATCAAATAATCGAAAGAGATTTAATTGATGAAATATTAATTTATAATAGGCTTAATGGATCCCATATGGAATTAAATCTATGTTTGGTTGTTTGTTTATTTGATAGTTAAATAATCGACTATCAAATCTGGACCAATTTTTAACTCTGGAAATATCTAGGGGAAAACATAAGAATTATATGGTATAGTTATCCTCAGGGATGCTATGCCGTACGATAAACTCGTTCGTTCTTCTAGGACTAATGATAAGAAGATCCACCCACTTAAACGGTTAGAGGGTGATCACCGCTCTTATGTATTGTCTGTTTATTTCCAAAAGAACCGGAGTTGAGTTTAATGAAAACTATCGAATGTTGGTTTGAAGTGACCAGGATCGGATAAGTATGCATTATCCAAAAACCACTTCGAACCAACTCAAGCATTCGAATTGAAGACATCTTGAAGATGATGGAATCGAAGATGAAGATCTTTGAAGTGAAAGGACTACTTGCTACTAATCTTGAATGTGATTCCAAAATGGATATAGTAGAAGTAATGCCTTATGTTTGTTCATATCCTGAACAACTTGTATGGACGAACGCTGTTGTTACATTGTCGCGTGGAAGGCAGTGTTAGCATTTCAAGTGAGATTGCTATCTATAAAGGTAAAACGTAGCCTCCAGCCTCAACAACCGGGAATGACTAAAATAGGGGATATACGGCAGGGCTATGTGGATCGCACCCATTAGGGTATTGCCAACACTCTTCAAGATATATATATTTATGGATTTGGTTGTGCATAAGAGCTTCCGGGAAAGGTTGTAAAGCAACTGAGGTAATGAAATATTTGAAACTATCTAGTAAGGGGTAGGCCAATCCTGTGTTGACAGGGGGTCCATGTGAGGCCCTCGATACATTTTTCTAAATGTGTACAGTGACAGGCAGTACCCCAGTAGCCTTGTCATTGTACGGAATCTGTTCTCCAATAAGTGTCGTACAGACTTAGTCGTGCCCAATTATGTTGGAACATGAGATGTAAGCATTTCAGCTATATTCATAATTTACTTTAACTGGACATTCTTATAATATCACTAGATTTTCTATAGAAAGATTTGGTTATCGTAAGGTAAAAATCCATCCATGTTTATGTACAGTGTGGTCTTAAGGGATACCTATATTTTGAAAGATTTTATAAAACATTAAGAATTCATTTGGTTGTGTATCTCACACTGGTTTTACTAGACTGATTCGGGCATTATATTTGTTATAATGCTCGGGTCAGCCCAAGCATATCTTTCAGATTTAGCTGGACACTTGGAGCTGCAAGAGACGAGCTGGATGCCTCCAAGACGTACTCCCGTATTTTCTTTTATCTTCCACTATTTGTTTCTTGTCCGTATTTATCACCAATTGTAAGTATATATTGTTATAACTGTCCAAGGGCTGATGATAGGATAATTGTACTCTGATTGATGTATGTATATAAAAGTTTTCTTTTTGTAAATTTCATTGATATATTATAGATTACTCGTCACGTTGTGAGATTCTATTATGTCTTTTCTTTCATCCCAATAATCTGTCTTTTCGGCACTTGGTTGTTCGGCATGTGAATACCGCTGATGTATTAGTGTCGACTTCTGTAGATCGAAAAGTGGGTTGTTACAAATATTTTAAAAAGAGAGATGTGTTAATAAGTTTTTATTGAGAGAGATTTGGACCTAATTATTTTCCATTATAAGGATGGGGCCAAAATTTATCTTTATTTAATCTCTACCATCAACATTCGGATACGTACATTTAAAAGTTTATAAAATTATTTAAAAATAATTTATCAATTATCTCCTAACATTTTATATTCAAGTCAATTTATATAGGCCGATTGCATAATCCGAAATTTAAATTATTTAAATTCGATTACCTAACATTTATTGATATTTCTAATGAATACTAAAGAATGACAATTTCAATATGTATGTGTGTGTATCAATACAACACCAACCATAATGGTAAATTTTACTACAAACATTGATAATGAAGATATGGGAGAATATCGAAATCAAGCATGTCAATAATAATGATGTCGCAAGAAAACATACAAGAGGAGATAGTCGATGTTGAAGGTAAAGCAAAGCTTACAACAAAGAATGTCGCATCCAAAATGCACCTTAAAGAATATCACACATCATCAATGCGATGTTGAATGTCACACTCTATCAGTATGCAAGCCTACAATGATGTCATACCATATATTCTGCATATCATCAGGACAGCGACGATGTCAAAGGAAAGCATATCACAGGTAATCAGTGTAATTGAGGATGTCAATGATGTTGCTTTTCATCAGTAAAGGAAATTTCCGCATATCAATAATGCATAGAGGCATGTCGCATGCATCGAATGAAAAAAGGATAGCGGATGTCATGTGATATCGTGAATCATCAAGAGGCTACCGCCACTCATCAATACAGTCTCTCTACGATGCCGCCTATCACCAATATCACGTCTTATTGATATCGCACTTCATTAACCAAGGTAATACACAAGGCAGCATGTCGTAAGTCATCGAAGAGATAGAAGCATCATGTGTCATCAATACCATCTCATTAATGTCGCATGACGTCAGTAATCAATGCCAAATGAGGGGTTTTGAGACTTAGAAAACCTATATATGAAGTTGCTTCTTACTAATAGTATACAAAAGCATGTCGCATGTCACCAATTCAAAAAGGGATGCCGTAAGAATTGATGACGAACGATCAACACAAGGTGAATGTCGAAGCTCACCAGCTTCCAATGATGCTGCAAATCATCAGCATATAGAGAAATGCCAAAGATCATTAAATTAAAACCTGATGTCGAACACCATTAATATGGTTGATGATGTCGAAAGCTAAGTATGCCGAAAATGAAACATAGCAGTCATGCCGCACCCCTCAACCCTTATAAATACGGACCTAGGGGCATGAAGGAAGGGGCGATTAATTCTTCTCTCATTTCTTACTTTTAAAACTTTGTAACCCTAAATCAATTTGTGGATTTTTAGTGCCAATTGTAATCTTGCAACTCTTTTTGCAAATAAGAGTTTGTACATGTACAATCGCATAGCATATTGAAAAAGGAGACATGCTTTTTGACTTCCTTAGCAAATAAGAACTTGTACATTCAACAATTTCATAGCATATCAATGAAGGTTTCTTGAGTCGTGACTTGTTTCAAATTCTCAAGCACTTGTGATTTTGATCATAACTTGTTTTGAATTCCTAAGCAGTCATGCTTTCGAGATTTATATGGATTTGACATGGAGCATGTGCCTTCCTACCTAACTAGCCTAGGATTGCCTTAGACTTTCCACCACCAAGTTTCACTCTCCTTATACTTTTTGGGGTTAATGAAGAAATTCAATAACAGTAAAATTAGTTTTTTTTTTCAATTATGATATATAAATCATATAAAACAATAATAAAAAAATTAATTTTTGATTCATTTATCTCAATAAATAAATCAGCAATGCGTTGTAAAATTCAACATTAACTTCAAATACAAACATTTAAAATTATCATAATAGTGTACAATACCCACATCACATTTCTTCTAATATGTTACGATTTAGTCTACACATTTAAATTTTATGCAATCATAAATTTAAACTAATTAGATAAATATAATTAAATAATATAAGTTAGTTCATATAATAAATTATTAAAGTATGAAAATTTTAGTATGTGCGATGTTAATAGGATTTCTTGTCAACACCTCGATGTTATGCTAAGGAATGAAGATTATTCTTTAGGCAAATAGTGTAGAAAGGAAGGAATGTATCCTTCTTGAATTTCCTTTCGAATACGCTTTAGTAGACAAAAGTTAACTAGATTGACCTTCTGACTTAGTCAAAAGGGTTGGTTTCAATGCTTAATGACCTTTCGACCCTATAGAGTTAGTGTAGATTCTCTTTCGAAAGCTTTCCTTTTTGAAATAGGATAAATGCCCTGGATAAGGTTTCTCTTAGTTGGATTCGACCTTGTCGAAAGCTTTGGTTATTGATTGGCTGGGACTTTATCCTAGAATCTGAGACAGAGGTTCTGACTCTGTCGAAAGCAAGGTGGTTTAGGTGTTAAAACTTGATCCAGGAATCTAAGGTAGGGGTTTTGAGACTGTCGAAAGCTGTGGGCTTAACCTTCTTGGGTTCGAACTAGTAATCTCAAGCTACAGTGTTTTGGTGAAGGGTTTCGACCTTGTCGAAAGCCGGATCCTCGAGCTCCTCGTACTAGTTGAAGGTTTAAGTGAGTAGTGACTTGGTTTCGACCTTGTCAAAAACCAAAACTCAAAGTAATGTTACTTGAGGTATGAACTTGAAGTTGTTTAAATCTTGCTAGGTTTCGACTGTGTCGACAGTGGCCTTTCGATGAAGGCGAAACCTGAAAAACAAAAGTGAAACTGACAAGAACTTTGAAAAATGATAAGTAATCCAAAATACTTAAAACTTCTCTTTCATAAGCAAAAGATGGCTTTATGGCTTCAAATCCTCAAACTAATCTTGTAATTAAGGTTACAATGCTTCAGATTTAAGAAATACAAGTTTGGAATGGGAGGGATCTGATCCCCAAAACGTGACCCTTTGGGTCTTATTTATAGATGTGGGTCAGCACCTTTCGACCTTGATGCTTCCAACATGGTCGAAAGGTGACTGCCGAAAGACTTAGGTATGCTTCGTCTTTGTCGAAAGGAAGGGTTGCACCTCTCTACTTCGTATTTCCTTGTAAGTCCTTCCAACTCTGTCAATAGGTATTGTTCAATGGTTTTGATGATGTTGGTTATGCCTGAGTACTTGTTTCTGATCTGATGTGGAACCCTCCTAGATCACATTGGTTTCGACCGGTTCGAAAGGCTTACCATAGCTTTCGAAGGGGTTGTCCTAGACAATGCTTGCTTTCACATAGTTTAAACAAAGGCAAAACCTTTGGTATCGAAAGGTTTGGCGCATATGCAAATAGTTGTTCTCATTGTCCTCGAAAGGTACTGCTTTGACTCAATCGAAAGGTCATCATGCATATGAAATGACCCAGTCGAAAGGTGGATATTGAAGGCAGAATGGTGCTTTCGACTCTTTTGTCTCCTTCGAAAGATATGAACTCACTGGACCTTTGTTATAGAGAACTCATGATGCCTTCGAAATGTTTTGAAGCTTCCATACTTTGACGGTAGCATCCCTTTGACTCCTTCGAAAGGTTTAGCTGGAACCTTCTTCACTTATCCTTCTTTGACTTCTGCTTAAAATAGTGCCGACTAAGTCAACAGGTAGATTTTTGGAGTAACATTTTCCCCCCTTGTGAAGGGATGCTAATGACTTTCCAAGTCATCTATGTCAAAACCTAAAAGTTTCCCACCTTTTGGTCTTCCCGTGTGAATCTGGGCCACTTATTTGAATCTGATCTAACGGTTGGTAGCTCTGGGAAGACTTTTCTTATAAGTACGTTGTTTCTTCTTCTTTCTCATTTACCTGCAATCAAACTTTCGAGTAAAATTAAAAGAATTCTCAAAAATCCTCAAACTTTTTATCCGCTTACAGAAATCAAAGTAAACTTCAAATCTAAATCATAAGTTTAGATTCATCTATGTTTTGCTAGTTTTCCTCTCTGTTCATGTTTTTATTGAGTTTAGCTTTTCCAGATTTCAAAATTGAGATTTGACTTTGAAATGTTCGAATCTCGATTCTTTGAAAGTGGATTTGAATTGATTTATTTTTATTTTTAAGAAAATTTTGTGATTCAATTTCCTGAACTGAAAAGTTTGTTTCTCGTTTCGGGTTTGCTTTAGTTCTTTAGGATTTATGCTATTTTGATAGAGTTTGAATTCTCGTTAATAATTTTGAAATTGACAATGGTTGATATTGAAATCTATCTTCTTATCGGGTTTGGATTATCATTTCAATATTTACTATTTTTGTTCTTCCTTAGAACTTCTAGATTTTCAGTTTGATAATAATTTTTATACTTTTGAAATCGAAAACGTTTGACCTCTGTTAAAATTCATTTTCTTAACAGGCTTAATTTATTTATTTTAAAGAAAAAATTTGAAACCATGGATTTGCAATCAGGTTTGGGGAAGACACTGGAACCTTCTTTCTTTGCCTAGAAGTTTCAAATGTACGAATTGAAAAAATTGGTGCCACAAAATGACCTTTCTACCGCTTCGAAAGGGATTGAGGCGGCAACATTGGTTTTTCTTCCTTAACCCCTTTCGATGGGGTCGAAGGTGTTGTAGTGCCAGTTTGATCAACCTTGTCAAAAGGATGTGTAATTAAGTAGAGTGTATCAACCCCTTCAATAGCAAACCGTTTCGACTTAGTCGAAAACTTTTGTGTCGATTGCAATCCTTTTTCCTTCGGAACCATCAAAACCTTTCGACCCTTTCGACATCATTTGAATCTAATGAGTCGAAACCCTCTTGAGTTATTTTTTTTCTTTCTTTGTCAAAATGTTCTAAGTGCATATGAGTTTAACCTAGAACCTTTCGAATCGATGAGTATATTAGGCTTCGATAACATTCGTATTTCTCTTAGGAAACCTAAGTCAAAGGTTTTGACGGTGCCGAAGGGTCTTGTTACTATGCTTATGAAATGTTTGAAGCGTACTTTTTTGTTCAAGTTTTAAGTTAACTTGGACTACTTCCTTTCAACAACTTAACTACTATGGAGCTTTCGACTTTATTAAAAATTGTCAATTGAACAAAAATTTTACTTATCCTTTCGATCTTGTCGATAGCTCAAGGAATACTTTTATTTAGGCTCTCAACAATGTCGAGATGTATTTGTTAAGTGTTGATATTCTCTTCCTTTCGACCCTGTCGAAAGCCCAACACTCTTGACTTTTAACTTAAACATTTCACAAAAACTTGAAGTTTCATATTTGGTTTATGTTTAAGTGGTCCAAGTAGGTCTTTTTTTGACTAATTCTTGAAAGACTATTATATTCATATTAAACTTGAAAATTTCTAACTGAAACATTTTCACCTGGCACAATCATGAGCTCTCTAAAGAAAATTGACGCCATCTCGAATCATTCTTTGGTACCTTCCCTGGAGGAGGTTGATGCCATTCTTAAGGACTTTGGAATTACTGGCGTGGAAGCCATTTCACCTAGGGAGACAAACACTATCAACAACCCTCCTGAAGGGTTCTTCGCTTACACTGTTGTCCATATATCGCACGGAGGATTCCTGCCCTTTTCTGAATTCTTGTCTAGATTCATTTCTCACCTTGGGGTTGCTCCAATCCAGCTATCCCCTAATGTTTACACCTACCTTCTATCTCTGGAACTGATGGCACTAGAGTTTGGACTTCCTTTTTTAAATGCTGAAGTTCTGAACTACTTGACTCGATTAGTCATACTTAGCACTCTTAATCATTAGATCTTCAGAGCTAACTCCCCGAAGAAGCTTATATCGGACGGGGTCAATTAGTTTAAAGAATAGGAAAACCAGTTCTTCTTTGTTCGATGTTTCCCAAATATCAGTGGGATCATTTCTTCCCCCAGTAAGTTCAAATTTTCACTATCTTCCTTCAAATTTTTTTCCTTGTCTAATCTTCATTTCTTACCAGGTTCTCCTACTAAGGAACATAACAAAGCAGACAAAAGAACTGTAACGACCCGTAAAATTTAATGGTTTTAAAAGTATATTTAACTGGAAATTTGTGAAATTTTAAACAATAAAATTTGAAATTAAAAATTTATTATTTGGAATACGTCTATTTTAATATAGCAACTGGTAAATTTTCATCTGATAATATTAAAGGTTATTTTCTTGTGAAATTCTATTTCAATTTAAGTCAGTCAATTTTTGATGAAAATAAAATGTTTTCCAAACTTGAATATTTTTATACAGTAAATTTCTAAATCATCTGCTGAGTGAAACACCAGTCTTCGTTTTGTCAAATTTGGATTTCTACTGCTCCGTTTATCTTAATTCTGACAAAATAGCAGCATTTTTCGGTACCGACTATCGACTTTTGATCGGATGATCGTGCCACTAGTATTTGTATACCGTTTTGATCGTCACGTCATGCTGATCTCCATGGTATATTCATTTGTTTATTTCGGCGTCCGATGGACAACATAATCTGTAAAACAGTTCATCGCATCGGTACGTTTCGAGCCTTTTGTTAGTTGGGTCCATTCAGATTTCAAACAGCAGCCACTAGCTGTTATTTAATATTTATCTCAGCACATACTAAAATTTGACCGTTGCCATCCCATCTCTATTTGAACAAGTGTGAACATACAAAACTGGTATACGTTTGTATTTATTAATTTTAAACGGTTCATTGGTTACGTCTGTTCATTCATTTTTATTTCTTTTATTCCCCTCCTCACCTTTTCATTTTCTCGGCCATTTGATATCCACACTTGATATCCACGCGAAACCCATTTCCATGGCCACAGGAACCCTTCCTCCTTCCTCACCTTGAATAGCCACGCAACCCAATCGCGCGCCTGACCCCGACCACGCATCCTCCACAGCTCGCCTCGCCCAGTCTTCCACCGTTCTTCCCTCTCCCATCCACTTGACACTCTCCTCCCCCCATCCCCACACGCGCCTGCCACTGTCCGCACATCCACCTACGCCTCCTTTTTCATTTAGACCGGCCTCGACCACTTTGACATCTCCAAGCCTTCCCCTGAACCCGCCACCACCTGACCGAGCACACTCGACCCAAGCTTCGCCTGCTACCACCCCGCCTCCATGCAGCTAGCCCAGGCACCACAACCGAGCATTTCACTTCCCCACCTCCGCCCTGACCTTCCACTCGGTCCCAATCCCCTCCACCTCCGCACCTGTACAACCACCACTCTCCTCTACCACCGCACTCTACCTATCACAGCCATCACCAACAACTCGAGCCGAGTTCTCTTCCTCCTCCTTTCTTTTGCTTGCCAACCCTTTGTTTGCCTTCCTCTCGGTTGCTGGTGTCTGTCTCTCCTGTTCGATGCCTCCTCCGCTTTCTTTCTTTTTTTCTCCGCAGGTGTTGTTCTTTTTCTTCCCACCTAGTTTCGTTTTATTGTACTGATTCTTCTTAGTGATATATGTTTGCTTGCTGTCTTGTATTTCATGTAATAAGTATATTATACTATGTTAGTATGTAATTTATAAATTGTTTTATATTATACAGTTGGTATTTCGATTTTTCTGTATAGGCTCTATTTATATAAGAGTATAAATTCTCAGATCTGCATATATTATATCATGTTAGTGTGTACATATAAATGTATGGAATTCAAAAGACAAATATATATAGCTATCATTTAATACGTTAGTTATGCATGAGTTTAAAACATATATACGTCCTTATGTATATGTATTTATGTTTACAGTATATATTTTTGGGTGGTAGTCTTCATGATTGTCAAGATATTTGCATGTGTGGTCACATATATAACTTATATATACTTTTATACATGTCAGTACTAGTAGATGTCCTCAGTTCTACAACTTATATATTAGTATACGTTAGTTTATATATATAGTTATGTCAGTTGTCTTGTTTAATGAAGAAGAGATTATATATATATTTTATACCCTATATATATATACTCACCTTTTGCATAGTAACCTGCATGTGGAATTCATTAATATATGTGAGTTTGCATAATTACTTTATGAGCAGTACATACTTTTATAATATGTTGGGTGTATAATATGTTTTTATACAGATTTGTTGGGATTTGTTTAAAGTGTGGATATAATAATATAGTAAGTTTGTATTGTGTTATAATAAATATTGTTAAATATTTCTTTAAAAAAATAATATATATATTGTTAAATATAATAGGTATATAAATTATGTGCAGTCTGTTAGTATATCTAAGTGGCATAATTTATATATATGTAGGATCTAGTTGAGTCTGGAAATACAATATGATTCGGTAAACTTACATTGGCTTTTAATTTTGCATGTGTTTAATTTAAACAATGATTTTTAATAATATATATATATATAGCTTATATATGATTTGTTGGGATCACATATATATTAAGTATATTGATTGTTTTAAAAAAAAGTTGATTTTTTAAATATAGTATGTATGTACGTTTATATCTATGTTATACGTTTGTTTATACTCATAAGTATATGTGTATTGTTTTAAAATAGAATATATTATATATTTCGTTCAGTTTATATCAAGCTAAGTTGATTAATTCTCATCAATTCCTGTTATCAGCTTTGTCCGTCAAAAATTCGTGCCAATCTTACTTCGCTTCGAGATTTGTTGTCGGATCGGTCGATAGTCTAGATCGTGATTCAATTGTAGCTTGTTGTGTATCAAACTTCTCTAACCTCGAAAGGTGAGCAATCACTCACGATTAACATTCTTGTATTTATTAAATTTGATTTCAATTGAAACGACAATTGAAATATGATGCTGTAGTTATTTAAATTGTTATATATGCTATTATCTGTATATGTTCACCTGCGACATTTGACACCAGTATCTAGTATTTATATGCCTGTTATTACTATTATCTGTATATGTTCACCTATGACATCTAACACCAATATCTGTTATTTATATTGATGATATATGCCTGTTGTTATATTTTATATTATCTGTTATCACTCTGCAAGTTCCCTGTTAGTATAGAATTCACTATGGGTTGAAATGATACATACCCGAACGGACTTTAGAATAGGAGAAAATCGTTATGGGTTGAAATGATAAACCCAAGCGATTTTCATTTGAATTGAAATTGGGATTACGGGTCGAAATGATATCTACCCGTATATATTTAAATTTCGGATTGAAATGATAAATATCCGTATCACTTAACCATATGATGCATATATATACAGACACCGTTGGTCCATATATATAAATATTTTGAAAATGAATTTTATGGTTTTGGAAAGAAATATATGGTTTTAATAAATGTTGAGCCTTAAATTATTTAATTTAAATTAGGATGGATTTAATACTTATGAGATGTTTAAGTATAAAAATTATATTTTCAAAATAGATTTTGGTAATAATTTGAATAAGTTAAGATTGGAAAGATAATTTATTAATTAAACCAATTTGAAACTTATTGAAATTGAGATTTAAGATATGATTTATAACTTGGGTTTTATTTAAATAATTTAATGAATATTTCTTGTTTAAAATAAAGTTAAAGAAATATTTAGTAAAAATGTAATTTAAGGCTAGTTAAATGATATTAAATTTATTAAGTTAATATTCCCTGATTTAATAATAATGAAGTTAAATCAAGAGCTATATGAAACTGTTAAATTTAACTTTGAAAATGTTGAATATTAAAGCTTTGAAATATATTGAAAATTTAAATGATCTGTTTAGAAATGAATTAAATTGATGAATTGATCTTTGAATAAATTTGAATTTGGAATTTGAAGTTGATTTGAATCGATTTTCTAGACTTGAGGAAATTAAATACTTTACTTTTTAAATCATTTAATATATATATATATACTATTTTGGAAAATAGATATATTTGAAATGAAATGATATTTGGGTTTTGAAGTATAAAATTTAATTTAAATGACCACGGTGTTAAAATGTATATTTCCACCTTGTAGATAGTTCTGAAGATCCTTAGAGGATGGTTATCCCAACATCCTTTAAGTTACTCGTATTTCAATTGATATTTCACTTGAGTTGGATTTATTTATATAAGAATGTTAATCCTGACTCGAGTGTTTTGTGTTTTACTTTACGCTCGGGTCAGACCGAGTGATACAGCATCTGAGACTCACCTTTGGAGTTTGGAGCTTCCTTTGGAGATCCAACTATCGCCTCAGCTTTCAGCTCTTCTAGTTGATTCGTTCAGAGAAGTCACCTGTTGTATTGGAGACTTCACTACATTTGAGATATTCTGTTGTATTTTATTTAACTCTGATGTTTATATAGTAGCTTCATGAACTACTATTTTATCTATTCCGCTGCGTATTATTGTATTACTCTGTGTCTGTGATTCTGTGATTGATTTATTTACTGCATATGCTGAGTTTTGCCAAATTTAAATTAACAATCTGATATTTTGAATTATTCAAGTCAGACATGTGTGGATTATTGTCGATTTGAATGGTCCAAAATAGCGGGTCGTTACAGTTGGTATCAGAGCTTTGGCTCTAGGCAAAACTTAGCATATATTGTAAATTTATTTACAGAATCTCTTTCATTCGAGTTTAATCTCTTCCTTTTGACTCAATTTCTGTTGAACTTTGGAACGTTCCCTACGGTTTCAAAATTCATTCTTGTCCCTCTCTTGGTATTCTTTTGATTCTGGAGTATCCCATAACTCCACTTCGAATGATCTCTATAAGAATAGGCGATCCCGCCAATCTTTGAATGATTTGTGAAGGGGTGAAACTCCTTCACAATTGGCATTGATTCACCGGAGATTTCTATATCTTTGGTTTAGATGCCGCTATCTCTTGCGATCAGATGTTGATTTTTCTTGGAATTCTGCATCGATCTGTTCTTGAAGTCACGGTTGATTCGGTTAAGGTCGCCCGCGATTTATATAAGTATATTCATCTTCTATTTTGAAATTTAATTATCTCATCTTCGTTCGAGCCTATATTCGAATCAGAATTCAATTTGATTAGAGTACCTCCAATTTGAATATCTATCTTTGCTTTGAAATCCATTCTTGAATCATCCTTTTGAAAAATCGGGTTTATTCGTATTTGGAAATTGTTTTATATATCGAAATTTTATAAGTATGATTATATTCTATATATAAAAGTGAAATGTTTTCGATAAGGATTATATATACCTTTTAAAAATAAGAATTTGAAATTTAAATTTTGAAAGGATTTGAAATTTTGAAGTTATATAAGAAATTGATTTATATAAAAATGATTTATAACTAAAGGATTTTAAAATTTGAAATTCGAGAATTGAACTCCGGTATTTTGAAACTGGTTTTAAGATTTTGAAATATATTATAACAATAATATGATTTAAAATTATTTTATGAATAAGAAATGTTTCAAATGATTTTAATGAGTTTCGAATGATTTCGAAGAAATATCAAAGGAAGTTTGAGAAAATAGAAGTCCAGAACTCACTTATGTCGCTGGAAAATAATTTCGGTGATGAGTGCACGCATCATCGACGTTGATTTTCGAGTTTCAGAGTGGGGGAGAGGCCACTTTAGTAGCTTTGCTATGCGAGTGATTTTGCGAAACCATTTTGATTTCAAATTCCGAAGTAAGATTGATATTCGAAAGATATATATGTATATATATATATATATATATATATATTTGAAATGATTTAAAGTAAGCCAGTGTTCAGTCTTCGAGTTTTGGATTTGATATAACCCTATCTATTAAAATTGATTTACTGATTTGTTGCTGATTTCCAACTCTTGAATTTGAAAATGATTTCTTCGACTATTTTGAAGTTCGAGTACTTCCAAATCAAGGTTAACTTTTCAAAGCTAAGAAATTTTGAAAAGTATTTTGATAAAGTATATAAGTTTGTTTTGGAAGTTTAAGTATGAAGTAATATGATTTAAATAAGTTGAAACCTTTTGGTTAAGTAAATGAATAAGGCTATTTTGAATTTTTCTAATATGAAATTTAGATTCAAAATGCTTTGAAAAGAATTTGGTCTTCAAAATATTCTGAATAAAGTTTAGTTAAATGTTTTAACTTAGTAACATCTTTATGAAACTATATATTTAACAAGTTGGAATAAATATATAAGCTGTACGTATGCTGTTTTATTCGCATAATTAAATTGATCCAAGTTTGAGTACACAAGTTCGAGGTGAATTACACCATTTCATGTTAGGATTTTTCATTTGATTCGTGATGGCGAATATTTGATATGGATTTTGGGCTTGGTTCTAGAATTCTCTATCATAGTATATGGCTATGCAAGGAGACTGATGGCTTCTAGTCGAGAAACCATATCGAAGTCTGTATTAGGGAAGTCGAATGGACAATACTAGTTCGAAAGCGAACTTGTGTGATCGAGCGAGCGATCAAATGTGATTCTGCGAAATGATGACGTATGTACATCTTATATTCTAATATCATTGATATATTTTGACGCTGGAATTGAAAGCTGTCGAGTTAGAATATCTTTGCTTACTAAAAGAAAATTTCCAATTTAAATTACAAAGATATATAACCCATAAAAGAAAAGATATTCAATCCCATATGGCTCTTCATACAGCGAAATTTATTTTGAAAAATTTGATCCTTATATAAGATAGACCTTACGTAAGTATAAGATGATTTTGAAAACATTTGATTTTGAAAATAAATTGGTTGACTTAAATTATATTGATTTGGAAATTTGGATTTATTTTCTAAATCTATTATTTTGGAAACTTTGAAACTAAAGATAATTAATTTGAGAAGAAATAATTTGGTGAAATCGGATATGATTTTTAAATTGAACTGATATTGAAACAAATTGAAATTTGAGAACCTTATGTTACTAAATACTTGATTTGGGAGTTGTCGAACTTATATAAAATTGATTTGTATGAGTATGAAATTGATTCGAAAACTATAGATTTGAAAAGGTACTCAATTTGAAAGTGAAATCTTATATAATTGAAGTCTATATAAGTATGATTTGATATACTATTGATTTTGGAAAGTATTTGATTTGAAAATTAAAATCTTATATATAATGGATCTTATATAAGTACGATATTTGAAAGTGATTTGAAAAGGTACTATATGATACATATTTTCGAAGTAAAGATATGGAAAGTGCCTTCTGCTTGATATCCGATTTGTGGCCACATCTTGGATTCATTCTATCGATATTATTCTCTCTGATTTTGGTTTTCCGGATATGATACTCGAGTGTCCTTCGAATTCCATGGCGTTACCCATGGTCTTACGAACTCGACTACATAGCGTAATTCGTAAGGCAGTGATTGCTTAAAAGGTACGGATGTTTCCTGGGGGATCCAGGCGTAACCATTGTGTATCTGCGATCTATGGTCGTGTTAGTGGCGTAATCCGCAAGGCAGAGATTGCTTACGGGGTATGGATGTTTCCTGGGGGATCCAGGCGTAACCATTTTTATGTATCCTGCGGTCCACAGTTTTGTTGCATGGCGAAATTCGCAAGGCAGTGAATGCTTAAAAGGTACGGATGTTTCCTGGGGGACCCAGGCGTAACCATTGTGTATCTGCGATCCATGATTTGATTCGTTTTGTTTGGATTGTACTTTCCATATCTATTTTAAAGTTTTTCCAGTATTTTCACTGGGTGTTGAAACAAGTCTACTAAGTACTTGGAGAATTCTAGCTTTGCGCCTGATCAACGCACTGCCAGAGTCTACAGGAACGAGGATAAACTTGTTGAAACATCGAGTTATAAAAGTATTTTCGAAAGAAAATTTGTTTCGTTATAAAGGTGTTTTATTATAAAAGTATTTCCAACAAAGAAATTCTGTATTAATATTCGAAATTGAAATTCTTATGGTTTGAATTAATTATCCATGCCCGATACTATTCTTTTGAATCTACCTTATCTGCTCAGCTTTATTTATTCACCTATATTCTGCTTTTCCAAATCCTCCTTCTTTTCCCTGTTGACTATATCCTTTAAAATATTGTTTATTTATATACTACATGGTTTAATAAAAAAAATTAGTGTTATAAATATTTTAGAAGTTATGAATTTAATAAGGCATATTTAAAGTAAATGATTATTGATTTATTAATGATATTTGAAAAGAATTTTTAGATAGAATTAATAAATTTATGAATTATGGATTTAATGTTTTCAAATAACTTCTTTGTAAATATAAGCAATAATGTAAATAATTGTTTTCAAATGGTTTTCATATATTTATAAAGGTGTCATTTAAACATATAAATAGTATTTATAAAGGGAAGCAAGAATTTTACAAATGGATTTTTTTGAAAGGTTTTAAAGTATATAAGATAATTGAATTGCAAATGAAGTTTTCAAATTTTAAGTAAAATTTATATAGTTTAAATTAATTGTTTAATCTTGACTTTCAATCTATCTTTTCTGTCTGGTTGTTTCTATTCTTCTACCTCCTTCCTTTTCGGGGACGAAAAGTTTTGAGTGGGGGAGAGTGTAACGACCCGTAAAATTTAATGGTTTTAAAAGTATATTTAACTGGAAATTTGTGAAATTTTAAACAATAAAATTTGAAATTAAAAATTTATTATTTGGAATACGTCTATTTTAATATAGCAACTGGTAAATTTTCATCTGATAATATTAAAGGTTATTTTCTTGTGAAATTCTATTTCAATTTAAGTCAGTCAATTTTTGATGAAAATAAAATGTTTTCCAAACTTGAATATTTTTATACAGTAAATTTATAAATCATCTGCTGAGTGAAACACCAGTCTTTGTTTTGTCAAATTTGGATTTCTACTGCTCCGTTTATCTTAATTCTGACAAAATAGCAGCATTTTTCGGTACCGACTATCGACTTTTGATCGGATGATCGTGCCACTAGTATTTGTATACCGTTTTGATCGTCACGTCATGCTGATCTCCATGGTATATTCATTTGTTTATTTCGGCGTCCGATGGACAACATAATCTGTAAAACAGTTCATCGCATCGGTACGTTTCGAGCCTTTTGTTAGTTGGGTCCATTCAGATTTCAAACAGCAGCCACTAGCTGTTATTTAATATTTATCTCAGCACATACTAAAATTTGACCGTTGCCATCCCATCTCTATTTGAACAAGTGTGAACATACAAAACTGGTATACGTTTTGTATTTATTAATTTTAAACGGTTCATTGGTTACGTCTGTTCATTCATTTTTATTTCTTTTATTCCCCTCCTCATCTTTTCATTTTCTCGGCCATTTGATATCCACACTTGATATCCACGCGAAACCCATTTCCATGGCCACAGGAACCCTTCCTCCTTCCTCACCTTGAATAGCCACGCAACCCAATCACGCGCCTGACCCCGACCACGCATCCTCCACAGCTCGCCTCGCCCAGTCTTCCACCGTTCTTCCCTCTCCCATCCACTTGACACTCTCCTCCCCCCATCCCCACACGCACCTGCCACTGTCCGCACCTCCACCTACGCCTCCTTTTTCATTTAGACCGGCCTCGACCACTTCGACATCTCCAAGCCTTCCCCTGAACCCGCCACCACCTGACCGAGCACACTCGACCCAAGCTTCGCCTGCTACCACCCCGCCTCCACGCAGCTAGCCCAGGCACCACAACCAAGCATTTCACTTCCCCACCTCCGCCCTGACCTTCCACTCGGTCCCAATCCCCTCCACCTCCGCACCTGTACAACCACCACTCTCCTCTACCACCGCACTCTACCTATCACAGCCATCACAACCAACTCAAGCCGAGTTCTCTTCCTCCTCCTTTCTTTTGCTTGCCAACCCTTTGTTTGCCTTCCTCTCGGTTGCTGGTGCCTGTCTCTCCTGTTCGATGCCTCCTCCGCTTTCTTTCTTTTTTCCTCCGCAGGTGCTGTTCTTTTTCTTCCCACCTAGTTTCGTTTTATTGTACTGATTCTTCTTAGTGATATATGTTTGCTTGCTGTCTTGTATTTCATGTAATAAGTATATTATACTATGTTAGTATGTAATTTATAAATTGTTTTATATTATACAGTTGGTATTTCGATTTTTCTGTATAGGCTCTATTTATATAAGAGTATAAATTCTCAGATCTGCATATATTATATCATGTTAGTGTGTACATATAAATGTATGGAATTCAAAAGACAAATATATATAGCTATCATTTAATACGTTAGTTATGCATGAGTTTAAAACATATATACGTCCTTATGTATATGTATTTATGTTTACAGTATATATTTTTGGGTGGTAGTCTTCATGATTGTCAAGATATTTGCGTGTGTGGTCACATATATAACTTATATATACTTTTATACATGTCAGTACTAGTAGATGTCCTCAGTTCTACAACTTATATATTAGTATACGTTAGTTTATATATATAGTTATGTCAGTTGTCTTGTTTAATGAAGAAGAGATTATATATATATTTTATACCATATATATATATACTCACCTTTTGCATAGTAACCTACATGTGGAATTCATTAATATATGTGAGTCTGCATAATTACTTTATGAGCAGTACATACTTTTATAATATGTTGGGTGTATAATATGTTTTTATACAGATTTGTTGGGATTTGTTTAAAGTGTGGATATAATAATATAGTAAGTTTGTATTGTGTTATAATAAATATTGTTAAATATTTCTTTAAAAAAATAATATATATATTGTTAAATATAATAGGTATATAAATTATGTGCAGTCTGTTAGTATATCTAAGTGGCATAATTTATATATATGTAGGATCTAGTTGAGTCTGGAAATACAATATGATTCGGTAAACTTACATTGGCTTTTAATTTTGCATGTGTTTAATTTAAACAATGATTTTTAATAATATATATATAGCTTATATATGATTTGTTGGGATCACATATATATTAAGTATATTGATTGTTTTAAAAAAAAGCTGATTTTTTAAATATAGTATGTATGTACGTTTATATCTATGTTATACGTTTGTTTATACTCATAAGTATATGTGTATTGTTTTAAAATAGAATATATTATATATTTCGTTCAGTTTATATCAAGCTAAGTTGATTAATTCTCATCAATTCCTGTTATCAGCTTTGTCCGTCAAAAATTCGTGCCAATCTTACTTCGCTTCGAGATTTATTGTCGGATCGGTCGATAGTCTAGATCGTGATTCAATTGTAGCTTGTTGTGTATCAAACTTCTCTAACCTCGAAAGGTGAGCAATCACTCACGATTAACGTTCTTGTATTTATTAAATTTGATTTCAATTGAAACGACAATTGAAATATGATGCTGTAGTTATTTAAATTGTTATATATGCTATTATCTGTATATGTTCACCTGCGACATTTGACACCAGTATCTAGTATTTATATGCCTGTTATTACTATTATCTGTATATGTTCACCTATGACATCTGACACCAATATCTGTTATTTATATTGATGATATATGCCTGTTGTTATATTTTATATTATCTGTTATCACTCTGCAAGTTCCCTGTTAGTATAGAATTCACTATGGGTTGAAATGATACATACCCGAACGGACTTTAGAATAGGAGAAAATCGTTATGGGTTGAAATGATAAACCCAAGCGATTTTCATTTGAATTGAAATTGGGATTACGGGTCGAAATGATATCTACCCGTATATATTTAAATTTCGGATTGAAATGATAAATATCCGTATCACTTAACCATATGATGCATATATATACAGACACCGTTGGTCCATATATATAAATATTTTGAAAATGAATTTTATAGTTTTGGAAAGAAATATATGGTTTTAATAAATGTTGAGCCTTAAATTATTTAATTTAAATTAGGATGGATTTAATACTTATGAGATGTTTAAGTATAAAAATTATATTTTCAAAATAGATTTTGGTAATAATTTGAATAAGTTAAGATTGGAAAGATAATTTATTAATTAAACCAATTTGAAACTTATTGAAATTGAGATTTAAGATATGATTTATAACTTGGGTTTTATTTAAATAATTTAATGAATATTTCTTGTTTAAAATAAAGTTAAAGAAATATTTAGTAAAAATGTAATTTAAGGCTAGTTAAATGATATTAAATTTATTAAGTTAATATTCCCTGATTTAATAATAATGAAGTTAAATCAAGAGCTATATGAAACTGTTAAATTTAACTTTGAAAATGTTGAATATTAAAGCTTTGAAATATATTGAAAATTTAAATGATCTGTTTAGAAATGAATTAAATTGATGAATTGAGCTTTGAATAAATTTGAATTTGGAATTTGAAGTTGATTTGAATCGATTTTCTAGACTTGAGGAAATTAAATACTTTACTTTTTAAATCATTTAATATATATATACTATTTTGGAAAATAGATATATTTGAAATGAAATGATATTTGGGTTTTGAAGTATAAAATTTAATTTAAATGACCACGGTGTTAAAATGTATATTTCCACCTTGTAGATAGTTCTGAAGATCCTTAGAGGATGGTTATCCCAACATCCTTTAAGTTACTCGTATTTCAATTGATATTTCACTTGAGTTGGATTTATTTATATAAGAATGTTAATCCTGACTCGAGTGTTTTGTGTTTTACTTTACGCTCGGGTCAGACCGAGTGATACAGCATCTGAGACTCACCTTTGGAGTTTGGAGCTTCCTTTGGAGATCCAACTATCGCCTCAGCTTTTAGCTCTTCTAGTTGATTCGTTCAGAGAAGTCACCTGTTGTATTGGAGACTTCACTACATTTGAGATATTCTGTTGTATTTTATTTAACTCTGATGTTTATATAGTAGCTTCATGAACTACTATTTTATCTATTCCGCTGCGTATTATTGTATTACTCTGTGTCTGTGATTCTGTGATTGATTTATTTACTGCATATGCTGAGTTTTGCCAAATTTAAATTAACAATCTGATATTTTGAATTATTCAAGTCAGACATGTGTGGATTATTGTCGATTTGAATGGTCCAAAATAGCGGGTCGTTACAAGAACAGTGGAATCTCTTATCGCAACTTCTGCTAAAATAGGAAATCGACTGAAGTTGTTGATACCATCGAACTTGAGGAAGCATTCTCTTCTTCTCCTTGGCCACAGGGTTTTGGGACTACCCCATTTGATCAAGCACTTCAAAAGGAAAATGTTTCCTCTCCTTGGGAGATGTTGAATACTTTTCTCCCATGTCACCCATTTGTTCAGACCACTCTGGTAAATTATAGGCACAGTATTTGCTTTCTATCCCTGTTGTTTTCTAAATTATTTTGCTGACTTTTAATCTGCTTGAACTTTTTCCAACTGCTTCTCAAGTCAAAAAATTTGTTAGCAGTGCCGCTCCCCCTCCTACAACCTCTAGAGGACCATCTATCATTGAATCTCTCGCCAAATCCAAGATGGCTTTCAAAAGGAAGCTGGTGGAATCATCTGAAATAGAACCTCCCAAGAAAGTTGCTAAAGTTATCGATGCAGAGGAGGAGGAACGTTTATCTCTCGATAAAGCTCCGAAGAGCCCAATTGTTGAAGCTCCTAAAGAAAAATCGGAGCAGACTCCTACTATTCCTGACCCTCTTTCTCGCATTTCCATTTCTGATTCTCCAGCTACACTTGAGCAGATGCAACTGGCTTTGTAGACGACTCCCTCTTTTAAGCAAATTCCTTCAAAGCCATCGTCATCTTCTCCTTCTTCCATTAATTTTGAAGAGATAAACAAGTCCATCTTGCATTCTGAATCTTTTACTTCTATTCGCCCGCCTTCAACTGTCTATGATTTGGCGGGACATTATCGCTCTTTGATAGAGCAGCAACTTTTTGTGAGTTTTACCTTAATTAAATTTGTCATTACTTGTTTTCTCTAAATCTCTAACTTGCATTGCATTTTCTCCTTTCAGATTTCTAAGATTTGGTTAGTTCCGAATGAGCAAGCATCGAAATCCTCTGGTGAGTCCTTTGAATTCCAAGAGGAAATTTCTGCTCTTAAGAACCAAGTGTCCTCTGTTTCTACTGCTAGAGATGAAGCTACCTCAGAGTTGGAATAACTAAAAGCTTCTCTTTCCCGAGCAGAAGCTAATATCTTGCCAGAAAAAAAGGCTTGTCAACTCTTTGTTGATGAAAAATTCGCAATGGAGCTTACTTTAAAGATTTTGACAATGAGAAAGCTCGCTTAACTGCCAAGAATATTTCTTTGAAGGAAAAGTTCAAGAAAACCAGGGCTTCACTGAAACTCGCTGTCAATACCATTTCTGACGCTAAGCAGCGAGTTTCTCAATTTATTGGTACTACTCTTGGGCAGAAGTTGTTGAATTCTTATGAAGAAGCCCTCATGCTCGCCTATGCTGACAACTTTAAGAAGTGTCCTGACTTCGGTTTCCCTTCTCTTGACTCTGCCTTGGCTGATAGAGTAAGGGCAAGATCAACCAAATGAAGCAGGGGATTGAACCTACTGAAGAGGAGGAAATTTACGCTTCTAAGATCCTTCCCTTTGACGTCCCCTCTTTTGAAATTGAATCAGACACTGAGGATGAGGGTGATGAAAGTGATGTCGCCGGGGAAGAAGGAAATTATGATGGCGATGACAATAATGATGATAACAATAATGATGACGACGATGACCTCACTACAACAAAAACACCTTTTTACAACTACCAAAAATAGTTGTAATAGGTCTATTACAACAGGTAGTCGCCTGTCGTAATATCCGGAGTTATAATAGGTCCATAGTTTTTTACAACCGTCTTCGGCAGTTGTAAAATAATTTTACAATTGCCTATTGCAGTTGTAGAAAATTCTTTTACAACCGTCATCGACAGTTGTAAAAGATTTTTTACAACTGCTAATGGCAGTTGTAAAAGACTTTTTTACTACTACAATTGGCAGTTGTGGTAAAAAGATGCAAAATAAAAAAAATTAATTTCTAAACACATTTTGCATTAGCAGCATGAAACGGAAAGAAACGGGGGAAAATTAATGTAAATTCAAAGGCATCATAATACATTCATAGAAAAGACATCATAACTTTGTATTAAAAATACAAACTATAAATCATACACCACCATAGTTTCTCTATAACCTCTTTAATGTTAACTCATGACTTCACCTCGTCTATAACTTCCTCCTCCTCTTTATTCAATCTCTGACTGTTATCATTGCCCCACTCTTCATAAACAACATCAGTTTTAGATGCATCCCATATCCTTATAGATGACCATCAGACCATAGAGGAGCTGCATTCTTTAGATCCCTTCACCAAACAATGGATCATCTCCAACCAACATTATTTTATCCCCAAACAAACATGCCTTCTTCATAGCAATTTAATATGCACCATTTTTTTCAACTCATCTGAAAAAAACATACATAATAAACAAGTTTAAACTTTTAAGATCGAAACAGCCATTTTATGTAGGAGTGGGTTGGGTATTTGCTCACTTTCAGACTGAATTTCAAGTGTTATTGACCCATCTCTTTCCTACACAAATGTAAAATACACAACAAACTATGTAAAGTTTATGTCTCTTTGTTGTAGAATGCAGTTAGTTATTACAAGAAAGAAAAGAATGAGTACCAGATATGATTCAATTTTAGTATTTGAGTTCTCACACTACACTGCCTCACCTGCATAATCATATATTTTAGCAACAAGAAAAATAAAATGTATCTAAACAAAGTTACATATACACTATATACGTACATGCATCCTTGCAACTTCTGATAGTAAATCTTTAGATTGCTCGATCAAAACTCCCTCATGTGCAACTGCCTTAGCAACTTTAGACATCAAACTAACTGTTCTTTCCATCTGCAATTCTTATGTAAACCATGTAAATAACTGCTTGTAATTTTTATATGTTACAGGTTTTGAAATTTGCATCTAAGTACCTTTGGTAGTAGATAAGACTAACGCTCTAGTTGCTTGCATTACATCTACTGCTGATCCATAAAGAAGACACCGAAGCTCCAGTTGCTTGCATCACATCTGCTGCTAATCCAATAACAATTCTTAAATTGTTGACATTAACTATTGATAGTAATTCAACCTTAGTTAATACAATGAAATAATAATATTGTATAAATAATGGCACTTGATTCACAAACCATTGCTCCATTAACAATTGGAAGACGAAGTGTGCTAGCCTTTAATGCTTCGCTCAAGCTTGGTAAAAGGTTATGTTCATCTCTATCAATATTCAACCATTCTTCTAAGTACTTGATCTAAATTTTGCATTATTGACAAATTAGATAATTGTTACATAATAACTATCAGTTGTATATTTCTTAATTTAGCATTCAGAATGTTATAATGTACTGAGTTGCTTTAAAATGAATGCAAGTTTATGGTACAGCCTCATCCAAATCCAATCTAGCAACCAATCCTAAATCCACTTCAACAACCCACTTATAGCCTTCAACAACCAAATACACAATCCGAATCAACCACTTTACTCAAAAACCAAACCCGACTCCACCACAACCAAATCCGATAACCAAAACTCCTGCTCTGCCTGAAACCCACATTGTCTAAATTTAAACCAACCACCTCCATAACCTGCAACACCTCCGCACCTCAAACCTCAGCAACTCACCTCAAATATGAAGTTCAAACTCGTACATGTTTCTAGTCACAATATTGCATTTGGATTTGGGATTGAGATTTGTAGATATGCTTGGGCTGAGATTCGCGACCAGACTTTTGAAATTTTGATTTTGAAATTTGGATTGAGAACTTGGATTTGGAATTGGAATTCTGATTTGGAAGTCTAATTTGGATGCAAAAGTATAACACATGAATTATTTTGGAGCCAATTTTTCAGTATTCCCGCTTAAATTTCATGCTTTTACGCTAACATTTCATGACTTGCCGCTAATTTCGCATGGATCATAGTCAATTTCATCAAAATTTGTAAAAATAAAAATTATAAGTTAGAATTAATAAGTGAAAATTTATATTAAATATGATACGAATTCCTTGAAAATTAATTTTTATTAAAATATTGAATATTACTTCTTAATTATTTGCAGATTAAGCGGGGTTAAACTGGGCCCCTACCAGCTTTATTAAAAAACAAGGAAGAAACAGGACAACACAAAACAAGAAAAGGAAGAGGAAAAGAGAAAAGGAAAAAACAAACAACAACCACACATGAGAAAAAACACCAGCACACAAAAAAGAGGAAAGACAAAAGAGGAAAAACTAATGGATCCATGGCTCAATAAGGTCATCAAAAAAAGTGTGCGGACTGTCTTTCATTCCCATGAATATATCTTTCTTCAAAACAGCCCATGCCACCTCCTTACTTCTACTTATTCCTTCAAAACACCTTTTGTTTCTTTCCTTCCATATCACCATCATGAGTTTTTTCAAAATAAAGAAGAAATACTGCCTGTTGTCATCGTTCAACTTGATGGCACTCTCAATAAAATCCCAAGGGTTGCTATCAGTAGTAGTCGCATTTACCCACTGACAGCAAACAACCAATTTGCGCCAAATCACAGAAGCATAATCACAGTCGAAAAATAAATGCTGAACACTCTCACATTACTGTTGACATAGTTCACATATGGGATTCACTGGCATCCCAATCTTGATGAGTTTATCCCTAGTTAGCAATGCATTGTTTGAGACTTTCCAAAACATTAAGTTGTCACTATTACAGGATATAGCATTCCACATCACCTTTCTCCACTTACAATTAGGCATTGAATCCACACCATTCAAAGCATCATAAACAGTAGAAATGGTGTGAGCCTTCCCATTCCACTGGACAGTATCATGATCATTAAAAGCATAAGTATTGACCTTATAGTTGCTCCAACAATTCCTGACATACTGATTACTTGTAAAAGGTAACACAAGCTTACCATTCACGATATGATGAACTGCAAGAGCATTATTTCCAATGCCAGACTGATACTTCTGCTGGGAAGAGAGAAGATGATCAAGGATAATGCCTTTTTCAATCCAAGGCTCTGTCCAAAACTTGCACAAACTACCAGCAGAAAGTTGAATTTGAACAAAAGGCTTGAAACAGTTTCTCAAGTTTAACAAACTCCGCCAAATCCAACTACAGGATTGCGGGACTTCCATCAGCCAAAAGTTTTTGACTCCAACATTATACCTGAGTGTCCATCTCACCCAGAGCGTGTCTTTCTTATTAAGAAAGGCATTGAAATGATGGCTGTAAACTTCCTTATTCCAAACCTCAATGCTATGCAACCCCAACCCTCCTTTGCTTTTTGGCTTCTCAAAAATTGAACATGAACATGGAAACACTTTCTTCGTATGTATTGAACCAAACCAAAAAAATCTCAACATAGCCCTCCTAATCAATTTCAACAGCTTTAGAGGAAGGATGAAAGCTCTTGCCCAATATACCATAATGGAGAAACTGACAGATTGGACTAGAACCAGCCTACCAGCTTGTGACAGGAATCTGTTAGCCCAACAGTCCATGATTGCAGTAATTTTTTCGTATAAAGGCAAGCAGTTGGCATAGGAAATCCTAGACGAACAAAGAGGCATCCCAAGGTAATGCATATCAGCAGCCATGGACTGCATACCAGCATGGGAGGACAGAGAGGTATGCTGCATGCTAGAAGTGCCTGAGAACAAGATACTTGACTTATTAAGATTAAGTTTTAGGCCTGTCATTCTGTAGAAATTGTTGAGAGCACCTTTAATTGATTCAATGGATTGCAGATTGGGTTTGGTGAAAATCATGATATCATCAGCGAAAAGGAGGGAACTTATCTCAAGGTCCTTGCATTTGGGGTGATAAAGGATTTGGTTATTATCAAACATCGATCTCAACATGCAAGTGAAGACTTCCATAACCAAAATGAAAATGTATGACGACAGAGGATCCACCTGCCTAATGCCCTGCTTGGAAACAAAGTTTCCCTTACTGGAACCGTTGATTATGAGAGTGAAGGAGGGTGTTGAGATGCATTCATATATCCAAGCAACAAAATTTTTTGGAAAGCCCATGAGAGACATAATTCTCACAACCGACTTCCAATGAATCAAATCATATGCCTTCATCAAGTCAAGTTTCAACATGGCAGCAGGCGAAGCATTAGCGCAGGGATAACCTTTCAAGAATTCATGGGCTAACATAACATTGTCAAGAATATTTCTATTGGGTAAGAAGGCCACTTGATTGTTGGAAATAATTCTTTGCAAAGCAGACACAAGCCTCGTTGCAATAATTTTGGAGATACACTTATACACTACATTGCAGCAGGAGATAGGCCTGAAGGAAGAAAAAGAAGAAGCATGTTTGGTTTTGGGGATTAACACCAGATTGGTTGCATTCACAGACTTGAGCAGCTTGTACTTATCGAAGAAATTATGAACAGCCTTGCAGAATAGCCCACCCACAGTGTCCCAGCATGCTATAAAAAAGACGACATTGAAACCATCTGGAACACCAGAGGAGCACCTATTCATAGCAAAGAGAGTCTTTTTAATTTCCTCATTAGTCACCTTAGCTACCAGAGGAGCAGCTTCTTCAGGATATATTTTTGGCAGCGGAATGCTAGACATCAGATCCAACTCCGGTTCAAATTGATCAGCATTACCAAGAAGGGAATGCAAGAGAAAAGCCTTTTCTACTGATTTAGGAGAAGTGTGCAGGGTTCCTGCTTCATCAAAAATGGATGAGATGTTATTAACAGAGTGTTTAACCTTTATGGAAGCATGAAAAAATTTTGTATTCCTATCGCCTTCAGTTGCCCAATTGATTCTAAGTTGCTGCTTTTTCATGTCACATTCATTAGCTAACGCGAGGTTGAGGTCAGTGTAGATGACAGCTTCCTTCTCCGCCATCTCAGCATTGTCAGGATAAGACATCACTTGCTCCTGAGCTTTCTTAAGCTGGACCATAAGAGAGGCGGAAAGCAGGTTGCCATTACCAAACTTCCTTTTAGCCCAAACTCTTAGTTCTTCCTTAACAGCACGGAGCTTACTGCAAAAAATAAACATCGGATTTCCAAAAAACTTAACTGACCAAGCTTTATTAATAATGTTATTATATTCTGGATCACGGATCCATGCATTGAAGAATTTAAACCCTCTTTTGTTTCCAGGCGACTGCTTCCCAGTAGTCATAATAATTGGAGAGTGGTCAGAGAGGATGGGATGGGGCATAAAAGAGGAGATATTAGGCCAAGAGGAAAGGGCTTTGAAGTTGGAGAATGCATGATCAATATTGGAAAAAATATGAGCTCCACTCCTAGATCTATTGTTCCAAGTGTAGAGGGCACCATTTTTGCAAATGGGTAACAGAGAAGAATCTTTTATTGCAGTGTTTAAGGGGAGAACATCCCTAGGCAAAAGCGGGATAACTCCATGCTTGTCAGACAATGACATACAACAGTTGAAATCTCCAACTATAACCCAAGGGTGAGATTCTTGCCGTAAAGCCGGTATAAGGTTAAGAAGGGACTGCCTATTAGAAGGAGAATTGAAAGCATAGATGAAAGTAATGTAGAAAGAAGAGGAAGAATTGAAATACTTAGCATGGAAGTTCATTAACTGCGGTGTTGCTAGAAGGAGGTCAAGGGAAAGCAGGGCAGGGTTATGAAGGACCATAATTCTCCCATAACACGCTTCGTGAAGGTTGTGGGAGAGAGTCCAAGAAGGATCAATGTATCTGGCGGCAGATAAAGTTAAGGGGAGATTTAATTTAGTTTCGAGAATAGCGAAGATTGACAATTGATGATTGGATATCAAAAGCTTCACTTGATCAAGCTTGAGGAAATTGTGACATCCTCTAATGTTCCATACTCCAAAATTGTGTAACATAATTATTGTACTGAAGAGAAATCACCTTCTGTCATGCTCCTCGTAATGGGAGAGTTTATTCTGGAATAACTTGGGGTTTTGATGTTTGATTTTTTGTGCTTTTTGCTTTTTACATCTTTTGATATTTGAAGGAGGATGTCTGTTTGTTCTTTAGGGGGAGATTTCCAGCCAGGAATTGAGCCCTGGAAAACATAGGGTTGACTTATGGTGGAGATGCTTGGTAGAGGAGGAGAAGAGATGGTGGGATGGATATGAGAGATAGTGGGAGATTGCATGGAGTATATTAGATCACAAATTTGCTTTTGCAGAGATTCACAGAATTGCTCCTGTTGTTTATCAGAATTTGTAATTTTATTTGTTTGGCATGAGGGGAGAGGTTGCTGTTTGTTAATAACACTTTCTGGACATTGCTTATTCATGTGGATTCCTGGGTGCAACTGTTGAGTATCATGCACTGAAACAGAATCACCCCTTGTATTATGCTCAGTAACTGTTTTAGCATCAAACTCCACCACCTAGATTTGCAAGTTGAGGGATTCTACTGAATTTGATGTTATATTTTCATGATCAATATGGTTGTTCACCCCTCCGCTGGTTTCAGATTGGTCTTCATTATTTGTTTCCAAAACTTCAGTTTGCTTTTCATTGGTTGTTACAATCCCCCTAACATCACCATTCTCCACATTATTTAGCACATCAAACTTGTTACTTATCAAAACAGGGACTATATCAACCCCTTCTTCACCTTCCTCCACATGTGAAACCCTACCACTAAGGTCCACAATGCTTTTGTTCTTCATCTGATGCTGCAATAAGACAGCATCAACTCTGTCATCAACATCAGATTTATCTTTGTGCATTGACTGCCTTACTGAGTTACCAACCCCTAGTTTTGCTTTTTTGTTCACCACTTTCTTCCAAATTTGCTTGCTTTTGCTAATGTGCTTCCCATCCCTATACTCACCTGTACTGCCTTCTTGTATTTTCTTCTTAACTTCTGTCTCGTCCTCATTTCTTTCACTAATTCCTCCATGTTTTTTGCACACATTCATTAGGTGACCAAATTCTTTACAGTGAGAACATATATCAGGTTTCTAGAGATAGCTTACTTGCACCATGTGAGTAGATCCATCCATAAGTTTTACTGGGAACTCATCGACTAAATCCTGATACGGAGTAAAATCCACCAAACATTTAGCGTAACCAATTCTTACCATTCTGTCAGTGGAAGAATCCAAACAGAGGAGTCTACCAATTCTTGAAGCAAGCTAGTTAATCCCAAGGTGGGACCAAGCATAAAGTGGGATATTCGATAATTTTAACCATACAGGCACAGATCTAATTGTGCTGCAATTGTTCCCTATAAAGGGATCCCAAGCCTTAATGATGAAAATCTTGTTCCGAAGAAAAATGGGATCTGCTTCAACTATTTTCCTTCTATCCTCGTCACAGGAGAGATGGAAAAGGAACAAGGTTCCATCAGATTTGACCGATATTTCCCCTTAGGCTTCCATCGCTTCTTTAAGTGATTGATAACAGTCAAATAAGACAGCGGCTTGTCAAGGAAAAAACCCACTAGCCATTCACACCACACTGCATTACCAGCTTTCAACACCTCACTCGGTGGAACCAAAGCAGGACCTTCAAAGGTAAGAGGAATGTCAACTGGCATGTAAGTTCCAGCATTTCGAGGTTTGATTTTAAAAAGAGAAGACCAGTTTGAGGAAGTGAAGGCAGGATAGCTGAAGGGATCGGGTAAGGCTGGTGGTGGTACGGGTGGTGGTAAGGATTCAGGAGATGTTGGAATTGTGGCCGAAGGAGAAGAAGAAGAAGGGGGAACAGTTGATGAAATGGGAAGGTCAGAGTGATTGGACAGGGAATGGGAAAAGGGATGGGCGGGAGAAGCCATGGAAACGTTAATTATTAAAAGTTATTTTTGAGAAAAATGTGTGATCCTCTAGTAAAAGAGGAGAGCACACATGAAACTATATATATAGAACATAACAAGGAGCTGCCAACATGCCTGGCAGGTGACAAATCTAAATACAAGTAACAAAGGAGAACACAGGTACCCCTATAATGAGCTCCGGCAAAGCCACAGCCCATTACACCCCAAAATCGAGCTCCGGCATGGCCACCGCCCGATAATAAGGTGTTGGAAGTATATGGAAAGACTGAATAATAATAGAAGCCAGAGATACTAAAAGCCAGCTCAATCTAGAAGGAAACTCTATGTAGCAGCCTCAGTAGGAAATAACGAATATGGAGAAGAAGGACTAATGATCAAGAAAGTAAAAATCCGTTCTGAAAACTCTGGTACAGTTGGAAGTAGCACCAGACGTAATCTGCAATCCTGGAAATGGCTATCCTTCACACCTATAAAGAGACACTAACATCCTATCTATCCCAAACCTGTAACATCTCTAGGAAAATAATTAAAATGAAACACATATATGTATATAAATAGAATTTATATACATATATGTGTAAATAAAACAAAACAAGATATAATAAAGCAAAGATAATCTAGTACAAAAACTAACAGTTCTAAAAAGTAAAGGAAATATGATACAAACTGAAGAAAATCAACGAACTACAAACAAGAACAATAATAATTAATTCAAAAACAAAGACAATTCTAGAATTGTCTTTGTGGACCTTCAATTAAAAGCAAGTTATGGTACACCAAGGGATCATCATTTAAACTTGAAAAGATATTAGTACTATTATTATTAATGTCAAAAATATTATTGTGTTGTTTAAATATATTAATATTATCACTAACCTTGTTAAGATATTCCTTAAAAAGATTGTTTTTAGCTAATTTATATTTAGGATTAGAAATCCAATTAAGGCAAAAAGACAAAATTAAAAAAATCAATTTATTGAAATGATTATTGTTATTATTAAAAATACGTTGATTTCTATCAAACCAAATGTACCAACAGGATATAGTGAATAAAGTATCAAGCAAGTATCTATTATTCTTATTAAACTTAAGTCTAAAAATGTTCCAATAGAAAACACAATCAGTAATTTTAGTACTAATATTAAAGTCAAAATTATTAAGGGTATTCATAAGAATAAAATACGTATCCATACAATCATAGTAAATATGCTTTATATCCTCAGAATGCCTATTACAAAAATAACATTTATTATCAATATGTAAATTTTTTCTTTTTAAGAATTCTATAGTATTTAATTTACCATGCATAATTAGCCACATATGGATTTTAGATTTAGGAGGAGCATTTGATTTCCAAATAAATTTAAAAAAAATTATCAGTTACACCCGAAAAGTTAATAAATCTATAAAAAGAATTAGAAGAATATTTCTTACTTTTATCCCACTCCCAGCTAATATAATCATTATTAATATTATAAAGATTTAATCTAGCATTAAGCAGATTAAGCTGCCTAAGGGTAGAACCTACTAGAATTCTGCTAAAACTAAAAATCCAAGGAGGGTCATTTTCAGGAGAAAAAACTTCTGACATAAATGCATATTTAAAATTACAAATATCATACAACTCTCTAAACTCAATCCTAAGAGGAATGACAGAAATCCAACTGTCATGCCAAAAAGAGGTATTATTACCTGAACGAACTATAATATTAATGCCTAAATTAAAAATCACATTACATTTTAAAATGGATTTCCAAAAATAAGATTGTTTACATGAAACTGATGGACTAATTTGATAAAGATTATTACTACCATTATAGTAATATTTAGAAATAATTTCTTTCCAAGTGGCATTATCGTTAATGTCCTTAAATTTCCATAACCACTTACCTAGAAGGGACAAATTCATATTACGCAAATTAATAACTCCTAAACCTCCATCCATTTTGGATTTACAAACAGTTTCCCAATTTACTAAACTTTTTATGCAGCTGTTTGAATTATCACCGCTCCATAAAAAATCTCTTCCAATTTTATCTATTTTATCAATCACCCAATCAGTAAAAAAATGCGTAGACATTCAATAGATCGGAAGAGCTGATAAAACAGAATTAATTAAAACAAGTCTACCCGCTCTAGATAAATGTCTCCCATTCCAATTAGAAGTCCTATGTTTAATTTTATCTATAATTATAAACCAATCATCGTGTTTTAGCTTAGTAGGCCTAATCACAAAACCAAGATAGTCAAAAGGAAAACTCATAGCTTTACAATTTAGCGTTTTAGCAACTAAATTTTCAACTTTTTCAAAATCATTTAAAACTAATACCGAACTTTTATCAAAATTTATTTTTAAACCTAATAGGAGTTCAAAACTATACGGAATAAACTTAAGAGAAATAATGTGTCTAGGAAGATGAGAAGAAAAAAGCAAGGTATCATCTGCAAATTGAAGGACTGATATACCGTTACGCGATATATCATTACCTATATTTCCCAGTGATCCATTATCAACCGCTTTTTTAATTATCTTAGCAAAAACGTCTGCGGTTAAGTTAAACAGAAGAGGCGATAAAGGATCCCCTTGCCTTAGACCTATATTAGAATGAATTTATTTCCTAAAATACCATTAACCATAATACTAGAGTTACCAGTTTTAAGAAAATTTATGATCCAGCTAATCCATCTAGGACTAAAACCTCTAGCATGAACAATATCTACTAGAAAATCCCAATCTACCGAATCAAAAGCTTTTGCAAAGTCTAGTTTTAAAATAGCACAGGTAATATTATTCTTACAACAGTGATTAAGGTATTCTTGAACAACTGCCACACCATCGGTGATATTTCTCCCTTTAATGAAAGCATATTGTGAACAATCAATTAGAACATTCATTTTAGTACTAAGTCTATTAGCTATGACTTTTGAAATAATTTTAACGGAACAGTTGATTAATGAAATAGGTCTAAAATCTTTTAAATTATTAGCACCTACTTTTTTATGTAATAAAATAACATTTTCGAAATTAAATCTTCCCAATTGTAAATTGCCATTATAAAAGTCATTAAACATGCTAATTAAATCTAATTTTAAAACGTCTTAAAATGTTTTAGAAAAGAAAATTGGGAATCCATCCGGACCCGGGGATTTATCACCTGGCAAATCGTTGATGGCTTTACGGATTTCCTCTTCAGTAAAAGGAACATCTAACTCTGAGAGGTTAATATTTGAAGCAGCCGAATATAAATCATTCCATCTAACATTTATTCTATGATTGTTTTTGTTGCCAAAAATATCTTTATAATAGTCTGTGAATGCCTTATTGAGATCTCTTTGATCGACTAATTCTACATTATTAACTAGAATGGAATTAATCGTATTACATCGTTTTCTACCATTAGCCATAATTTGGAAAAATTTAGTATTATAGTCCCCTTCATTAATCCACTGAATTTTGGATCTTTGTTTCCACATAACTTCCTCCTTTTCTAGAATAGAGTTAAGTTCTTCTTTTAAATTAGTAAGAATATTCCGCTCACCTACATTTAATTGTCTATTTTCTTCTATTTTATTTAGTTTGAGCATCTCATTAAGAATATTTTCTTTTTAATTTTAATACTACCAAAAATATTCTTACTCCAATTTTTAAGAAAAAACCTAAGTTTCCTTAGTTTTAAAACAAATTTTTTTGCTGAATTGTCTCCATTTCTAATATTATACAAGCTCATAAAGGTCCATTTATTAATTATTAAGTTCGATAAACTAGATTCTAATAACCACATTTTTTTCAAATTTAAATGATCTATAAAAAACCCTATGATGATCACAGGTGAGAATAATGGGACAATGATCAGAAAAAGTGTAGGGCAACCCAGACACTCTACAGATAGGAAATTTATCCTCTATCTCGTCACTAACGAAAAACCTATCTAGAAGAGCCATAGAAGGGGACTCTCTAGAATTACTCCAAGTAAAGTCTCTATTTGAGAGAGGAATTTCAATCAAACTTGAATTAATAATAAATTGGTCAAATTCCTCCATAGCAGAGAAATCTCCCTCCCTTGGAGTTCGCTTACCAATAAAACGAGTAACATTAAAATCACCCCCCAAAATCCAAGAACCCGGCGCTAAAGATCTAAACTCAAGACATTCATTCCAAAGAATCCGACGACCTAATTTTGAGTTCGGCCCATAAACATTAGAAATGTTTAAAAAAGAATTGTCAAATAGATTAATTAGAATAGTGTGAATCGAATGTTGTTTGGTGATACATTGGAGTAGTTTAAAATAGTTGTCTCACCAACCAATCATTAAACCTCCAGATGCACCCACCGAAGGTAAGAAAACCCATTTTCTAAAATGATATCCACCTATTCTTCTATAAAAACAAATATTTGGACATTCAATTTTAGTCTCCTGAAGAAGTGCAATGTTAATAGAATAGTCTTTAAAAAAAGCTCTAACCTTATCACATTTATTTAAGTCATTCAAACCTCTAATATTCCAACTAATGATCCTCATAAACCCATTGACCTAGCCCTATCAAATTCCTTACTTCTAATAAACTCACGATCTACCTCTATATCAGTGAAAATAAAAGCAGTATCACTTGCTAACTGATTAAACTCAGAAGCTGACAAATTACCTAAAGCATAAGACGAATATGTACTACCCAAATCAAAATGCATACCTGAGCCTGAATCCGAAGTACCGCTCACGCTACTCGAACCAGGAAACTTACCCAAAGATTGAGAATGATTGCATCGAATCCTGACACTACGACGAACCGACCCGCTAGATGCCACAACCTTCCTTCGTCTACCTCTCTTCGATGAAGTAGAATAAGAAGCAGAACTACTGCCACACTCCCCATAATGAGCTTCAGAAACAAAACCAGACTTCCCCTTAAAATCCAAAACATTATTTACTTTTTCCAAAGCCACGTCATAAACAGTGTCATTTCAAACAATATAATCACCCTCCCTTAATAGCAGAAAAGCAGAATCATTAACCACCCCATTATTCGCCAAAACTATACCATTACCCACAGGACCAATATCTGCCACAACACCTGGTGAAATCCCTCCCAGATTATCAACACCAACCAAATTCACATCAGAGAAATCAACAACCTCTCTATTTATGTCACAAACAACATCACCATTGATGGAACTGGAAACAATATTCTGATGGATTTCAATCGAATTATTGACATCAAACAGTTTATCAACCTCTAGAGAAATACTAGGAGAATTCATATTATCAACCAGTAGCAAAATCTGTGCATCATGCACATTTGAAACATCGTGCATGTCAGCCATTACAATGTTAGATAAGTTTGAGTTCACTTCAGGCGAATTATCAATCAATTTATCAAAATAAACACGAGCCTCAAACACTGGATCTTTTTCTTCAACAATTTGTAAATCAGATGGCAAATCCAATCATATAAACCCTCCATCTGAAAATAAAGCTCATCACCAGTAACAACTGAGTCTTCAATGGCAAGTGGATCATCAAGCACATCCTCTGACACTCCATCCCGTATGCTAATATCCAACATACCATTTTGAACCTTAGAATCAACTGCAAGTGACATATCAATATCCAAAGCTTTTGACCACTGATCAATACAATAAGTCTCATTGAACATAGAGAACAGGACAACATCTATTCGAAAATCAGAAACTTTACTTTCAACTAGTATAATTTTCTGCTGATCAAGATCAAAATCAAACAAAAATTCATTTAAGTGAAAACTGTCATAAAAACTTCCACCGTTATTATCAACAGAGGAATCAACACGAACATTTGCTTCACTCAAATGATTTGTATCAAAACCATCAGTCGATGGATAAACAACCATATCATTCTCAATAGAGCAAGGATTTGGGCTAGCTGTCGAATTCAGACATGCGTATTTGTTAGCAGTATGTATTTCGTAAAATTCCAGTCTATGAGAAAAAGCTTTACCTTTTTTGGACTTTATTTGAATAAAACCTTTGTTCGAATCAGTATCTTTACCACTTACCTCTGTGCCAGACAAGCAGTAACCATTTTTGCAAAAAGCCACATCAGGATCATAAAGAATAGGATGAAATATTGAAGATCTTTCCCTCATGACATTATCGATAAACACTTTTTCATCCATATTCAAAAGAACCGGATTTTCCTCATATAAAATCGAAGTATTGGCAGAAGGATCTAAATTTTCGAAATATATCTCTGGGTCGCAGAATCTATCTCTATAACCCTTACCGATATTCGGCGAATAAACAATGTTAAAATGAAATAATAAATCTTCTAAAAACTTAAATCCCTCATTTCTTTTTTGCCAAAGATGATCAATTAAAATACCCTTCAGCACAATACACTTGAGTACGAATTGAAAGCCATGTTCCACAAGAGATGCAGCACAGACAGGGGTATTGGGAGAGGATTCAGTTTTACCAAAATATAAATCTGGATCGCCGAATCATGCTCTATAACCCTTACCGATATTCGGTGAATTAACAATGTTGAAGTGAAATAACAATTCCTCCAAATACTTGATTCCCTCGTACCTTTTTTGCCAAAGATGATCCAGAAAAATCCCTTTGAGTAACATACTCTTTGATACAAATTGGAAACCATGCTCAACCGGGACTTCAGAAGAGACGGAAATGTTAGAATTGATCGAACATTTAATCTTCTTGTGATCAAACTTGTCGCAAGCAAAGCATCTGATAGGGTCGCGGCACTGAAAAGCAAAGTGATTATAGTCGCCACATCTAAAACAATAAAGCTTTCTAATTCTTGAGTCTAACCAATTCTTGTTTGAAGATTGAGTCAACAGACATTGAGATCTAAATGATGGTAATCGATCCTTTACCACTTGCGCATAAGATCGATTAAGAGAAGAATCACGATAACGACCATCAAAAGAAAGAAACGAAGATGATTGTGGCGGAATCGATGAATTTTGGTGAAAAGAACAAGAGATGAGCGCCATTTTTAATGAAGTATTTATTATGTATATTTTAACAATTATTAATTATTAAATATTTAATAGTAATTATTAAAAACTAATTACTACTTATTAATTATTAATTATTAAGTATTAATTATTTAATAGTAATTATTATTAATTTATAAGTTTATTATTATATATTAATTATTAATTATTCTTAAATGTTAATTTTATTAATAATTGATTATTAAATATTAATTATAAAATATTAGTTATTATTAATATTTAATAGGCCTATTACAACAGGTAAAAAAGGAGTTGTTGAAATAAGTTTATATAACTTTCTGATAAAAGCGTTATAATTATTAGTTATCAAAAATTAATTACTAAATTTAAATGTTACTTCTTAATTATTACTTCTTAATTATTAATATTAGTTATTACTTCTTAATTATTAATATTAATTATTAAAATTAATTCTTATTTATTAATTATTTAATAATTATTATTATTTATTAATTGTTATATTAATTTTTAATTATACTTCTTAGTTATTAATTATTAATATTAATTATTAATAATTAATTATTATTTACTAATTATTAATTATTAATTATTAATTATTATTATTTATTTATTATTATATTAATTTTTAATTATACTTCTTAATTATTAATTATTAATACTGATTATTAATTATAACTTAATTCTTATTTATTAATTATTAATTATTTAATAATAACAATTATTATTAATTATTATATTAATTATTAATTACTGAATAGTAGTTATTAATATTAATTACTTTTATTATATTAATTATTAATTATCGAATAGTAATTATTAATATTAATTTTTCATATTTCAAATTAATTATTATTATTTTATAGCGATGATTATTTATTATTAATTTTTGTATTAATTATTTAATTACTAATTATTAAGTATTATTGTTTAATTATAATTATTAATTAATTATCACAACGAGCAAATGAAATAGGTTGTAATAGGCGTCTATTACAACTGGCAAAAAAGAAGAGTTGTTAAAAATAGGAAACTATTACAACTGACAAAAAAAGAAAGGTTGTAATGGGCATCTATTACAACTGTCAAAAAGGAAGAGTTGTTTAAAATAGACATCTATTACAATTGGTGACGAAGTAAGGTTGTAATAGGCATCTATTACAACTAACAAAATAAAAGAGTTGTTGAAAATAAATTTATTACAACTTTTTGAAAATAAATGTTGTGAAAAACCTTTATTACAACTGGCATTTTATGGTAGTTGTAATAAGGTGTTTTTGTTGTAGTGCCTTGTTGGCGGCCAAGGTTCTGATGGAGACAGAGTGGGTCATTCCCGAAATTTCTGAGAAGGATGGCGGTGACAATGCTAAAGCTCCAGAAAAAGAGTGATGTAACAACCCGCATATTTTGCGAATAAATATTTAAATGTTTTATTTAAATATAGCATCGTTTGTTGAATTTAAAGTCTGAAATGTGACATTTTGTAAACAGTCGAATCCGCACTCGAGACCACTTCCATTGAGTTTAAAACGATGTTTACAACTTTTTTGAGTATAAACATTGGTATGTTTGGAGTTGTTTAGGATTTTGGTATTTTCATTTGGCTGTGGGTTTGGTTCTAGCCAACTAACCCAATAAGAGAACCCAAACTTCTCTACCAAATACCATAACTCCTCTACTCTTCATTCATTCTACTCATAATTTCCTAACACTCAAGCTAAAAGGAAAATGGGGGAAAAGATAGGAAATTAAAATTCCTAAACCCTAGATTATTAGGAAATTCAAATCCAAGTTCCAAAATCAAGGAGAAGCTTAGGTAAGCATGCTCTTCATCTTCTCCATCTCAATTCCTCTTCAATTCTAGGTTTTTCCTATAACCTAACTTAGGAAATTCGTTTCATGTAATCATAGATTGAAGGTTCTTGAAGTGAAGTTGAAGAGAGATTGACCTTGCTTTGTTTCAGAGCTTCTCATTCCTTGTTTTTGAATTTAAAGGTGAGTTCTTGAACTCACATCTATGTCTATAGCTTTCATTGTTGTTAGGTATGAATTCCTACGTCTATTTCATGTCCAATTGCTTTTGAATTGAATTGGTTTGGTGAATTTTCCAATTTTGGTATTTTGAAGTCAAAATCTATGAAAATCCTATTATGAATGTTTAGACATGTTGTTTGGAGTGTATTGAAGAGCCTATAAAGCTGGGTTGTCGTTTGGCATAAATCGCTAGCCACCATCGCTCATTCGATCACGTCCGAGTTGAATTAGCCATCAATGGCCTAGGCAAATTTTGCCCTGAGCTTCAGCTCAGACGTCTGAGGCAAAGGAATAAACATTCTAGACCTACGACTCAAACATCTAAGTGATCTGGAAAAATTCCAGACCTTTAGCTCAGACGTCTGGGAGAACCACCAGACGTCTGGCGCTGTTAAAATCAACCAATTTGCCTATTTTTATGCAAATTTCCAATTTTAATCGATTTTTGTTGATGCGGTTGGTTGTTGTCATTTATTATCGACTTTGATGACTTCTTTTCTGGATTTTTAGGAATATCCATTTGATGGATTTGATATCGATTTTTATGGTTTTAATTCACGTCGTCGTATGTGAATTTTTGGGTGATAGATTGTTTTTACAATCGTTTCTGTGATTTATCACTTTAAAATACAAAGGTTTCTATACTAGTAGTAAATACTCAAACTTTTTCATAAAAACGATTTCAACACTACTTTTAAATGCAAAGCTCGTTTTTAAAACTCGTTTTCCAATCTATTAGTATATACAAACCTTTACCTCACTCGTACAAGAAATCAAATTAAACGACTTAGCAAAACAAGTGGTATGAAAAGCTTGCGTTTACTTCGTCTGTTAATTCTTTGACTTGTTCGATTGAAATCTTATGACAATTTTCGAGTGGAAATCTACAGTTTATTCGTAAATATTTAAGTTAAGCCAGTGGTTATGGGACATGAAGCTAAACTCATTTATTTACTAGCTTGGTGTAATTACACTTTTATTGATCTATGATGATCATTTTGTGGTTTAGACTAGCAATATGCGATGTCTCTTAGTCCGCGTGGGGGACTGTACCCCGTTCTGCGGAGTTTCGTATTATTTTTATGGGCTAGCGACCCATGGTCTTTTTACGGAATTTGGTTCATCGGACGTACCGTTGTACTACTTCGTTGTTCCAGCTTATTTGAGTTTCGGGTTCCTCGGGCGTACCGTTGTACTACGTCGTTGCGCCGGCTTTATGGGTTAGCGACCTATGGATAGCGTCCCGTTTGTGATACACGTGTTGGTGAGTTTTCATGCTCCCGTTTATGATAGGCCTCCCCCTTTTTGTGATTTCTGGATTTCTAATTGATGATTTCTGGAATTTGTGTTTCACCAATATTTGTGATTTGCTTAGATAAGCTTTATCAATATTTGTGACTTGGTGAATAAAATAAGGAATATGACATTCTTTTTGGTGTTTGAGAAAATTTGAGGTATTGTATGATTTTTGTTGTTATCATATATATATTTGTCATATCTCTTATCCTATCTCATCTTACATGATAATTATAGCTAGACTGATCCATTTAATATTTTTGTTCTTAAATAATACTCGGGTCAGACCGAGGTGTCTCAGGTTCTTCCACTTGACTTCTTAGCAGGGACTAGCTTCTGACTTTTGGCTAACTACTTTAGCTTAGTGGTTTTTGTTTTTATACATTCGATATAGAGACTCCTTCATGTATACATATTCTTTTGTCTTGCACTTGTACCTATTCTTTTGTGATGTAGTGGATCTTGTATGACCACTACTTTGATGTACACTTCTATGTGTTATATTCATATCTACTTCTGCCTTTGTGATATGAATAACTGTGACTGATTTATGTTATACTTATTTTATATTGGTTTCCGAAGGCCACATAGCCACTGTGTAGTAGCTTTGAATTTGTATTTGATATGTCATATTTCCTCTTGAAATGAAATGCATGACATACTATCTAACATATCGGTACTCGCCCAAAGCAATTACACAAATGGTCGCTCCTTAACAGCCTTATTCTTCATACTAATTGACGGAATTACCCAGTTGTGTCCTTGGTTAGTGTGAGTATAGAGGTGGGGTGTCACAAGCGATCTTCCCAGAAGGATATTCCACCTTAATCCTCCAAGCCTTCTGCTCCTCTAGAGGATGAGCCTGCTCCCGGTCATGTTGAAGAGCCTAAAGGGAAAGAGTAGGCTTCCCAGGGTTCTGTCCCTGTATCACAGGTATGGGATTCTCTATTTAAATATCTTTCACTTCGAAGATAATAATAGTGCAAATCATTCATTTTAGATAAGGAAGAAGCTCATCCTCCCCTATATAAAAAAACTTGAGAGAAAACAAGTTGAAATAAACAAGTTATATAGGGAGTTAGATAAGCAGATAAGGGAGCATAATGTACTCTCTAAAAGTATCATAGGATTGATAGGAGTGCCTCGGTGCTAGATTCTTTTAAACATCAGAAGGCTACTCCCTTACTATAGAGAGCGCCTCCGATACGACACTCTCTTAAAGGAAAATCGGGAGTTAGTTACTTTATTTTGGATGCTAATTGAAGAGAGAAACATTTTAGTCAACTTTTTATATAAAGCTTATTGTAGACATTCAATTATTGATTTTTCGTACTTGGGCAAATTTATTGGGGGTCTACTTAGACGTTTTCACAAAAGATACTTAGATGAATTTGGATCTGACCTGCATCCTGGAGCTTGTTGGAACTTACCACGGGTCAGATCGATTCCCCAGTATCTCCCTCTAGAAAAGCTGAACTATTACAAGAAGAAATTTGTATCTGAATTATTTTCTAAATCTATATTGTATGAACCAGATGAGTAATTGTAAACATCTAACATTGTATTGTTTTATAAATATTTGTTTTAGTCTTACTTTATGCTTGGCTCCATTTTATTATATTATTACATAGTGACTGCTCGTTAGGTCGTCTTGTTTCTAGAGACCATTTAAGCCTTTATGTTAAACTGAGAAGATTTTATCTTGAAAATGCATCACTTTTAAAGTCCTCGAAATTAGCAAGATGTTGTTTTCTCAAAGAATTACAAAAACTCTACTTGGAATATCCTGGCCTTCGCTTTGACTTCCTTAGTAATGAAAAAGATTCATTCCTTAAAGAGATCAGAACATTTCATACAAAATTAAATTGCGGCATAGTCCTCCAGCTGGGAAATGGGACTATAGCAAATGTCTCCTAGTGTTAACCCCGGAGGCACTAAATATTCCTCGTTATTCTAAAGTTAATCTTTCTGCCAATTCATTAGACAAAGTTAAAAATGTAGTTTCTAAGCTTTAGATGTCAATCAATTGTCTATTGTATCTTTTGACTTTACTGTCTTTGAATTGTAATCTTTTATTGTGATAATAAAGAAATTCTTCATTTTGATTTTAACTTTGTATTATTTCTTTCCATTTAAATAGGAGCCTCAATGATCTACAGTTTCTCTCCCTTTTAACCTATCATCACACATCGCTTCTCTTAGAAAGAAACTATTAAAATCCAGCAGAAGGATTGAGCTTAGCGACGATACCTTATTGGAACCCTTCGGTGGCAACATCGAAGCTTTGAAATGGCATAAAAGATATTCTCTTCAAAAAACCATTGCCAGCAATCAGAAGGATCAAATTGCTTATCTTGAGACTGAAATCAAAAACAATGATGAAACAATTCTATCACTGAAGCATCAGATAAAGTCTAACCCTTCAGTTGACTTTGATCATAAGATGTTGGAGCTTATTCAACAAATCAGTGATTTGGAGTTGAAAATGAACGATAGTCAGGCGCAGTGTAAATCGTTGGAATCTATTATGGGAGACAACACCTCGAGCATTGCTTTACCAACTCCTCACACTACTCCCTCAATTTCCAGAGCCATGAGGTCCAATACTCTTGTTGTTCAAAAATTTCCCTCAATGACTAACCATCCTCCAGACTTAGATGAAAATGCCATGGGTAATTGGTGCAGGAGAGTCAAGTTTGAAATAGCCAGGTATTTTGATGAGCAACAAAGGGTGAAATATTTTCGAAATATAAATGAGTATGCCGCCAAAGTTCAAAAGCTCGAACGTGATAAATACTTCCTCCAAAAGCCTGCTGCAGAGTTAGAGAGGGATAACAAGACCTTAAGGAGCGCCAACAGATCTTTCAATCGCGCTTTGAAAACAAATATCGACGCAATTGACGATGCGAACAGCATAAGAAAAAAGGAAAAAAAACTGAAAGAAGTTCTATGCACCGCAATTCATCATGTTATTGATCCTTCAGTTGTCGAGAATCTTGACAAAGCCGCCTAAGACTTGTGATATATTTGTATCTTTGAAATGTATAAACTCATTTAGTATATATGTGAACAACTTCATAATTTTTTAAATTATTTCATGACTTATGTAAATTATTTCACGACTTATGTAAATCTTATAAATTTTGTAAATATCAGCAGATTTGCAATTCCTTTATGTAATATCACTTCTAAAACGCTTTTTGATAGCTCATTCATTACTTCTGTATTTACTGAATCTTTCATTTCTCTTTGCTGTGCTGATTCCCCGGTAAAGTATGAAGCAAACAACATCTCTAATTGTTAGCATAAAACTGTCATACCAGTCTATGTATATCATTTGCTTAGATTAACAAATTATCTTTTTAATTGCAAGAAAAGTAATTTGTAGTAAACATCTAAATCTCATCTTTTAACCGTGATGAGAGATAATCAAGAATTTAACTTCGACCATTTGGCTGGAATATCTGAAATTTGTTAATAGGAAATCCCACCTTATCACAAGGGTATAAATATTAGATAGTAATTCTTCAAGAGATAGTTAACAAGGGATTGAATCCAGAAATCATTGCATGAATACTTGTAATAGAATCCCGTAGACCCATTCTCGGGCCTTAGTGAAATTTGAAAAATTAGAAATGTGAGACCCAGATTCGGGTATCAATGGAAACTTATAACAATGATTGTCTTGAGAGTATTTTTGACCTAGATTTGGGCATTTATGATAGATAAATAGAAGTCCATTACTGAAATTCCACACCCAGATTAAGACTCAAATAAGTAATTTTCTCGATACCTGATTCAGGTATATTAAGATATCAGTGATCGATAGAGACCCGAAACCCAATTTGGGTACTGATAAATAAAGTTCTGAAATAAATATCCCGAAACCCAGATTCGGGTATTAATTGATGACATTTAGATATGAAAGACCCGGAACACAGATTCGGGTATTAATAGATGATGTTTAGAAATGAAGGTCCCGAAATCCAGATTCGGGTATTTATAAGTGAAACTCTGTTCTACTCCTTTGATGTGAGAACCCTTCAGGTCTTATATAGAAGTAATTTATCTAGTTGCCTCTTGAGCTTGGACGTCTTAGTCCACAATTGGAAATGCCTTTTCTCGGGCTTGAACATCTTAGTTCATGATTTGATGAGCCTCTTCTCGGGCTTAGACATCTTAGTCCATTACTGAATGTGCCTCCTCTTGGGCTTGGATGTCTCAGTCCATTATAGAACGAGCCTCTTCTTGGGTTTTGGCATCTTAGCCCATTGTTTAATGGGCCTCTTATTAGGCCTGGACATCTTAGTCCATTGTTTAATGGGCCTCTTATTGAGCCTGGACGTCATAGTCCATTGTTGTCCGATGCTCTTGGTTAGCTCATCTTAGAGACTAAAACCAAGGACTTACCTGACCTCCCTCCAGGAGGCGCCCTGCCCCGATCCTTTTCGGCACGGACAAGGGCTTGTTCGGTGCTTTACCCTGGCCAGCTTATGGCGCAGATAAAGGCTTACTCCGTCCTCAGTCCAGGAGGTGCCTTACTCTGGCCATAGCGTGGCGCAGATAAGGGCTTGTTCGGTGCTTTAACCTGGCCATCTTATGACGCGGCTAAAGGCTTACTCCATCCTCCCTCCAGGAGCTACCTTGACCTGACCAGAGGTACGACCAAGGGCTTGTTTGGTGCTTTAACCTGGCCATCTTATGGCGCGGCTAAAGGCTTACCCGCCCTACCTCTAGGAGGTGCTTTGTCCTGGCCAACTCGGCGCGGACAGAGGCTTTTCTACCACCTTAGGTAGACTACCATCTTAGATAGTTTCCAAATATAAGGAGCATTTCACTCCCAACTATGTATATTTTCTCTTTATGAGAAGTAGCTCTTTATTGATTTTTTCTCAAATTCTTTTTACAAACTCGTGAATCTTTCCTTGTCGGAAGAACTTTATGATCATCCCCTCCAAGGCTCTACAAAGTTGGTTTCATGACCATTCATCATATGATAGTGGCAATAGGATCCTCCCAAACTCCTTTCATATTTTGACTTTTTCATTTGTGATGGCCAATAGTTAAGCTCATCCTTAGTAAGCAAATAGACGTTTTCTATAGATGTCGTTAAGTTGCATTCCTTTGGAAGTCTAGACTTGAAGCTTGATTCTTGCGGATGGCTTTTTTGACTTTTTGTTCCTTGTGTTTTTTTTCCAAGTAAATTTATATAGGATAGAGAAGCGCATGGTAGGAATCGAACCTGGGTCTTCTTACCAGAACCCAAGCCTCATTTCCACTGCGTCGCACCCACGGATGCTGGAAGTGTTCTTATTGTAGTTGGCTGCCACTTATGTGCAAAGGCATTATAATCATCCATTATCTCTTTCTCAAAGATGGTGCCTTTGGAATAATGTTGGATTGTTTTTCTCATTTGATTGAAAAAATTGTCACTTCCATTTGTTTCCTTTCCTAGTGCAAAGATGGGGGTGGGGGCAACATGAAAAGGATTTAAACTCCATTTCTCAGGATCATAAGATTCCGCTTTCTTTTTTTATATAATTCTTAGAGCTTCTAATATGAGTCTTTGCTCTTTATTTTGATTGGAATCCCTGATGGTTATTGGGGAGAATCCTGTCAAATACGGTTCAGAAGATCCTTGTTCCGATCTTATGATTCTTTAAGCCATGATTAAATCAAAGTAGATGAACTTGAGATAGGGTTGAGTGGGGTTAGAGAATAGTAGTGTTGGGGGTTTAACCAAGTCGGAGGTTCAAGCCCTCCTTCTAGCGCCAAAAATGTTAACAAGATTTCTTGTCAACGCCCCAAAGTTGTGCTAAGGAATGAAGCTTATTCTTTAGGCAAATAGTGTAGAAAAGAAGGAACGTATCCTTCTTAAATTTCCTTTCGAAAAGGCTTTAGTAGACAAAAGTTAACCAGATTGACCTTTCGACTTATTCGAAAGGGTTGGTTCCAATGCTTAATGACCTTTTGACCCTGTAGAGTTAGTGTAGATTCTCTTTCGAAAGCTTTCTGATGACAAGAAAATTTGTCAACACAACAAATTTGAAGTTGAAGTAGGAACAACACTTTCGAAACCTCCTTTCGGATGGGTGAAGTTTGCTTGAGCTTTTCAGATGAGTAAGAATGATTAAAATCCTGACTGTAAGACCTTTCGACACAGTCGAAAGACGATACTCTCTTTTGATAAATCTTTTCTAATGAGATGACTGAGTACTTTGTCGAAACCACCTTTCGACACAAACCAAGGAGTTCGGGTTAGGATCCTAATAGTTTCTAGAAATAGAGGAGTTGGAATGGTTTCAACACTGTCGAAAGGCGTAACACTTGTAGTCTATGGATGTGAGCTAAGGCTTCTAGGGAATATAAGAACTAACAGTTTCGACGCAGTCGAAAGGGAACCTTTCGATCAACCTTGTTGTAGATAGACATATTTATGAAGAATAAGGAAATCTAGGCTGCTAAGCAAAAACTATTATCATAATCTTCTCTTTATTGAACTCAATTGTACAAATTGACCAAACCCCCAATTTGATTTGAGAATTAGGGTTTACAAGTTTAAGAAGAATACAAGTGAGAAGTGGAAGAGATTGGATCCCCTTTAACTGACCCCTGGGGTCATATTTATAGGTGCGGGTCTGGACCTCTCGACCCCAAGCTATCGACACGGTCGAAAGGTCAACCCCTTTGATTTCGTGAATGTCCACTGAGCCAAACCTTTCGACCTAGTCGAAAGGGTTTTATTCATCCTTCTGTTGCTGCTTGGGGTTAGGCCTCTCTCGTTTGCATTGTTTCCTCTCGACCTTGTCGAAAGGGGTTTCTTGATAACCTTTCGACCTTGTCGAAAGGTCTATTGTTGCGCTTTTTGGCTTGAATGCTGATGTACCGAAGAAGTTATCCTGGGTCATAGCCTTCGACATTGTCAAAACGTGCCTCACTTTGGTTTCGAGTGAGTCAAAACACCTTGAAGTTTTATTGTGGATGGTCTCTTTTGAAAGCTCTTGCCCCGACTAACTCGATAACTTATGCTTTTGAGGTAATGAACGTTTAGCTCCATTTTATTGGTGAGAGTGGCCTTATCCATTTCGAAAGGTTTATATGCTTTCGAAAGGGTTGAATGGTTTGAATACTTTTCTAGCAGAAGTGATGAAAGCGAAACCATGACATTTCGAATGGTTTGGCGCAATAGCTATTCATTGCCTTCGAGAGGTGTCTTTTTGAGTACTTTGGATGCTGATAACATGTTTGTTATCGCCTTTGAATGGTAGCCCCTGACTTTGTCGGAAGCTCCGACCTTGTCGAAATCTCCCTGTTGACACAGTCGAGACGTCCTTTCTGACCTACCTGAAAGTTGTTGTTGGCGTTGTCTCCCTTTTGTCGGAAGCTATGCTTAACTTGACCATCTTGGTGCTTTCTGATTTTTATCAGTGTTCTTATGTTCCTTCTTTCATACTTTCATTCTTGAGCATATTTTATGGATAACATTTAGCCCCTCCAGCCCCAGTATGAAAGAAGCTTTTGTTCTTTAGGATAAAAACTCCAAAGAATCTCCTCCTTTGTTTTCTGCAAAACAAACAATGACTTATATAAGGATCTTAAGATTGAGGCAAAACCATGATGAGTATCCTAATAATTCCAAACACTATCTGGTTATTTTATTAGGTAGAGCATTCAAGCAATTATATGACCATTATAGATATATGAAACGATATCACCTGGTCTGTTGTTGTTAATTTTAGTAAATAGACCTTCCCCAAAAAGGCCATCGCATACACTTAACCCTCTGTTCTCAAGTTATATTTTCTTCGGCCATCGAGGATTAATTTCCTGCTTTTGGCAGTCTTATCTAGTTCCTTTGCTACGATTTTATTTTTCATCCCTGCACTTTGACGTGAATCCAACTGCTATTAAAATTGTCTTATATAAAATCCAACCTCGGGAATTCAATAGAAAGTCTGTAAATTATCATGAAATATTCAACATTTAAAATTCACAAAATCAAAAATCTGATAAGAGATCATCAAAGCTTCAACAAGGGAATCAGAAGTATGAAATCCACACAAATAAGAAACTTCAAGATTTACAAATACATAGGATCACTATAAAAAGAATCAGAAAATCTAGGAATTCAGGAATGTAATCATAAAACCGTTAGGACCACATCTGTTTAATAACCTTCATAAAACTCTTTTCTTTACAATGTTAGAAACTCAGTATGAAATCTTTTGATTTTCATGGAAATTCAACAAAGAAGTTACGAAATTAAGAATTCATGAAAACAAGAAATCGATAAGAAATTATTACGAAAGTCCCATAGGCAAACCAAGTGTTTATCATTCCCAAATCATCATGAAAGTTGACATGAAAATTCTGAATTCTTAAAATCAGCAATTCAATAAAAGGTCACTATGAAATCTCAATAAGGAGATTAAGAATATAGAATCCACAAATCATTGTAAAATCGATTAAGAAATTTGAAATTTATGAAATCAGGAATTCAATAGGAAATCATCATAAAAACTCAATACGGAATTCACAAATCACCATCAAACCGATTAGGAAATCTAGAATTCACAAAATTACAAATTCAGTAAGAGATCATCGAAAATTCAATAAGTGAACCAAGAACTCGTGAAAGCAGAAATTCAATATGAATTCATCGAAAAACCCAACAAGGAACCAAGAACACAAGCCATCATAAAAATTAGTGCAGGAATTCGGGATTCACGAAAATAGAAATTCAATATGAAATCATCATAAATCCAACAAGGAAATCTAAAATATGAAATCCATAAATTATCATAAAAATTCAATGAGAAATTTCAGAATTCACGGAACCGGAAACTCAATATGAGATCATCAAGAAAATCCAGCATGGAAATCAACAATATGAAGTCAGTAAATAATCTTAAAAGTCAATGTGGAAATTTTGGCTTCACGAAATTCAATATGAAATCTTCATGAAAAGAGATAAGGAATCTGAAAGTTCACAAAATAATTCAGCCAAAATCTTGTTAGGATCTCTTCTGACGAATAAACTATTTACAAATTCATCCAATATATGCACAAAATCAGAAATCTGTATAGTAATAGTAAATTTAGTTGATGTATGATTCCTAAAGTGCCTATAAGTTAGTAGTATTATGGTTATATTGGAGCCGGGTAACTCCGTAAAGCCATGCAATCACTCGGAATAGTGGTTCTGTATTATTGCTTGACCATTTAGTAGTGCAATGATCCAAATAACATGTTAATATATGTATAATATATAGACTCTTCTATCTTATAGGGACATCTTATTTTCCAAGGATTGGTTTACTCAATCTATTTTTGAATAGAGTCACTTTCATCTTTGGTGTAAGAACTTGCTATATATCTTATTCTTTTGACTCTCGTGTAGATTTTTACTTTTGGTATCATGTTATGGATTCCTTTTATTCATTTTTTTATTTCATGTTCCTTTACTTTAGGATTCATGTTTCTTAGTCCTTTGATGTAGAAATTATTTCCCAAGCATCAGATGTTCTAAGATTTGCTAATTCATATATTTTCTCTTTTGGATATGATTTTGGTCTCTTTGTCTGTTCCAAATTTTTGGCATCGGATACCTTTATCCATTTTGCCTTTGTTCATTTTCCTCTCTTGGGTCTCATCTTTGTTTTGGGTAGATAGATTTCTTTCTTTAACCCTTTATTATTTTGGGTTTTGACTTTCGTTTTGAGTTGTAGACATCTTTGTCTTTCTTCTTTTGTTTGGTGCCTTTTCTTGGGCTTGAACGTCTTAGTCTGCTGTTTGATGAGCCTCCTCTTGGGCTTCCCTTGTCTCAAAGGTATATCGTGCATGCTGAATTGACCTTCCTCCGGAAGGATGCTGATAGGTGCTTATCCTGACCCTCCCCTAAGAGGTGATATGGACGTTAGGAGCTTTTCCCTCCCTCCAGGAGGTGCTACGGATTGACCGTGGGCTTTGTTCCCTCCATCTTATGAGGTGCTATGGATTGGCCATAGGCTTTCGGTGGATACGTGACCCCCCTCCTTTTCAAGAGGTGCTACGGATTGGCCTCGGTGGGTACAGGACCCCTCTCCCCTTTTTTATGAGGTGCTACGAATTAGGCGTAGGCTAAAACTTTTGCATAAAAATCATCTTTGATTTATTAAAATATTTGTGAATATCCTTTTGAATACCAAATGATTCTTATAAATGGGCCTCTCTAATATATCGGGGGATTATTTTTCCGAAAAGAGAGTTTTGATCATAAAAACATCTTTTTGCATTGCTCCCCTTGGTAAAGATCTTTAAAACATTCTCATTATAGAGATACATATCTCAAATAGGAGATTGGGAGGTCATGATTCATGAACCAATAGTCTTTTAGTCGAGAATAGGGTTCTCCAATCTAAGTTTTGTTAATGACCTTTCGATAACTCAAAAACTTCCTCTGAGAAAAGTAAGAATTGGCCTTCTCCTTGCCAATAACCTTTTAGAAAACTTTGAAACATTGAAATTGTTTTGTTGGGAGTCTTTGACATGTATATATCAATACTAAATAGTATTCTTTTAAAGATCGTGCAAGTTTGTCTTTCGAAATAAGGAAATACTTAATCCCCCTTACTTATAGTGTAATTTGAGAAAATCTTTTCTGACCTTTAAAGATCCATTTTCTTGAAAACGTTTCTGAAAAAATTCTTTCCAAATGGTAGAGTAATTCGATTTGATGTGTACCACATATACGGTTGTGCTTCTCCGGGTCTTGCTTAGGAAAAGAAATGTTTTCCTCGTGAGTCCGAAAAGCCATGATTCATGGTCTGATAGATTCCTACAAGTGTAGACATGTCTTTTTCTAAGAATCCCTTCTTTTGGGAGAGTTTTAGATATTTACCCCTCTTGATCTTGCAGTTGAAATTTGTCTATCATCTTGGGTTTCGTGGAAATAGTTCTTTACACAACGTTGATTCAAACTTTGAGAAGAGGATGAATTGTCTTGTCCACAGAATTTGAATAGTCTGTCTTAAGTTGATAAAGGTTTGTCGTACTTTCATAGTATGTTGAGTGCCATGGATTTATTTTGTTTTTACCTGTAAACACACTCGAATTTCGCATTAATATATGATTAATTCAGAGTACAATTGAATTTAAAAAGATATAAGCAAGTGAAATTAATTAAAGACAGAGTCTGCCAAGTTTCGTGGCCAGATCAAGGTTTGGAGATGAAGATGCAAGAGAAATTCCTTGCCAGGGCTTTAAATGAGTCAATTACTCCCTTCAAGGTAGAGGACCTTTTAATCTTCTTTGGTAAACTTTTTTAAGAATCCAGACTTGATTAGGTTTTGGATTATTTTTGCCAAAACACTGCAATTGTCAGTTTCATGCCCATTCACTTTATGATAAGCACAGTAATTCCTTCATTTTTTGGGTTCTGCTGGAGTCCTTGTCTTATATGAAATGAAAAGGTTCTCATCATCTTTTATCATCTCAAAAATATGGGAAAGAGGGTTGCTGAATTCCATCGGTGTGTTCTTAAGTGTTGTCGTCTGACTATCTTTCTTGTTTTTCTTCCATCTAGGCATTTTGCTGGTGCGGTTAAAATCAGGTTTTTCTTTCTTTTGTTCTTGCTAAGATTTCTTCATGGCATGATGCATTTTGTCCATTCGAATGAATTTTTCTGCTTGGAGATTGAATTGTTGTAGATCATCACATCCATTAATGCAAATCCTTCCAGACAAGGGTTTTTTCGATCAATCCCAATCGAACTGCCATAAGCTTTTCTCTATCACTTGTTAATTCTGTTCTTAGTGCCTCTATATTAAACCTTTTTAGGTACTCGTCAAGTGGCTCTTCTGCTCTTGTCTGATATTAGCTAACAAGCTAAAATCCCTAGTTGGATCTTTGAATGCATGAAATTGGGTTATAAATTCATTGGAGAATTGTTCCAAGGAATGGATAGTTCCCTTTTTATAATGTCTAAACCATTTGACAGTTGTTCCTTGAAGGGTGATTGGGAAGAGTTTGCAGCGAATGGGCCCTGGAGCATTATATAAGTTCATGCAGTCTTCAAAGACTACAAGATGATCATCTGGATCCGTCGTCCCATCGTATTTTAATGAAGGAATTTGGATATGAGGAGGGAGACTAGCTGCTATTATTTCTTCTGAGAAGGGAGTCTTTTGCAGGATAACATATTTCTCCAATTCAAGGAGTACGCCTTTTGTTGCACCCTTTGTGATTTGGTTAAGAATGTTACTGCAGTGACTTTCATTGTCTTTTATGGCTAGACTATTTGATTGCTCAATGAATTTCTCCGCTTTACTCTCTTGGTTTAGCTCCTCATTTTTTGCTCCATTTGAAAATTGTACTTCATTTTATCCTTCCACGGTCCTTAATGATGCTTGAGATGGAGCCATTTCAAGAAGTCTGTGCATAGCCATTATTTGTTGTGGTTGATTATGGACTGTGACTTCATTATTCTCTATTCTTATCAAAGTTGACGCCTGTCCAATTTTCATATTCTCTAAGTCGAAGCTCGAAACTGTTATTTTCCAAAGTGGATTACGGCATTGCTTCTTCATTTGAGATATTAATGTCATTCCCTGTTTCCACCATTTTCTTCTTTTGGACGAAGTTCTCTATGATAGTAATCTGTAATGAAAGTGATTAGGGATCGGAGGTTCAGGCCCTCCTTTTAGCGCCAAAAATGTTGACAAGAAAATTTGTCAACACCCCAAATTTGAAGTTGAAGTAGGAACAGCACTTTCGAAACCTCATTTCGGATGGGTGAAGTTTGCTTGAGCTTTTCAAATGAGTAAGAATGATTAAAATCCTGACTGTAAGACCTTTCGACACAGTCGAAAGAAGAGACTCTCTTCTGATAAATCTTTTCTAATGAGATGACTGAGTACTTTGTCGAAACCGCCTTTCGACACAAACCAAGGAGTTCGGGTTAGGATCCTAATAGTTTCTGGAAATAGAGGAGTTGGAATGGTTTCGACACTGTCGAAAGGGGTAACACTTGTAGTCTATGGATTTGAGCTAAGGCTTCTAGGGAATATAAGACTAATGGTTTCGATGGAGTCGAAAGGGTACCTTTCGATCAGCCTTGCTGCAGATAGACATTTATGAAGAATAAGGAAATCTGGGCTGTTAAGCAAAAAAACAATTATCATAATCTTCTCTTTATTGAACTCAATTATACAAATTGACTGAATCCCCAATTTGATTTGAGAATTAGGGTTTACAAGTTTAAGAAGAATACAAGTGAGAAATGGAAGAGATCGGATCCCTTTTAACTGATCCTTGGGGTCATATTTATAGGCGCGGGTCTGGACCTCTCGACCCCAAGCTATCGACACGGTCGAAAGGTCAACCCCTTTGCTTTCGTGAATGTCCACTGAGCCATACCCTTCGACCTAGTCGAAAGGGTTTTAGTCATCATTCTGTTGCTGCTTGGGGTTAGGCCTCTCTCTTTTGCTTTGTTTCCTCTCGACCTTGTCGAAAAGGGTTTCTTGATAGCCTTTCGACCTTGTTGAAAGGTCTATTGTTGCGCTTTTTGGCTTGAATGCAGATGTACTGAAGAAGTTATCCTGGGTCCTAGCCTTCGATATTGTCGAAACGTGCCTTCACTTTGGTTTCGAGTGAGTCGAATAACCTTGAAGTTTTATTGTGGATGGTCTCTTTTGAAAGCTCTTGCCCTGACTAACTCGATACCTTATGCTTTTGAGGTAATGAACGTTTAGCTCCATTTTTATAGGTGAGAGTGGCCTTATCCATTTCGAAAGGCTTTATATGATTTCGAAAGGGTTGAATGGGTTGAATACTTTTCTGGCAGAAGTGATGAAGGCGAAACCATGACATTTCGAATGGTTTGGCACAAAAGCTATTCATTGCCTTCGAGAGGTGTCTTTTTGAGTGCTTTGGATGCTGCTAACATGTTTGCTATCTCCTTTGAATGGTAGCCCCTGACTTTGTCGAAAGCTCCGACCTTGTCGAAAACTCCCTGTTGACATAGTCGAGCCGTCCTTTCTGACCTACTCGAAAGGTGTTGTTGCCGCTATCTCCCTCTTATCGGAAGCTATACTTAACTTGACCGTCTTGGTGCTTTCCGATTTTTATCAATGTTCTCGTGTTCCTTCTTTCATACTTTTATTCTTGAGCATATTTTATGGATAACACTTTCCTTTTTGAAATTGATGAAATACCCTGGATATGGTTTCTCTTAGTTGGATTCGACCTTGTCAAAAGCTTTGGTTATTGATTGGCTGGGACTTTATCCTAGAATCTGAGACAGAGGTTCCGACTCCGTCGAAAGCAAGGTGGTTTAGGTGTTAAAACTTGATCCAGGAATCTTAGGTAGGGGTTTCGACTCCGTCGAAAGCTGTGGGCTTAACCTTCTTGGGTTTGAACTAGTGATCTCAAGCTACAGTGTTTTGGTGAAGGGTTTTGACCTTGTCGAAAGCCGGATCCTCGAGCTCCTCGTGCTAGTTGAAGGTTTAAGTGAGTAGTAACTTGGTTTCGACCTTGTCGAAAGCCAAAACTCAAAGGAATGTTACTTGAGGTATGAACTTGAAGTTGTTTAAATCTTGCTAGGTTTTGACTGTGTCGACAGTGGCCTTTCGATGAAGGCGAAACCTGAAACACAAAAGTGAAACTGACAAGAACTTTGATAAAATGATAAGTAATCTAAAATATTTAAAACTTCCCTTTCATAAGCAAAAGATGGCTTTATTGCTTCAAATCCTCAAACTAATCTTGTAATTAGGGTTACAACGCTTTAGATTTAAGAAATACAAGTTTGGAATGGAAGGGATCTGATCCCCAAAACGTGACTTCATGGGTCTTATTTATAGATGCGGATCAGCACCTTTCGACCTTGATGCTTCCGACTTGGTCGAAAGGTGGCTGCCGAATGACTTAGGTATGCTTCGTCTTTGTCGAAAGGAAGGGCTGCGCCTCTCTACTTTGTATTTCCTTGTAAGTGCTTCCAACTCTATCGATAGGTATTGTTCAATGGTTTCGATGATGTTGATTACGCCTGAGTACTTCTTTCTGATCTGATGCGGAACCCTCCTGGATCACACTGGTTTCGACCTACCATAGCTTTCGAAGGGGTTGTCCTGGACAATGCTTGCTTTCACATAGTTTAAACAAAGGCGAAACATTTGGTGTCGAAAGGTTTGGCGCATGTGCAAATAGTTGTTTTCATTGTCTTCGAAAGGTACTGCTTTGACTCAATCGGAAGGTCATCATGCATGTGAAATGACCCAGTCGAAAGGTGGCTATTGAAGGCGGAAGGGTGCTTTCTACTCTTTTGTCTCCTTCGAAAGGTATGAACTCACTGGACCTTTGTTATAGAGACCTTCCGACGCCTTCGAAAGGTTTTGAAGCTTCTAGACTTTGACGGTAGCATTCCTTCGACTCCTTCGAAAGGTTTAGCTGGAACCTTCTTCACTTGTCGTTCTCTAACTTCTACTTAAAATAGTGTCGACTAAGTCGACAGGTTGATTTTTGGAGTAACATGCGACATACTCATATTAGCACAAATGGTAAAATTACATTTTCATTAAAGTAAAGAAACATATGATATAACATATATATAAATAAAAAATGAGTTTTGTTATCATGTGCCCTAAGAGCACATGTTAATAATAACTATTTTGCACTAAAAGACAAAAAAAAGAAATCAAATGTCTATATTATCCTTACATAATTTAAAAAAGGTGGAATTCAGGGAGGGTATATGGTAATTTTGCAAATCTTAACATGTGCCCTAAGGGCACACGTTAGCATTTCCCATAAAAAATAATGACAAATTCAATTTGTAATTCCTTTATTTCAATAAATTCTTCATAAAGTGCATTATAAAATTATGCTTTTTTTTCTTCAAATACATTTATTTTAAAATTTCTAGATCCTTTCAAAAACCCCGGTTCCCTTCTAATATTTTATGTTTAGCTCCATATATTAGAATTAATCATGAGGTCTTAGAATTGTTTTAATAAATTCAGTAAGTTATTATTCGTTGATTTATCTAATAAATTATAAAAATACGAAAATTTCAATATTTATACCTTATTGATATTAACAAAAATAGTATAAAATTCATTTAGATACATAAATATATAATCAATCGCATAACATAACATAACTATATATATATATATATTATAATAATTACGAATTTAATTTATACATCTATATCAATATATTTGTCGTGCATTGCATTGTCAAAATTCTATTTTTAATGCCATGTGCCTACGGTTTGAAATTTCTATGGTTATTTACAAAGCCCTCCTTTGTATCATATAATATTGTACATTAAGTCATTATATTTTAATCAATCATGTAATTTTGAATTTAAACTATTTGAAAAACTTCAATCAATAATCATGTGTTAATCCATCTGATAAATCCGAAAATATGATTGTTTCAATATGTATACCATATTCATATTATTAAAAGCGATAAAAATTGTTTTTTTTTTTCATAAAAATATAAAGATTTATAAATCACCTAACATAAACGATGTTAAAAAATTTAACTAATTATTCATTTATTTCAATAAATTTATCATACATTGCATTGTAAAATTCTTTTTTTAGCTTTAGATACCAACATTTTAGCATTTCAACAATTATTTACAACAACCCCCTTCCTCAATTTTTTCCTACTATTTATATTTAAATTCATGTATTTAAACTACTTAGGAAATCTCAACTTTGATATGTATGTATGTATTAACAAAATGGTAAAATTATTTTTTCCATTCAAATATAAAGATAAATAGATCACATACATTAAATTATGAATATAAGCAATAATAACAAAGTTAATTCGTAAATCAATTAGAATCATTTATCACAGAGTGCATTACGAAATTCTATATTTATCTTCAAATAACTTCACATTAATGTTTCTACAATTTCTTTTTTACAAAATCCTTCTCAATTATTTCCTACCATTTACACTCAATACCATATATTCAAACTAATTAAGTAATTTTAAATTTAACATAGATCAGTTGAATAATAATTGTCCCTTCATCTAACAAATCATTAAAATATGTCAATTTCAACAATATATACCACATTTATACTAACAAAAATGATAAATTTATTTTTTATTCAGATATCTTTAATAATAGTTGTAATACATTTGATGTCACATTTTTTTTATATCAGCGTAAACTAAAAAACACCCATCTATAGATATTATCAAATATTAATATTACTTAAAAATAGAATCTAATTAATAAATTTCTTTTACAAATTGAAAACGTCCATCTACGAATATTTTCAAATCCTAATTTCACTTAAAAATAGGATCTAACAGTAAACTTTCTTTACAAATTCAAATGTCACTATACGAATATTTCCAAATCTTAATATAACTTTAAAATATGACCTAACAAATAAATTTCTTTCACAACTTCATTCTTTATTAGTTAATAATAAAAATTAAAATTCAAACCGGCTAAAAATTAAATGTTACAACTTAAAAATAAAAACTCAGACTAACTACATATGATTTCAACGCAAAAATAAAAATGAAAACAAGAAGTAGAAGAGGCGCTCTTTATAAAGTTTCATCCTTATGTTGGAAATGGAGAATATCATGCATCTCATATGCAGACATATTGCCTTATAATTAACATCATTATTAGCCACAGGTGCTATAGTACCAAAGGCCAACCTATGACACTCTAAATTCGTTCGTATATGTAATTATTTATGTACTGGATTTTGTAAGCAATATATATAAATATAAATTATTGTTTTCTTAAGATCCGTTCATACAAACAAATTTTAGCATGTTTTCACTTTCTAGACGCCTGAACAAAAATATCATAAATGGTGAAAAGTACACAGTTTACAGGTTCCCAAATTTCAAGCGTCGGCCCCTGCTTGCCACTGTAAAGTTCAAACTGATGTAAACACTGCTATAAACTAAAATATAGCTGGAGATCATCATATCTCTGATAATTACTAGCAAAAAATTTCCAGGAATAAGTTGGAAAGATATATAAATCCCAAGTTACATGGAGCCCATTCTACAAAGGATTACACAGCATGACGAGGCTAGGACTTATTGTATAGCATTTTCACCTATTTAAAAAACAGTTGCGCCAAAAAAAGAAAATAAAATAAAAAAGTAGTAATATAATTCAATCATTTAGCATCTGTTTGAAAGGATCTTCAGTTGTAGGACCTTGCAAAGAAGATGTAACAGCAGTTGAAGTCGCAGTTTTTGATATTACCTTATGATCGTCCATGGCTTCAAGAGCAGCCTTTTCCTTTGCTCTTTTTGCTCTCTCTAGTACTTCTTCCTGCACAAGCATATATATGCAGTGTACTCTTTTTTTTTTTTTGTATATGCAATTTAATATCCATTAAAAACTTCAAATTTGCATTGTAGCCATTAAAAACATGCTTCAGAATTGAAATTTAAGTACAAATTTTAATTTTAGACCACTGAAAATAACTTATTTCAAGTTTAGCCCTCGTTTCAATCTTATTATGAAAATATATCTTTTTTCATAATTCAGCGTTTTTGTACATACGCATTCCATAAATGAGTATGTACAACATTTTAGTTTGTACTTACGCAAATTCAAAATGCACGTACATTTGTAAAAAACAATATTTGTACATGTCCATTTATGCATGTATAAAAATGATGAATTACGAAAAAGAGATTTGTTTTAATATTAATTTCAAAAGAGACCTAAATTTGAAATAAGTAATTTTCAGATGTCTAATATGAAAATTTATCCGAAATTGAATGAAATATAAGGGACGAATACCGATACTTAACCACCAATACAATGACGAAGTAGAAGATTAGCCCATGTGTATATGTAGATTAAGCAAATACAAGAAAGGTAGGTTTTTTAGGTAGAGTGATTTTTGTATAAACTAAAGTCTCGAGATGTCTACAACATAGACACTGGGCATAGAAATTGGATGAGGGTTGGAAGATTGTTGTGATTGCAAGAGAAGAAAAATGTTAATACGTGTCTACATGTTAACATATGCATTCATCATTTCAAACCTGATCTCGAATTGATATCATAGTCCATATCTTCGGTTGAGATATTAACAGCTCGACTGAGTGAGATAAGTGTTAAACAGAGTAAAAATTATGTTTAGAAGTTTCATTTTTTTGGGAAAATTGGAGACACATTCCTCTATTTAAAACTTATTTGTTTTACATCCCTCCCTTTTAGAAACAATTTTATATTATCCTTTTTTTTTCAATAGTTTTTCTATTTTACATCTCTCGTTTCCAAATTTAAAAGCGCTGCCAAGGTGCCTATTGCATGCGATTATGAGTTATGAAAAATAATAATACTAACATATGTTAAGATTAATAAAATTACCCAAATACCCCATGAATCACACCTATTTTTTTGAAATTAAGGATGTATTTTATAAAAGAAATTTGGAAGGGACCTAAAACTTATTTTCTATAATTAAAAGGATGCATGCCAAAATTTTGCTTTCATTTTGTCCAAGTGCAAAAAGTAGATCTCAGGCCAGACTTTATTTAAATTTTCTTTCATTTTTTCACGTAGAAACATTTTTAGGTGTACGCACTTTGTTTTTTATTTCATCCTTGTAAATCATTAAATTAACAAATGTTAACCTTTGAAAAGTAGTTAGAATTTGGACGCAGCCCACAAAAGAGGGTAAAAAATTGATGATTTACTGGAATTTTAAACTTGTGACAATGTTGCACCCACAATTTTGCAAGTTACGTATGAACACAAAATCGTATAAATCGGCCGATATGCATTTTTATTTAGGCCTTATTATTTTGGAATTGCTGAAAAAGTGTGAGCATTTTAACTTTTAAGGCACATAAAATTTGGCCAAAAAAAGGGATTATTTTTCAAGACAGATTTTCCTTAACCCTTTTCTTCAAACATTGATACAACTGAATTTTATATACAATAAACATACTTTAATATGATTTCTTTTCTATAACAGCTTATTTTATATACCCATTGGAGCATGACAATATTTCTTGCGGAAGTTAGGAAGGTGTAGGAAAATCTAATGTTAGGGAGGTAATGGTAACGGTAGAATTGATGAAAATTATGCATGTTGTTCTAGTACGAAAATTTTCATGAATAAGATATTTGCGATTATTGAAATAATTGAAATAAGCAGTTTACAACGTGAAATCTTACCAATAAGGGTCGAAATTCAATGAACAAACACTTGGCAGTTTGATATGCTAAAGCTGGTCAAAATAATGAGATTATGAATGGTGTTGCGTGCAAAAATACCAAACTAAACAACCGTTTGAAATTTTTGAGTCAGAATTGAGATGCTATATTATAAAGTACCGGATAGTTTCAATAATTGCTGATATTGAATAATTATTCAAAATTGTCAAAATAATGTTAACATCTTATATGTCAAGAAAATTCCTTAAAGGGGAGAGATAGAACAAAAGAAAACTTGTCTACCATTTTAATATTCGAAAATTAAATAGAAATTGATATTAATATATACCACTGTAAATTCCAAAATGAACTACATTTTGGAGATCTCAAATAATGATAATTTTGTTTGTATTACAAATGCTAATGATATTTTACAAAAATGTTATATGTAAGAGTTGTATATGGTATACAATAAATTGGCAAGAAATAATAACTTGATTAAATGAATTTGTTTGAACAATGTAAGAAAATAGTCAAAAAACGATGTTATTTCAGAAGTATTGGAGCTGTGTATAAAACAGGGTAGCCGAGGGAATCAGAATCTTTGCTAAGGGGAATATTAAAAAAAAGTTAATGTTTTAATGCTGTTGGAATTGTTAGAATTTACACGCAATAACGCTACATGTAAACATGAAAATTTATTGAAGCAAACACTTGTTTGGATTGTTGGGGAAAGTATGCTAGTGCAAATACCGCTAAAACTGGAATTTTTGTAATTATCAAAATAAACAAAAGAACACCCCAGGTGTTAAAAACGACAATTGTGCAATTTATGACATGAACTTTGTCGAAAAGCAGAATTATACAATTGTTGAAATGGAAAGAATTTTTGGCTACATTCTGATTGAAAAAAGTAAACTGTGACTATGTTGCATGCTATAAAAGAAAATAATCAAAAACTGCTACGTGGACAATTATCTAAACAGTGAGGATACAGATTTACATGCCATGTAATTGTCGATATCAAGATATATCTTTCCCTGTCAAAGCTTTCAAAACCAGACTTCTTATTAAAGATCAATTAAAACCAATACCCTTAATAGCTCCCATGATCGGCACAGTGAAAAACCCAAACAAAGGCCAAATGGGATACAGTAAGTATATTGATTTAATTAATAATGATCTGTTATACAGACATTACAATAATTGATAGAAAAACTTAATAATATAATCAATGTTAATATTTGTCATTCATTGCATAAATTCAGTGAACCAAATTAAGATGCAAATAGGGTTGCCGCCAACAAAATAGTGACACAATTGGTGACACAAGGAACCTCAACCATTGGAATGCCCTCTGATTTCAACATCATGGGTGAACACAATGAAATAAAACAGTCCACATATATTGTGTCACCAACTGTGTTTTATTTTGTATGTACGTGTGTGTGTTTGTATGTATATATAGACAAACACACATTACAATCGTACATGAATTTTCTCCTCTATATCTCTTGCTTATGACGTAAGTTTAGTGTGGATGGGGTTCATTCTTCAGGCTTTGTTGATACCATATGGAAAGTGATTTCTCTCAAATCAAAATAAATAAAAAAGGAAGTAAACCCCCAAATTTGCATAGTGCAAAGTTATTATTCATCTTTCATGTGATTTTCTTTGCCGAGATCCAATTTCTTCAGGAAAAATGCTCTTAATAACAAATAAAAACTCATTGAACTGTAAAGTAAAAATAATACACTTTACAGGATATATATTTTTTTTATCTTTATTTCTGCCACACAGTCAGGAGAGCTTTTATACAAATTATTTAAATATTTTTATCACTCCTCAAAGTTATGCTTCAAAAATAATATATCATGTTGTCATTGTAATCATGTTCTTGTTCATAACCATTTCAGTATCTTAGGAGTACCGCTTGTCAAAGAAGGCAAATTTTATTTATCAATAACCTCGTATTATTTAATCTGGATGTATTCTGAAGTCTTTTAGAGATGTTCAATTTTGAATAAATATAACTGCTTGAACTTTATGAGCATTTAGGACTTCTTATATGTGAAAGTTCTGGATTATTTTACCTCAAAGTCCTTTACTTGTTTTTGCTGCTCGGCCTGCCATTGGCCAACCACACTTAAGACTTCCCCAACAGTAGAGCCTATTCTCTCATTTAGCGCTTCTGCAAAAGCTTTACCCAAGAAAAATGCATCCAGAACTACTTTACTGTCATTGTTATCTATACAACAATATTCCACCATTAATATTACATTTGCGTTTCAATGATGAATATAAAAGTTCTCTTGGCTCACAGTACAGTGAAACTCAAGTCTCCTATTAATATATCATAACTCCAGATATAATTTATGGTTTGTGGAATTTAAAGTATAAATCTCTGCTGAACGTAACGAGTTGAAACTTGAAAATAACTTTGTAACCACGTAATGCATAGTAACTACATTTATATCAAAAAGATAAGCAGTCACTTGACAATGAATAGCATGGTAGCCCAAAGATTAAGCACAACAAGTAGTCATTCAGATTTTGAAAGTTCCATTTAATCCAAAAGTTCAATTATTAGAATAGGGGATACATTGTACTTATGCTAATATGAAACATAACGTCTATGTTATTGCTTTGTGGAGCACTACTCTCTTAACTTCTAGTGAAAATCCTATGTGACTAAGTGGCACTTATTAAGGCAAGGTGAAGCAGTTAACATCATTTAAGCTTTTCAGATGAAGATGTCATTCCATTTCTTCTATTATCGAAATCATTATAGATAAATTAGACAGACTGAGTAGGTACAGCATAAGATATATGAACAAAATATAGGTTATGAACTAAAACAATTCCTATCTAAGCAGCAACACCAGACATGAGGCACTAAACTATATTTAATTTATAACTATTTTAATCAACTAAAGTACGCTACAACTACAAATTTTCAGAGCAAGATAATTCTATTAATTACAAAAGATCCGTCTTCCATTGATGAATTAGCATAAACGCAGATGCCAAAAAACTCATGTAACAGTAACAAACGACAAATTGATGCTAAATAAGAAATCGAATTATACCTGAACTAGGTTTAGATGTTCCATTACTGCTACTGCTACAATGTAAAACCATATTACTTCGATTGAATTTCTTAGACTTGAAAACAGGGGTGCTAGGTATTGGTGGCTTGGAATAATTCGGGCTAGGTTTAGCCAAAATCTGGCAAGAAAATGGAGAAGACGATAACCCCAGTATCATTTTTAGAAATTAACTTTTCCTATGATTTGGATTGTTGATAGAAATCTTTGAATAAAATAAAAATCGAAGGGCACCCCATTTTCTTTTTGCCAGTGCCTTGCTAAAAACTACCTTAGAATTTTCCGTTATGCTCATCCTAATACCGGACTTTTCAAAAAACTATTAAAAACATCATTTTCGACTCTTTTTTACACGACGAACAATACCATATTTTATGGCGATCAACCACCGAACAACAGTAGTTCGATGGTCGATGGCTGTGGAAAACGGTGTGAATCGACTTATTCATCGTACGAAACGACTTTACGCGGTAATTGATTGCCGTGTGAAATAATTTTGGTATTATAAAGCATATAAATTTTATTGTATTTATTATTTTTTTCAATGGTATTAGAAAGAGGAAAACTAGATGCCCTTGGCAACACACAAATTGTAAACAGAGCGGTTTGTCAAAGAATAACACTACTCACGTCATAAAATCCTTTAGAATTACTCGATTTCGTCCTTCAACTTTCAATGCATTTGGCCGGTTATTGTGGTGGAAACATGTATGCTCTTCGTTAGGATCAGTCACGAGTTGCTCCATTGTAACATAGGATAAACTGTATTTCACAGTCGATCGAAATCTGGATGATTTAAAATGAATTTTATGTTATGAGTAGTCTGTTAAAGGTAGAACATAGCTGTGTGATTATCGTTTTGACTAAGTTAAATGAAAAGAGTGTTACTATCTACACACCAATTCTATCAATAATGTCAATTAATCGTGTATATAATTAATTGCGTGAAAACACTTCAGAAACTCATTTCGACCGCTTATGTATAACCGAGTGAACAAATAGTCAGACGGTTTTGCGTAACCGACCGATACCTATATATTTTTCTAAATCCTAATTATCATACGCAGTAGCATCTACTAAGATAATCAATTAATGGCAAACCATATTAGTAATAACAACGTGAGTGAGACCGAGTTTAATTCTTTTTTATCAAATTATGGTATGAATTTAGGGTTTTTGTTAATATATTTTGTATAATGCATGGATTTTTAGTGTTGTCATTAATTATACTAGTAAATTTATCGTAGTAGTTATTGATCACCTACTTTAAGATGTTATTTAATTGGGATTGTAATGTTTGCTGGAGAAAAACATTTATTATTGCAATAGGGTTGAAATTTATGTATATGACCTGAACGGTTTTACCTAACCGGGTAAAGTTGTGGTCGAGACGGTTTGCAAAATTGTCGGTTGCATACATACATACATATATACACACACACACGTATATATTTTGTTTTCAGATCTGTGAGCACACGTTTTTGTGGGGAAAAAATTCTACGAGGATTACTTGATATTTTTATTTTTTTTATTTTCAGATCTGTGATGGCACAATTTTGGGGGAAAAAATTCTATGAGAATTACTTGATATTATTTTATTTATTATTGTTATAATTTGCAGTTTATAGAGGATGTTGGGCAAGTATGTTATAGTAATGATTTTGGAGATGAGTGAAACGAATGCCAAGAAAAGTTTCAATGTATTAAACTGGAAGACATGGTCGTTGAGGGAAGTGAGTTCGGCCTATCAGATAGAAATGATCCGGAAGTAGATAACAACGAAGAAATCAAAGTATATCTAATGGAGTATTTTGCTAGTTATTCTACACAATTATACTGACATAAATAATGGAGCAAACTAATGTAATTTTGTATGTAGATTTTCTCTTCGAGTGAAGCTATGATTCATTAGTGTCGATCGACGAAAAAGAAGTTAAAAAACTATAATTGTGACTGCTCGATTCGATAAGCAGTTAGACAAGAAGCCAAGAGTGGGCTTGGGTGCGAAAGAGGTGGAAAATATTGAGAAACGAAGACTACAACAATCAATGAGAGAAATATTAAAACATGTGAGCTTACTTCAAGTAAGAAATGTGGTTGTCCATTTTCACTTAAAGGTATATACAAAAGATATATAGATAAAGGAGATGATTTCTGGAGTATTGAAGTAGTTAATGGTATTCATAATCGTGAGTTACGAAACTCTCTAATTGGTCATCCATATGTTGGTCGATTAACTGCAATAGAAAAAACAGTGCTTGGATATGTCTATTTAAGGCGTGAAACTTAGATATGTTTTGCTTAATGTTAAAAGGAATTTTCTTGAAAACCCTTTGACAATAAGAACAGTTCGTAACTTGAAAGAAGATGTGGGTTGTTGAGATTCAAGGCAAGTCCATTATGCAACATTTGTTCAAGTAGGTTGTTCAGTCTCATTATGTTCATTGGGTTATAAGGGATACAGCCGTTGATTCTATTTAGACCTTATGTGGGCTCATCCAAAATCTAGTATATTATGCAAATGTTTTCATTCGGTCCTAATTCTTGATTACACGTATAAGGTAAATAATTTTGGGTTGTCGTTACTGCAGATGATATCCATCACATCCACAAATAAAACATCTATAGTTGCACAGTGTTTCTTAACACATGAGAGGGAAGGCAATTACCATTGGGCGCTTGCAAATTTGAAGTATTTATATACTCCAAATAAATTTCCTAATGTAGTTGTAATAAAAAAATAATGCGCTTTAATTAATGAAGTGAATAGAATATTTCTAGAAGCAACTTATTTGGTTGGGGAATGGCATATGTCAACAATGTCCTTACAACGTTAAGGAATTTTTTTGAATTTGTAGAAATTGCTGAACTTTTTGTAGCGTACTTGATGTTTATTATGTGAGCTGAATCTGTAGAGAAGTATGAAGAATGATGGAAAACTTTTAATAATATGTGGAAAGAATATCCCGATGCATTGAAAAATATAACTGAACAGTGGATTCCTTACAACGAACAATCCGTCCGTGCATAGACTGATAAAGTAAGACATCTTGGCACTATAACTCCAATAGAGTTGAATTGGATCATTCAGTACTTAAAAGATATCTTGGTACTTCACAAGGTTCATTTGCTATGATTTGGAAAAAAATGAATGATTTATCACTTTTACAGCATACTGAAATTAGTGGTAGCTTTGAAAAAAGTTTGGTGGGGTTCGGAGACAACATCGAGATCCAATTTTCAAATATATCAGATATAGAGTTTCATTGTTTGCTTTAGACATGTATGATGAGTTTATAAAAACGAGAAAGGAATTATTTTTTGTTGCTAGTTGTGATCATAAACTTCAGACTATTTATGGTTTACCTTGTGCACACGAGCTAATTGAAAATTATAGTGATTTTGTTCTTATTCCACTTGAAGTAATTCTTAAACATTGGAGAATACTTGATTATGTTCCTCAAATGCAAGAAACTGGATAATTGGATCACACATCTAAACATATTGAATTTAGAAAAATATTTGAGAATGCAAACACAGACGAAAAAGAGTTATATTGTTCCGGTTGAAGGAGATTGTAATAACCCTGCTTTTTATACCATAATAATAAATAAAATTAATTAAAATAAAATGTTCGAATTTGGTTATTAATAATTGTAATTTATGAAAATAATTTTTTTACTTAATTAAATAATATTCAATATAAGATTTTGATTTAATCAGTTGAATTAAATTAATGAATTCTTTTTGGATAATTTATTTAAAAACTGAATAAAATGTTATAATCAATATAAAATATTTTGAAGTGTAAATAATTTTTATATGACCAAATTAGTTGAAAAATAAATTTTGGGATAATACAATGGATAATTAAACAAAAATAACCAAGTATTGAGTTGAACAAAATTATTCAATTATTGAAACATATCTTCTAAATGAAGTTTAAATTAATTTAAACAAGACTGAAATATTTTTTATAAACAAATGGCAAGAATGAAAATTTCAAATGGGAATGTGAAGAAAGATTAAGTAAAACTAAAATAAATTAGAATTTAAGGCCCAAGTCAGAATTGAGCCCATACTCTTTCTGGAAACTTCCTTCTCTACTTTGGAAGCAAGCCCGAACCCTTAACAAACCATATTGAACCCCTTTAATCAAATTCTACCCTAATCCCTAAAATCAGAAATCATGATATTTAAAAAAACGATCGTTCGAGGAAATGCGAGTTCGGCATCGTCGATGGCGATGCAGGGGTACCGCATGGGGGCAGGTGATCAAGGCAATATCACGACCTGGTGGAGAAAGCGAATACAGTCATGCAAGATTGGTGAGCGCGATTTTGTCATGGATGAAGTGGGGGTGCTTGCATTCATTTCATGGAGGCACCGTGATTTGGTGGCATTTTCGAGCGTGAGTTAAGGGTTGGAGAAGTGTTTATGTGGGTTGGTGGTGGTTGAGGTCGATGGTTGATGTCTGGGTGCTTGCGGCTTCAGGCGAAGGGCGGCTGCGACATGGGGCCGCATGTGCACGAACTGGGCAACCATGATGGAGGAAAACACTTTAATTTGGATGAAGCGGCATTGCCTAGGACAATGATTTCTGCATTCATCGTCTCGGTGGGTTTCTATACTCATAACTATATCCATATCTCATTGCGTATATATACACATATATCTTAATTATTTGTTGAATTATTTGTTTGGAATATTGGTTTGGATTGATTGTTGTTTGGATGTTAATTGATTGTGTTGATTGGAATTATCGATTTGCAACGGAACTCTATCTGATTACGAATTGAACTATCTACATATTAGTATGTCGATGTCTGTATTTTATAGATGACTAGAGTTCGATGGAACTCAACTCAGGTCACACAATAAATTCACAGCGTCGTTGGGTTGATAGATATTTTTGGAGTAATTTTACTCCATAATTTACATATTTATATATTTTTTTATTTTGAAAGATGTTTTGAAAAGTTTTGGAAAAAATTATTTATGGATTTTGAATTTTTATTAGAAGTATTTTATAAATAATTAACTAAATTCTATTCAATAAGCTATTGTATACTTACAAATATAATTTAAATTATAAATATAAATATAGTTTTCTTTTGGCTATAAAACACTTTTTAAAATCAATATTATAATATATTGCTATGTTATAAAATATATTATGAAAATAATTATATTACTCAATATTATAATATATTGCTATGTTATAAAATATATTATGAAAATAATTATATTACTTTTAAGTTGTGTAGTTAATGCCCCGCTATTACCCCGCTATAACCCCGCTATATCTCATAGCGGATTTCTACCGCTACGATATTTCCATATAGCCCCAAAATATAGCCTTTCCGCTTTAAGCCCCGCTATTTCCGATATATCCCGTTATTCCCGCTATATTCCGCTATTTCCGCTATATCTTCTTTAATAAAATGAATTGAAAAATTACATTTATACATTATAAAAATTAATAAACTAATTTATTTGGTTTAAGTTTTAATATATTTTCAGAAATGAAAATACTCTAATATTCTACTAAATTCAATTATGTTATATAACAGTTATACGTTTATTTAAAGTATATTCACACATGTTTTTATTTAAAATTATTTATGTATTAATTATAATTCAATTGAATTATAATTTTTCATTTAATTACCATTTATATATTTGTAAAAACATTAAGTACGAGTTTTATATGCTATTTTAGAGCCATCCGCTATATCCCGCTATATCCTCGCTGTATCCCCGCTTTGACTTTTTGCACCTCCACCGCTTTGAATCTACCGAGCGCTTTAACTACACAGCTTTTAAGTGATAATTATTATGAAGGTTATTTAAATATGTTTTTGAAAGAGTTTTCAAACAAATATATAATTCTTTTTATGAAATAATTATATCTTTTTGGATATGCTTTGAATAAATAAAGATCTCCTTTTTATAATATAAGAATTTCTAATATGATTATTCATGAATTATTAAAGTGAGCTATATATATACTTGAATATTTAATTAAATTGTTTAAAGAAAGATTTTGTTGGATTTTACTACTATTTCATTTCCGAACTAAATTGGGATTTTTATGTATGATTTCTACATTTTTTTCATTTTCCTATACTGATTTTGATATCATGAATGATTCATCATTGATACTGATTTGATTTGTGATTTTGATATGACACGGTGATGACACCTTTCTTTATACTTTAGTGATATTTAATTCAATGTGATGAGGAATCTGAATAAACGAAGTTATAATACCGTTTGGGATGGAGCATTTGATGATATTTCTTTGGTTATTCTTTGGACTTATTATATAAAATATTATGGGATTGAGTGTAGTTTATGAGCGATGAATAAACGATCAAGAATCACGCAGTGGTATGGGATGCTAATGCCATACTTATTCGGTTATTCATTGTAAATAGATAGCACTTAATAGACAGGAATATGGACATGGTTTATACTTATGTGAGGTGACGCTTGGTGTAGAGCAAGTTTATATGCTCTGTGTATAACAAGTTTATATGCTCAGTGTATAGCAAGTTTATAGATGTTGAGTTATGGTGGTTTACCCATATGTATGTATGTATTTATAGATATTATCTACTTGTCTATCATGAAGTGCTTCGAGATATGATTGAGAGTTAGCGAGAACCAAATTGGCCAGTGTCCACCCTGACGGCTTGATCATGCAGTCACACCCCAGATCTACGACACTTTTATTATACTTCAGATGCGTATCACAGGATTCTAGAGAAAGGTAGTGTAGCTCTTAGGGCGGTGTAGCTCTAGCCACTTTTTGTAACTTAGGTTAGTAGTTGGTTACCATAGGGGCAGGATCCGGGTCATGACTAAGAGTCCTTGCATCGATGAGCACATTAGGTGGATGTAGTCACGATACCAAGGACGTAACTGAAGAATGTAGTAGTGAATCCGGCGGAGTAGCTCTAGGCTCATGGAGCAGGCGGTGCAGCTGTCAGCCTCTTATCTGGCTCTACATTAAGTGGTAGATAAGTACATATTGTCTATACCCTCACTTAAGTATAGATATGGGTGGTGTAGCCTACTTGTTATGATATGGCTCTACTTGGGACCTTGTGTCAGTCGTACAGTCAATTCCCATTACTATTTTATTTCTATATGACGAGATGAGATTATACCTGTGATATGAGAAGTGTCAAGAGTATAGTGGTGTAACGACCCACCTTTTTGGACGGTTTAAATCGACAATAAACCATACATGTCAACTCAAACCATTCAAAAGGTAGGATTGTTAATAGGGTAAATAAGAAAATAAGAGAAAAGAAGGGAAAAAAGCACAGAATCTCACAACGGAATGACAAAATATAATAACCAAATAAACAGTTAATGAAGCTGTATTACAAATAACATTTGGTTACACTTTTACAATATATATCAGAGTTATACATACAGCAGGATTAAATATATAATGCAGCGGAACAATATGATATAGTGGAATAATAATAATAATATAATATTAAACTCTGTCTTCGTCCTCTAAAAATAAGGTCTTCAACACTGAAAAGCTCAGGCTGTCCTGAGCATAATGAAAAGACAAAACACTAGCATCAGAATTAAAAGATCTTATGTAAGTTAAATCAACAGAAAATAAATATGAGTGTAATGGCTTCAGAAATGTTTACGGGATTTTACATCTACTATCTAGTGTATAACGTACGTGTAATAACTCAGGAGATGTTTCGGGATTTACATCTCCTGAGGATCCGTTAAACTATTTATATGTAGTAATATACATTATATATAATGTCTATCAGTAAAGTAAAGTATTAAAATACTGTTAAGGCGTTACCTATATCACCCTTAACACATTTTATAAATGTCGTAGTGTATACAAACCTGTAAACTCCACCAAACCGGTAGACTATCAGGGAGCACTCCATAGGTACGACACAAACCAAAATCGTAGTGGGCTCAATAAGGCATATGACAAGGCACGCGAGGCAATGCCCAAGGTAGGATTCTACCATTTTGCACTCCCGGACTGGTGGTAACGCATACCAGCTACTACTGCCCACCTCAGAACTCAATCCCATAATCAAATTGAAGGTGGCCACTAAATAAATCACAAAGTAACAGATATGGTATCAAAGAAATGTGCCCGATCATAGGAGCGACCTCACTTGGCCCGGTATAACTCATGTTTAGTCATATCAAGCTGACCTAGGGGGTCAGGGCTGCGTTCATGCCTCATATAGTAGTGTTCGCCAAACCATCCTACTTCATTCTGGATTCTCCACCACGTGCACAGTTGTTAAAGTGGTTTCGGAATTGGCAGAGAATAAGACAATATCCGATCTTGGTCTCTTTAACAACCAGTCGTTATATTTTTCATACCATGGTCATTTTATAAGACATCTATAAAAAAATCTAGAAAAACAGTTCATACTTTCATATAAAGATATCCATATACTTATTCCAAAAGTATAAATATATTCATAAATACTGAGGAAGATTTCTTTCAATCAATTTCGAAAATAATTTATAAATCTCTTTTAAATCATTTATAAACTATTTATATGCTTTAAAACAATTTATAAAGCTATTTATAAATTCCAAAATAGTTTACAACTCTTTCCTTTTTCATAAATTTCTACGCAAATTCTTTTAAACGTTCCAATTCCTTTATACAAGTTCTTTTATAAAGCCCTTTATAAAATCCATTAAAACCCATATAAACTACTTTAAAAATCATTATAAATCCTTTATAAAAAATCTTTTGTAAAATCCTTTAAATCAGATTTTAGAATCTTTTATAAAAAATTTATAAATTCCTTACAAAACCTTTTACAAAATACTAAAAATCTTTTATCTACTAAAGTTATTATAAAAGTCTATTTTTATTATCTTAAATCAAAACTATATTTACTAAATTAAATTAAATTTAAAATATATATATATTAAAACTATATTAAATATTGCACCAAATTAAATTTTAAAACTATTTAAAAATATATTTTTAAACTAAAAAAAATTATAAGTTAAAAACTTAAAATTACATTTAAAACCATATATTAACTTATAATATGAAACTTTAAACATACAAAATAAATTATTTTCCAATTATAAATTTTAAATAAAATCATTAAATTAAATTTTAAAATTAAATTTATAAATCAAATATACTTTAATATTTAGAGAATAATTTAAAACCGACCAACGGTGTCCGTATATAGTTTTCTACCTTTGGTCAAGTGATAGGGTATGTATCATTTCAACCCCAAAATAGTTAAATTTTCGGGTATATATCATTTCAACCCGTATCTCGAATCAGAAATTTCCAAATCAATAAAATCGCTCGGGTTTATCATTTCAACCCATAACGATTTTCCCTCATCTAAAAGATCGTTCGAGTATGTATCATTTCAACCCATAGTGATAACAGAGATATAAACATCCAATCATCCAAAAAATGTAAACAAATAAACATCCATCACAATCATCATCCAAATCAGCCAATAAATCACAACAATTAACTGGTTTTCATTATTAGGTATTTAATTAACAATTTAAAATTCAATATTAATTTAAATGGAACTTTAATTCCATATAAATTCAAATTAAGTTAAAATGTCAAATTAAACTACCAAACAGCAACCAATAATATTCTTATAACACCATAAATTTAATTTAACTAACATAAGAACGTTTAGTATTTGTGAGTGGGTTAAATCACTCACATTTGATTTGTCGTCGATTTAAAATCCAAATATAGCCCAAAAATCCAACAGTCTCATAATTCAACCAAACTAGTTACATGTTGTCCGGAATTTTGATATGAACCCAATACAAGAAACTGCACGTCAATGGGAGCTCGTATGAAAAAGTTATAGATGTTAGAACGTTTGAAAATTTTAAATTAAAATAAAAATAAAAAAGGGTAAACACATAATTTACCCTCACCAAGCCCTAATCCAGCGTGCTCGAACAACTAAGAGACGCACGCTGTCGTACACCATCGTAGAAAACGTCACGCCCACGTTGCCTGGCCCTCGATCTGACCATGCTAACCGCCTCTCCACCTTCGGCCGCCTATTTGGGCTCCACCACGGCGAACACACCGCCACCCCCTGGCCTCTGACCAAACCCAAAACGCATGGCCTTTGTTACAATTTCTGTCTTTTTCAGGCGCCTCCGACAAGATTGAACCGTATATATCGACTCCATTAATCCTCCTTTACCAGCAGCAACTTCCCGATTGTCAAATGGGTGAAAATCCACCGTTGAATCGACAACCCTAATTTCAACGGCCGAGACTTCTTCAATGATTACTGGTCACGGCACACCCCAAATTGAAAAATGAATCACAGCAGTAGATTGCGCTCGTCGAGGGCTTTCCAATGATATATAATACAACATAGTTTGGAGAGTTTGAAATTTTGGAATTGATTTTCAAATTAGTAGATTGGAATTTTAGGGTTTGGTTGACTGCCATTGAGAAGAAGCGGATGAGAGCAGAAATCATGTATGTACAGAAATAAAACGAACAGCTGCTAAGGTTTATAACAGCCTATATATAGGCAGAGACAGATAAAAATGAATGGACAGATCGAATTGGGTCTAAATGATAACAACAACCCGAAAAGCCCGTTTCTTTTCCAAAACAAAAGTAGGTCATCCAAAACACCTCCGCCCACATTTTATCCTACGAGTTTTAATGGCCTCCTCCCCCACTTTTATCCTCCAGACCACCTCTCCAATCTCCCCAGTCACCCAGCTCCTCCGCCCAGCCACCCCCAGCCACCCGGCTCCTCCGACCATCCTGCCCAGCCGACTAGCCCCTCCGCTTCGTCAAACCTATCACTTTTCTCTAGACCTACGAACCCACCACAACTGGTCCCCACTCCTTTAAACAATGGTCACCCTTCTACCCTTGCCGCAGGCGGTCGGTCGTACACCCAGGTTGCGGCTTCCACCCCTCATCCTCCTCTACTCCGTAATCCACCGGTCATCAAGCGTCATAGATTCCTTCCCATATTTAGATCGACCCATTCAACCCTTGAATTTCTGAAGTCCAAACGTCGTTGTCTCCGTTGTGCAGGAAGTGGCCATGTGGCAAAAATGTGTAGGGATACAAAGATTTGCTTCTTTTGTGGATTCTATGGTCATGCACAGTCGTTTTGTCCCAAGAAAAAAAATCATTACAACGCTTCGGTATCAGTGCGAGATATGCCAACTCCCTAGAAAGATCACTTCGCGCAGACTAAGAGGGTCCCACCTTCTGATCCTATTGGCAAACAAAATAATATACCTCAAACTTATATCCACACTCAACCTCCCTCCCATTTCTCTCCCACAAAAGTTCCCTCTTCTCTTTGTTTCCCAATGGATGATCCTTCTCAATATTTCACTGCCACCATAATTGATGGTTTCTGGACCATCAAAACCCTCTCCATCACACTAACAGCCATCTCCAAATCCAAGAATGGCCAATATGGATTCTATCTGACAAATGTTTCACGGCCCACTGTCCCTCTGTGATTGCCCGTGATCAAGCCCTTAGACTCAGATCGATTACCAAAACAAATAGTTTTGGAACGGTTCTCATTGAACCCTGGTCAGACTTTGTGCCGCCGACCGCACCTAACCTAGAGCCCCCAACCTGGGCTAGAGTGCAGGGCTTCCCAGAGCTACTGCGTAACAACCTAGAAGCGGTGATTGTTGCCTTGAATTCCATTGGTAGGCCGGTAGCTTTAGATGAATGTGATTGGGCCCACTTTGATCACCGATTCCTTTACCTGCAAATACAATTCTTTGAAGGCATCGTTACTCCATGCACCTTTGTCGTTCGACTTAACAACGCTGATCATCTGCTTACTGTTGAGCGTTGGAACCATGAGCATCCCTGTAGAAGACCGGAGACTCTTATTCTTGGCACAGACTACGAGCGAGACTGGAGATGTTTCAACGAACCTTTCAACATCCCATCCGACCAGTCTGACTCGGAGGCGCTCTTTGACGCCATGAATTTTGAGGCTGACATGTCCCCGCCCAATCTACCTCCTGACCCCCAGCATATCACTCCAAATGAATCATTAGAGGTGATGGGCCCATTCAATGGTAGCGATTGGCCTAACTTCGAGCCTCGTTGGGACCCACTGAGTGACCTAGACCTCTTTGTCCCGATTCATCTTCAGATCCCGCAACCGCAAGTCGAGATGCCTCCCCTGCCTGCTTCCTCTCTTCCAGTCCAGAATTCCACTCCATATCCACAGCAATTAGCTTCGCTCTCCCCAGCCCTGGTTCGTCGGAGCAATAGATTAAACCAGGAAGAGGCCTTGCCAGGAAGCTCCGGTAGTTTTCTTAAACCTGTTTTTTTCTCTTCAGCTAACTCCAAAATGAATAAGAAAATGAGTCGTTGCATGGGCATAAACCTATCGGATGATCAATACATGGCCATGCAATTACTAGAATCCGAGCGTATATCCTTCTCCCAATGAAAATAGTTTTATGGAATGTACGGGGTTTGGGGGACCCCTCCAAATGTCATGCTATCAATCTTATTCTGGCCCCGCTAAAATTAGACATCCTTCTTATTCAAGAATCCAAACTTTCAGATCTGTCCCCATCCCTCCTTAGATTGTTAGGTGGCCCTCATTTGTCTGGTTGGGCCCACATAGATGCCATTGGCTCAAGCGGTGGTATAATCACTGCTTGGAATGAATCCAACTGGTCCATCTGCTAAACTATTCCTCACCCTGCGGTTCTACACATTATCCTTAGACACCTTCACTCGGGCATATTATACCTCTTCTCTAATGTTTATGGTCCCCAGAATTCTCATGAGAGAGCGACTCTATGGTCGAATTGCTGGGAAACTGCCTCTCTTTTTAATGGTCCCTGGGTTATTGGAGGTGACTTCAATACAACCATATCCCCCTCCGATAGAAACTCGGGTATCAATTCGCAAGATTCCGTCGCCTTTAATGATTTTATCAATTCTTGCGCTCTCATCGACCCCCCATCAACAACCGCCTCTTCACTTGGTCCAACCGCATATCCGTACCATCTCTAGCAAAATTAGACCGCTTCTTATTCAACTCCGCCTGGGATGACCTTCATCCACTCTCACTAATCAATGGCCTTGCCTCGACCCTATCTGACCACTGTCCTCTTCTCCTCAATTCAGGATCTACACCGAACCCTCATCATCAATTCAGATTCGGGCGCCTCTGGTTCTTGAGCCATCATTTGATGCCTTTTTCAAGCTAGCACTACGCCATAAATGGCCTTCTACAACACAAAAAAAATGTTGGGTCAGGCCTAAAAAATGTTGCCATAGGTCTATGGCAACACTTTTCGGGTGATGTAATTTTTGCCGTTGCCTTAGATCTCAAAGGCAACATTTTGACTATCTAAGGCAACATAAGTAATATTGTTGCAATAGAACCCTATTTGTGTCTACAGCAACACCCATAGGTATCTGTAGCAACATTCCAAAATGTTGCTATAGATATTAACTTTCTGAATTTGTGGGGCCCACAATGTAGAGCATATTTGATTTTTTAATAAAAATAAATATTTATTTAATAAAATGCTATTGCACAGAATTTGATATTTAAACAGTAATTTATTTAAATAAATATTTTATTTCAACATTTGAAATAGTACAAATTCCTGACTCCACTATTTTACAATTCAATGATATATAACACTGATATTCACATATACAGATATTCCTCACTACATCACTCAGTTCACTCATTACATATGCAGTTTCAATTTATACAGACACCGACACCGACAAATATATGATGAGCCGAGTGTCGAGCCGAAGGCGAGCCGAGTAGTGGATCCGGGCGCAGCGCCGGCGGGGGTCCGGGGCCCCACAATCCCCATACATACTTCTAAACCACCAGCCTCCATCCTCTAATTGCCTCACCAACAAACTATTTCAGTTTCCAAATTCGACTTCAGGTTGCCAAATCGCCTAATCACCTAATCACAATCGCTGATTACCCATTCCGACAACCCAAACATCATCAAACTTTCACACTGCAAATTCACAACAAAACCAAGCACCACCCTTGGCTGATAGCAAACAACATTGCTTCTCACTACAAGCTATATATCTACAGATTTGGACCATCAACTCTAAGCAGACTTCTTCGCCTTTCATCAACAAGAGAATCAAAGGTCAGTTCATACATGTACATTAGTTCAAAGCACCAAGCTATATATCTTTAGATTTGGACCATCATTAGCCTACAAAAGAAAAACCAAACTCGTTTACTCAAGCATTACAATTCATACAAATTCAATTCAATTCAATTACAATTCATACCCATCATACAACGGTGATTTCAAGCTTCTTCCCCAGGAATAAAGCATCTCTGGCCGATAAGCGATTGAACTCCTTATCAGCTTCAGCCAACAGCGCCAAGCTACCTCAATTGTTGTTAACTTCCTCAGATCTGACTCAGCTCTTCTTGTGGCAAAGCTAACGACACCACCTTTCGAACATCACAACTGTTGCTCACAACATCTCAAACACCGCGTTCTGAAACTAAACGGGCGGTTCAATCCAAAGAAAAGCTTCAGATCTACTTCATTCACCCAATGATAGCATCGACTCTGCATCATACCATTAACTGGAACAACCATAGCCCGCTACATCACTTCACCGACCGCATCCAGACACATCGCCACTGCCTATCTTCTCACCGCATCCAGAGCTAAACTCATAAGAGCGAAGAGAAAACGAAGTTGTGTCCTCTGAATACTGGAGTGGAAGATTGAATAGAAATGTAATAGCATCAGATCTGATTGGGTTAAAAGGGAACATCTTCCATACAGATTAGGGAAAACAAAATTAGGGATTTGGAAATTGGGGGTGAGAACGAAATGATATGAAAAGTAAAGCGGGAAAACGAAAATTTGGGACAAATTGTAGTGGTGATCCATTTTAACAATCAGATTAAATGTAGATCGTTGGATCGTATTCACGCGGATTGCTAATTTTATTAATTTTTTAATTTGAATACATCTATAGCAACACTATATAAAAATGTTGCATTGTGTTACACTTGTTTAGCTAGAGCAACACATTTTTATGGCTAAGGTTACACCAAAAATACAACGTTGCAGTAGGATCAAAATTTTATATCTATCGCAACATTTTAGCTGGCAACACCTTGCAAAAATATTGCAGAAGGTCATCTATGGCGTAGTGTAGCTTGGACCCAACCCTCCCACCCACAATCTCCCACTACTCGTGTTGTTTCCAAACTTCGTTCACTTAGAAAGCTCATTAGACCCTGGGTAAAGTCTATTTGGGGTTCGATCCGATCCCGTATCGCGGAGACCCAGGATGGCATTCTACAACTTAACATACTAGAAGAATCCCGCCCTCTATCTGACCCTGAGTCTAGCCACCTGAAAGAATTGGAATTAGAATTAGAATTAGACAGACTTATCAAACAAGAAGAGATTGGTTGGAAGCAATGTTCCAAAGCCAAATGGATTGATGAGGGGGACAAGAACACTGCTTACTTTCATCGCATTGCCAATGGTCGCCGTAGATCCAATTTCATTTCAGAAATCCGGCATAATGATTCCATCTTCACTGACCAAACTGACATCCTTCATCTTTTCACCGATTATTACCGTAACCTCCTTGGTCGAACCGGTCCTTTGCTTCCCCCTATTGATTGGAATCTCCTATACCCCAACCCTCCCCTAATCCCCGTTGATCACCCCTTCACCAAAGAAGAAATTTGGTCGGCTTTATCCGCCATGGCAGATGATAAAACCCCTGGCTCGGATGGCTTTGGTCCCCTATTCTTTAAACATTTTTGGGTAACTATCAAATCTGACATTATTGATATGTGTGCATAATTTCAATCTAATCCCTCAGTGATTGCAAAATTAAACTATGCCAACATTATCCTCATCCCCAAATCACTCGGTCCCGCCACCCTTCCTTCCTTTCGCCCAATCAGTCTCCTAAACACAACCCTCAAAATCATCACTAAAGTCCTTGTTAATCGACTCCAAAAGACTATTGATTCTCTGATTGGGGTGGAACAATCGGCATTCATCCAGTGCCGAAACATTTTAGATTGTGTTGCAGCCACCCAGGAAGTGATCTCTTTCTATCATCACTCTTCCACCCCAAGTGCCCTCCTCAAACTAGACTTCTCCAAAGCTTTCGACTCTGTGAACTGGCACTTTCTGCTCGATCTTATGAAGCACAGAGGTTTCTCAGATACTTGGTGTAATTGGATCAAATGTATCCTAGATACTAGCTTTTCATCTATCTCTATCAATGGCACTTTAGGAGGCCATATAAAATCAGCCAGAGGCCTTAGACAAGGCGACCCTCTGTCGCCACTTCTTTTTGTTCTCATCTCTGATGTCTTCAACCGTATAGTCAAACTCGTAATCTCCAATAACCTCCTTGCTGGCATCAAACTCCCCAACTCAGACCTGTCAATCTCCAACCTCCAGTTTGCTGATGACACCATTCTGTTGATCTCCCCAGAACCAGATCACCTCCATTGTCTAAAAGTTCTTTTATACATCTTCGAACTCATCTCTGGCCTATCTATCAACTTTCATAAAAGTTCCATCCTTATGCTTGGCGACGCCCACCACCTCGGCCCCTTTTCTGCCTCTTTGCTTAACTGCAAACTTTCCCAATTCCCCATCTCCTACCTTGGTGTCCACCTTCACCCCACCAAACTCCCTCGTCAAGACTGGCTCCCATTAATCTCCAAGATCGAATCTCGGTTATCATTGTGGAAAGCTAATTCCCTATCCGCTGCAGGTCGCCTAGTCCTTGTCAAATCGGTCCTATCAGCCATCCCTTCATTCTGGATGTCGTTTCATGTACTGCCGGAATGGGTTATAAAAAAAATCGATATTAGTAGGCGTTCTTTTCTCTGGAATGGCAGTAAAGGGAAATGTTTAATCAGCTGGAAATCAGTCTGCCTACAAAAGGAACATGGTGGCTTAGGAGTAGTTAACCTCCGCTCTTTCAACATGGCCCTCCTATCCAAATGGCTTTGGCGTATCATCACTCCGGGCCACTTCATCTGGAAATATTGGATCCTACAGCTTCACTATGAATCCAACCCGCATCTCGTCCTTCACTCATCTCCTCGCTTCTCACCCTCTCCCTTCTGGGCTGGTGTTTTAAAATCCATTCCCCATGTCAAATCCCTATTTCACGTCAACATAGGTAATGGTTTCAATTGCCTTTTCTGGCTTGACATCTGGCAAGATCAATCCCCTCTTGCCCGCTCTCTCGCTAATTTACTGCCCCATATCTCCCACCACTACAAATATGTAGCCGACCTGACCTCCCTTGGCCCAAGCAGCATTTGCCCCCAGCTCTCTTTGACCTTAACACGTTGATTGACTTTATCTCAGCCCTTAAATTGCTCCTTACCACCCAACTCACTGACACATCAGACCGCTATTTTTGGGCGATTGCCCCAGAGAAAGGCTTTTGGGTTGCCTCGTGCTATTCATTCCTCAACCACCCTGGTAGGTCATTCTCCTTCGCAAGACTTTGGAAATGCAGACTCCTCCCTCGCATCCTTTTTTTTCAATGGTGCCTCATCCACGCTCGTATTAACACTATAGATAGACTCAGACGTTGGAACTCCCAGCTTGACCCCCTTTGTGTCTTATGCTCTCTGCATGAAGAATCCATTGCTCATCTCTTTTTCGACTGTGACTTCTCCTATCGCATTTTAGCCTCGGCCAGTGCCAGCCTCATTGGATACATCTCGGTCATACACTCGTTCTTCGACGACTGGCAGTATAACAAGCCAGATAAAAACCTCGACGCCTTTCTTGCTATTTACAGTTGGTACATCTGAATAGAAAGGAATGCCTATGTTTTCAATAAACCCAAAAGCAGTATCGATAGAATTTGTAACAAAATCTCCTATTTATTTTCTATATGGACAGGATCACCGCGTAGGCGACCCTTCACTTGGAGTCTTCCTCACAACAACAATGCTTCTACAGATTGACAGTTCTTGATCTACTCTAACTAGTTGATCCATTTTGCCGCATACAAAGGATCATCAATTCAGATGGTATCTGACAGTGCTCTTACTTTAGCTAAGTTGATTACTATTTTGACTTTACTACTATCGTTGTATATACAACTGTCTGTGTCTGTTCATTTTGGGTTTTTCTTGATCTACGAATACTACTTTTGGCCATCGACCAGGCTTGCTGGTCGCCACCTACTACCTATAATATATGTTACCTAATCGGCTGTGTAGATATGCGCTACACACCCGTTTCTCTCAATAAAAAAGTAAGTCATCCAATATATCACAATATATGTTTTCGATATTTTTAAACTCAATGGAACTAGTTTCAAATCCTAATTCCATTGTATACAGAAGTTAGCTTTTAAAATCTAATTATATTCATTTAAATTCCATTAATCAATTTCTACACGTTTTGAGCCCGCATGGTCAAACGATAAGTCTGATCGCTACGAAACTTGAAATCCTACAATAATTCACTATTACGGATCCGATGAAACTGGTTTCATCGAAATCTGAGACAGTGGCCAAAATGGCTATTTTCACGTTAATTAAATAAATTATTAAATAAAAATCAATTTATTCACTTTTAAATTCAAATTTAAAAGTTAACAATTTTATCATTCTTGATTACATAAAAATTAATAATCTTTTAAAATTAAATATTCTATGTTAAATCCAATATTTAAATATTGTACTAATTTCAGCATTCAATTACAACTGTAATAAAACCCCAGTTAATTATATTTTTAATTTTAATCAAATTCTTTTATTTCGATTTACACTCTTATTATTGAATCAACTATTACCCTATGAATATAATTAACATTAATTTACATTTGATTACATCCATATTTTACTATTATCATCTTTTACCATATTAATTATAATACTTCAATTGCATTAATTCCATTAATTACCAATTTAATTCTATTAATTACCGATTTGATTCCTTATTTGCAATTATAACCAAATTAACTTACAATTATTTCAATTGATTGAAATTACAATAAAATAGTTGTCAATAACATTATTAAATCATATTCTAATTATTTTCTTCCAATTATAAATCATAAGTTTTAATTTCTCACAATATTAAATTTCAAAATCTTATTTAATTTAATATTTTTAATCATAAAAAAATACGGGTCATTACAAGTGGATTCCCATATCTTTATTATTTATGATTCTTTGATAGGCAAGCTATATTCTATATTGATGTTGGTATTATATTACTGCGATGGGGAGTATATTTGGGTGATGCTATATGATAGCCTGATTATTCTTGGTGATATCTCATATATTAATGATTATTGGATTTTGATAATGATTCCAAATATGGATGATTTACCCATTTGATATTGTTTTGATTGGATATATTTGGTGTGATTTTATATGAGTGATGACATCATTATGCTTGATTTCAAGGTTGTTGCTACTTTGTTATATTATCTTTCGTTTGTCATTACCATTATATTATGCATATTTTGTATCTATATATGTATTGACCTCTAAGATTAGATATAATCTAACCCATGTGTTATTTATATAATACTCGGGTCAGTCCAAGACATATCAGGTACAAGGATGATACCAGCTCATTCATTTTCTAGGCATAGAGGAGATTAGTATATTGTTGTTATGTTTATATTTAGAATTATGTTGTTTCATGTATGTATATCATTGTATTGAACATTCAACATACCATGCAAATTTTGTATTATATATTATTGCTGCGATTGACTTTGTGATCTCTGATATTTACTATATATTGTGTATTGCTCTATCTTGGAGGTACACGTATTTATTTATTGCTTTGTGTCAATATTGTGTACGTATAGGTGAGTTATTTAGTCGATGTTTCAATACGTACCAGTGTTAGCCAAAGGAAATATTTGTTCGCCTATCCCCTATAGTCTCATTCTTCGTATTATCTAATAGTATTACCTAGTAATACCCGAGGATAGTATGGGTATAGAGGTGGGGTGTTTCATTTTGGTATCAAAGTAGGTTTTACGACAATATACATTTTATATATAGGACATGAGTCAAGACCTTAGAGTGACTTAGAGTCCATGTCCCTTCGGGTGTGTTGGTAGTTACCCTATATTAAGGGATAATAGGAGTATGCGATGATTACTAAGGTAATCATCTGGGGACATACTCGTTATTTTTCCTATTATATATATTATTATTCTTATCCCTCTCTCTTTGATATGTTTATTTCCATATGGAATTTAAGTTATTGATGGAGGTAGTGAAGTAAAGAGTTGTTAGCCAGACCAGTAGTGTCGACATTGGTGAAGATGAATAAACCTTTATGTGGCATTGAATAGAGCAACCTAATTCAGTTGAGATCAGAGTGCGTAGAGGATGCTGATATATAGTTTTCTGTTGAAGGCATTTGTTTGTTTGTTTGTTTGTTTGATACGTGTGGTCGAATTAATTTTTGTTTTCATTTGGCTTAGTTTAGAATATGGAAATTAAAAAGGAGTTATCACTCAAATATTTCTAAACCCACTTGAATCTGGACAGATTCAAATATTAATAGAAGTTAGTGGTTTATCCAAATCTGAACTGTTAGGGATAATAAATCTGTTTAAGAAATAATAAAAACAATAATCACATATATAACTAAAACGTGGAATGAAAAATTAAATTAAATTAATAAAGTGTTTGTTTGATATTATGGATGTATGAGGATTTGTATTGATGTTAATGGTTGTTGAATTGAATGTATTACGAATTTTGAAAATAAATATTTTAATTTAAACAAGCATATAATTTAATAAAATATGAAATTGATTTTTATAAAGTGATTAGTAATATTTTGAGTGGTTTGTTTAAGTGTTAATTTGTCCATCAAGTGCTTTAAGAATTTTGGTCGATGTATTTGGCCAACGTTATCGATAGGGATTTCTAAACACTAGGATGAGACATTTCAACACAATGGTTCGAAAAGAATAATATGTTTTGAAAAAGAAAAAAATATTTTGAAAAATATATACAATGTTTGGAAAAACGAAGAATTACTTTTTCGAAAAAAGAAAAAAGAAGAGCTATGTAAAGATGTTATGAAATCATTTTGAATAAGAACTAAAGATTTGTTGAAAAAGAAAAATAATAGAAGTGAAATTACACATTGATTTTGAATATGTATATAAATTTTTAAAGGAGTAGATATCTAAAATAATTTTTAGAAGTGGTTAATTAAGTATGGAGGTGATTCTAGAGAACACAGCAAAGTATATATTTCGTGAACTTGATTTAAAAAATGAGAGGACTATTAAATATCCTGTTCAAAATATATAAAGCTTGTATAAAACTTATATATGTAGTAGTTTTTAGTTTTAGTTGAAGTTCTAAATGAATAAAATTTGAAATTTTTAATTAAAATTGTGTTCGGAGTAGACAAATTTTTTTAAACAATATATATAAAGCTTAAATAATGACTTGTTTTTAACCTTAAATCTTAAACCATCGAGCCGTTTTCGACGATTTTAAAATTGTTAGAAAGCTATGATATAAGAGAGCAATTTTTCTTCGAAATGCAATGTGAAAATTTAAAGATAATAATGATTTAAACATGAATTAAAAGTGATGTATATTGTTGTCCAGAAATTACGAATTTCGTGAAACCATGCTTACTTCATTCGACCATAACTTTTGAATACTTTGTCCGATATTGATGATTTTGCCCATTCTAGAAAGCTAAGAACCTATTTAATCATACGATTTAGGTAGTCTGGCTTCATAACATCAAAACAAGTAATATCCCACTATTAAAAGAATATTTCTCCAATTAGTATCTATCACGAGTACCCAAGTACGGGTTCCACACCATACACACACACACCCCCAAATTTGAATTAAAATATTGGTCCAGTTACAGATGCACTTGGTTAAATATGAAAATAAAATAAACTTGCATCCTGCTTTGTCACTTAATGTCTGGTTGCTCTCTATGTCTGATCAATACATATGCTTGATCACCACCTAGTTGTGTATTTTTCCACCTACAAATACATGGTCGAGATTAATCATAAGAAGATTTCGAGGTAGCATTTGGAATCATTGGCAAGTGATTATATATCCAAGCCTAATACAATGTGAAACAAGGTTAAATTTTAAACATAACATCATTCAACTATACATTTGGAATGATTATAAATTAAAGTAGGTTCAAGAATTCATTACCATTAGCAGAGACAAACATCCACTCTTCGCATCTCTCCGAGAAGCTAGTCCAAGCTGCCTTTACAAGTATGCTAATATAGCCGCTCCATAATCTTTTTGTTTTACCTCTTCAAGCGGTCCTTTTAGTGCATTCAAATAGTAAGCTGATATCTTCGTACTGAATTTGTCAGGAAAAAGACAACATCCAATATCATGTAACAGATAACCACACACAACCATATCAAATTCCTTCTCACTATTTGCTATAGCTTTACCCTTAATCTGCTGCTTCAACCAATCCAATCTAACGGGGTAGGTTCCCATCATCTCTACCTCGGCAACTTTTTCATCTATGCCAAGCTGCTCCTTCATAAGCTATAGGAGATCTTTATACCTCCTTCATATGATAGCATCGTACCCACCACAAGAATTTGTAGCATCTACGACACATTATCGAGTGTGATGGTCATCTCATCAAATGGAATGTGAAATGAGTATGTCTTCGATTGCCATCTCTCTACAAATGTTGATGTAGATGTCATATCCATCCACCCGTACAAATGCTTAATAATATTCATCAAACATAACCTTTTATTCTTTCTACCACTTCCTCTCGCTCATCCTCTAATTTCCACCCCATAGTTTTCTTGAATGTGAATACTCCTAAGTGGCCCACACTCCTATAAAGTTATACAAAAAACTGTAAATTATCACCCAACTACGATATGTCCATTTTCAAGTTCCAATGTCTTATTATTATATTCTGTAAAAAAAACTACTATGTTTAATTATATCTTACTTGCTTTAGATCCCAAATACTTCTCACAATATGATAATTAAAGCTAGAAAGCAACGTCTTATCTTCCGGGCCTCCACCACCAATATTTTTGATCTTTCATCAATCCCCATATTGATACCAGAAGAAGATGCACATGAGCGAGTAGACAAAGGTGTTATTTCTATCTCATAATCTTTATCGGTCTCTATATCCTGCAACTCTTCGTCATGCTCATTCGTCTCTTCACTACTACCCCCACTAGCAATACGCCTCAACATCTATTTAATACCCTTCAGTTTGTCGTCAATTTTTCCCATCTTTTCGACCCTCTGTCAAAAGATAACTTAATATATAAGTACATGCCACACACATATACACTCATATATACATGACACACATATAAGTACATGATTGGTAAGTAATGTTTATCTTTGTCACTGGAGTTCAATTCATGGCTCCTACACTTCACCAATGAAATGTAAACTTTCATTAATATTGTTATTGCCAAATCATAAGTTCAAATACCTCTTTTTTCTCCTTTTTTTTTAACTTTTTTTGCATCTAAATTAGAAGCATTTCCAACCAATCTGTATTACAAACTCCAATTTTCTAAGAAAGGATAAATATACATAAAATACTCAGTCTCCATACATTTGCCAATATAAATACGTATTGAATAAGTTTTCATATATAAAATTGGATGATGAATGCAAAATTTAATATGATTAAAATATACTTGTAACAACCCTAGTCGAGATTACCTGAAATTAAAGTTTAAATATATGATTTAATTATTTATAACTAATTAATTGGATAAATTAGGGGAATTTATAATTATTGAATTTCCAAATTTAAAATGGATGTGGGATAAAGAATAATGTAACATCCCGTATCTGGAGGTAAAAGCTAAGCGCTACAGATGCTGCAGTCATCTATAGTATTAACTTCTGGTGACAAAATACGGTAATGCTAATGGTATCCATAATATTAGAAGCACTTGAATATGAACAAAATCACAGATTTCAAAAACAACATTTTACTAATTACATTTCAAAACAAATTCATATCCAAGTTACATAATCCCTTAATGCTTCCCAGGTAAAGATCAATTATAATCATTAGAAAATACGCCAAGAGCAACATATGACGATGCCCCCTTGGTTGATCAGAGTCAATATAGTCATATCTGACTTATATACATAGCGGAATCAAAACAAAATAAAACTATAACTCCTAATTAGCTATCCGTCAGCCACCTGCTCGTCTTCGGAAGATTTATTCGCCAAAACAAGAAAACCTGAAAACCTCAACCCTCGACCTACTCAAATCAATTTTTGAGCACCCGAGAGTTTAAGGGGAAAACAAAAACTTCGAGTCAGACATAAATCTTACTATGAATAATAATGTACATCTCGGTTATTCCATGTTAAGTGAGACCATGCCGCTTAGCGGAACGGGTTTCCCCTCACTAACATCCTTTTAAAACATACCTTTTGCAAATCTTTTTCTATAACCAAAACTGGTTAAAATCTGTAAAGCATCATTATGTAAACATACATATCAGGTAATAAATGGACTATTTGTTCGAACATTATAGGTTTGTTTGGCTAACTATTAACCTTTGGCTGACTCGGGCCTACCAGACAATATATCAAAATTTATCTAACATCTGTTAGACACTCCTCTTTTGGACGGTCTGTCCTTAACTATCTATTAAATACTTCTCTTCTAGGCGATTTGTCCCTAACTTAACATCTCCCAGGGTCACCTAATCCTAATGGTTTTGCGGGCTCACCAATAACCTATCTGTATACAAGCATATATTCCTTTCTATGTATAACCATAATTTTAGTCTTACCCGTGACAAAGCCCTACACACTGGAATTTTGGACAAAACTAGCCGGGTCTAATATCTAATGTATAGGGCGTGACCCTATACCAGTCTCATCTGGTATTCTAATATTTGAGTCATTTTACTTAGGGATCCCTTCCCAAAATTTTCCTTGAAAACCTTTTCAAAGTGATTTAAAACCTTTAAATCAAACTTAAACAAGGAAAATTTATATATTCTATGCTTTACTCAAAATCACCTTGCCATGTTATATATATACTTTGCTTAAGTCATAGTTGATGAAAACAAAAAAACCTTTAAACGTACCCCTTTCGAATCTATTGAAAGTATCCCTTTCAAAACCACTGAAAATACCTCTTTCTAAACCAAGTAAAACCCTTTATTTAATCTAGGCCGAAAGGCCAAAACCTTCCTCTCGAAACCATTCTCAAAACCCTTTCGAAACCATTGGAAATCCTTCCTTTCAAAAGCTTTAAAAACCTTAGACATCTTTCTTTTAAAACCTTTTAGCATTGCCCTTTAAAACCTTAGGAAAACCTTTCCTTTTAATCCTTCCGAAACAACCAGAAAAACCTTCCCTTTCGACGCCTTCGAAACCATTGGAAAACCTTTCTTCAAAACCTTTCAAAATCATTGGGGAACCACCCCTTCGAAACCTTCATTTAAACCCTTTTGAATGCATTAAACAATAAACCTTTCGTAAGCCTTTGGGTTTAACTTAAAACATGTGGAAAACTTTCGAAACCATTCAAAAAAAAATTCCTTCGAAACCTTTGAAAACCGTTTCGGTCGAAACCATTTGGATTATGCCTTCAAGTAGAGCAAAAGGATCAGAAACCCATTAAAGTCGAAAGCATTCCTTTCATAATCATTCCTAAGTAAAGAAGTGATGGTATCAAAACCATCCCTTCGAAAGCATTGGAGAAGTGGTCAAGTTTAAAAAGCAAAATAAACCTTTCGAAAACCATTTGAGTTGAAAGGCAGAAAGCGGTAGTTAAAATGTTTCGACTTAGTCGAAAGCAGTCACTTAATACAAAAGCGCAACCCAATTGAAGCCATTTCTTTAATCCATTTGACCTAGTCGAAAGCTAACCAAGTCGAAAGCTACTTAGTCGAAAGCAGGCAGACGCATTTTCTTTTAAAAACAAAGTAAAGCCTCAGCCCCTTCGGAACCCCTGGTTTCGACCCTATACCTTCTGCCTATATCCAATTCACTATGTACCAGTTCCCTGATACCATGCGCATTGGTTTCAACTATGTCTGAGGCGAAGGCAAGGAGGAGGAACCTGGTGCCGAAAGCATCAAAATAGTGAAAAACATGTAGATTAGTCTTTTTTAAACTATTTCTTTGTACCTAACCTGCCCTGTTTGTTAAATTGTGCTTGGTTGGAAGTTTCTCTTTTCTAAAAGTACTGCCGACTTTCTAAAATTAACAATTTAAATTTATTTACAAAAAGCCCCTTCTCGTTTTATAAATATATAAAACATTTATGTCCCATACCTTAAATAATTTTTTATACCTATTTAAACACTTAGGAAAATTATACAAAAATTCTAGAAAATCACTTTTTATATGTTTTCTAACATATATAAATTTCAGACCCAAACCATTAATTATTCAACCGTAAATAATATATAGCCCAAAATAACCTTTTCTTCACTAGAAAATTTATATAAATTCCACATAAATTCAGAAAATTATGAAAATTGTAATCCATCTCCAAAATAATATTTTTGGTCTATATATAAATTCGCAAGGCATTTGGATGTCATTTAATAGAGTTTTCATATCAAAACATGTCATAAAATCTATATGAATAACCATAAATCATCAACAAGTATATATAATCAGTCCATCATTCAAAAACATGGCAAACCAATGCAAAATATTTTGGATTCAACTTAAAACTGAAAACAATAAGAAATTTGAGATGTAGTCATTATTCACCTTAGCTTTAGAGATTAAAGAGATTGAGATGTGAATGAATTTGATTTTATTAAGCTTCTTACTTAGCTTTTCGTTATCTTTTTCCCCTTGCTCTTGTTAATGGTGACCGACCTCAAAATAAATTTTTGCAAATGAGAAATGAACGTGTATAGAGATACACGGCCAAGGGTTTAGGGTATAAGAATGGCCTGTTTCCTATTTTACCCCTCCTCTATTTCATTTTAACCCTTATTTTAATTCATTGGTTAGATGGCATGGCTACCCCTTAATAAAATCAAATCTTAATCCCCTAATCAACACATTATTTTATTTAATTTAGAAAATTAAATATCCTAACTAATGTTATCAAAAATATAGGGTGTTACAAACTCTCATCCTTAAAGAATTTCATCCTAGAGATTACGATAAGGTACACTACACATCAATTAAAGAGGTAAAACATACCGTCAAACAAGTCAGGATAAATATCTCTAATCCTGCTTTCAGTCTCCCAAGTATAGTCTCTCTCATTGTCACTCCACTGGACTTTCAATAATCTGACTGTCTTGTTTCTAAGCCTCCTCTCATCTCTCGCAACAATACAAATTGGCTTTCTCACTATAGTCAAGTCCGGTTCTACCACTAAGTCATCTAGCACAGTCGATGCAATAGTAGTCTTCGGGTCTCTAACACACTTTTTGAGATGAGAAACATGAAAAACATCGTGGACTCCTGCCAAACTGCTCGGTAACTCAACTCTATATGCGATTTTCCCGATCCTCTCAACAATCTGAAAAGGTCCAACAAATCTCGGTGCTAACTTCCCCGATTGCCAAATCTAACAATGCCCTTCATCGGTGATACTTTAACGAAAACCTGATCTCTAATTGGGAACTCTAACTATTTCCGTCTTTTATCTACATAACTCTTCTGCCTAGACCGAGCTTTCTTTATTCTAGCCCGAATGACCTCAATCTTTTCTGCAGCTTCCCTAACCAAATCTGGACAAAGAACTAACCTATCCCCGGTCTCCAACCAACATTCGGGATATTTGCATGGCCTTCCAGACAAAGCTTCAAACGGTTCCATCCCAATACTAGTCCGATAGCTGTTGTTATACAAAAACTCAACTAAATGAAAATGGTCTTCCCATGATCCCTCGAAATCTAATACACAAGCTCTTAACAAATCTTCCAAGATTTTGTCAAGTCTTTCGGTTTGCCCATCTGTTTGCGGATGATAAGCAGTACTCATCTTGAGCTTGGTTCCCAAAACTTCCTGTAGACTCTTCTAGAATTCGCTAGTGAATAATAAATATCTATCACTAATTATACTACTAGGAATTCCGTGCAGTCTAACTACATTCTTCATAAACAACTTCGCCAAAACAGGCACCGTCCTAGTTGACTTAACTGGAATGAAATGGGCACTCTTGGTCAGTCTGTCAGCTATAACCCATATACTTTCATTTCCTCTGTTTGACCTTGGCAACCCGTCAATAAAAACCATGGAAATAGAATACCACTTCCATACCGAAATATCTAATGGCTAAAGCAATCCACTTGGCCTCTGGTGTTCAGCCTTTGCTTGATGGCAATTCAGGCACTGCTCTACCCATAAGCCAATATCCTGCTTCATACCTTCCCAGAAGAAACTCCTCTTCATATCTTGATACATCTTAGTTCCTCCTGGATGAATAGAGAACTTTGAACGATGGCATTCTTCCAAAAATTCTTTCCTTTCCTACACTCGTAGCACATAATCTTCTTTACTTTCTCAACCACCCATTCTGGTCAAGACTAAAATCTTTCAAGTCATCGCTCTCGGTTCCAGTCTTAAATTCCTGATCCGTTCAGCTAATATCGGATCTTCTTCCTGTTTAGAAGCAATCTTTTCGATCAACACTGGTCAAAATTCAAAATAAGATAACAGTATTGTTTCTCCGCTAGACCCAGCCACAAATCACCACTGCACTCTACAATCTGCTAATGGTTCCAAATCTTTCCACTCAACAATCATCGCCGACACTGCATTATGATGTTTCCTGCTAAGTGCATCTACAACCTTGTTGCCTTTCCCCAGTGTGTACTCAATCCCAAAACCATAAGCGGCAATAAACTCTAACTACCTCTGTTGTTTTATGTTCAGCTCCTTCTGAGAGAACAAATACTTCAGCGACTTATGATCTGTATATAACTCAAACCTCTCTCCCAAAAGGTAATGTCTCCACACCTTCAATGTGAAAATTACTGCAGCCAATTCCAAATCATGTATCAGATGTCTGACCTCATGCGGTCTAAGCTGTCTAGAAGCATAGGCAACCACTTTACCTCTCTGCATTAGCACAACTCCTAACCTTGTTCCACACGCATCTGTATAAACTACCAAATCCCGATTCCCTTCCGGAACAACCAATACTGGTGCATGGGTCAATAAGTGTTTCAAACTCTGGAATCATTCCTCACACTTATTGGTCCACACAAACTTCACATCCTTTCTTGCTAGCTTGGTCATTGGTGCTGCTATCCGTGAAAAATCCTTAATGAACCTCCGATAATAACCAGCCAGCCCAAGGAAACTCTTTATCTCCATCACTGTCTCGGGTCTCTTCCAACTATTTACCGCTTCAATCTTAGTCGGATCTACTGACAACCCTTTCTCTAAGACTACATGACCAAGAGACTTCACTTCCTTCTTCCAGAAATGACATTTTAAAACTTCGCCTTTAGCTGATGCTGCCTCAACGTCTCATGCACCACTCTAAGATGAACTTCATGCTCATTTTCATCCTTAGAGTATATTAAGATATCATCTATAAAAACTAATACGAACCTATCCAAGTGCTCTCGGAAAACTCTGTTAATCAAATCCATAAAGAATGCCGACGCATTAGTCAGTCTGAACGTCATAACTAACCATTCGTATGATCCATATCTGGTCCTAAACACCGTCAGGGGTATACTATCCTCTGCTACACCGAGCTGATGGAAACCCGTTGCCAAATCTAACTGAGCAAATATCTTGGCACCACTCAACTGGTCAAACAAATCGTCAATCCTCAGCAATGGATATCTATTCTTTTTCGTTCTCTCATTCAACTTACGCTAATCGATACATAACCTCAACGATCCGTCCCGCTTCTTAGCAAACACCACGGTTGCCCCCTAAGGTGAACTACCCGGCCTGATAAAACTCTTGCCTTCTAAATCCACCAATTGCACCTTCAACTCCCTCATCTCTGTAGGAATCATCCTATTTGGCGGCCTACTCACTGGTTCTGCTCCTAGAACTAAATTTATCCGAAACTCAATGGCTCATTTCGGTGGCAATCCTACTACAGGCTCAAAAACATCCACAAATTCTTTAACCATGAAAACTCGATTCAGCTCATCATCCAACTCCATAACACCCAATAAAACATTCATCTCATCGTTAGAACCTTCTATAGTATAAACAATCCGATCACTACAATCAGGGTGCCTAAGAGATATTTTCCTATCCTGACAAAACATCATATCATCGTACTCACTTATCCAATCCATCCCAAGAATAACCTGAACCCAACAAAATCAAACACATGAAAACTGCAAACAAAGACATGACCTAACAAGTCAAACTTTAACTGGTCACATCTCAACCCTAGAGTTGCATACCCTCCTATTGGATTCGCAACCCGTAAGGAAGTAACTACACATATGGGTTCTAGGTTAAGCTTTTCTATCAAACATCTAGATATAAAAGAATGCGATGCACCAGTATCAAATATAACGCTAACAGACATATCATGAATCTAAAGCGTACCTCCGAAAACTGCATTTCCCTTCTCATGAGCTGTTGGCTTCGAAGCAGCATGCTCCAATGCATACACCTTTGCCTTTCCATGCTTAGCGGGCTCCTTGCATTGATTCTTATAGTGGCCTATCTAATCGCAGTTGAAGCATATGATGTTCTTCTTTCCGATCACCTCCTTTGCCTTTCCAGTACGACAGTCATTGGCGAAATGACCCTTCCTGTCGCACTTGAAACAGACCACCTCAGATTTCCCCTTCTTGGCTACTCCACCCTTTTGAGCACCTTTTTTGTGAAAGAACTTCCTCTTCTGACCTTGCCCAACTTGGACTTCTTTCACCTTATTCTTCTCCTGACAAGCAAGCATCTCTTCATTTCTCAAAGACGTCTCCACAACCACATCACAGGGATCTCTAATGTGTGGTAAGGTTGTCGTGGCCAACTCAGGCTTCAATCCCCTGATAAACTTCTTATTCCTTTTCATCACTGTGTCCATAGCAACATAACCATATCCAGCTAACTCTTCAAACCTACTAGCATACTCCAGAATAGTCATCTCTCCCTATTCTAGCTCAGCAAACTTCCGGATCAAAACAGACTGCACCATTACTGACATGAACCTCTTCTGGAACCTCCTTTTAAACTCTGCCCATGTCATGGTCTCCTCATCCACTGCCACAGTCACACTATTCCACTAAAATAAAGCAGCTCCCTGAAACTATCTAGAAGCAAGCCTCCTCTTCTGCACATCATTGAGCCCTAAGTCTGCAAAGATTCTCTCATAGTGCAGCAACCAATTCTCCACCTCTATAGCATCCTCGACTCCGATAAATGGCTTCCCTCCAAGCTTAATATAATCTCCGCTCAAATTAGCATAATTGTTAACTACCGGAACTTCCAGAACTTATGCTCCTACACCATCTCCTCCTACTACTCCAGCTGTAATTCCAGCTTGCATCATATTCACAAAAAACTGATACATAGCTCCCATGTCCATTTGCGGAACTCCAACACCTACATTCTCTACTTGTGCCTGACCTTGGGTCCTCCTCACATTAGTTCTGGCATTTCCCTCGGTACCCTCCCCTCTTAGGTTAACTCTTCCTCTTCTACCATCCATATCTATATTCACACTTCATGAGATATAGAAAAATAACCTAAAAAAGATAGGAGACTAGAGATAAAGCATATACTTATATATAGCAAATACAAGTAAGTTAATATAGCATTATCCCATACCCAAATCTTACTCTAATTCCTAAGGATTATGTTTTAAAAACCATTTTTAGTTTAAATTTATTCATAAACCTATACACTGATACCAAGTTGTAACATCCCGTATCTGGAGACCAAAAGCTAAGCGCTACAGATGCAACAGTCATTTATAGTATTAACTTCTAGTGAAAATACAGTAATGCTAATGGTAACCATAATATTAGAAGCACTTGAATATGAAAAAAATCACAGATTTAATGAACAACATTTTACTAGTTACATTCCAAAACAAATTCATAGCCAAGTTACATAATCCCTTAACACTTTCCAGGTAAAGATAAATTATAATCATTACAAAATATGCCAAGAGCGACATATGACGATGCCCCCTTGGTTGATCAGAGTCAGTATAGTCATATCTGACTTATATACACAGCGCAATCAAAACAAATTAAAATTATAACTCCAATTTTCTATCCTTCATCCACCTGCTCATCTCCGGTAGCTTTATTCACCAAAACAACAAAAACCTGAAAACCTAACCCTCAGCCTACTCAAATCAATTTTTGAGCACCCGAGAGTTTAAGGGGAAAACAAAAACTTTGAGTCAAACATAAAGCCTGGTGTGAATAATACTATACATCTCGGTTTTTCTATGTTAAGTGAGACCACGCTGCTTAGAGGACGGGTTTCCCCTCACTAACATCCTTTTAAAACATATGTTTTGCAAATCTTTTCCTGCAACCAAAACTGGTTAAATTTTATAAAGCATCATTATGTAAACATACATATCAGGTAATAAATGAACTATTTTTTGAACATTATAGTTTTATTTGGCTAACTATTAACCTTTGGCTGACTCGGGCCTACCAGACAATATATCAAAATTTATCTAACATTATAATTTTATTATTTGAAATATATCCTTTTCCAAGGGTTTATTTGCTTTTTTATTTTAGTAAGGAGATTTATAGTTAAAAATGAGATTTTTCCAGCTAATAGTTTATTTTACAAAAAATTATTATTTTATTAAAAATATTAAGAATAATTTTTTTTAAAATTATCTAATTTATAAGATATTTCAATATTAATAAGAAATGAGAATTTGAAATGTTATTTATCTTAGGAAAATTTAAAGAAATCAATGTTAGTTTTATAAAACATTGTTTAGTTCAAATTAGTATTTATAAAGTGTTAAAACAAATTAGCAACACTTTCTTTTTAAAAAATTAGCAACACTTGGCAAATGGATCCACATCTTAACCAATTAGCCCAAACAAGAGGAGTATGAGGGAGAAACATACGTACACGTTTCCCATCCTCCTTCTCATCAAGTAAACAGAAAAACAAAAACAAAATTCTCTATATCCCAAAACCCTAGTTCTCAAATTCCCTAAATCAAAGCTAGTAATCATAAGGCTTTTAATCAATTCAAGTGTATATTGATAAAAGGTAATCTGTTCCACCTATCTATGCATCCATTTGTTGCTTACTTTCAATTTTAATTTCTGATTTTAGTCATTTATCTCCAATCTTTGAATCTAACCTAGGTTGAAGCTATATTAGAAAGGCATAGGAGGCTCCTAGCTATAATCTTCCATTTTGAATCTTTTTAGGTGAGTTTATCTCATAATTTCTAGTCTAAAATGGATGTTATTACTGATACCTGAAATTATTTGTATCCATAGTAAATATGATCTAAATATAGTGTTGGATACCTTATTACTTTGAGTTGATTCTCTGTTTGTTGAAAAATTACTTTATATAATCATGATTTGCATCCAATTGAACATGTTTACATGCTTGCATGATTGCTAATTCAGTACCCCAGACCTCCAAGGAACCAACGAAGGAGAAATGAGTGGAAGCGGATTGTCGGGGATCCATCAGAGCCGCTTGGTAATTAAATCAGGCGATGTAACCGGTGGAACAATCTACATGACCAATGCACCAGTCACAGCCTGAGATTGAGCTCTAGGCTATGTTCCTTTGGTCCTGGATTGCTCCCGCTTGTTGCCCGTTTGTCTAGTTGATCTCCTTATGTTGTTTTCTTGATTTTGTTATTGTACTTCATGTCAATTTCATTGCCATTATCAACTTTTGATTTGTGAATTGATGAATTCCTTTTGGTCTTTCTATACCACAGAATTGCTCTATGCATCTTAGGAGTAATACATAATTTTTGATGCACGTTTTCGACTTGGATTTATAAAAGGCTGATTTCTAAATCAAACCATTTTATTGAAATCTTTTTAAGTGTAAATCTAATTTTTATATAAAGAATTTTAAATATATATATATATTATTTATTCTCATTAACAATGGTCTTAAAGATGATTTAGAGCAATGGTTGAAAAAATGTACTTATATATATAATCTAGTTCGTAGACCAATATTTAATAGGAACGATTTTAAAGTGAAATCTTTCATAAAAATTGCATGATATCGATCGAATGAGGAATTGATTTAAGTGGTTATATAAAACGAGCAGTATGAAATGCTCACTTTTGTTTTACTAATTAATTCCCGGACTTGTTCGACCGAACCATTAATATAGACAAGTGGAGTTTACTATCTTATGGTAAATATTCAAGTAAACCCATGTGGTATGGGACACATGGTGTTGCCTATTCGATTGCTATATTAAAGTACATAACACTTATATTGACGAGTTTATGACCCGCCCTTCGAGTTTTTAGGACTTGTTTCTATCTTGGAGTTTATAGGTCTCGCACCTATCTTGGAGTTTATAGCACTTGTTTCTATCTTTGAGTTTATAGGTCTCGCACCTATCGTGAAGTTTACAGGTCTCGCACCTATCTTGGAGTTATTATAGGAATTATCCATCTTGGAGTTTGTAAACCTATATGTCTACCTTAGAGTTACATGCATGTAGGTGAATTCATTCACCAATCTTGGAGTTTGGCACCACATAGTTTGAGGGATTTTGGTTGTAGAAGCTACCTTGAGTTTTGATATTTGTTGATTTCAGTATTGAAGTTTTGAAATATGCTTGATATGTGCTGATATATGACTTGATGACTATATTTGAGATCTAGTTCATTTTATCTATTATTCATCTTACCAACTAATTTATTTTAGCCTTGACTAACCCATTTATTATTTTATAATACTTGGGTCAGACAGAGATGTTTCATGTCCTTCAGCATGATGTTTATATTGTGGACCTCCTATCAGTTAGCTAGTTATTTACTTTTGTCATCATTATGTAATACCAATGTTATAATGTATCTTATGTTGAGCTAGACTCCTTTTATGTACATATTCATGTTTTTAAGATGTAGTACTTTTGTACTTATGTAGAATACATCTTATATCTGTTTGTGTCTGTTCAGAATTATATATATTTATATTCCCGATCTGTGATTCTGTGATTTGTATTCATCATATGTTGTTCTGGATTTTTATTATAGCTACCGTAGTTTTGTTTTAAGCCCGAATCGTATATGTCGATTCCACTTGATTAAAGTAATGTATAACATATTAATCGATGTATCGATGCTCGCATAAAGTGAAATTCACAGGTGGTCACTCCTAACCAGCCCTATTCTTTGCACTAGCAGACAAAATTACATTGTAATATTCTTTGTTAGTGTGTGTCTCGGGGTAGGGCGTCACAGCTTGGTATAACTATTGAGAATAACTTTTATTTTAAAAAAATTTATTCCTAACAGTTTTAATAAAATAAACTATTAGTTGGAAAAATCTTATTTTTAACAATAAATCTCCTTACTAAAATAAATAAGCAAATAAACCCTTGGAAAAGGACATATTTCAAATAATAAAATTATTTCCATATAATTTATTTACTCGTTTTCCACAAGATTGTTCTTCTATTATTAAACGTAAGAAATAAATTACATAAAATGATAATTCATTAAATTCCCAATTTATTCTTTATCCCACATCCATTTTAAATTTGGAAATACAATAATTATAAATTCCTCTAATTTATCAAATTAATTAGTTATAAATAATCAAATCATATATTTTAATTTTACAGGTAATCTCGACCAGTGTTGTTACAACACTATTTTGCAATAGTTTTAACTGTCCAAAATCACTAGAGATGCTCCACTTATTTTTTTCTATCACCTGAGAAGCTCCTGGTATTTATACTTTATTCGATAATGATATCAGATAAAAATCAATACAGCCTAATTTACATAACCGTATGGTTTATGTACATTAAAAAAATTTCCACTTCAGTCCCCATCTTTATCCCACACTTTTATTTACAAACCTCCAAAACAGTAAAAATGACAAATCAAGTGGAATAAATTACTTACTATGAGCAGCTTCCTTACCGTCAATCTTCTTATCCTTCGTCTTCAACATGACCGCAACCTCGATTAGCCTTCTCTACTTAAATTGATAATAAAATGTTTGAATACGAACTAGAGGTGTCAAATTAGGGTTTGAATTATGTATTCGATTTTAGGGTTTTACTATTTTTTGAGAAGCTGGAACGATATGAGGAAATGCAAATTTTAAAAAAAAGAAAAAAGTAAATGATTGGTGTGAGTAGGTATGCACTGTATTTCAAAGGGCAGTATGAAAAAGTGGGTGAGTTGTGCTAATATGGATGTGTAAATAGTAATCCCTTTTGAAAAGGATAAATTTATTAACAGCTCGACTTTTCCCTTTCGCGCCCTAGTTAAAACTAAAAAAGATTGATTCCAAAAATACCCTTCAACGTCAACATAACATTCTAGATGTTCTTCATTTCCTTCTCCTCCTTTCCCATCCTAAATTATTTAATCTCAAATTGAAAGGTTGAAGATAACTACATATCCTTATCTAATTTCATACTAATTCCATTCAATTAATAAAAACTAAAGAAGTTTCAATCAACTTCAACAAGTCCTAAATACATTTCAATAAATTTCATTAAAAACCCAAATTGTAACCCTAATCTTTGTATGAAAGAGAAAAAAATACCATTTCAAAATTTTTATTAAGAGTAAGTTTTATTCCTGACTCGTTTTTTATATACAAGTATTGATGATAAAAATTGCAATTAGTAGACCATACTTTAGGTTTTATGAATTTGACAAATTTAGGAAGATAAAGAGTAGAAAGTGAATGAAGAATAAATCAAAAATAAAAGGGTAAATTGATATAATGTGGGGTGAGAAAAGAAATACACATGGCGTTATTTTTTAAACAAAATAGTGCGGCGTGAAAGGAAAATTAAGGGGCGCTAATAGATTCAACCAATGAAAAATTATAATTATGTGAAGGTAATTATCGAGGGAAGAGTCAAAGTACTAGTTCTCTTCTCATGAAAACTATTCAAAACTACCAAATTATCTATTATATTTCCTTTATCTTTCTACCTTGCATATAATTATCCCACCATACTTTTTTATTGAACTTTAAACCATAATCCATATTTCCTTAATTTTAGATCATACTCTAACTGGAAGAAGATAGAGCAATCTTCATCTCAGTCTCAACCTCCATTTCAATTTCCATCTCCATTTCAACTTATATATTAGTATCAATCTAACCATGCATTTCAACCTCCATCAAAAGGAAAAGAAGATATAAAAAATGGTTTTTTATATCCTTCCATTCAAAATTCCTATTACTCCAAAAATCCACCTTTTGACTTAGTCGAAACCAATTTGAGCAGAGGTCAAAGGAGAACAAGAGAGAAAAGGTTCCAGCAAGTCCTTTCGAAGGAGTCGAAGGGATGCTACCACCAATGTCTAAAAGCTTTAGAATCTTTCTAAGGTGTCGAAAGGTTTCTACAATCAATATCTAAAAGGCTCTTACCTTTCGAAGGAGTCGAAAGCACCCTTCCACCTTTAGTAACCACCTTTCGACTAGGTTATTCCCTATGCATGAAGACCTTTCGAATGAGTCAAAGCCACCCCTTTTGAAGACAATGAAGAATACCTCTTTGAATATGCGCCAAACCATTCGAAACCAATGGTTTCGCCTTCATTCAAACTACTCGAAATCAAGTATTGTCTTGAACAACCCCTTTGAAAGCTATAATAATCCTTTCGAACCGGTCGAAGCCATTGTGACATAGGAGGGTTCCACATCAAGTCACAAACAAGAGTTCAAAAGCAACCATCGGTGTCAAAACCAGCGGCACCTCAACACCATCGAAACCAGTAAACCAGGCCTATCGACAGAGTCGAAAGCTCTTATAAGGCAAAACAAAGAAGAGAAACGCAGCCGTTCCTTTCGACAAAGGCGAAAGCATACTTGAGTTATTCAGCAGCCACCTTTCGACCAAGTCGAAAGCTTTAGGGTCGAAAGGTGCTGACCTGCATCTATAAATAAGACCCAAGGGGTCAAGTTTTGGGGATCCGATTCCAGTCACTCTAAACTTGTGTTTTTCCAGTCACTCTAAACTTGTATTTTGTAAACCCTATTTCATAATTGATTTGGGAATTTTGAGTAATAAGGTCTTTTTTTGCTTGTGAAAGGGAAGTCTCAAATATTATAGATTACTTTACTATTTATAAATCTTTTGTCAGGTTTAATCTTGTGTTTCAGGTGTCGTCTAAATCGAAAGGTACCTGCCGACATAGTCGAAACCTTGTATATTCAAATAACTTCAGTTAAATGGACCAAACTATCTTCCCCTGGGCTATTGCTTTCGAGAAGGTCGAAACCCAACCATAGTCTACTTAAACCTGGAACTAACACAAGGAACCAAAGGATCTTGCTTTTGACAAGGTCGAAACCTATCCCCAAACCACCGTAACCTGAGATTTCCAATCCAAACCCGTGACATTTAAGCCTACAGCTTTTGACAAGGTCGAGACCCTACCTCAAATTCCTGGATCAAGTCTTAACACCTGATTAATCCTGCTTTCGACAGGTTCAAAACCTATGCCTTAGATTCTTGGATAAAGCTCTAGCCGCACAACAACTAAGGCCTTCGACGAGGTCAAAACCAACCAAGAAAAACCTTATCAAGTGTATCCTAACTGTTTTGAAAGGTGAGCCTTCGAAGGGAAAACCAATCTATCTCAACATGATCGAAAGATTGATAAGGGAAGAAGCCGACCTTTTCGATTGATTCGAAAGGTTAGACTGAACAACTTTTTACTTCAACAAGTTACTAAAAAGGAAATTCAAGAAGGATATACACCTTCCACTCCTCTCCATCTATCTTAAGGATAAACCTCATTTTTAAACACAACTTTGGGGTGTTGACAAGATTTTTTGTTAACATTTTGCGCTTGAAGGAGGGCTTGAACCCCCGACTTGGTTGAACACCCGACTCAGCTTGTCTCTAACCCTACATAACTCAATCTTAAGTTCATCTACTGTGGTTTAATCATGGCTAGAAGAATCTCAAGATCTGAACAAGGGTCCTCTGAACCACACTTAGTAGGATTCTCCCCAATAATCATTAAGGGTTCCAATCACAATGAAGAGCAAAGGCTCAGATTAGAAGCCCTAAGAATTATAAAGAAAAAAGCAGAATCATACGATCCTGAGAAATGAAGCTTAAACCCTTTTCATGCTGGTCCCACCCTGAATTTTGCCTAAGGAAAAAGGTCAAATGGGAGTGATAATGTATTCAATCAAATGAGAAGAACCATCCAACACTATTCCAAAGGCACAATCTTTGAGAAAGAGGTAATGGCTGATTACAATGCCTTTGCAAATAAGTGGCAACAACCTACTACAACAAGAACACTTCCTACACAAGCAAAGCGTGGCAAAAAGAAAAGCAATCGAAGAGTATGGAACTATAAGGCCAAGAAACAAAAAGTCAAATAGCCATCCTCAAGAATCAAGCTTCAAGTCTAGACTTCCAAAAGAGTGTAACTTAACAACATTCATAGAGAATATCTACTTTCTTACTAAGAGTGAGTTTAACTATTGGACATCACATAAAAAAAAGCCAAAACATGATAGGAATCTGGGAGGATCCTATTGTTACTACCACATGATGAATGGCTATGAAACCAATCATTCCTGAGCCCTAGAGGGGATGATCATCAATTTCTTACAACAAGGAAAGATTCATGAATTTGTAAAAAGAATTTGAGAAACATCAATAAAGAGCTGCATTTCAAAGAAAAATCTACATGGTTGGGAGTGAAATACTCCCTATATTTGGATACTTCCTAAGATTGTAGTCTACCTAAGATGGTAGAAAGCCTCTGTCCACGCCGAGTTGGCCAGGGCAGAGCACCTCCTGGAGGGAAGGCAGGTAAACCTTAATCCGTGCCATAAGATGGTCAGATTAAAGCACCGGACAAGCCTTTGGCCGTGCCTCTGGTCAGGTTAAGGCACCTTCTGGAGGGAGGACGGAGTAAGACTTTATCCACGCCATAAGATAGCCAAGGTAAAGCACCGAACAAGCCCCTGTCCACGCCACACTATGGCTAGAGCAGGGGGCCTCCTGGAGGGAGGTCGGACTAAGCATTTATCCGCACCGTAAGATGGCCAGATTAAAGCACCGGACAAGCCCTTCACCGCGTCTCTAGCCAGGTCAAGGTGCCTCCTGGAGGGAGGTCGGGTAAGTCCTTGGTTCCAGCCTCTAAGATTTGCTAACTAAGAGCACCGGACAACAATGGACTAAGATGTCCAGGCCCAAGAAGAGGCCCCTCAAACAATGGACTAAGATGTCCAAGCCCAAGAGGAGGCTCATTTAGCAATGGACTAAGATGTCCAAGCCCGAGAAACGGCTCATCAAATCATGAACTAAGATATTCGAACCTGAGAAGCGGTATATAGCCAATTATGGACTAAGACATCTGAACTCAAGAGGCAACCAATCAAAGACTTGAAGGGTTCATTTATTAAAGGAGTAGAACAAAGCTCCACTTATTAATACCCGAATCTAGGTTTCGAGACTTTCATTTCTAAACCTCTTCTATTAATACTCGAATCTGGGTTTTGGGTCTCTCATATTTGAATTTCATCAATTAATACCCGAATCTGGGTTTCGGGACATTCATTTCAGAACTTCATTTACTAATACCCGAATATGGGTATGAGGTCTTTATCAATCATCAACTATCTTTATTATACATGAATCTAGGTTTCGAGATTGCTACTTATTTGTGCCCTACTCTGGGTGTAAGATTTCAATAATGGATTTTTATTTATCTATTACAAATGCTCGAATCTGAGTCAAAGAATACTCTCAAGAAGATCATAATTATAAGTTTTCGTTAATGCCCAATTCTGGGTCTTAGATTTCTAAGTTTTCAAATTTCATTAATACCCGAGAATGGGTCAGTGGGTTTCTACTACAAATATTCAGATAATGATTTTTGGATTTAGCTCTTTATTAAATCTCTCTTGAAAATCACTTTCCAACATTTATGCCCTTGTGATAGGGTGGGATTTCCTATCAACAAACTTCAGACATCCCAACCAAATGGTTTAAGTTAAATTCTTAATTATCTCGCATCATGGAAGTTGGGATTTTGATATTTTATATAAACTACTTTTCATGCGAACAAGATGATTTGTTAATCTATACAAATGATATACATAGATTTGCATGTCAATTTCATGCTAACAATTTTAAATATTGTTTGCTTCATACTTTTCAGGGAGATCAACACAGAAAAAAGAAATAAAGGATTCAGCAAATACATAAATTAATGAATGAGCTATCAAAAAGCATTTCAGAGGTGACAATACAGAAAAGAACTACAAATCAGGTGATATTTACAAAGTTTTTGTTTACAAAACTTATAAAGTCATTCACATATATACAAGACAAGTCTATACATTTCAGAGATATAGATATGTAACATCCCCCTACTTGGAGGCCCAAAACTAATGACTATGGATGCTGCAGTCATCCATAGTTATTAATCTTCGGCGACCAAATACGGCAGTGTTAGATTCATTGATACATAGATCACATAAATATGGAAATTTTTTAGCAATTCATATATACATTTCCAAATTCAAATCAAAACATTTCATGTTCATTACATAATCCCAAATTACGTTATCCACATTCAGAAAAATATACGCCAAGAGCGACATATGAAGATGCCCCCTTGGTTGATCAGAGTATATAATAAGGCTCATAAATCTGCCTTTACAACCAAACACACATCGGACAAGAAAACCTTAATTAACTATGTGCCTCCTGCACGTCTCCGGAAGCTTTATTCGTCTAAGAAGAGGACCTGAAAACCTTAAATCTCAAACTACTCAAAATCAATTGAGTACCCGAGAGTTTAAGGGGAAAACAAAAACTTTGAGTCAGACATAAAGCCTAGTATGAATAATAATCTAACATCTCAATCCTTTTTGGATATCTAGCGAGACCACGCCACTTAGCAGATCGAGTTTTTCCATCACTAGTATCCTAAAATCCTTTATAAAACCATATACTGTACTCGTCCACAATGATTTAAACATACAATTTCAAAATATTATGATGATATGCATACATGAGAATAATTAAGAATTACCATTCCCAGTTTAATCTGACACCCTATCATAATTATAGTTTCTAGGGTCACTATTAACCTTTTTAGTTTTCATGGGTTTACTAATAACTGTGTCATACTTAATAGACACTCTGTCTTAATCATAGTTTTTATGGGATCACTAAGAACCTATAGGCTCCTGCCAGATAACTTAGTCAATTCATGGGTCCTCCTGAACCTATTGGACTCTCCAATAACTAATCACCTTATCCTAGTTTTCATGGGTTTACTAGGAACCTATGGATTTATCCAGCAACTCAATTCGCATCCTAGTTTTCATGGGTTGACTAGGAACCAACTGATACATCCATTAACCACTTACTTATCTTAGTTTTCATGGGTTTACTATGAACCTATTGATTGATGTCAATTCTTAATCTGGAAATAGTTTTCATGGGTTCACTACAAACCAATTGGTCCCTGCCAACTACTCTTACTACATAGTTTTCATGGGTTAACTATGAACCTTTTGGTATGCACCAATAACTACCTTATCACAGTTTCCATGGTGAACCTTTTTGTATGCACCAAAAACTACAAAGTTTAGGCATCCTATATTTTTGGTCACCCTGACTCCATGGATGCAATTATACTCATTTAGGAGTTTAAGCAATTTATATTCACTGTTGAGTTAACCTAACTAGTTCTTTTACCCTTTTTCCCCAAAACACAATTATGGGTTATAATGTAAATATACTCATAGTTGAAGAAGCAAAACAACAATTTAGCAATACCACTCTTGTAGGCTTAAAGTCCTTGAAATATATATATATATATATATATATATCAAAACATAGTTAACCTCTTTAACTTATATCTTCATCAAGGAAATCCTTCTTCAAAATCACATACTTATAGCCATTATAAAACTCCTTTATACAAGCTGTGGGTTTTCCTTTAAAAATTAGAGCATGGGTTTTCAAACCTTCAAAACCAAAGCTTTCGACCTTATCGAAAGGTCTACAAAACAACCTTTTGAAACCATTTGGCAATTTAAACATTTCGAAAGCATTCAACCCTTATACACAAACCTTTCGAAACTGGTGGATTAAACCTTTCGAAAACTTACTGGGTTCAAGTTAAAACATGCGGGAGGTCCTCTTTTAAAACCTTTCGAAGGTCTACTTAAATCATTTCATTCAAAACAATAGACCTTCTCCTTTTAAAGCAACTCCTTCGAAAGCTTAGCTTATACTTCAATTATAAATCAAGGGTAACCCATCTAAGTCGAAAGCTTTGAAACCTTTCAAAAGCAATAGGAGAAGCGGCTGGTTTTTTTAAAACAAGTAAACCTTTCGACTAAGCCGGAAGCTCCTGCTTTCGACCCCATTCGGAGGGTTTTAACAAAATAAAGGTGGTAGTTCTTTTCAAAACCTCTCTGAAACAAACTTTCAAAACAAACCTTTCGACCTTGTCAGTAGGTCATATATATATAAAACAACTTATAAAACTTAAACCTTTCGACTGTACCGGAAGGTTCAAAACAAACTATAAAAAGTGGCAGTAACCTTTTGACTTTGTCGAAAGGTTTAAAACCTTTCTTCAAACATTTGACCCGGTTGAAGGCAACAAAGTCGAAAGCTCCAATTCGAAAGCAAAGCAGGTGAAAACTTTAGTTTATAAAACAAACATATCCGAACCTCTTCGGCCATCAACCTTTCGACTGCAAATCCTTCGACTCTATCCAATTAATTACGCACCAAGTACTTGATACCATATGCATTGGTTTGACCTTGCCGAAAGGTTTAATCCTTTTGACTCAAACAAAAGGTCCGGGTCGGAAGGTATTATGCCTAAAACGGCCGAAACATGCTAAAAGTATGATTTTCTTGTTTTTAACTTAAAGAAGGCAACTTTTTAACTAACCTGCCCTTTTTATCAAATTCTCATTGGTTAAACTTTACTTTTCAAAAAAAATGCTACCGTAAATTCATATTGAAATAATAATTTTATTTTATAAAATGCCCCTTCTCCTTAAATAAATATATAAAACATTTAAGTCCCATACCTTAAATAATTTTATATATTCATCAAAAAACCTAGGAAAATTCTGGAAAAATCCCAGAAAATCTATTTTAATATGTTTTCCAACATATAAAAATTTCGAACCCAAATAATCATTATTTTTGCCATAAATAATTTATAACCCAATAATTCATTTTCTTTACTAGAAAATTCGTATAAAATTGATACGCACATGAAAAATTATAAGAATTGAAACCCATATCAAAAATCATGTTTCCTATAACATAAAATTTTCCCATGGCATTTAAAAATCATATGATCTTGGTTTTACCCTAAAACAGTGAATATCCCGTATTAAACAACCTTGTTTAAACATTTATAAATAATAAACAAGCATATCATCATTCAAAACATCATAAAACAAATTTATCCTTAAATCCAAAACTATTTGATGTAAAAATCAAAATAGAGATGTAGAAATTATTATTCACCTTGCTTGCGATACGGAGATTAGAGATTGTTTGAGATTGATTTTCCTCTAGCTTGAATCCTAAGCTTTTCTTAAGTTTTCTTCTTCTCTTCTAATGGTCGGCCTTGCTTCTCATGATTGTAAGTATTTTTTTTTTGATGAAATGAACATGTAAAGCCTAATGAAAATAGTATAAGGGTAGGAGGTGTGGGCGGCTATTTACCCTAATGCCCTTATGTTTAATTTCCTAACCATTTATATAAGTTCATTAGTTTTAATAAGCACGACCACCTAATTAATTATTCAACCTCAATCCCCTCATCTACATTATTCTATTTTATTTATTCTAATTAAATCTCCTGAATTATGTCAATAAAATTAGAGGTGTTACAGGCTCCCCTCCTTAAAGAATTTCGTCCTCGAAATTCAGTAAGGACTAACTAGAAAACATAGCAATCATCTGTAACATTTCCTAACAACCATACTAGCCTATCTGACTAGCAACTAATCTATCTAAATCTGATATAAACATACCATCAAAGCAGATTAGGATAAGCCTTTCGAATCCTGTCCTCCATCTCCCAAGTACAGTCTTTCTCATTGTCGCTCCACTGAACCTTTACCAACTTGATTGTCTTGGTCCTTAGCCTTTTCTCATCTCTCGCTACAACCTGAACTGGCTGTCTAACAAAAGTCAAATCGAGCTCTACTACGTCCTCCATCTCTTTCTGAGGAATAGTAGCCTCTGGATCATGCACATACTTACAAAGATGAGACACATTGAATACATTATGGACACTGTAACGACCTTGAATTTTTGACACTGGAAATCAGAATATTTAATTGATTTTAAATATCTGGAAGTTAGTTTAATTTGAAATTCAAATATCAGAATGAATTTGGCAATTTAATTATTGAATTTCATTTATTGCAGTTGGGTAAATTATTGAATCTTCAGTTTTAAGCTTGTTAAAAATAATTTGAAGGCTTAGAGAATTTATATTAATAATGCTGAAGATAATAAAAGCTTCAGAATTGAATTTGAAACTGTTTTGTTCAGTTTTGAATTTATATCGTTTAAAATCGATATTTAAAAATAGCCTTCCGAGGCACAGTCTCGGAATTTGACGAAACCAGTTCCATTGGATCCGTAATATTGTATTATTATCGAATTTCAATTTTCGTAGTATTCGGAGTTGTCATGTGACCATACGATTGATAAACGCATTGAAATTTATATTGAATTTTAATATAATAACTAATTCAAAAAGCTATCTTCTCCATACGATCGAATTTGGACTCGAAACCTTTTCCAGTGCGTTCGGAATAGGCGTATAACATTATAAACGCCTGGCAGCACGCCTCGATAGGAAGTTAGGATTTTGAGTGCGTTTATTGAGACGATTCGAATTCGATTTAAATATATACATTTATATCTTAGTCACCTCAGCTGAAATTATTTCATTTCATGACTTTTTCCCATCAGTTCAAAATCACTGTAGCTAGATTTTTTCTTTTCCAACACGCGAGCTTTCACATCTTGTTCATCCTTATCCTTGCACGCGACCTTATCCTTTCTCCCAGTTAAAACATTTCGAAAGAAAAAAAACGAAAACACTTTCATTTCAAATCAAAATCAATGGCCACATATTCAGTTGAGTTCAAAACCCAATCGAACGAATTTTTTTCGTACTTCCTTCCAATTCAAACAAGATTTTAAATTTTAATCATGGGAGGCCGTTAGTTCGAATCAAACCCAGTTTGATTCTTTGTTCGAGTCGATCTCTGCTCCTCTCTCAACTTTGAATTCGAGCAAGGCAACTCGATTTGGCAAGAGGCAATGCGACTAGGTTTTCGAGGCGGGGGTTCGCGCGAATGGTGGGCGATGATGGATTCGCTCGAAGAGCCGGCGCAGCAGTGGAAGACGAAGTCGAACTCGATCGACTTAGGGTTCTGGTGACTATGGTTTGCGTGCGTATGGCAATGATGGCGATGGGTCACGATTTTGGGGCCGATGATGGCGTCGTGATCGAGGGTTTTGAGTATCAGGTATAATATTCTATTTTAAGTTTTTTATGTAAATAAATAAATATATATATATATACTTATATATATAAATAAAGATAAATGTAGATAGAGAATTTTTTTTTGTAAGGTAAATGGTAATTGCAGTTTTAAAATTTTATTCAAAAAACAGAGAAATCCTGTAGATTATTATAGAAAAGTAAATATTAATATAGATTTTATTTTATATATTGTGCGTGTATATAAACAGTTAAGGGAAAATAGATATACACATTTTAAATCACTGGTTAATTTAAAACTATAAAAACGGTAATTGATTATTCGATTTGTTCGAATATTAATGAAATTTTATATAATTGTTTATACGAGGTCTATAAATCAAGGAACCAAGCCAAAATGGAAAATGGATTGCAAAATAAAAGCAAAGGTGAGATCTTCTCACTCAAATAAAAATTGGAATTGCAGTTATTGATTGACTGTTTGGATGTGGTAGTATATATAGTAGTAGTAGTGTATATATATATATATATTTGGGGTTGTTGATTTCCCGCATTATATAGTGGATGAGACCCTATGCACCGCATAATAGCGGATGATATTTTATAAATCCCATATACCGTGATATTCCACCTCGAAGTGGAATGGGTATTTAATTGTTGTGCTAACATCTGTGGATGCAGAGAAACAAGTTGGAGGGATCCAACTGGATTCCTCAAATTGTATGAATTCGTTTCATATGTTGTATGAATTTGTTTCATATGTTGTGTGATGATTTATTGATAATCTGTGAATGATTATATTGATGATTGAATTTGTTGAAGGCTATAATTTAGCCGAATGTATTTTTGGTATCGTTGGATACCAGAAATAAATAAAATTGGATTTTTGAAATTAAAGTTGGAAATTGTAAGTAAATCCTTTTTGAAAAAAATTGGGTGAATTTAAAAGAAGAAATTTAACAGTATAAAGTTGATTTTTGAAATCTTATCGGATTATTCTCGAAATATGGGAAAAGATATTAATAAATGGGTTTTGAATAATATTGTTGAAAAGTTGAAGAATTTATTGAAAGTGGAATTTTAAACCATTTGGAAGGAATAAAGGGATTTATTTAAAAGGTGATAAATTTATTTGAAATCCAATTGATAATTGATTTGATATTGAAAAATTAATCTTTGGGAAATTAATAAGATAATTGATTTAGTGTTTGAATGAAAAATTTATTTTGTGCTGAAATAAACTTAGAAATCAATTTATAAATGCTTTGTTATTTGAAATAAACTTGGAAATCAATTTGTAATTGATTTAATGTTTGAAATAAATTTGGAAATCAATTTGGAATTTGATTTGGGGTTTGAAATGAAATTGAGAAATCAATTTTGAATTTGATTTGGTGTTTGAAAGTGAATATTTGGAAATTGATTTGAAAATCATATATCGGTGAAAATTTGGAAATTTGAATTCACAGTGGGAATTTATAATGGAAAGGGAATCTTATTCCGTAAGTGAAAAGTGATTTGAAATTGGTTTTCAAAATGTTGAAGTGTGGAAAATATATATCTTGCAAAGATATTTTGAAATTTAATAATTTGGGAAAAATTATTCAGATTGGATAATTATTGTGAATATTGTTTGATAGTAAAATATCCAACTATCAGTATAAACAATCTGGGGAAATTATTGAGGCTTGTTGTTTGTTGTGAATGTTGTTGATAGTTACATAACCGACTATCAATATTTGCCTTTGAAATGGCACTTGAATTTTTTTTCAAAACAAGCGCTCATTATTCGGTTTAGCCGGGAGAGGTCTTTGTGTCATATAACCCATTCCGAATAATGATACGACGTTATGGATTGTAATTGAAAACCGGATTTGCAAGGGCTTCTTTGGAAATGCCTTCGATTCTGTTCGAACCCGGAACAGACTTGTATGGATGTATGTCTGACGCTACACTTTGAGATATAAAGCAGATTTATTTCAAATACATATCTGTTGGTGGCGAAGAATTTATTCTCTTAGCTTAACACCCTTCTCTGAGACGTACGAGCTCAGAGGTTATGTAGTTGAGGGTTATCAGTGATATACTCCCAATTTGGTAGTGTGGCATGCTAAGTGTTGCTATGTGTTGATGATCATTTGTTGATCAAAGCATGGCTTTCGTGTAAAGCGTAGCTTTGTGGACGAGACCTCATCGGACCTCACACCCCGGAAATGGTCGAAACTGAATAATGCGGCAAGGTTATGAGGGTTGCTCCCTTTAGGGTATGTCATTTCCTTCTGGAAAAAGGTGGTATCATGGTATGGAGCCCAGATGCTTTACCTGTGTGGTTGCATCAATCTTATTTATTGTGTGATTGTTGCTTTGTGATCGAGGGCCCTCAAATAAAGGTCGCAAACGACCGGGGGGGTGGCATACTCGTGTAGTAGTTACCTAGTAAGAGGTAACCCGACCTGTGTTGGCAGAGAGCTAGTTAGTTATCGGGACGTCCCTCCAGAGGCGTACCCATGTGGCAGTAGGAAGTTCCTTAGCCTGACCATTTGTTGGAAATCCAAAGAAACAATACGAGCCCTTTACGATTGCAGTTGTATAACTTGTCTCCTCAGGCGGCAGCTATAGCAAGCATAATATAATGGTACCTATGCTGGCTAAGATTAATATTATATTTTCAAAAGAATTTTCACACTATGCACTAGTAATAATATCAAAAGAGTTTTCTCTTATTAAGCATATTTGACTATCATAAGAAGAAATCTCCTCCAAGTCTGCGATTGCATTGTGTGTGTGGTGGGAGGTCTTATGGTAGTTTCATTTTCCAAAAGCATTGCGAAATTCTTTTATTTTCTTTGTGAAAATAACTGTTTTTAAGGTCTCACACCAGTCCCACGACTGACCTGGAGTTTATTGTTCCCTTTCTAAACTCTGGGTGCCCATAATTTTCCACACGGGCAGCCTAGAGTCAGGTTTTCAGGTCATTCTAGAATTCAGAAGTTGCTGTGGAGATCTAGAGGCGAGCTGGATGGCGAGACGTATCACTTATACTAGTATTATTCCGCTGTGTATTCTGTATGTGGACAAGTTTATATAACTGTCCAATGACGTGTATTGTTGTAAACTCTGATGATGTATTGTATAAACCGATATAGTTCTTTGTTTAAAGATTATTCATTCATGTATTATATGTTGTTCCGCTGCGAATGTGAGATTCTGATATTGTTTATGTTTCTTTTTCTTCTATCTTCTCCTACCTCTTCTTTTTATCCTGAAGATTCATACTTTTGTTCCACTTTGAGCTGAATTATGGTGGAATTTTGTCAGCTCAAAGGGGTACGGATTTATGGGCCTTCACAGACACCTACTAAACTGCTCGACAACTCTACTCTGTACGCAAGCTTTCCAATCCTTTCTATAATCTGAAATGGACCAATATACCTCGAGGACAACTTTCTCGATTTTCCAAATCATATCACACCCTTCATCGGTGATACTTTAATGAAAACTCTGTCTCCCACTGAGAACTCTAGGTCTTTACATCTTCTATCTGCGTAACTCTTCTGCCTGGATTGGGCTTCCTTCATCCGTCCTCGAATTATCTCAATCTTTTCTGACGCCTCTCTAACCAAATCTGGACTAAGACCAATCTGTCTCCAGTCTCTAACCAACATGCTGGCGATCTACATGGCCTTCCATACAAAGCTTCAAAAGGCGCCATTCCTATACTAGTATGATAACTATTATTATAGGAAAACTCAATTAGATGCAGGTGATCTCCCCAAGCTCCACCAAAGTCCAACACACAAGCTCTCAATAAATCTTCGAGTACCTTATTGACTCACTCTGTCTGCCCATCCGTCTATGGGTGATATGCTGTACTCATCTTAAGCTTGGTACCTAATACTTCTTGTAGACTCCTCCAAAATTCGCTAGTGAACAATGCATCTCTATCGTTGATTGTGCTACAAGGAATCCCATTAAGTCTAACTATTTTCTTCATGAACAACTTTGCTATAACAGGTGCCGTCCTAGTGGATTTTACCGGAATGAAATGGGTACTCTTGGTCAGCCTGTCCACTATAACCCATATGCTTTTGTTTCCTCTATTTGACCTTGGCAACCTGTCTATAAAATCCATCGATATCGAATCCCATTTCAAAACTGGAATATCTAAAGGCTGAAGTAACCCACTTGGCTTCTGATGTTCGGCTTCACTTGTTGACAGTTAACACACTGCCTAACCCACAAGCCAACATCCCTCTTTATGCCTTCCTAATAGAAGCTCCTCTTCATGTCTTGATACATCTTGGTCCCTCCAGGATGAATCGTAAACTTCGATCGATCACATTCTTCTAGAACTTCTTTCCTCAAGTTCTCCACATTTGGAACACATAACTGTCCCTTCTTTCTCAACCATCCTCTTTGGTCAAGATTAAAATCCTTTAGGTCATCAACCTCTGATTCTTCCTCAAGCCTTCTAATCCTCTCAGCTAAAACTGGATCTTCTCTTTGCTTAGAAGTTATCCTTTTGATCAGCACGGGTCAAACTTCTAAACAAGACGACATGGCTGTACCTTGACTAGAACTAGCAGTCGATCCCAACTGCACCCAACAACTGAGCTTCTAGATCCTTCCACTCTGCCAACATCGCAAACACCACATTCTACTGTTCTCTACTAAGAGCAACTGCTACCTTATTTCCTTTCCCAGGAGTATACTCTATACCGAAATCATAAGCGGCCAAAAACTCCAGCCAACTCTGTTGCCTCATATTCAACTCCTTCTGAGAGAATAAATACTTTAATGACTTATGATCGGTGTTCAACTCAAATCTTTCTACCAAAAGATAATGCTTCCAAATCTTCAAGGCAAAAATCACCACAGCCCACTCCAAGTCATGAATATGATACCTTACCTCATGCGGTCTAATCTGCCAAGATGCGTAAGCGATAACTTTGCCCTTCTGCATCAATATTTCTCCCAATCCAGTGCCACATGCGTCGGTGTAGACTACCAACCATTGGTTACCATCTAGAACTACTAACACTGGAGCATTGGTCAACAAATGCTTTAACTTAAGGAATGCTTCCTCACATTTATCGGACCAAACAAACCTCGCGTCCTCCCGGTCAACTTAGTCATAGGCGCTGCTATCCATGAGAAATCCTTGATGAATCTCCATTAATAGCCTGCAGTCCAAGAAAACTTCTGACCTCGGTTACCGTCCCTGGTCTCTTCCAATCATTGACCACCTCGATTTTAACTGGATCAACTAACAATCCTTCCTCCAAAACCACATGACCAAGAAACTTAACTTCTCTCTTCCAGAAATGACACTTGGAAAACTTCGCCTTCAACTGATTTTGCCTCAGCGTCTCCAACACCACTCTAAGATGAATCTCATGCTCTCTTTCATCTTTAGCGTACACCAAAATGTCATCTATGAACACCAATACAAACCTATCCAAGTACTCTTTGAAAACTCGGTTCATTAATCAATGAAGAAAGTAGGTGCATTCGTCAATTCGAATGACATTACTTACCACTGATATGAACCATACCTAGTTCGGAATGCAGTTAAAGAAATACTATTCTTTGCCACTCTCAACTGATGGAACCCCATCGCAAAATCCAATTGGTAAAATACTCTGGCTCCACTCAATTGATCAAACAGATCATCAATTCCTGGTAGAGGGTACCTATTCTTGATCGTATTTTCGTTCAAGTTACGATAGTCGATGCATATCCTTGATGACCCATCTGATTTCTTCACAAATACCGCAGCTGCTCCCTAAGGCAAACTGCTTGGTCTGATAAAATTTCTTCCCTCAAGATTAGCTAACTACATCTTAAATTCCTTCATCTCTGTGGGTGTCATCCTGCTAGGTGGTCTACTAACATGTTCAGCTCCCGATACAAGGTCTATTCGAAACTCAACAGCTCGTTTCCGGGGTAATCCAATGACCGGCTCAAATACATCTGCAAAATCTCTAACCACACGAATCAGACTAAGCTCTTCTTCAACCTCCATGGCATTCAACTAATCACAAACACTCTTACTGGAATTCTCCACCGAGAAAATGATTCGGTTATGACTATCTGGGTGTCTTAATAATATTTTCTGATCCTGGAAAAAAATTCTAGCCTCATACTTACCCAACCAATCCATACCTAAAATGATCTCGAAATTTACGAAATCATAAACATACAAACTGCATGCAAACTTATGACCTAACAATTCAAGTTCTAACTGGTCACATCTCATCCTAAGAGTTGCATACCCTCCTATTGGATTCGCAACCCTCAAGGAAGTAACAAGGTATGTGGGTTCTATACATAACTTATCAACTAAACACCGAGATATAAATGAATGTGATGCACCGGTATCAAAAAGTACCCTAATAGGTATACTCTGAATCAAAAGCGTACCTTCCATCACAGCCTTTCCTTCCTCTGCTCTAGTGGGTTTAGAGGAAGATGGTGGTCCAATAACAAACACCTCTCCTCTGTCCACCCTAACTGGCTCTGGACACTTGTTGTTTTAATGCCCAACCTGGTCATAGTTGAAGCATTTCACATTCTTCTTCTCCGCGGGCTTCTTCCCTTTACCAGTTCTGCACTCATGGGCATAATTGCCCTTTTTTTATCACACTTATAACACACCACATCAGCCTTTGCCTTCTTAATTGCTTCTCCCTTCTGGGATCCTTTCTTCTTAAAGAATTTCCTTTTTCTTCCCTGAGAACCCTGGGACTCAACTAGCTTTTCCCTAGCTGAAACAGCAAGCATCTCCTCATGTCGAATAGTCATCTCCACCATCACATGATAAGGTTCTCTAATGTGAGTCATAGCCAGCCTTCCTAGCTTGGGCCTCAATCCTCTAATGAATCGCTCATTCCTCCTGACATTCGTGTTGACCAAAGTATAACCATATCGAGATAGCTCATCAAACTTAGCAGCATACTCGATCACAGACATCTGTCCTTGGACAAGATCCATAAACTTCCGCGTTAACGCCGATTTGGCAACCTCAGACAAGAACCTCTGCTTAAACCTCCTCCTGAAGTCTTTCTATGTCAACTCTTCCTCTAGCACTCCGGCCGTCACACTATTCCACCAATAAAGCGCTAACCCTTGCAACTGTCTCGAGGTTAGCCTTCACTTCTCACCACCATTCATGCCTAAATCGGTAAATATCCTTTCACAATTCAACAACCAGTTCTCTACTTCTACAGCATCTTCCGTTCCAGCGAACGACTTTCCTCCCAGACTAACATAGTCTCTACTCAACTTAGCATAGTTATAACCAGCTGGAACTATAGGATTAACTCCTCCAATATTCCCAACAGCTCCTGCTTGCAACAAATTAGCCAACAACTGATACACCATCCCGCATCTATTGGTGGATTTCCAGCACCTGCATTAGCCTCAGCATTTTGATCAGCATTGGCCTGTCGACCTCGGTTTCTCCGGGTATTAGGTCGAGCATTTCCATTGGTTGTGGTGTTTCCTCCAACTAGATTTCCTCTTCTGTTTCCTGCCTCCATATCTTCTTTTTGTATATCTAGATACAAGCCTTAGTAAGATAAAGAAGAACGGTCTAAGAGAAAGGGGAATACGTACTTAGATATATACCTATATATCAAATACAAATACGTTACTATAGCATTAACCCAAAACCCTAATCATAATAATTTTATTTTTTTATTTTTTTAAATTCATTGGATTATGTTTGAAAAAGCTTTTTAGGTTTAATCTTTTCTTTCAGAGTTTCATAAACCTATGCTCTGATACCAACTTGCAACATCAACCTACTTAGAGGCCAAAACTAATGGCTATGGATGCTGCAGTCATCCATAGTAATTAGTCTTCGGCAACCAAATGCGGCGGTGTTAGATTCATTGATACACATATCACATAAATATGGAAAAAATTTAACAACTCATAAATACATTTCCATATTCAAATCAAAACATTTCATGTTCATTACATAATCCCAAATTACGTTATCCAAGTTCAGCAAAATATAATTATTACAAATACGCCAAGAGCGACATATGAAGATGCCCTCTAGTTGATCAGAGTATATAGTAAGGCTCATAAATCTACCTTTACAACCAAACACACAGTGGACAAGAAAACCTTAATTAACTATTTGCCTTCTGCACATCTCTGGAAGCTTTATTCGTCTAAGAAAAGGACCAGAAAACCTTAAATCTCAAACTACTCAAAATCAATTGAGTACCCGAGAGTTTAAGGGGAAAACAAAAACTTCGAGTCAGATATAAAGCCTGATATGAATAATAATCTAACATCTCAATCCTTTTTGGATATCTAGTGAGACCACGCCGCTTAGAGGAACGGATTTCCCCCTCACTAGTATCCTAAAATCCTTTATAAAACCCTGTACTGTACTCCTACATCCACAATGGTTAAAACATACAATTTCAAAATATTATGATGATATGCATACTTGAGAATAATTAAGAATGGCCATTCTTAGTTTAATCTGACACCCTGTCATAATTATAGTTTCTAGGATCACTATTAACCTTTTTAGATTTCATGGGTTTACTAATAACCTTGTCATACTTAATAGACACTCTATCTTATTCATAGTTTTCACGGGATCACTAAGAACCTATAGGCTCCTGCTAGATAACTTAATCAATTTGTAACGACCCAGAATTTTGGTTATTTGAAATTGGAATATTAATTGATTTTAAATATTTAAAAGTTAATTTTGTGGATTTAATAGCTTGAATTTCAAATATAACAATTTATTGATAATTTAATTGTTAAATTGAATAATTAAAATCATTAAAATAATTTTAATCATGGATTTTTTTTGGGAAAAAATAGTTTAAAGGCTTATTAAATTCATATTCATAAGAATGAGGGTAATAGAACTTTTAAAATAAATTTAATAATGATTTATTCGATTTTTAAAATAACTCGTTTAAATTAACGAGTAAGAATAGCCTTTAGGGGTGCAATCATGGATTTCGACGAAACTAGTTCCATTGGATCCATGATAGTGAATTATTATCGGATTTCAAATTTCATAGTATCTAGAGTTATCGTTTGGTCATATGGGATAGAAACGCGTTGAAATTATATCGAAAATTTAATATAATAATTGGGTTCAAAAAGCTATCTTCTCCATACGATCGAATTAGGTCTCGAAACTTGTTCCATTGCGTTCAGAATAGGGGTATTACATTATCAATGCCTGACGGCACGCCTCGATTGAGATCTGAAAATTTTGGTTAGGTATTTTCAAAAATAAAATAAAATATACATTCTTGATTTTGACCACAGCCCATATTCATTCACATCAGCCGCTATTACATCTCTATCTCAACCACCCTATATGTACGTGCCTGCACCTATCTCCTGTATAAAATCATGTCTCCCTCTTTTCTTTTTATAAACGCAGGCAGAAAAAGAAAGAAAAAAGTGAATTCAAACTTATAAATTCACAAGCAAAATAACTAATCGATGGGAAAATTCCGAAAATTTGTTCTTTGGATTTGGTTCGAAGGAATCTGCACTTTGATGTGAATTTCGGCATGCTCGATCATCGTTGGCCATGGCTGTTCTTGGGAGAAAAGCTAGGGTTTCAGGGGGTAGTTGGCCTAGGGGAAGCTCAGATTCATGATTTTCACGATAGGTTGAGGTAGTGGTTTTGTTCTTGTGGCTTTCGATCTAGGATTGGAGGGGCGACCTTTTTTTTGCACCAGGTCGAGGTGGGTGTTTCGATTTGTGCTTGGGAAGGTCAAGCAGATGGTCAAGTGGCCAGGATAGACGAGCAGGGAAATTGGAATATGTTGATGGGGTTCGATTTGGCGGTAGATGGCTAGAGAAAGGGTGCACGTGCACCACCGTGCAATTCGTTTTTTTGATCGAGCATAAGGTTTTATGTGGAGAATTAGGATGGGGGGAGAAGGCACTGTACATAGTGGGTTGTTTTCTTATTGGGCAGGATTGTGTTCGTGGGTAATGAAATTAAAATAGTGATTTAGTAATATAATTGTTTAATTAAATTTCAATACTTAGAAATTGCATATCTCGTTCGTTTTAGGTCCAATCGAGATGCGGTTTGTTGCGTTGCATTCATATCGACGAATAAGACACATAGGAATTGGATTGACTAAATTTAGAGCTTGCTGAATTTCCAGTTAAAATCGAACGTGTTCGAATTTAATCGAAACCAGAACGTGAAAGAAACAACTAGAATCAAGGTGAGTGTTTTTAACGCTCACGACGTACTATAATATTTTTATGTTAATTAAAGTTGAATCGTGAAGTTAACAAATTTTATTGTCTGTTATTTGAAAATGAAACTGACATATGAATTGACCGTAGGTATTAAAATTGACAGATAAACTTAAAATTTGAATTTAATTGCCATTAAATTACCTGATATTGATAGCTATGAAATTGTTGTGAATTATTGGTTGATTTGGATGTTGATTATAATGGATGCTATTGATTGATATTTTGGATGATTTGGATGTTTATTTATTTTAATATATCATGTTATCATCCTGTATATTATTACAGTGTATAAAAACTGTAAATCGAATTATTTCGAATACATTAAGAAATATGGTTGAAATGATATATACCTATGACACTATGATTTGTTTTGAAATGATATATATCCATCCTTGAAATAAATTGGAACAACTGATTCACTTGGCCATAGGTATAAAACTATATACGGACAAAAGCAAAGATTAGATGAGAGAAACCATTGAATGAAGGAAGATAACGAAAATCTGGACTTACGAGGGGAAGAAAAGTCCCACTGATGTATGGAATGCACTTAACAAAGAAAAACTGGTTCTCCCAGTCTTTGAACTTATTAACCCTATCTGATATTAGCTTCTTCGGGGGGTTGGCTCTAGATATTTGGCTGTTGAGATTGCTAAGCTCGACTTGCCGGATCAAGTAGTTCAACAGTTCAACACTAAGAGGGAGGAGACCAAACTCCAATGTCATTATCTAAAGAGACAGGAGATAGGTGCAAATGTTTGGCGACAATTGGACCGGAGCAATCCCGAGATGAGAAAGGAGCTTGGATAAAAACTCTGGAAAAGGAAGAAATCACCCATGCCATATATGGATATATGGATAAAAACTCTGGAAAAGGAGCAATACTGAGGGTTGTTAATGGTGTCTGTTTCCTTGGGAGGAATGGCCTATACACCAGTAATGCCGAAGCCACTAAGAATAGCATCTACTTCGTCTTGAGTAGATATGACTGAACGCTTGGAAGTAGCTTCGGCCTTCTTCAGAAAGCTCATGGTTTTGCCAGGTGAAAACATTTTAGTTAAAATTTTCAGTTTATTATGAACTTAGCATCCTTTCAACAATTAGTAAAAACTTACTAGAGTAACTTAAACACAAAACCAAACATGAAACTTCAAATTTTTGGAAAATGTTAATGTTTACAGTCAAAGATATGGTGATTTCGATAGAGTCGAAAGGGAAAGTGAATTACACTTAAAATCTACCTTTCGACAGTGTCGAATGCCTAAATATGAACATGCACTGAGCTTTCGACAGGGTCGGAAGGAAAGATGGAAATATATGTCCAAGTGGTACTTTTCAACAATTCTGGAAGCTCAATAAGAACCAAGTTGTTAAAAGAAATAATTAAAACTAACGTGAAGATCTGAACAAAGTACATATAACTAGTGCTCTAAAAACAAAATAACAAGTCCCTTCGACACAGTCGAAACCAATGACTTAAATTTTCTATAAATGATGTCAAAATCTTGTATACCCGTCAAGTCGAAAGGTCCTAGATTAAATTTATATGAACCTGGAACGTTTAGACGGTGCTAATGAAAGGTGATTATAGAAGATTTCAATTGAGTCGTTACAAAAGGTTTCGAAAGGGGTGAAGGGGCATTATGATTTCGAAAACATAAGAGAAAGGATTTCAATCAACACAAAAGGTTTCGATCGAGTCGAAATGTTTTGCTTTCGAGAAGGATGACTGCATTCTGCTTCACAACCTTTCAACATGGTTGATCAAATTCACGCTGCAATACCTTTCAATCCCATCGAAAGGGGCTAAGAAAGCAAAACCAATGTTGCCTCCTAAATCCCTTTTGAAGGGGTAGAAAGTTCAATTTGTGGTGCCAATTTTCTATCCGTACAACTCGAAACTACTGGGCGAAGAAAATAGAAGCTTCTGTCTTCCCCAAACCCGATTGCCAATCCAAGATTTCAAAAATTTGTTAAACAAATAAACCAAACCCGATAAGAAGACAGATTTCAACATGAACTAATCATTCTCAATTTCAAAATTATAAATAAGAATTCAGATTCTCTTAAAAGTAAAAGTAACTCAAAACACTGAAATAAATTCAAAACGAGAAACAGATCTTATCGATTCATGAAACTGAATCGCAAAATCTTTCATACGAATCAAAATTTTAAAATCAAAAAATATTAGAAAGTCAAATCAAACATGCTTTTATTAAAATCAAAATTTGAACAGATTTTAGATCAAAATCACGATCGTAAGATCTAAAAATTTAAAACCCACTGTGAAATACAGAGAATAATAATAAGAGAGGAGAAATTCGCAAAACAGAAATAATCTCAAAATTTCGTTTAAATCTGGTTATTTCTTTGACTAAGAAGGAAATTTGAAAATTTTTAGAACTCCTTACTTTCACTCGAAAATTTGGTTTGCAAAAAAGTGAAAGGGGAAGAAAAAGAAGATCATACTTATGAGAAAAGTCACCAAAAACTATCAGCCGTTAGATCAGATTTAAATGAATGGCCCAGATTTACGGGGGAAGACTAAGGCATGGTAAGTTTTTAGGTTTCGATAAGGTTGACTTGGAAAGTCAAGTGCATCCCTTCGCAAGGGGGGCAAATGTTACTCCAAAAATTCACCTTTCGACTTAGTCGAAACCAATTTGAGGAGAGGTCAAAGATGAATAAGAGGGAAAAGGTTCCAGCTAGACCTTTTGAAGGAGTCGAAGGGATGCTACCACCAAACTCTGAAAGCTTCAGAACCTTTCGAAGGTGTCAAAAGTTTCTACAATCAATATCCAGAAGGTTCTTACCTTTCGAAGGAGTTGAAATCACCCTTTCGCCTTCAGTAACCACTTTTCGACTAGGTGATTCATGAAGACCTTTCGAACGAGTCAAAGCTACATCTTTCGAAGACAATGAAGAATAGCTCTTTGAACATGCACCAAATCATTCGAAACCAATGGTTTCACCTTCATTCAAACTACTCGAAAGCAAGTATTGTTCTGAACAACCCCTTAGAAAGCTATAATAACCCTTTCGAACTGGTTGAAGCCATTGTGACCCAAGAGGGTTACGTATCAAGTCACAAACAAGAGTTCAGAAGCAACCATCAGTGTCGAAACCAACGGCACCTCAACACCATTGAAATCACTAAACAAGGCCTATCGATAGAGTCGAAAGCTCTTACAAGGCAAAACAAAGAAGAGAACCACCGCCATTCCTTTCGACAAAGGCAGAAGCATACTAGAGTTATTTGGTAACCACCTTTTGACCAAGTCGAAAGCTCTTACAAGGAAAAACAAAGAAGAGAAGCGCAGCCGTTCCTTTCGACAAAGGCGGAAGCATACTTGAGTTATTCGGTAGCCACCTTTCGACCAAGTCAAAAGCTTTAGGGTCGAAAGGTGCTGACCCGCATCTATAAATAAGACCCAAGGGGTCAAGTTTTGGGGATCCGATTCTAGTCACTCTAAACTTGTATTTTCTTAATCAAGAGAGCTATAAACCCTAATTTCATAATTGATTTGGGAATTTTGAGTAATAAAGTCTTCTTTTGCTTGTGAAAGGGAAGTCTCAAATATTTCAAATTACTTTACTGTTTTTAAAGCTTTTGTAAGTTTTAATCTTGTATTTTAAGTGTCGTCTACATCGAAAGACCTACCAACATAGTCGAAACCTTATATATTCAAATAACTTCAATTAAATGCACCAAACTATCTTCCTCTGGGCTATTGCTTTCGACAAGGTTGAAACCTAACCATAGTCTACTTAAACCTGGAACTGACATAAGGAACCAAAGGATCTTGCATTCGACAAGGTCGAAACCTATCCCCATACCACTGTAGCATGAGATTTCCAGTCCAAACCCATGACATTTAAGCCTACAGATTTTGACAAGGTTGAGGCCCTACCTCAGATTCCTAGATAAAGTCTTAACACCTAATTAATCCTGCTTTCGACCGAATCGAAACCTCTACCTGTGATTCTTGGATAAAGCCCTAGTCATACAATAACTAAGGCCTTCAAACAGGTCAAAACCAACCAAGAAAAACCTTATCTTGGATATCTTAACCATTTCAAAAGGTGAGCCTTCGAAGGGAAAACCAATCTATCTCAACAGGATCAAAAGATTGATAAGGGAAGAAACCGACCCTTTAGACTGAGTCGAAAGGTCAGACTGGACAACTTTTTACTTCAGCAAGTTAGTAAAAAGGAAATTCAAGAAGGATATACACCTTCCACTCTTCTCCGTCTACTTAAAGGATAAACCTTATTCTTAAACACAACTTTGGAGTGTTGACATGATTTCTCATTAACAATTCCAATCAAGTGTCCAAAAAATGCATAGAATTTTATGCTTTTCATGAAATTCAAAATGGAGTCTAAAATTGTTTACACAATATTTAAAGGTTGGTTCTATTCATATACCATATTTTACTAAATATACACCAAAAGTTTCATAAAACAATGTATATCATTTTTTACTTTACGTACACCATTAATTTATAAAACTACCCACTATGTTAATTTTATTTTGTTGTTATGGTCAAGATTCCTAGGTGAGCAACTATGAGGTAATAATATACATTTAGGAGAGCAACATGAGGTAATGATATACACCTAGGAGTGTAGCTATATGGTAGCAATATACACTAAGTAGAGCAACTACGAGATAGCAGTATAAACCTAGGGAATGTAATGCATGGTACTATTTCTACTATTGGTAATTAAGGGTATTTTAGTCTTAATATTTTATTTAAAAAATGGTGTATATATATTTTTGGCATACAAATAGACTTAGCCTATTTCAAAATTTGGTACATAAATGTATTTTTTTTGTAATTTTAAAGAACATTACAACCAGTATTTTGATTCTATGTAGTATGTGTTAACTTAAAAAATGGATCAACACCCTGGATTGAGTGTGAAAGCACCAGCCCTATTCTTACAGAGCAATAATATAGGAAATACGTGTAAAAAGAGCAGAAATAGTAAAAAGAAATGAAGATTTTTATAGTGGTTCGGCTGTTAATGAAGCCTACGCCCACTTTGTAACTTTATATTGACTGACTGTGGTTACAAGTTGATTCGAATTACAATATTATTGAATCTTCTAAGTTAGATCAAGTCACAAGTACAAGAGTTCACTGAAAAATCATAGTGAACCCCTAGATGACTATTGTGTGGGAGGAGAAGAGTGAAGAATAATCGTTGTAGAGTTCCAGTAGCCAGTCCAGAAGATCCTGTTTATGTTGCAAGTAGGACTATATTTATAGGGGTTGGAGAGCTATTTGGCTACGCCGCTTTGCCAGCAGCCTGCACTCGATGATACGAAGGTGCTCCGAGAATTTCATTACGATCCAACTTAACCTTGATGGATCGCTAGCGATCCATAGGGCATGGATCACTAGCGATCCATGTACTTAAGGTACTTTTAGATCGTTTCCTTTGGATTGCATTCCTTGCCTTATGTATTTGCTTTCCATGTAATTTTGTAGCTAGTTGCCTTGTTTCGATGATGATTCATGTACATGATGGATTAAACTATGACTGGAATCAGATAGGTCTTTGCTTCTCGAACTAGGTTGCTTGGAAGGCAATGAAACTTGGCATGTACCCCTAGAAAAGATATTGACTCATGGTGTAAGAGGTTTGAAAAACCCATTAGGAGTCCTTATGGATTGCTAGTGATCCATAGGTGATGAATTGCTAGCGATTCATTCCATTATTTAATTTTGATATTTCTTCTTGAGTCCTTCTTGACCTATTCTTCTAGTCCTTTTGGTTGATTATTGAGTTGTTTTGCCTTAGGCTAGATGTTCTAACTTCTAATGAATTCCGCTAGGTTAAAAACCCAGTTAACATTTGCCTTCCAAAGAATGCCTTCGTTGGAAAGAAGTTGTGCTCTGGAAGTAACTGCTTTTGAGTTTCCTTTTCGTGAAATCTAGTTGATTGTGTCGAGGTTACCAAGCAAATTCGGCTTTAGCTATTTAGTCGTCCATTGAGTTTTTGATGTGAATCGTCGTCATTCAAAAAAACAAATCAATTTCGATCCTACAATTTTCAAGATGCTTGCAAACAACATATATATCATGTTTGGAAAGTTTGAGGAAGATCGGCTGCAAACTGATGGATCGCTAGCGATCCATAAACTTAGCGAAATTTCTTCAAACGATCCCCTATTTATCTTTGCTCGAGCCGACCCTTCTCATCATCCTTCGTTCACGTATTTCTTCTTGCGACCCGAGCCAACCATGACCAAACCATAAATTTGCCTTTGCTGCAATCGCCATTGATCTCCACCACCAACCTCACCTACCTCCGCCATCATCACGAGCCAAGCCCTATTTCTAGAATTGCCGCTTGCTTGGATCACTGTCGACCTTCCATTGTTAGATCGCCACGAACTCAAAGTCGAACACGTTTGCTTTTGATCTGAGGTTGGTGATGACATGGTTACTGTGTTGGTGGTGATTGTCAATGGGTTTGGGGGTGATCAATGAGAATGTTGAACGAAGCAGGTTGATTGCAATTTATTGGAGGTAGATAGTGGATTCGTGCCTTGCACTTGATGTATTCTACTATCTTCGTTCAATAAATCAAAATCGATTAGCACATAGAGGCGATTTACTATGGACTTATCATCCTGGATTAATTTTACTATCGCACACTCGGTGTACCTGAAAATAGATTGAGCTTTCCATGTCGCTTTGGATAACAGATCCGTTATCGATCATTAATCGATAACGGGTAAGTGTAACAGGAATAACTTCAATGAATGATATGAATAGATTTTTCCTTTCTCCACTACAGGTGAACTATATACACAGGATAGAGTATTCGTAGTGTTCAGGACACCAAGCCCATCCCACATAGATAACACATTGCACTTGCCCAAGTCAACACTTGGAATCCGATGGGTTACAAGTCAACGTCTTTTCGGAATTCAAGCATTAAATATGGGGGGATTTTTAGTTATAAATAGAATTACCTGATCATGTTGAATACAAGTTCTATTATATATAATAAAGCATCCATCATCCCGACTTAAATCCAGTGGAGGAAGCCCGACACTCTCGGGAGCACAATCGTCATCAGTTATACCTTCATAAACGGTTCCAGCAGCGCCTACTTCTTCGGCACCAATGACTAAATATGGTCAATTGGTGCCAGTTGGTACGGTTGTTGATCGAACCCCTCCAAACTTTAGAGTTATACTCAACCCACTAGAGAGAGCTTCCACTATAATTTCTACTAAAGTTTTGCACAATATTTGTTTACCACATGACATTACAGATGATTATGTGCGACTTCCACTAAAAAATGAGTTTGCACACATGTCACCTTCGGGGTACACCTCTTGCAATCGGTACATATGCCCGAATGGTGTAATGCCTCCATTCAATCATTTCTTGAGAGAGACTCTTCTGAATTGGGAATAGCTCCATTTCAGATTCATCCCAACGGATACACAATTTTGACTTGTCCTCACGCTTTGTTTATGCGGACCTCTAATCGTGCCCCAAGCTTCGATGACCTAAGATATTTCCTCTCATTCAAGAAGAGAGATGAATGTCCATCTCTTGTGATTATTGAGGCTCAAAGAAAGCGCAAAATCATGCTGTAACTTTAAAGTAAATTGTTCCAGTTCAAGACCCAATATTTCTTTGTTTGATGACTTGAAGGATTTAATCGTCTTTGGACGATAGGGGGTGATTTTTCTCTTCACTTGTTGAGATTTATTATGATGGTGCAGGGTTTTAATAGACTAAATACTCCTTGCTACTATTGTGAGGCCAAATAAAGATCCATCACTTGATCTCATCTTCCATACTCTAAAGGCCATAGATGCTAGAAAGAGATCAGTTAAATCTATGCTAACGGATGAGAATTTGCACCGGTATGGATTTTTGCATTCTAGGAGATCTACCGTCGTCGTTGAAGTACTTTCCCCTACCCATTCCAATATTCAAACACGCTCCGCTTCTTTATCGCACGATTATGAAGAGGGTAGTCTACCAAGAGGAGAAGGTCCATCCGGTGGATTAACCGAGGAAGTCCGTGAAGGAAAATGCATTACGAATGGAACCAAATAGCCCGATTTGGATGCTCTCGATCTTAGAGGAGGGGGGTTTGGACAGCGAGAAGGTAAGGCTGCGGTGATCGTAGAAAAGGAGGAAGGTGAAATTGAGAGCTGGAGCAGCTATGATTCTTCCTTTAGCAATGAGAAATTTGATGCAAGTTCCAGTGTAGGAAATTTCGAATCATGTGATGAAACTCTAGGAATGATTCCCATTCTCTCGGATTCGCCTCCCGAAGAGATTATTGCTCAAGGTGCTCCCCCAACAGCCGAATGACTCCATGGTTCTCCGCCTAAGGAAACCAATATCAACTTTGGGGACTTGAGCAATTTTATATGAACATTGCAGAACCCATAGGAGATGATTTTGAGTTCGATGGATTGTCTTCTCACTCCAGTCATGTTGTTTCGGGAGTTAGCCTGACTCCCACTGTAGTCACTTCCCGACCAAGTTTGCGAAGTCCTTTTAGGTCGCCTATGGCACGTCACACACTCCACTAGGGTCACGTACACTCATATATGCATTATTTGAGCTCATTTTCTATCGCTAAAGTTACTTTAATTTTTTATATTAGGTACTATGGGAGGTTGTGGACATTATGAAGACCTTGAACAATTTACAGATGCACAACATGGGTCGAGACGGACTTCAAGCCACTGGTAGCCCCAAAAAACCGAGGAAGAATAGAGAGGAAGAAAAGATCGAGAAGTTGAAGCTTGTCGCCAGGATGACAACGACCAAGGTAGAGTTTACAGGGGTGGATATGAGAAGCGGAAGACTCCCGATGATTCGGAAGAGCCATCCAGAAATTCGAAAGTATATCATGATCCCATCCTTCCGAGCACCATGCATTTGCCTCGACTCTAGTTTCTATCGGAATTGAGGTCCTGACTTCTATTGTTCATGTTGTTCCATCAAACCAGACTCCGTCAACTCATGTTGTGCCTACTTCATGTTCCTCATGCCCTCATAGGAGGCTTGCTTATATTCTTCCGTCTGGTCCACCTAAGCTTGAAGCCGTGCACCCCGGATGGTTCCTGAAGGGAGTTAAATTCAATTGTGACCTACGTCCAATTCTTATTGATTCTTATATGCCCTTTCTCCATGGGATTTAGAGTGACTTAGATCAAGCTGAAGGATGGGAGAAATTATATAAGTAGCTGCCAGACACAAACCAAAACAATTATAAAGAGATCCTTTCTTTCGAGTCAGAAAAGGATGATTACAAAAGGATGCTGATGGAACATGATGCCAGAATTTATCAATTGAAAAAAGAGAGAGATACTGCCATTCGAGAGAGTAAAAGCAATGTTGTTTGCTAAACGAATTGAAAGAGGCTCATATGAAAATTGAGATCGTATTCAAAGATGAAATCAAGAAAGCCCATGCTGATGAAGTCAAGTTGAAAAAGGAGCTTGAAACTCGAGATGAGATCATTAAATTTCAGAAGAGAACTATTGCTGGTTATGATGAAACTGTCGAAGCTCATAATAAGATAATTGCTGATTATATGGGAATGGTGGAATCCCGAGATAAGACCATCTCTAACCAGGCTCAAGTGATTGCTTCGCTTTGAGAAAAAGTCATGCAACTTAAAGTTGAAAAGACCAAAGTTGAAGTCGAGATGGCCGTTGTGACGTTGGACTACTTGGAGCTGCAAGATGCCTTCGAAAGGAAGATTGTGAAGATGAATGACACCATCTTGAACTTCTACGTCAGCTCCCTGTTGCATCAGGGCAGCCTTTGTTATCTGGGTCCTAAATTCCTGTGTACTCTTTCTGTTGTTTGGGAAGAAGCCCTGGCCCGTTTCTGAGAAGATGGGGATGCGTACACTGAACAAGTGTTGGAGGATGCCTCTCTTAACGAAGAATCAAAGAAGGTTTGGTAGAGGGCTGAGAGATTATTCGGGTTGAAAGGGAGCGAGAAGCCACCGATGCTATTGCAACTACAGCTGCTATAGTACTATCAGAGCCTTTCAGTTCTGGGCCTGACAAATCGTCCAAGAAGCCTCATGATCAGACAGGAATCATTCCGGCTTCGGCCGGTGCTGCTTTGTTGTCTGCACCTTCAGCAGCTATCTCTAAAGCCTTTGGTGGTCCTGAAACTTCACCCAAGATCATGTAACCATCTAGAGAAGGAAACGGTGGGAAGTATGAGGCTGAGATTCACGGTCATACTTCTGATGCAGGTAACTTCCTTGTTTCTCCAGAGTTTGAGGATTTTCAGCTCACATAGCAAGAACATGATGAATTAAATGCTTTCCATTTTGATCTTATAGGTCTGTCTTCTTTGCCTATCGAACTGCCAATTTCTCCAGTCCAAGGGCCTACTGCCATTTCGACTACTTTAATGCTTGTTTCTATAGCTGCTTTGATCACCAGCCTATGTGTAGCTCACAACCGGGGTTGGATCTGAGAAGATCGCTGTGTTACATGGCCTAGATTACTCTTCCATAGCTCTGGAGGGTGATTTAGTAGTAGTTAGCACTCAAGAGTAGACAAATCAAGCTAGCCAGTTAAGTAAAACTGAAAAGCATATGGTTGCAGTTAAGAAGGAAAAGAATGAGGAGAGAAATTCTTCGAGGAGCCCCCTAAAGTCCTGCAAGTGCAAGACTAAAGGGGAGTTTTTGAGTGGGTCGAAGAACAAGGAGGACACATGGGCACAGAGCCTATAATTGATATCTCTAGCAGCGATATAACTCCCGATGGAGATGCTGGGAGGAAGAAGAAACATCCAACCAATGGTAGGAAAGGAAGTGGTGGCAAGAAACATTGACAGGCTTGAGTGACAGTGGAACCGGATATTGTAACATTATGATTTATTCAACATGTATTTTGTACAAGTGCAGAGTCTGCACTTATTACTTTTGTGTTGCAGCACCTGTGCTTTTCTTTTGTTGCCCGATATTGTGTGGGTTCGACCCCTATATTTTGACTTTGTACAGAGAATATTATAAGGAATGAAAAGATTAATGTTTCTACTATTGTCTCTTCTGTATTCTTCCTTATTTACAACGTACTTAGCTTGTTTTTATACCGCTTATGTGTGTACATGACACAGTTTCTTGTTCTATAATATCTATACTTCACATTGCAGTGCCGTGTTTTATGGTATACAATGCTTTTATTTTCGTGATTTCACGCATTATGTATGCATTTTTTCCAATTTTATAACTAGATCCATTGTGATTGCCAAAATTCTTTGTTCGACGAAACGAGACCATGGAGTAGTTTTCCTTTCAACTAAGTGTTGGTGTGTGTCCCCTACTCCATATGGTTGTTTTCTCCGAACACTTGACAAATGACTGGTTGATTTGAGCGATTCCTCGAATGTCTATAGCCGAATCTAATTTGCGGGTCCTATCTTTGGGAACTTGTGACTTGAACGTCTCGACTCTAGAGATTGTCAGTCAATGGTTGGAATTCTTTGCCGATCTCTAGTTGTGCGACATTGCTAGACTCACGTCAATTACTTTTGAAAGTGGGAATGGATCCTTGTTAGTCCTGCAATAGATGAGTTTCCCGTTATTGTCTGGACAATATTGGTACTTACAAGATCTTATTGGTTTGCTAATGATGCCAGAGCGACATTAAGTAGTGCTTGCATGGAATGCGTGGCTTTTAAGAGTGCGCAGCTTACGAAATGTGCAGCATTTTGTGAGTGTGCGATTTACGAAATGCACGGCTTTTAAGAGTGTGCGGCTTACGAAATATGCGAATTTTTTAGAATGCACGGCTTTTAAGAGTGCTTGACTTACGAAATGTGCGGCTTTTAAGAGTGGTCGGCTTACGAAATATGCAAGGTTTATGAATGCACAGCTTTTATTTTGAGTTGATTTACTTTCATCAATTTGCCTAGTATGCGAAGCGTACTTAAATGTGGTTTCATTTCTCTAAGCGGCTAATGGATGAATTTTGAGTCGGTTTAATTTTTCCAACCTGGCGAGTAATTTCTATGAACACGGTTTTATTGGTTCAGAAAGCTAAAGAGATTTTATTGATAAAGCGAATAGCAGAGTAGATTTTGCCTATTTACATGCCCCCAGTGTAGTCGGACGGCTTATTTGCGAAAATAGGAAATACATAGATAGAAGCTAAATAAAGTAATGCTGGAGCGAGTAGTTGTTCCAAGCACGAGGAATTTGAATTCCATCGACTGTGTTCAGCTTGAATGTGCCATCTTTGAGCTTTTGGCTGATTGAGTAAGGCCCTTCTCAGCTTGGTCTAAATGTTCAAGGACGAGATCTCCTACTTCGAAGGTATGGTTGCAGACATTGGAGTTGAAGTGCTGTGTTACCCTTTTCTAGTGAGCTGTGGTCCTTAGCTCGGCTTCCTCCCGTTTCTCGTTAATAAGATCTAGTGACTCGAGCAGGAGCTTTTCATTCTCTTTTTGATTGAGGTGTCATTTTTGATGAGAGGAGACTTCCAATTCAACCCGGATCATTGCTTCGGATCCGTATGCTAGGGCGAATGGCGAGTGTCCATTTGCTGACTTGTGCGTCGTTCTGTAAGCCCATAGTGCAAGTGGGAGCTCATAAACTTAGTTTCCTTTGGCTTTCCTTAGCCCTTTTTTGATGGTGGACTTGGTGATTTTGTTTACCTCTTCCACTTACCCGTTTGCTTAAGGGTGTGCCACCGACGAGAAACGCTTTTCGATGTGGAAACGCTTGCAAAAGTCCTTGAAATCAGTACTTTCGAATTGAGTTTCGTCATCTGAGATGATTTTTTGTGGCACTCCAAATCTGCAAATGATAATTTTAGTGACAAAGTTAATTATTTTCTTAGTGGTAATAGTAGCCAGCAGTTCCGCTTCGGCTCATTTTGTGAAGTTATCCACAGCAACGAATCCCTCCTTTAGCAATTGGGAGGATGCTGATTAATTCAATTCCCTAGACCGCAAATGGCCATGAGCCAACTGTTTATTCGGCTAACTTACCATCGGAATAGAAAATAGCCGAAATTTTTTAATTAAAAATAACCACAAGCGCACGGTGAACAATTTTAGTACGTGGCGAGTACGGGTCGATCCGCAGGGAATTGTATTGATTTTAAAATTTCTACTCAATTAAATTAAACCAAAATTTGAAGTTGTGTTAAGCTAAAAATTTCTAAAAATTAACAAAAACTAAAAGTGGATAAAAATATGAGAGTAGAAGGCAATTTAGTGGTAATTTCCTTCTCATGATCACATAAATTAACAAAATGAAATTACGATCTCTCCTTTCGTCATTAGTGAATTTAGTTTATATGTTTATCATAAGTATTACCTATTTATGCTATTAATTAGCCCAACATAAAGCATCAAACTTTAACATACCCAATAAACCACTTGTAAACTCTCATGAAAATGTTAATGAAATTGAAAATAAAATCAATTCTAAGCATGTTCTATAACTATTGATTAGTAATATAGACCATCAAATTTTGATTCTAAAATCCACTTCATTACCATAATCATATATAGATGAAGAGGTAATTTGTGTTTATGTTTGTTTAAGCATAGCTAGTTTGGTGTCAATGACATAGGCTATCAAATTCAAAGTTAAAACAGAAAAATTTAACCACATCAAATCATTCCATTAAGCACAAAAAGAGATCATCGATTAACAAATATGTTGAATCTACATGATTAAGAGAGCTTCATTACCCCTAAATTGAAGGGGTTTAGCTTCTCATATTTGTTATCATTTCAACAAATGTAGAGTTCAATATGAAACAAAAACAATAGGAAAATGCAAGCTAATTAAAATAAAAAGAGAGCTAAACTACTTGCATAAAAATAAAACTAAGCTACTAACATTCAAGAAAAGAACAAGAGAAGAACTTGAATTAAAAGTGTATGAATTAAAATTGCATATAAGAAAATTACATGAAAGAAGGCTAAGAAGCCATTAAAAAGAAAAGAGAGTTTTTTATTTTATTTTTGAGCCTCAAACTAAACTAACTAAAGAGGAGGCTACACTACAACAGTTTATGGGTTTCATAGCGTTTGAAAAACGCTATAACAGGCTACCATAGTGTTTCAGAGAACGCCATGGAACCACAAGCTATGGTAGGCCGTCATCATTACATAGCAGGAAGGAAAACGCTATCATAGCTAATAGCGTTTACAAAAGGGCATAGCGTTTGCAACCTACCATAGCGTTTTTTCTCTGTTATTAAACTTAAACGCTATAGGAAATATAATCCTTCATTTAACTTCTATAGCGTTTTCGAGCACATTTTATAGCGTTTCATCAAACCATGTTATAGCGTTACAATGTTTTTCGATAGCATTTCTTGTCATGCTTGTATAGCGTTTTTATTTTCTACTATTGCGTTTTTGATTCTATTATAGCGTTTTTGATGCATAAATATTACATCCCATATAGAGTTGCGATAGCGTTTGATGAATCAATAGCGTTTTTCAAACGCTATTCTATATAATATTAATTTTCAGCATTTGTTTCAATTTTCTTTTTATTATATATATATATATACACACACACACATGCACACAGATAGATATATGTATACACATTACATACATATATATATATATATATATTAAAATGTGGATCCCAAAAATAACAAATCGAGAAGATGACAACAACTATATGCAACAATGATAACGTTGTAGTGAATTCTAATTTGGAAACACACAATCAAACCAGTGGAAAAGTTTCAAATAATTCTGCTAATATTTCAAATACTACAAGACATGGTCGCATGATAATAGTTCAAAATAGTCTAACAAATGAACACAAATACTACAAGACATGGTCACATGATAATAGCTCAAAATAGTATAACAAATGGACACAAATACTCAGTTATGGAGACGATGATATGGAAATGGCTGCTACAGAAGATTCTTGCAAGGATCTAAACATTGCTCCAGGTTGCTTCAGTGTTAACCAAGTTCCTGCATTAAATGACAAAGTAGACAATGACAGTTCCAGGTTGAATATACTAAATTTGTAGACAATAAATGACAAAGTAGACAATGACTTGTAGGCAATGGAGTAAATGACTTGGAGGCCTAATATAAAAATCTATCATTATTATTGTCTAACTTTATTTCAACCACCTCCACATACTACCTTCCAGCAACACATACAATCATCCTGCACTTCACTATCCTCTACCACAAACCACCCATTTCTCATTACCCAACTGCCACAACATTGCATCCCATCTCCAAACTGCCATACACCATCCACTACCAGAACCATCTTCCACACGTCTGCACTGCACTTCCACAATATAAACAAACTGCCATACATACGTCTCACTGCCAATCAACACACACTTCTACTTCCCATACAACTCAAACTCCACCATCAGCTTACGTACCCCTGTCCGTCACCTTTGCCTACTGCAACCACTACTGCAACCAAAACCAACCTCACCACCAGAAATCATGACCAAACAACATATCACATTAGGACAGAAATCATGTACATCAATTATCAATTTTTGAAAGGAAAAAAAAGTGTAGTTGAAGCATGAAAAAGTCTAACCAAAAATCATTGAAGATAAACTAAGGATACATCAGCTCTGTATTCAACTAATCATAGTTAACCCTTTTTTTTAAACTACCTTTAGAGTTCAACATTCATGATCATTTAATAAGAAATGCCAAGCGTTCTTGTATAGTACCTAAGTATATTTCAAATTCAATAAATAGATAACTTACAAGGTTTTGTAACTGAGACAGTGGAGAAGATCATGCATGCTAAATTCACATATCAGACCCCTTTTGGGGCAAGATAACTTCATCAACTTGACTCCCTTGTACTACATAAATTTGATAAACAGAACCAGATAACTCAAAAACATTTTTGATAGGATTGAGGCTCTCACTTAACTGTCCTTATTAACTTATTTGAAATAAAGCCATTTTATGACTGCATACTTCAATAGTGGTGTATAACCTAGTAAATTTTGTTTTTACTTCTGAATTTATTTTAACAGGTCACTGTATATCTCTTTGAATCAAGGAAGTACGAACTATATTTTTTTTAAAACTTAGTCAAATTAATTAATTTTTCATAAAACTTGGTTAAATTATTTATTTTTTATAATTTTAGTTAACTTAGTTAATTTTTATAAATTTATCTATTTATTTTAAATCTTAATTAACTTAGTTAATTTTTATAAATTTATTTATTATTTATAATACATAAACTAAATTGAAAATATAAAAATTATTTTATGCAATCCATTTCTTTGCTTTGGGTTACTATTAATCCGCCTGATGGAAGTAGACAGATTGGTGGAATGTTTTCTTTGTAGTATAGTTTGGTTCAAAAAGGTGAAAATGTAAAGTTATGCAGTTGATGTTATCAAGTGAATTAAGTCATTCTTTTCACTGTTTTGTTTTGCTTATTTGTATTCCTGTAGGAGTACATAGTAAGACAATTCAGTCATGTAGATCATAAAAGGTATACAGACATTTGATGGTTTAAGGAATCATGTAAAACTTTTGTTCAGTTAATTAATGTTGCAATGATATTAGTCCTTTGATATGCTACTTTTATTTTCTGTCTCACCGACCCTATCATTCACCAGTATTCATAAACCCCAAGATATGAATGATAATGGTAGAAACATAATATGATATCACTTGAATCATAGAGTAGTGATTAACTGAAACATGCATACATATCTAAACACTCTATCCCATAGTTACATGGACACACAATGCAAGTGAAAAGAGAAGTACAACAGTACTGGAAATGCATTATTATTGTAAACCTAGAACATATATAGTGCTTACTTTGTCTTGCTTATAAGGCTGCGTCCATCATTTGCTCCCTCCGGTGGTCAAAGGAGGACTAGAGGAATCAGTGGTAAGTGGGGGATCAACAGGGTGACTGATAACTGGAGCAGCATAAGGTAGTGGCGGACTGTCAGTTAGCATGGGCACATTTGGAACCGTGCTCCGGATTACAAAAAGTAAGTAATACTTTATTATATCTTGATACAAAAAGTAAGTAATACTTTATTATATCTTGATACAAAAAGTAAGTAATACTTTATTATATCTTGCAAGGATTATAAATTGATATAAACATCGGTGACTCAAAATTTGTGATGTGGCAGAATGTATGAATATCAATTCTTAAATTCTTATGCTAGAATATCTCTTTGATATTTGTTTAGAATTAATAAGTTAACAAACTATGACACATATATACAATTTGGATGAGCATAATGAGTACCAACATTATGCAAATACTAACATTAGGCAAATAAGGCACCAGAATACTTACATTAAGCAAATACTAACAAAACGGGCAGTGTCAACTTGAAACAAATAAAACAAATAACTAGATTAAAATCAAAATTTGACTGAAAATTCACTCTGCTTTTTCATGGTCTTTCTATCCAAGTCATATATTAGTAACTTAACTAAAATAAACACTACCGTACAAATACTTATCCTGTTATGTGAGAAAAAAAACTTTAGGTTCATCTGAGTGTTGTTACCAAAAGATAAAATACAACCTAAGCTCCATAGAAAACAATAAAAATATTTTATGCACATGTTCCAAACAATTTATCATTCATAATATTAAAATTTAATGTACTGCATGATTATTGTTTGTATTATTTAGCTTAATGTCCTACATAACAATACGGGTACCTGGAATGTACTTCACAATTGCATTTGAGCTCTGTATATGTCAAGACATGATGAAGAAGAGTAAATCGAGCATGAATGCAGTGTAAATTTGTAGGGCATGAGTGGAACTAAGTATTCATCATGGACACAAGGAGACCAGCTATCATCTCCACCTACACCCATAGTGACTTCACTCTGCCCTGGGGGACTAAAGTCATTCAGGTAACTTTGTCTTTAAGGTGATGAAAACACTTGAAGCTCATCACTTTGTGCTAACTTATTCGCCTGGAGTCCCTCCATTCTCAATGCAAAAGTCACCCAAAGTTGAGCTCCAGTTGAGTGACTAAGAGGCATCAGATGGCTTTATCTGATCGAGTGACAAAATTGTTCGAGCCCATGCCAAGTCTGGGTGACTTAAAGTCACTTAGATCCACTTCTGCTGGCATAAGACTAACCAATATAATGCATGTAGATTGACAGTAGTAGGACATATTACTTTATTGCCTTTTATTCCTATTGCTAATTGTTTTATCATGCAAAGTATGTAGCCACTAGACATGTATGCATCTATATGACTAGTACATTACAGATACAACATCCCACCTAGCCGCTTTAATTCATATCATAGAAAATCTGAACGAACGTTTTGAAAATATTTATGATAATAGGTTAGAGAATGCAAGCACTATTATGCGTAAGCATGTGGTTAAGGATGAAAATGTTTTTGTACAAGTATAGTTTAGTAAACCATTTATAAAATGTAAATGAATATTTTACATACTACCATAAATTGAAATTTGCAAATTTTCCTAAGGACTAGATGCATAATTACTCTACGCTATCCCCCTCATCATAATTTCATTATTCCACTTTCACAAGGTAAAGAGATAAAGAAATTATATTCTTTAAGAAAGAGACCTTTAAAATTTCTTGAAAATCTTTACATAATCACAGGCAAATCATCAATCGAAGCTTGTACTTCATTTCTCTTACACCCCGACAAAGTTTAGCTTAGCAAAGTTTAGAGTTTATGGTGTCCAACAAATGCCATAGGGACTGGTGGTATTCAAAATCTTCAATAAAATTTGTGTAGGCAGACACCATATGATGCACACATTTATAGTTAACATCATTTCCTTTTCTAAATTCAACAAAACTGCAGTTGATAGAAATGTATTATTCACTCCATTTTGGATGAAATGGTCATCAAGTTTCTTAACATAAAACTTTGGGTTCTATCCCCTGGATACTGATTTTTATACTATTTTAATAAAAGGACATTGAATAAAAATCTGTTATATAATACTGCGTTTTATGTCATGTTAACTTATATAAAATTGTGCTTGTGGCCTTGAATGCTCTTCTATTAATCTCAAAACAGGTGGCTGTAATGATTTTTTCAATTCCAAGTGTTTGTAAATAGTTCAAGTGATTTTTCCTGCTATTAACTACAGATGCAAATTCATTAAAATGCAAAATTTCCATATATAACCAAAACATCAAAGAACAATAGTTTCGAAAGGTGTACATCCAAATGCATATGCTTAGATGATTCACTTCTAGCATTTAGCCACCTCATGCCTCATATATTTCGATTATAATATCATTCTTGAATAAATTTAGTTTATATTAATATCATGATTAACTAGGGTTTTTCTTAGAAAAAAATTATAAGCCTACAAGAAATAATAAAAATCCAGGTGAATACAAAAAAATAAATGCCCAAACCAAGAACACTTACCCCAGATTCATCAAAGACTACCTTACTAAGTAGAAATAGCTTCTCCAAAGTACACTTCTCCCTTTCACAAACACTCCTCGCCTTTAGCTTCAACACATCATCCAAATCAACAGAAAACTCCAACACATTGACCTGCACTAGCAACTGAATCCCTGCATCCCTCAAGCTCATATCGGACCTGTCCATCATCCCAAATAATCCTGCTACATATAAGGTCATTATAGAGATAGTTTGATAGTTTTCCCTATAAAGTTGCATAAGAAATGCAATAATCCGAAGCTTATGTTTGTGTAGATTATGAATAAACTAAGCTGAATTGGCTTTAATTTAAATGAAATAATTATGTGCTGTACATATAAATCCTACTAATGAATTTATGAATCCAAACCTGCTAAGTTTACCTACATATTTAACTTCAAACTACATGTAAAGATCATTCAAATAAATCTCACAAAACACCAAAATGATCAGAAAAATCATTAAAAACAACATTTTCAAATCTCAGATGTGCAGCATATCTCAAAGTAAAATAACTAGTTAATAATGTAATGCTGGAGCATTACCTTAATGAAATATAAGAGTTTAGAATAATAAGAATAAACTTTATATTATCGCAATATGAGTATAAATATAGTGAAGAAAATATAATTGATTAATTTTATTGAAAAATGAAATCAAGTTATGTGAAAATAGATACATTCTGCCAAAATGAAAAACACATTACCTAAGAAATGTTACAAAAACAATAATTTGAACATACAGTTGAAAACTAAAATCAATACATACAAATCTACTGATAATGGGATTGTTAGCAGAAGCTGCTAAATTAAACTGATTATGGATCATCACCTAAGCATCTAAAACTTAGTGCAGTAGAGAAAATAACCAAATCATTTTATCGAATCAACAGTAATAGGAATCAGCAAATAAAATGGATATAAATAGGAATAGGCAATGAATCGAAAACTTATTAAAATTGTGATAAAAAACACAACTTACAAATAGCGTTTCGCTTCAAGTCACGTGGTTTGTGTTGACTCAACAATCTTTCTAGAGAAAGGCAGAGCAGTGCAAGCAGAGATGAAGAAACGATGACGAGGGAAGGCGGCAAACTAATTTTAGTTACAGGGAACGAAAATTTTATAATTAGGTTTTTGTGGAATGAAATTTAGTGAAATTTTTTTACTGGGATGGAAATTCTGAAATGGCCGGGAAATAAAATTTTAGGGACGTTTTGTTTGATTAGGTTTTAGTCCTCAGCGGGAGCTTGAAATTTTACCGCCTTAGTTACAGAGACATAACGGTTACCATTTCGGGTACAGTTCAAATAGCGTTTTTCTAATGGTTTTTTTAGTATAAAATAATTTGTAATAGCACTTCAAGTTGATCGCTATGTTACTATGCTATCAAATGTTGTTTTTCTTGTAGTGCTAAGAGCTCATTACATGAAACATAAGAGGTATTTATACAAGCCTAAAACCCTAATCCATAATTTAGGGGACTGCCCAAAATAACCATTAGGAAGTGTGACCACTAATTTATCATTAGCCTCTAATTAATCCTGTATTAAGTAGGCATGTAACTTTAAACTCCACTAATATGTGCATTAGCTCCTAATTGTAGATTGGGGTAAGTGGTAGGTGGGGTCCACCATGATGCATGAGTTTGAATTATTTCCATCTTCATTCCTTTGTTTCCATCCTTGTGCCTGCATATTTCCATGAGAACATCTTCGTATTTCCATTCAAATTTCTACAAATAAAAATAAAATGCATAAATAAATATTCTCAAAATTAATACATGCAAAAAATGACCATTTTGCCCCTATATGAAGATGAATAAATGATGATTTGAAAATAATTGAAATTTTGGTTTAAACATGTTAAAATATCCTATATGCTCATATATTTAATTAAATTAGATTAAATATGAAAGTAAATTATGCACATTTTCCTGCACATCAAATGCCCCCACACTTATCCATTTTCGTAGGGAGCACGATCGCATTAAGCGTATGCAACAGGCCATTAAACCTCTAGGTGTCCCTAGTAGGACGAATGTTGTCTCATGAGGGTTTTGAGCACATACTACCCATAAAATCCAAATGCGAAATGTAAAATTCCTAAATGTAAGATTTATTTACAAATATATAAATGCAATTTTTTGAAAATATTAAAAATGAAGAATTTACTTTCCAAATGACACACATAATTTAAATATAAGTTTTGGTCATTATCAAGAAATTTAAGTCCATTCACTTGTTAAAATTTCCAATAAAAATTAATTTATCATAACAAATAGACTCTAGTTTGGCTAGTTGTTTCGGTTGATAACATAGTGTAACTATGAAATGGATCCTTAGTTGATTATCAAAGTTTTTCAATGTGGTATTTTCATTTCTTTTTAATAACAAGTCAACTCACATAAGTTAAAATAGTGTTTAGATTTCAATTGCTTACTCTCTCTTTATTTGAAAATTTTATTAATATTAACAATATTTACATATGCCTAACTCAGAAAACTGAGGCCAGTTATACCACCCATGCACAACCTTGCGGGCTTATGTGAGGGGAATACAGAGCGTGGCGAGTGAACACACGAGTGTGTACACCTATTTACTGTAGGCATTATTAAAAATAATTTTTATATACACACACCTAACTCAGATAAACTGAGGCCAAATATACCGATCATGCGTTGCCTTTCGGGCTTACGTGAGAAGGGTACAGAGCATGGCAAGTGTACACACTTGCGTGTGAACACATGACTCTAGGTGTTAATAAAATATATAAATATATGCAAAAAATAATAATATTATTATTATTTTATATTTTTTTGTTTTTTGTGTTTTGTTGTTTTTTTTTGTTTTTTTTATGAAGAGAGAGTTTTTACAATATCATCTTAGAACCATTTAACTTAGAAGATCAAAAATGTTATAGCCTTTACTTTAAATCAACCACTCTTTTAAACAAAGATTTCAATTAGGATATACTTCATAATTATCACCCATGAAACTTCCTATATACTAGTTAAACCATAGTTACTTGTAATTAAACTTTTTATTTTTATTTTTGTTGAGACAAATAAATTTTCAAAAATTTCAATTTAGTAACCAAAAACAATACTTATCCTATAGTGTTTCTTCAAAAGCAAATATGCTAAAAATAAAATTTGTTTTGGGATTTTTTTTTTGGGTTTTGGAAAGAAAATGCAAAAAATAAACCATGAAAAATAAAAAATGAACATGATACTTCCCCCCACACTTGATTTTGACTATGTCCCTACAGTCAACCCAAGTGAAAGGAGAAAAATAAAGTAAAAATATGACATATATTTACATGAAAATGAAACGATTATTATTTACATGACATCAGAAAATATACTGTTAAAGAGTAAATGAAACGATCTTTCAAAGACCAATTCGTTTGTCTCTTCAAGTATGCGAGACATAACTTAGGCACAAAAAACTAAACCATAAAAGATTTTGAAGTTGAATGCTGATTTGGAAAAACGAATGTCGTTTTATTAAAATTCGTGTGAGTTGTTTTATTTTCGATGATTTTTAGGGTAGATGGAATAATTGGTTGAATTTCAAGTTTATTTTCACCAAATTGAAATTCAAACTCATCATTGACAAATTCTTCAAAATTATTGATTTTAAAATTAAAATGGTGATTTAAATCTTCCCCTTCAGAATTTAACAACTCATCTTCGAAAAGTCCAAAGAAATCGTGTTCATTAAATTCGTCTTTCTTTGTTGTATTATTCACAACTTTATTGCATGTATCAATTTCAAAATCTAAAGTTGTATTTAATTTTTCAAAATCGAAAAAAGGAAGATTGAATTTTAAATTTGGTTCTACACTTTTAAAAGAATAGAAAACCAACTCAATTACCATTTTTTAACAACTTCATTAAAATTGTTGTTTTCAATTTCAAAAGTTGTTACTTGAAAATCGTTAATTTTGGTAAAATATGGATTATTATTTGACTCGTCCATCGTTGGGTTTTGATTTTGTTGCTCACGTTGTTTCACATATGTTTCAAACAACAAATCCATGAGATCTTTGTGAATTTCTTCCATTTACTCAACAAAATCCAATTTATGATTATTAATTTGAGGATTTTCAATTTGAAATTGTTGAGAGAAAAAATTGTCCATTGCACTATAATTGAAATTACTCCCATTTCCAAATTCATTTAAATAGTTGTTTCCATTTTCATTTTAATTTTGAAATTCATTTTGTAGTTCGAAATTGAATTGGCAAGGATTATAATCAAAATCTTTTGAATTTTGAACTGAATTCAAATTTTGATTATTTTGAAATCCTTGACTTGAGTTATTACACAAATATGAATTACACAAATCATTTATCATTTGATTTTGTTGTTCAAGTAAAGACCAAATTATTTCAATGCTATTTTCAAGAGTTGAGGGTTGGTCATCATTTTAAAAAAATTTGTGGTTAAAAATTCGAATTGTTTGTACAATGGTTATTGTTAAAATATCCATAAGAATTTGGAGTGAAATTATATGGATCACATTGATTTTCACAACTATTGTAAAATTCATGTGAGTTGAAAAATTCAAACATTTTCAAGAATGTTTCATTTTCTTTTTGTATAAAGGAATAATATTTACCAAAAGGAATTTATTTTTAAAAGGGAAATTTGAAATTTTTTTTTTGGATTTTTGTTTTTCTAAAGAAAACTAACTTACTTTTTTTTGGATTTTTTATTGAAAAATTTCAAAAGAAAGGATTTAAAAAAACAAAGTTAAGGAAAATTTATAATTTTTTTTGTTTTTTTTGGATTTTGGATTTTTTTTTAAATATGCATGAACTAATGCAACTAAATGAATGCAAGGACTTAATTACAAATTTTCTGTCCTAAGTAGCTCCTAACCCAAAATTGTATAATCACACTTTGTCTTATATCAACAAGATATTTCTTAAACCACGAATCACCATAGCAATGTCCGAAGGTTTAAGTACCTTCAGAGAAACAATCAGTATAATATTTATGAATCACCGTAATATTTATAACTGATTATTGCTCTGCCGTAGCCTAGACACTAAGGATATAAATTGTCGAAAGAAGACAACTGTCAAGACACAATTAAGCCCTAGGTGAGCTCATGACACCCAGTCAAATGTCTAACCATTATTATTTATCAAATTCTAAGATGAAACACAATTTCTGGGCCAAGGAAGAGGTGATGAAATCCCCCACCTTATCTGGATTTTGGTATTGCCTTTAAAAAAGAAAAATAAGATGGTATGAATGCAAAGCAGAAATTAAATGTGAATTTAACGATGCAACTATGAATGAAATTTGTTTTTTTTTCTTTTGAAAAAATATTTAATATGCAAGCAACCAATAACGCAAAGCCAATAAAAACAAGGGATGAGAGCACGATACCAGAGCATGAGGAATTATTAGCAAATTATTTTACAGCAACGATTTTTTTAACAAGCCGTTTATTTTGGCAAGCAAGCAATTCTCAGCGGCAATTTCTTTTTGAATTTCTGCTTTTACAACCTGAAACTAAAAATAATATATATACATAACTTTTTTTATACATAGCAAAGAAAAAGCTAAAACAAATGAAAAACAAAACAAATTAAACCAAAACAATTGAAAACAAAAAAAAATTAATTGAAAATAAAACAAAAGGCAAAGAAGATTTTCCTTTTATCTTTTTTTCTTTTCTCTTCTTTTAAATATAAACTTGCTTGCTCTTCTTATTTTCTTTTTTTTTAAACTCCGGCCCACTAAAAAAATTTCTACAGAACTTAAACACTTTATCAATACAAACCCCCAAATTTCACAAACTCATCAGTACCACATTCAATTAACTAAAATTAACATTCAAACACGAATTTTTTTATAGTACTGCAAAATTTCTCAATATCAAATCAGAAATTAGAAGATTAAGATGAGGTCGTGGAGCTTGATTAGGATTTGGAGCGGTTCGTTTAGGTGAAGCGATGTACCAAGGATGCAGTGAGAAATTTAAGGGAAATGATGGATATCTATATTTGTTGAACTAATGACTGGAAGTTTGTAGGTGGGATATTGTGTAGAATTTGAACTTATTCGGTAAGGGATCTAGTGGTGGCTGTTGTTTCTGTCAACAATGTTTGTGGTAGATGGCTAAAAGTGGAGGTGAAAGCAGTGAAGGTGTGACAGTGTTGTGAAGTGCTGTGATATGACAGTGGTGGTTTTGGTGGCACGGTAATGACTGTAGAGTTTTGATGGAGGATGCAGGCAGAAGTTATGCTGTAGGTTGGACTAGGCAGGTTGAATGGTGATGAAGTGTTGTTATGATGGTGGAGATGTTGATGTTGAAGAGGGTGGATTTGTTGTGTGTTTGAGCTTTGGAGTGATGGAGCTTATGGTGGTTGACTGTTGACTGTGGCCAGTGGGAGTTTTGAATTGCAGTGATGAAGGCATAGGGAGCAGTGGAGAATTGGTCACCGTTGAATGGTGAAAATGGTGGTTTGAGGTGTGTGATCAGTGGAGTTGCAAGGCAGTTTGTAAATGGGGTGAGTGATGTGAGTAATGTCAGTAATGATCAGTGAATGTAGATGGCCTAGTGGTATTGCAAGGCAGTTTGATGTGAGTTGTTGACCCAAAAAATGGACCAACACCCTGGTTTGAGTTTGAAAGCACCAGCCATGTTCTGAGAGGGTAATATCATAGATAACATGTATAGAAAAAGAACAGTAAACGAAAGAAGAAAGAGAATTTTTATAGTGGTTCGGCTGTTAATGAAGCCTACGTCCACTCTATAGTTTTACTATAGACTATTTGCTGTTACAAGAGGTGTTTGATTACAAGGCTTTGATTATCTTTAGTTAGATTGAATCCCCAGAGCTGGAATCCACTGGAGAATCACGGTAAATTCCTTTGGAGATTGTTGTGAGGGAAATAGAGAGTGAACAATGATTCCAGCAGAGCTTCCACAACCAGTCCGGTGAAGATCCTCTTTATGTTGCAGGTAGGTTGGTATTTATATGGATTGGAGAGCTTCTGGGCCAGGCCACTTCATCATTTGCTCGCTGGTAGGTAGGGAACGACCCATGGAGGATGTGACTCGCAATACGAGGAAGAAACATGGGTCGCTGGCGACCCATAGACTTGGCTCATTTTGCAAGCCAATGTCTTGGCCTCTTCTTGTAGTATTCTTTGGCTGATTTGTCTGAAGGTTTGAGGAGAGGAATGGGTCACTGATGATCCGAGCACTTAGGATTTTTTTGGAGTTTGGAATTGGAGATTTTCACATAGTCTTTTATTGTAGTTGTCTCGTCTTGATGGCAATTCACTAGCTGTTTGCGCTTAGCTGCTAATTGGACTAAAAGAATGCTGATCTCTCGGCTTCGTCGATCCCAGTCGTTGCCTTAGCCATATAGCTTGGCTCTCGTTAACCCCTTGCCTTAGCCTTTTTGGTTAAGTTCTAAACCTTTTTGATAATACGAGATTTTTCTGTCTCCTGTTGGATCCTGATGGGTTAAAAACCCAGATAACATTTGCCCCTCAGAGTATGCCTTCGTTGAAAACAAGGCATGCTCTAGAAGTAACTTCTTTTGAGTCTTCATTTTGTGAATTCTAGTTTATCGTGTCAAGGTTACCATGCAAATTAAGCTTTGGCTGTTGAGTTTTCGATGTGAATCGTCAGAGTCTACCTAATGATGTTGTTCTCAATTGACTGACTTCTGATAGCCGTTCGTTTTTTGATTTCAATCTGAATTTCAATTCCTGGTATTGATGATGCAATCTTTGCTCCATAGTTTATGCAAGGGTTTAGGTCGGTAAGTGGGTACGTGATGTAGGTTTGGAGTTGTCCTATATAGTTTTGATTCGAATGGCGTTGAATCTAAGTTTTGTCCTAAATGATTATACGTCGTTCTAGAGCGAAGTCTAGCTCTTTATCATTAGCTTTTTCTTCTTGAGAATTTGGTTAAGATCCCGTCGATGTTTTGAATTCCAATGCGATGATTTATTCCAAAATTAGATGTAGTGAATGATTCAATCGTATCGCTCTTCCTATTTCTATATTCCAGTGATCCTGAAAAGAAAAGCTTCCACATCGCTTTGGACAATGGCTCCGTTATCGATCATTGATCGATAATGGGTAAGTGTGGAAGAGATAATTTCAAAGGACGATATGGATTGTTTTTATGATGTAAGCAAGCTATCTAAGCTAGATTGTTTGTTCGCAGTATTTAGGATACTGACTCTTCTCATGTAGATAACACACTGCATCTGGCCTGGTCAACGCTCAGGACCCAATTGGTCAACGTACGTCAACCTCCCTTGGATTTCGGGCGTTAATTATATGAGGATATTATTTAAAGTAAAACATACCTGATAGGGTTAAATGCCAAGTTTTGCTGTTGAAAATGATTTTTCGTTCTTTCAATATTTAGTCTTGCAAAGGGACTTCCACTCCTCCAAAAGCTGTGTCCTTCCCAACTTAAGCTTCACTTATTATTCTTATCATATTGGGATGATTGATTACCGTTAAATTACAAGGCACAATTGCTCTTGTAGAGTTGTAGATGGAGTTCGATCAGGCACAGTTTCAGCCTTCGGAAACTAGCGCATGAGTTGTCCGAGTGCGATTGCCCTTCCTTTGCGTTTTTTGGAATTCAATGCACACCAGCCTCTATCTCAGGGGACTATTGGCTTAATTGCTCGATTCCGAGCATTGCTTTTTCTCGCTATTACACTTCCTGTGCTCATGTGCAGCATACTCGTTTACTATAATTCTATACATGTAAGTAATACTTTTATGGTCATTTCGGCATATTCTATTTCATAACTTTGTTTAAAAGTATGAAGCAGCTTGGTCTAGCCAGTTCTGTAGCTAATCCCTACTTATGCTCAATTGAGTTCGTTTCAACAAAGTGTTGGTGTAGATGCCTAAGTCTGTAGGACTGGTTACTTTGACTATCGAACCAACATGTTTTGGGAGACTAGGTCTCCTAAGCAATACATTCGATTGCCCCAGTTTAATTGATATGATAGCTCCTATCTTCGGGAATTAGGGACTTTGTTGCTTGACCCCAAGATCTGAGTTTTGTAATGATGTCGGCTTATATTAGAAAGATGTGTTTCAGGCATCCTTTGCTAGAGTAAATTCTTCAGATTCCGATGTTGAGATCCTAATCATGTGTCGGTTTCTATCTTCGAAAACTCATAAACGGATGACTCAACTCTATGGATTTTTCCTTGATGTTGTGAATTCAAATAGCATAAGATGCCATAAGGTAGGGCTGAAGGTTAAATCAAACTCTTGCTTCTGTTTTTGAAAGCCGATGTATCAATAGTTTCATTTTGGGCTTTCTTCTTAGCATCACCAAACTTGGTAATGGTATATTCCTACAAGTTGGAACCAAATGATCTAGTTAGATCGTAAGTAGGTCATCGATCCTTCTCGTCATTGCCAGACTATGAGCGACGGTTGACTTCTAAATGTTAAATCCTTCATTTCCTTTTGGCGATTTTGTTGCCAGCCCTATTTTATGATACAGAACCGTTATCTAACCAACCTCGCAGTTATTCGTGTTAGGCTTTGAAACATTTCTTTCGATCAAGTATTTGTGCTTCCATCCTTTTTTGAGGTACTAGTTATTTCGAATGCCTATATTTGGGCGATTGTGAGAGATGAAAATCAGTGGGGCAAATTGCTCAATTGTCCCTAGTCTGGCTGTCAATCCCATTCTGGAATTGAGGAAGTTCGGGGATTTTATTTTCGACCTTCCAGGATTATTCTCGCTTGTCCTTGGCCGTGCATGCTCTTCTTGGTTGCTGACGTTGTCATGGAAGTTTTGTTTATATGTCAACTCCTATCTTTGAGAATTGATAACCTAGCTGCTTCGTTCCAAGCAACATTTCCTCGAGGCTTCCTATCTTTCGGTTGTGTCTAAATTATTTCTAAGTTGAATTTAGGAAATTCGGTTATGCACTAGCTTTCATCCCTAGAAATTAGTGCATGGGCATGTCAATCATGGGATTTCCTTTTAATGTTGCTTTATTCCTGTGCAGTGGCTAATTCCTATGATGAAAGGTCGAACCATCCGATTGACCCATAAAAGGATGGATATGTCTTCCGGTCGTTTCTTCTATCTTCGGAAGCTAGTGCATCGATGGTTCACTGGGATGAGTGTTTCTCATCAGCCCTGTAGATCAAAGTTTTCCTGGCATTGCCGGGGCAGTACCAGAACTTAGTGAGTAGAATGTTTCCCGAAGTTGTCGTGGCAACATCGGTACTTATGAAATAGAAAGTTTCCTAGCATTGCCGGGGCAACTGGTACTTAGGAAATAGAAAAATTTCCCGGCATTGCCAGTGCAACTCCAGTAATTAAAAAATAAAAGAAGGCCTTGGTGTTGGTAAGGCAACATCGGCACTCAGGAGGTTGGGATCGATATTCCCGTCGATTCGGCGGTGCTTTTAAACCAGTTGGGTACTAGTTCCTGCCTTCGAAATCTAGCACTTCGATGGTTGGATATTAGAAGTTTTTTCTTAGTGCTGCTTGTCTTCGGGCAGTGTTAAAGTCACGTTGGTGAGGGTTGAATCATTCATCCGATCCTGTAGAGTTGGGTAGATCCCTTCTAACCCAATATGGTTGTTTTCTTAGCGTTACTCAACTCTGGGATATGCCATTTTCTAAAAGGATGAGAGTCTCAGGCGTCTCCGTTACTTTTCTTTGCTTATAACCATCAAGTACTCCTTCTGGCGGTACAAGGTCATTTCTTACCCAATTCCATGGTTACTCTTGTGTAGGATCAAATTTCCTTTGGTCAATTTTTGTTGCGAACCGACTTCCGTTTTTGAAACCCGTTATTCTCAAATGCTAAATTCCGAGCACTTATAGATGATTAGATGATGTGGTGCAAGTTGTTACGTTGCCTCTAGTACGCTTGCACCCTTCCCATCGTAATAATGGATCAGAGGAGTTTGGTAATGTTTGTCTTGAGTCTATGAAAATTAACTTTGCTTGTTCAATGCCATATGTGCTCTACTAGGGCACTGACGTTGTTGTGGATATCCGCCTTATCCGTTAGTTCCAACCTTCGGGAATCAATTGTTTAGCTGCTTGATTTTTAATGTTCTCTCCTTGCCGTTGTCTGTCTTCAGATAACAGTTGGTTTTTTGCAAGTTTGGGTTTGAGGCCTCATTCGAGTACCTGCTTCTATCTTTGGAAGCTGGTGCGTTGATGATTTGATTCTGGAAATGCTTTCCGTCGTTGTCTATCTTTGTACGATGGTAAGTTCCTCCTTTTATTACAAGTTGGAGCGATCTTTTATCATGACCAAGTGTTAATACGTTATGTGCCCCTCAGTCCACAGAGCCGATTATTCTGAACAATGGACATGGGACTTGATGTTCTGGGTGGCCCCTGGATGCCCCCAGTCAAAGGTACATCACAGCTCCTATCTCTAGGAACTCATGACTTGGGAGTATTGAATTTTGACATTTTGTACATTAACTTTTGTCAAAGGTCAGAATTCTTGACCGACTTCTTGGTTTGTGAGCTTTGCGACACTACCGAAGCAATGCCGGTTCTTTTGGGTAGTGGAAGTTGATCCTTGTTAATTGAAGTGTGCCACTTTTGAGGGTGCGTGGCTTACGAAATGCACAGCTTTTGAGAGTGTGCGGCTCATGGGATCGATACGATCCATCGACCCGGTACAGTTTGGAACTTCTTGACACTGAGGAGTTTGTTAATATTATAGGCAATGACACCACTCCCGAAACATAGCAGAAACTGCAAATAAAGGGCGGAAAGGGGAGCGTTGGAAGGAAGCGCCGAGGAGCTTGTGTGGAGACCGATCTGGCTTTTGTTCTTTTTGAGTCATTTTTTCAAGTAAAGAGTCTGCACTTAGTGTTTTTGTCATGGAGTCTGTATTTTCTTTTTATTGGCCGGTGTTGTGTGGGTATGACCCCCACATTTTGACCCTGTATAAAAGAAAATTATAAGCAATACATTGAAATTTTAACTGTATTCTTATTTGTCTATTCATATGTGTTATGTGCACTTGTGTTTGTTTTGTTTGCACTTATCCAATTTTTGTGATTGCCGCCAAAATTTTTATTTGGAGTAACAATTCTTTGTTTGGAGTAACAGAACTTGTGAACTTATTATTTTCAATTGTTTTATTTAAGTACTAGTGTATGCCCCCAGTTCACAGGGTTGTTTACTTCAAATGAACATTAACTTATAGTTTGGATAATTTTCATATTGAACTTGAAATTTTGCTAAGTCACAGCTTGATTTTCCTTCTTCCGGAAGTTCTACAACTTTAGCATGTAATCCAAGTTTCATGTGATATTTTGGTAAGTATGCAATATATGCGTGTTTGAGAGGTGCACATTGCACGGGTTAACCAAGGGCAATTTTGATCATCAAGTGTCATCTGTTGAAACTTTTCTGTTGGTTTGTAGCACTCCAATTTTGTTGGAGTTGTGCCCATTATTCCCAATCATAGAAGAGGTTGGCTTTGGTTATGAGACGCGTGGTGTTGGGGATTGATATGGCCCATCGATATGGTTATGATGCTCCTCAGCGCTGCCTATCTTCGGGCAATGTTGAGGAGTTGGTGCGTGACTTACGGGGGCACGGCTTTTGATATTCCTCTGTGTTGCCTATCTTCGGGCAATGTGAGGGGTTATTATTTTAGCGCATGGCTTATAAGGTGCGCGACATTTTTTTTCCTCGGTGTTGCCTATCATCGGGCAACATGAGGAGTTATAATTTTGGTGCTCCTCGGTGTTGCCTATCTTCCGGCAACATGAGGAGTTTTCATTTGGCGCTCCTCGGTGTTGCCTATCTTCGAGCAACACGAGGAGTTGTTATTTTGGTGCCCTTCGGTGCTGCCTATCTTCCGGCAACACGAGAAGTTTCGAACCTCCTTTGTGTTGCCTATCTTCGGGCAACACGAGGAGTTTTGATTTTGGTTGGTGTTGCGTATCTTCGGGCAACATGAGGAGTTGTTATTTTGATGCTCCTCGGTGTTGCCTATCTTCGGCAACACGAGGAGTTTTGATTTTGGTGCTCCTCGATGTTGCCTTTGTTCGGGCAACTCGAGAAGTTTGGTTTTGGTGCACCTCGGTGTTGCCTATCTTCGGGAAACACGAGGAGTTTTGATTTTCCTAGGTGTTGCCTATCTTTGGGAAACACGAGGAGTTGTTATTTTGATGCTCCATGGTGTTGCCCATCTTCGGGCAATACGAGGAGTTGTTACTTTGGTGCTCCTCGATGTTTCCTATCTTCGAGCAACATGAGGAGTTTTGGTTTTGGTGCTCCTCGGTGTTTCCTATCTTCGAGCAACACAAGGAGCTTTGATCTTCCTTTGTGTTGCCTATCTTCGAACACCACGTGGAGTTGTTATTTTGATGCTCCTCGGTGTTGCCTATCTTCGGGCAACTTGAGGAGTTTTGATTTTGGTGCTCCTCAATGTGGCCTATCTTCTAGCAGCATGAGGAGTTTTTGTTTTGGTGCTCCTCGGTGTTACCTATCTTCAGGAAACACGAGGAGTTTTGATTTTCCTTGGTGTTGCCTATCTTCGGACAACACGAGGTGTTGTTATTTTTATTCTCCTCGGTGTTGCCTATCTTTAGGCAACACGAGGAGTTTTGATTTTCCTTGGTGTTGCCTATCTTCGGACAACACGAGGTGTTGTTATTTTTATTCTCCTCGGTGTTGCCTATCTTTAGGCAACACGAGGAGTTTTGGTTTTGGTGCTCCTTGATGTTGCCTATCTTCGGACCATACGAGGTGTTTTGGATTTGGTGCTCCTCGGCGTTACCTATCTTCGGGCAACACGAGGAGTTTTGATTTTCCTTGGTTTTTCCTATCTTTGGGAAACAGGAGGAGTTGTTATTTTGATGCTCCTCGGTGTTGCCTATCTTCGGGAAACATGAGGAGTTTTGATTTTGGTGCTCCTCGATGTTGCCTGTCTTCGAGCAACATGAGGAGTTTTGGTTTTCCTTGGTATTGCCTATCTTCGGGCAACACAAGGAGTTGTTATTTTGGTGCTCCTCGGTGTTGTCTATCTTCGGGCACCACGAGGAATTGTCGCTCCTTGGTGCTGTCTATCTTCGGGCAACACGAGGAGTTTTGATTTTGGTTGTCCTCGGTGTTTCCTATCTTTGGGCAACACGAGGAGTTATTATTTCAGTGCTCCTCAGTGTTACCTATCTTCGGGCAACACGAGGAGTTTTAATTTTCCTTGGTGTTGCCTATCTTCGGACAACAAGAGGAGTTGTTATTTTGGTGCTACTCGGTGTTGCCTATCTTCAGGCAACACGAGGAGTTTTGGTGCTCCTTAGTATTGCCTATCTTCGGGCAACATGAGGAGTGTTAGTTTTAGACCTCTTGATGTTGTTGGAGCAACACCGGTTTTTAGAAGGCAAAGATCGGGTTCCGTCGATCTAACGGTTTGAGTCGATTTGACCCCGTCGACTCAACATGTTGCTTACATGAACACAGTTTTATCAGTTAAAGAAGCTAAACAACTTCTGGTTCGGGTAGACATGGCTTGGATGATCCTTCCGTGTTTTTGAAAGATGTACACGTCCAAATAGATCAGGCTGGCATGGTGGAGAGATCTATAGCTGACTAAGCTGCCATGGTGGAGAGATCTATAGCTGACCGCATGAAGATGGATTGAGGAAAGAGCCTATGAAAGTTCAGGGCATGAATCTTAACTGTTGGTCCAAATTGCCTTTAGAGAATGGGTCTTTGAGTGACATAGGGTCTAAGAGGAAGAGGAATTGGTCCCCAAGAGCGGTAGAATAGTAGTTGGAAAGAAGTGGGCTAGTATTATGCTAGCATTTCCTTTATTGCAATAGCTAGGTTATTAAGTCCGCGGTTGCCAAAATGATAGAATTTTTGATTGATAAGGGGTATAACAAAACTGTAGGATGATTTGTCTCGGCCTTTCTTATGGTTATTCAAGTGCGTGCGATGCCCCCCATGCCATAGGGCTATTGGCGTGCTTGAACTATATCCATGGTCTCTCCATAACTCGTTTGGTTGCCCGCGGTCTAGTGGGTGCGGTTTTCCAAGGTGCCGAGTCTTGGATTGATTCGAGTTGGCCTTTGATTGATCACAAGGTCAATTCAGTTTTGGCTTTGTTTCTTTGAGCAACCTTGAAGCTTTGGAATTTAGCACTGTTTGTCTCATTGGTCGTCGGAAGTGATTCCATTAATTTTGCGGAGTGGCTGGTAGATTATCGATTTATGGCCCTAGAGAGTTACTTCGTTGACTTCGGGGAGCTCTGGATCAGATGATTGCTAATCTTCTAGTTCAGCTTCGTGGATATCAGTCATACATAAATTTCACCGATCTATCAGTTCGCCTTCATGACGCTTTAGTTCATGAAAGACCTTCCCGTTCGTGAAGATTTTTTTGGATCGGATGACCGCTGATCTATCGGTTTTCCTCCACGATGCTTTAGTTCACGAAAGGCCTTCACGTTCGTGAAAGGTTTTTTGTGGTCGGATGTCCGGCGACCAGATGGCCTTGGAATGATAATTTATCGACTCCGATAGGAGTTTCGGGTCGTGTGTCCGATAGCCCGACGGTCTTAAAGCAATGATTCATTGACTTTAAGAGGAATTCCATATTCAGCTCGAGGGAACACAATTTCATTGGTTCCTGTAGGCTAAGGTGCTAGATCTGTTTGTTGGACGATCCTTTGGACAAGACTTCTCGACGCCACCAGCAATGCCGGTTCTCAAAATGGGACACTACTACAAAAAGTGTCTTTTATAGCGGCATATAGCCGCTATTAATCACAACCATAGCAGTTTGATAAGCGCTGTATATCGACATGTTATAAAAAACTGTTGAATATTTATAACACAAAATATGCCGCTATGGTTGAGCTTAGTTTTATAACGCAAATTCACCGCTATGGTACGTTAATTCAATAGCTCATTATAGCCGCTATAATACAGCTAAATCTCAACGGAACTGGAAATCTTTATAACACCATTTTGCCGCTATAAAATATTTATTCAATAGCGGTCATTTCACGCTATTAAATCAACATGTTATAGTATTGATAAATTCTTTTACAATTCATATATGCCGCTATAAAAATCGAAGATACACTTTCAAGAGCTATGCCTATATATTACATTTTAATAATAGCAATCAAACTAAATCTTCATAAACGAATAAAGATTACAATCAACAAATATAACACAAGAGCATGCTCAGAAAGAAATGTGATATATTTTTCATTATAGTGTACAAACATTAAAGCAAGTGCATAACCATTACAGAGTACAAACACACAATAAAAATCAAGTACCATAAATGTTTTCACCACATCCATAGGCGTAATAGGAGCTGTAGTGTCAACCATCTGAACAACTACTTGCGATTCAGGCCATGCAACCATCTCTATAACAAACTACTTTGCTTCCCTATTACTGTCAACAGCTGTCTTGAACCTCTGCATCTCCACCCCCAAACCCCTGAACCTCCCTGCACACATAACCACCTCCTTGCTACACCACTACTCACTATTGTTCACTGCATCACAGTGCCTGCATAACCACAGCTTCACCTTCACCACATCCATCACACAAATACCCCTACCAACCGCTCAATCACAACACTGTTCAAATTGTTGCTATGTGCATCTGTGAATCTACTTGCAGCTTCTATGCATTTTCTTTCCTTTAACCACATAAGATACTGCAGTATAATCACATTCACTACAGTTTACAACCCCTACCAAACTTCCACTTTAGTCAACATACCGCTGTCATCTTTACAAATCCAGAATTAAAACCGTCCACTGCACCATTGAACAACCAACAACAACACTTCTGTACGACAACTCAACTACTTCCACATCATCACCCTACTTCTTCTATCACCATTTACAAACCCATCCCGCTGCAACTAGCCTTCAACATACACCATCAAAAACTCTTCCAGCAACAACATCTACTAACCATATTTCTCTGTACAAACATCTCCTTTAACCCTGTCATCATCCACACCAAACTGCATATCCCTTGCATATCACTTGAATACTATCATCATTAAAAAAAATCAATAGTCATCACCATCTATCCACACTTGGACAACTCCAGAAGCAAAGAAGAAGAAGATGCAAGAAAGTAAAGTGAAGTCGAAGAAGAAAAGCTCATCAGAGAGTCGGTGAAAATTGTGTATTTAGTGGTGTGAAGAATGTGAAAAGAACAAAAGAAAATGATAGAGGTTTAGATTTAAACAAAATGTGTCTATGATTTGTGGGTAATTCTTAAGAGTGTAATGATGTACTGCTTTCAATTGCTAATTATCAAACCACATTATTATTTGCTGAATATTTCCATGTACATTTTTTTAGTAAATTACATATGGATATACTCACACAATAGGAATAGGTTCTCCATTATTTACCAGAACTGGAGAAATCAATTTCCATGCTGCATTTAAATGTAGAAAATACATCAAGTTATAATCATCTTTTTGCCATATTATTATTTTACTTGATAATGTGAATGAATTGACAAGAAACTTACAGTATATGCCCACTGCAACCAGTTCATTGATGATTTTTACTAAAGTACTAGCCCAACCAATATCAATGCTCCATCTGAATGTTTTAATGTATACTGTTATTCATACATTGTTACTAGAAAAACAAAAATAAAATACAAGTATCATACTTCTTTGTGGGGTGATCAAGTTCCCAATTAATGAATAGCATTGCAAAATGCATTGCTCCAATCGAAAATATAAAATGAAAAAATCTGTAGTTGTATGGTATATCATCTTCTAATTGAATTTCATCCTTTGCAAACTGAATTATATGTCAGAAGGAAAGAAAATAAACAAATTAAGTAACATTAATTGGTAATTTTTTAGTAGCATGTTATTACAAAGAAAATTAAAATCACCTGAAAAGCTTTTGAATCAATACCAGTGGAAAAAGTTGCCATCACAATTGCACTTACTGCTATGAGAAAATTCTGCATACACGGTAAAATATATATACATATATATAATATCAGTATTTATGGATGTATGTATATATGTATGTATAGATACTCAATATTCTTACAAGCACAATAGTAAGATCAACATTATCAGAGTTCTCCTTTTGTGTGTTGCATTTCTCAATAGGAGGTTCGCTGGAAAAACATATATGGTAAAAATATTCAAATTTCATATGTTATAAGAAGAGATTACTAACTTCTAAGTAATGATAATCAACATTATTAAAATACAGTATTAGATTTTTGCAAGAAAGTTTGTCTGAGTTGAAGAATAAATACCTTTGAATAGTAGACCAACAAAGATAAACAACATAAATGCTCATGATAGCAGATGATAGAAGACCTTTGTTTACCTTAACAAATTAGATGGGGATTTTAGTATTAAAATAATAATAATGATAATAAATTAATAAAAATAAAAATAAACATGAAATAGAAGAATTAATCTAACTGTATTGGTAAAGTTACCTTAGCATTTAGAGAAACAATCATCATTATCTAAACTAGAATTGCAGTCCAGGAAATTAGAAATATGTTCAGAATGCATGACATATCTGGAACATATGTAAGATAAAGCATTCCAATTCCACTGAATGTAGCAATGTATAATACCGTGGAGAAAAACAATCCAATAATCCCACTAAAATATATAGAAATGTGTGATTATTTTGATGATATAATGGTAGAATCTTTTTAATCTGGAATACATAGAGTACTACAAAACTGTATGCATTAGTTCTAGGATCTTATATCAAATTTGGATATGCAAAATAAAGAAATAATGTACTAATGATAGAACAATGTGTATAAAAAGTGGAAACAATTATATACCAATTAATACTCTGAGATTCTTGCATCTAATGATTTTCACACCAATTAATGAAATGAATGACGCTTATGAGTTGGAGGAGGAGAAATATTCTGCAAGTAGCTAAAAAAAATTACTTCATGAACCATTTTATGTATGTTTTACATGATTGAAATCTCATAAATAGCAAAATCTATGAGTAATATTTTAAAAGTGCATACAAACGAAGAAGAAAATTACCTAGCTCCAACTCGTGCGATTTCACCTAAGTAACAGTATAAACAAATTAGTTGCTGATCCGAATATATGCTAAGGATTAATTTTTTTATACGTCAATAATCATTAGAAAAAAAATCACTGTAGATCATGAATAATATATGTAAACAAAATAAAATACCATATAATTGGAAAGTCGAAGGTGCAAAGAATGAAAGTATCATCGATATAAGATATACCACAAATTTGATACTCCACCAACTTGAATGCAATAAATTAAGAACATTATGAAGCTTCCTCACTCTTAATGTAGTAACCCACATTAACATGAAAAATATCTAAAATATTTGTCAAGAAATACAAAAGAGCAACTATTCTTCATCTTGTATATACAGTAAACTGAACATCAATATGCATTACCAATAACGTATTCATAGTTTTTATAATTAAAAGATACAAAGCATCCGAAACTCACACGAAGCACTCCACTTTCATGAAAACAGTCCTTTGTTTGACAGACTGTTGCATTAGAAAAGAAAATTTCAGATATTTTCTCAGTTCATGAAAATTGCTATGACAGATTATTAAGAAAGAAAGTGAACATGAGTAAGACGTAGGGCTACAATTTCAACAAACTTATGAACAACTAGAAGAACTATCTTAATAAGCCCGAGCGTAGGCATGCCAAGGTTAATGCTATAGAACCAAAGATACTAAGACCATTAGCACCGGAGAAAGGAAAGACTATCATCATAGGTACTTTTATCATTTTGAATATTCAAGTTAGAATATTGTTTGGTACAGAAGCTTCATATTCATTTATGTCTAATGTTACAACCCTCCATTCTGTCATCTAAGGTCGAAACTTAACCATTCACCCAGTACTTATGTGCCGATGCTTATGAATCCAAATGCAAAATCGTTATTGTAAATCCAAATCAATAAGACTCAAAACCAAAAAAACTACGCTCTCACCGTATCGGTAAAATATAATAAAACATACAGATAGTATATTTGGAAACTCTTGAAATAGAGTTCTCAAAGTTACGATATTAACTATACAAGTACTACCACCTGCTACGTTCACAAGTTTCTCGACCAACCTCCTCCTCGCGACTTCCAACTCCACCCACTATCGCATACCACCTTTACTAAATTGCCTGCACGAATTCCAACAACCAGAGCAACTTCAACCGTGAACTCCACCCAAAACCCATCCACGAACCGAACTTCGAACCTGAATCAACCACTCTCATCCAAACTAACCACCATCCGCCTGTACGCATCTCCTCGCCCAAATATCGAAACCCAGAAACAACCTGAACCAGCAATTGCGACCAATGCAATCACATCCATTCGCAACCGCAATCCCTATCCACAGCACGCAAATTACCAACCCATAATCATCCTAAAAGCACTTTGCAAATAAATCCCCAAATTCGATTCAACCGAAACACAATTTCCCTATCGATTCGAACCGCTTTCATTATTCATTGATTTGGGAATTGGTTATTTTGATTTGGGAATCATGATTTTATAATCTTTGATTTGGGAACTGGTTATTTCATTTTCAGAGGGAGATGAAAATTGTTAAGTGTTATTTGGGAGGGAGACGAATCTGGTTAAGCGTTTTTGGGAGGGAAACAAAATTTTTAGGCCAAAGCGTTACCTGTGAACAGTACAAAACAGATAAAAAAACAAATAATTTAAGGAAAATAATAGCGCTTTAGAATAATGCGTTATTAAATGGCGTTATTAATAATATATTTTCTTGTAGTGGGAATTGACATGACTCATCGAGGGCATAAAAGCATTTCTTTCGCTATGCTGTCTGCAATGCCCCTAGTGCCTCAGTACGGCTCATTTAGAGAAGGAGAGTAGTTCAGGATGGATGAGAAGGCATCGCTTTAGGTTGTTGTCCCATTCCTTAGTTGCTAGCATGCTAGAGTGTTATTTGATAATCATCTTTTTGTCTGATTTTATCATTTAGCTGGGGCGCTTTTCTACCAGGCCTTAGTAGCCTTGCTTGGGCAGAAGGTCCCTAAGGTCCTGTAGCTCCTTCACCGTTCAATATGTTCTTTGGCACACTGCCGGGTTTGCCTTCTTCTAGCTGCACTACTTCTAGTCTTTAGAACTGGTTTTCCTTCCCATAGAATTCTTCTAGGGTAGCAGGTTGTTTCATCCTTTAATGATTCCCGAGGGCCTTGCAGCAGACTACATCGGTTGCCCTTGCTTCGTCCATATGCTAGTCATACCTGTAAAGAAGCAATTTTGAATCAGTTGTACAGTTGTGTAAAAGGTATAGTTGGCATGATAAACTTCTTCGGATATTCTGCATGTTGAACAGCTTCGGTGAATAGGTTTCGATTGGGAAGATGCCCTAATCATTGTCAGATCGGTCTGTTTTCAAGTTACGGCTGTTTATAATACTTGAAAATGATATATGCTTGATTGTATATGCTTGAATTATTGGAAATGCCGATTGAATGACCCGGATCAGTGACGATCACAAAAAATTTCAAACTAGGTGAGATAGGTCTAGGGTGACAAAGGAGGCCCCATAAAGATTGAATCCCAAATTTCAAGGTATCGAAGTTCGCACGTTTGAGTTATGGACAAAAGAAGATGGATCAACATTGATGGATCGGTGATATTTTACTTGGAGTCCGACCAGAGAAAATTTTCCATTCGCTTGGAGTCACGGAATTTGAATTACTGGCTCGGTGATAAATGTTGCTTGGAGCCATTTGCCTGTTTGCTTGGAGAAAATCTTGGATTTACCTGAGTCTGATTTTGGACCAGAATTTCCTAGGTCTACTTCGGGTCAAATGAGTGATTACCAGAGTTTGACTTCGAGTCAAGACTTCTAGAATCTGCTTCGAGTCAAATAGTTGATTACCCGAGTTTGACTTCGAGTCCACCGTAAAGTGAGTTTTTCAATGACCATTTTGACGATTTTTATGATCATCGACGACGACCACTCGTGATTCGACGGTGGGAGCTCCATGCTGGGATAAGAAGCTGGTTAGTTGGAAGTGGTCACAATATACCACGGGAGCTTGGCATTGTACTTGATCTCGGTTTGTATCATATCTTCTTGGTCCTCCTGCCTCTAGGAATACCATTTGAGTAACTGTTCCTCATCCATTGCTTGGTATGGTGCTACGGCATGGGTTTTAGAGATTCTTTTGGCGTTTTGCATCTTGGATTTTTCACCCAATTGTCTTCCCTGAATTCTTTTCGCTTCAGAGTAGGAGAGAGCCATCCTTATATCCTCCCGTGGGGTTTTCACCCCTAAGTTCGGGTTTGTTGCTGGTGCTTTTGCAGTCGGTGGAGTGTTAACGTTTTCTTCTATCATGATTCTTGGAGCTTCGCCCATTGCTTCCTTTCGATTATACCCCCTTCGAATGACCTAGACGGCGGTCTGGCAAAATAGTATGGATCGATGGCGATCCATGTACTTAACTGATTTCAGTGCTTTGTCTTCAGGAGTTTATGGCGGTCAGGTGAAAAGTTATGGATCGCTAGCGACCCATAGTGCATGGATCACTAGCGACCCATGTACTTAAGTGACTTCTAATTTTTGCCTTTAGGATTGCGTCTACTATCTCATGTTGATATTCTCCATCACCTTAGCATGTGTTTACTTGCTTTTTTCTCCGATCCTTCTTGGTTGGTTCTGCTGTTCTCAACAGCAAACCTTCTAAGCAGAGATTGAGAATATAACTTCTGAACCTTTCCGATCCAATGTAGATAGCTAGATCTAAGCCTTAGTTGGGTTCTCAGTGAAAGCACCAAAATATTGACCTAAAAAATGGACCAATGCCCTGATTTGAGTTTGAAAGCACCAGTCCCTTTCTGATAAGGCAATATCATAGATAACATGTATAGAAAAAGAACAGTAAAAAAAGAAGACAGAGAATTTTTATAGTGGTTCGGCTGTTAATGAAGCCTACGTCCACTTTATAGTTTTACTATAGACTGATTACTATCATAAGAGGTGTTTGATTACAAGGCTTTGATTATCTTTAGTTAGATTGAATCCCCAGAGCTGGACTCCACTGAAGAATCATAGTGAATTCCTTTGGAAATTGTTGTGAGGTTGATAGAGAGTGAAGAATAATTCCAGCAGAGTCTGCAACCAGTCTGGCGAAGATCCTCCTTATGTTGCAGGTAGGTTGGCATTTATATGGACTGGAGAGCTTCTAGGCCAAGCCACTTCATCATCTGCTCACTTGTGGGTAGGGAATGACCCATGGAGGATGTGGCTCGCAATACGAGGAAGAAACATGGGTCATTGGCGACCCATAGACTTGGCTCGCTTTGCGAGCCAATGTCTTGGCCACTTCTCGTAATATTCTTTGGCTGATTTGTCTGAAGGTTTGAGGAGAGGAATGGGTCGCTGATGATCCGAGCACTTAGAATTTTTTAGGAGTTTGGAATTGGAGATGTTCACATAGTCTTTTATCATAGTTTCACGTCTTGATGGCAATTCACTAGCTGTTTGCGCTCAACTGCTGATTGGACTAAAAGAATGCCGATCTCTCGACTTCATCGATTCCAGTCATTGCCTTAGCCATATAGCTTGCTCTCGTTAACCCCTTGCCTTAGCCTTTCTGGTTAAGTTCTAAACCATTCTGATAATACGAGACTGTTCTATCTCCTGTTTGATCCTGTCGGGTTAAAAACCCGGATAACATGAGTGATGTCAGTAATGTAGTGATAAATAGTGGCAGAGAGGTGTGCTAATGACGGTTATGGTGAAGTTGACTGCATGTCAAAGGAAGTTGATGATATGTAAGTGGACAAGTTGGTGGTTAGGCAAGCAATAGTAATGATGAAGAAGTTATGGGTGTGTAAGTAAAGGAGTCGTGCAGATATGTATATGAACAGTCAGATGGAAGAGATGGTGGTAGTAATGTTGAGGCAGTGGATGGATAATAGTAACTATAGGGGATGTATGCAAGAAGTGCAGTGGTGAAAGGGATGGTTTAGTATGTTGTTTGGGAAGATGGTGGCAGTGGGTTGCACTGACATGTAGGAGTGGCTGAACTGATGAAATGCTTGTGTGTTGTGTGTTATGAGTGGGTAGTTATGAGTGGGCAGTTATGAGTTGGCTAAACTAATGGTTGTGATGGGGGTGGCAGAATGAACTATTTGTGGTGATTGGAGCAGGCTATTATAGGTCTGTGCACAATCGTATAGGGGTGAAATGAAGGCAGCATTGTGATGATATGGAAGTAAATTGTATGTATGACAAGGATGATGTAATGATTGTAATTTCCAGTTTTGTTTTCTTGTGATGTAGTGGCAATATTGATGGTATGAAGGCAGTAAGTTTTGTGGATGGTAGAAGTCAGTGATTTAGTGAATGGCAGGGATGGTCAGGCATGCTTTGGTTTGTTAGAATGTGAAGTTGTTTGGTTTGTATGGTAATGGTATTGATGACTGGAAGTTTGTTGAGGATGTTTAAATGATGGAAGTGTGGTTGTAGGTTGTTTGATCTTTGGTGATGTGTGGTGGTTTGTGAATAGCAGGTGGGTGACTGGTAGGGTAATAGTTAGGCAATAATTTGGAGTTGTGACAGGGAAGTGAAATATGAAAAAAAAACTTTAAGTGTGTTGACCTGTTGTGAGGAGTTGAATTGCAAACAGTAGTTTATGAAGAAGGATGACTGTATTGACATGCAGAGGAGATAAAAGGAAGAGTGGTTATGTGCAAGGAGTAGATGAAACAGTGGCAGGGTTGTGATGTGCACTTTGCATAGTTGGAACAGTAAAGTGGATATGAAACAGCAGTGTATTTAGAGAAGTAACAATGCAATGTAGCAATGTGGAGTTGACAATGTAACAATAAAGCGAACTATTTGTAAATGTGAAATTATAAATGTAAATGTAAATGCAAATAACAAAATATTTTTGTTTTTAAAATTGTGTATATATATTTTTTAAATAGAAATTCAAATGCAAAATAGAAAAGGAATAAGCACATAAACAAATGCAAGCACAAATCAAACAACAAACACACAACACAACATAATTTTTTTAAAATGCAAATTAACACAAAAAATGAACACACAAAATGAACACACAAGATAAAATCAAACAAAATAATTCGAAGACTAGAAATAAAATAAAATTAATTCCCCGGCAACGGTGCCAAAAACTTGTTCGGCTAACTTTCCACCGGATTAGAAAATAGCCAAATTTTTTTTACTAAAAATAACCACAAGCGCACGGTGTATAATTCTAGTACGTAGCGAGTATGGGTCGATCTTCGGGGAATTATATTGATTTTAAAATTTCTACTCAATCAAATTAAACCAAGATTTGAAGTTTTGTTAAGCTAAAAATTTCTAAAAATTAACAAAAACTAAAAGTGGATAAAAATATGAGAGTAGAAGGCAATTTAGAGGTAATTTCCTTCTCATGATCACATAAATCAACAAAATGAAATTATGATCTCTCTTTTGGTCATTAGTCAATTTAGTTGATATGTTTATCATAAGTATGACTTATTTGTGCTATTAATTAGCCCAACATAAAGCATCAAACTTTAACATACCCACTAAACCACTTGTTAACTCTCATGAAAATGTTAATGAAATTCAAAATAAAATCTATTCTAAGCATGATCTACTACTATTGATTATTGATTAGTAATATAGACCATCAAATTTTGTTCTAAAATCCACTTCATTACCATAACCATATGTAGATGAAGAGGTAATTTGTGTTTATGTTTGTTTAAGCGTAGTCTATTTGTTGTCAACAACATAGGTTATCAAATTCAAATTTAAAACAACAAAATTTAACCACATCAAAACATTCCATTAAGCACAAAAAAAGATCATCAATTAACAAATATGTTGAATCTACATGATTAAGAGAGCTTCATTACCCCTAAATTGAAGGAGTTTAGCTTCTTATATTTGTTATCATTTCAACAAATGTAGAGTTCAACATGAAACAAAATAATAGGAAAATGCAAGCTAATTAAAATAAAAGGAGAGCTAAACTACTTGCATAAAAATAAAACTAAGATACTAACATAAAAGAAAAGAACAAGAAAAGAACTTGAATTAAAAGTGCATGAATTAAAATTGAATATATGATAATTACACGAATGAAGGCTAATAAGCCATTAAAAAGAAAAGAGAATTTTTGTTTATTTTTGAGCCTCAACCTAAAATAACTAAAGAGGAGGCTAAGAAACATAAGGGGTATTTATACAAGCCTAAAACCCTAATCCATAATTCATGGGACTACCCAAAATACCCGTTAGGAAGTGTGGCCACTATGTTATCATTAGCCTCTAATTAATCCTCCATTAAGTAGGCATGTAACTTTAATTTCCACTAACACGTGCATTAGGTCTTAATTATAGATCACGGTAAGTGGGTAGGTGGGGTCCTCCATGATGCATGAGTTTGAATTATTTCCATCTTCATTCCTTTGTTTCCATCTTCGTGCATGCATATTTCCATGAGAACATCTTCATATTTCCATTCAAATTTCTACAAATAAAAATAAAATGCATAAATAAATATTCTCAAAATTAATACATGCACTAAATGACCATTTTGCCCCTATATGAAGATGAATAAATGATGATCTGAGAATAATTGAAATTTTGGTTTAAACATGTTAAAATACCCTATATGCTCATTTATTTAATTAAATTAGATTAAATATAGAAGTAAAATTTTGCATATTTACTTGCACATCACCAACATGGCATAGGGTCTGTGGATGGAGTTCTCTGTATTTTGGCAAACTTTTGGCATTGCACACATTACTTGGCGTAGTCTGCTGCATCATGGTTAATTGATGGCCAGAAGTAACCGTATCGGAGGACCATCTTTGCTAGAGTCTGCCCTGCAATGTAGTTTCCACAATCACCTTTATGGACTTCCCTGTGGATCCTTTTGGCTTCGCTATTGGTTAAACATTTGAGTAAGGGAGTAGAGTATCCTCTCCTGTAAAAAATTCCATCCTCCAAGACGAACCGTGGTGCCTTCCAGAGTAGTTTTTTTTGCTCATTCCGATCCTCGGGGAGTGTACCTTCGATAAAGTAATCCTTGATCGGCGTCATCATGATTGCTCTTCCTCTAAGGTTTCCATAATTCAATCGATATCCATGTTATCTATGTTAGGTGATGTAAGTGTTTTGACTAGGGCCAGCCCCATTGACTGAGCATCTCTGGAATTGGCTAGTTTGGCTAAGTGATCCGCTTGCATATTCGGTTCCCTCGTAATGTGACTTAAAAGTGTAGTCCTCAATGTCCTACAACAATTCCCGCACTTTTGACAAGTAGAGAGTGAGGTTGCCCCTTGCCTAGTACTCCTCTTTCACTTGAAAGATGATTAGCTGAGAATCACAGTAGATATGCATAACTTTTATTCCTAATTCTTTAATGATTTTTAATCCTACCATCAAAGCCTCATATTCTGCTTCATTGTTGGTGGCAGGAAATTCCAATCTCAGATCATAGCAAATAGATCGCCCTTCAGGAGTTTGGAGTACCACCCCTGTACATGTACATAAATCATTTGACACACCATCGACATACAACTTCCACTGTGGCACCATGTCCGTAATGCTTTCTTTTTCAATGTCCCGCTCGGTAAATTCAGCGATGAAATCTGCTAGAGCTTGTCCGTTGATAGCTTTTCATGGGTGATAAGTGATTTCATATTGGCTTAACTTGATATTCCATTTCGAAAGTCGACTTGATGTCTCTGGGCGATACATCACCTGTTTCAGAGGTTAATCCATTAACACCTTGATGGGATGAGCTTGGAAGTATGGTCGTAACTTCCTTGATGCGATTAGCAGGCAATTGGCGAGTATTCCAATTTAAGGTAATTCTTTTCAGCTCCGGTGAACCACTTACTAATATAGCAGATGGGTCATTGGACACTAGCCACTTTGTGTACCAATGCTGCACTCAGAGCATGAGTCAGTACAACGAGGTAAATGAACAAATCTTCCCCGTTTATCAGCTTAGATAAGATCGCTAGGGTTTCCATATGATGGAGTAATTCTTCAAAGTCTGTCTGGCAGGCATTGTTCCACTAGAAATTCTTCTTTCCCTTCTTCAACGCATCAAAGAATGGTATGCATTTGTCAGTCGCTCGGGAGATGAATTGGCTTAGCGCTATGATCTTTCCATTTAGACTTTGCAATTCCCTTTTGGTCATAGGGGATTTGACGTTCCTTAGGGCAGTAGCTGTTCCGGATTAGCTTCAATGCCCCTTGCATTCACGATGAAACCAAGGAATTTTCCAAAAGTGAGGCCAAAGGAGAATTTCAATGGGTTGAGCATCATTACGTATTTCCACAATCTTTCGAACATCTATGCTAGGTTGTCTAAGTGATTCTCTAATATGCATGATTTGACAAGCATGTCATCGACATATATTTCCATCATCTTCCCGATCTGATCTTTGAACATTGTTTTTACCAGTCCTTGGTTGGTTGCCCTTGCGTTATTTAGTCCAAAGGGCATGACTTGATAACAGTATAATACAAGGTCGATAAAGAAACTAGTATTCTCTTGATGGGGTTCATGCATCATGATTTGGTTGTATCCCAAGTAGGCATCCATAAACAATAATAGCTCATGGCCGCCATGGCATCAACAAGCTTATCGATCTTGGGCAATGAAAAGCTATCCTTTGGGCAGGCTTTGTTCATGTCTGAGTAATCAATGCAAGTCTGCCACTTCCCATTGGGCTTCTTTATTAAAACCAGATTTGATACCCATACAGGGTAGGCCGCATTGCAGATGAAGCTGTTTTCCAATAGCTTATCCACTTCTTCTCTTTGTGCAGCAGATCGTTCGGTCCAGCGTGCGCCTCTTTTGCCTCACTGGAATGTACTAGGGATAGATATTAAGTGCATGACATGCTATCTTTGGTGATATCCCACACATATCAGAATGCGTTCAGGCAAACACATCCAGATTGGCACGAAGAACCTTGACTAATTCTCGTCGTGTCATGATTCCAAGATGTGATCCAATTTTTAGTACCCGTGTCGGATCATCCATATCTATAGGGACATGCACTGTAATCTCTGCTTGTGCTGCCCGTTCCTCCCCTGAGCTCTTCTTTCTAGGTTCCATAACCTTATCGAATTGGCTGTAGCCCCCAAGCTAGGGGCAATTCTGTAGTTGCTATGCTGACGGTTCATGAATGTGGTGAGTTTTCTCCATATTCTTCCCTTTTTCTTTCTTTCTTTCTTGTTTCATGCAATTCAACGATGTAGCATTCTCTTGCGACGCTCTGGTCTCCCTTTATCATTCCAACTTCGTTTTCCAAGGGAATTTCAGAGTGAGACACCATTGTGTGCCAAGCAATTCAAAATCAGCTAGGGCTGGCTGTCCCAAGGCTGAGATCTCGTCATTTATAACAAAGGTTTGGGTGAGAACCACACTCTGATCTCCTGTTCTGAGTACAACATGTAGATTGATTGTACCAACTGGTTGTAGTGGATGGCTGGTGAATCCTAGGATTTTGGTTTCGCACGCCGAGACATCCTTAATGTTAAGCTTCATTTGATCAAACCTATGTCAAAACATAAGTACTACTGAACCTCCGGTATCGACCAACACCGTTGCATAACTATGGGCCTGATTCCTATTGTCACTACCATTGGTTTTAAAGTTGGAGCTTCTATCCTTCACTATCTCAGTTTTAGAACACGATATCAGCATTGAGAATCCTCTACTGCTTTGTAGGGGTCCCGTCTTCGATTGCAAAGCAAGTTTCCTTTAGAGCATGTTTGAGTGAACTAGCATATCGTTCTATCTCGCCCTAATTTTTTATGCCGGATGAGGACCTACCGAAATGGTAACACTCTCCATTTTTAGATCCCTCTCCACTAGATATAGATTACTTTCCTTGGGTGCTAGGAGCATGAGGTCCAGTTGGCTAATCGGAATTTCGTGCCTTCCTCACATACTGCTGGAGCTTGTTTTCTCTAATCAATTCTTCGATTATGTTCTTCAAATGGCAACACTCGTTTGTGTTATGGTCGCGGATTTCGTGGAAGCGATGGAACTTCCCCAACTTCCTTTGTTGCTCAGACTCTTCCTTCCAAGGCGGCTTCAAGTACTGTTCTGTTCCCTGAGTTGCTAGGTAAATATTCTCCAAGCTGTCGTTCAACGGAGTGTATTCTCCATGTTTCAGACCTCTAAGTTTCTTTCCGCCTCGGTTGTTCTTACCAGTGTTCTGATGCTGGTTCTTCCTTTTGTGGTCCCCACCTTTCCAAGCGGTTACTTCAGAATTCTTGCTATTTTGATTGCCCACCACATTACTCTGAATCGATTCATTTGGTCACATATTGGTATTTTTAACTTCTAACATATTTTCCTCTTCCAGTCTTAAGTACTGACTAGCCTTTCGATTGAATTCCTTCATGGTGTTTGGTTGCTTCATTTTAATTCATCTCCCAAAATCTATCTCTGGATGGATCGAGTAGACTAAAGCCATGAAAATCATATCCTCATTTGGATTGCTCACTTCAACGACGGCTATGTTGAAGTGGTTCATGAACAATTTTAATGATTCGTTGGGTCCTTGGAAGTAACTGGACGGAGACATCACATCCTTTGGTTGAGCCATGTGCAGTCTAAATTGTTCCAAGCACTTCCTAGCTAGCTCTTCAAAGGTTGTGATAGATCGCGGAGGGAGCCTAGTAAACCACATGGAGGCAACTCCTTCCAGATAGATGGGGAAACATCTGCAGCGAATCACATCGATTTCCCTTGCATCATCCATATTCCAAATGTACTTGTACAAGTGCTGTTGAGGGTCAGTAGTTCCATTGTAAGAGGGTATAGCTGGTGTCATGGTGAATTTCTTGGGGTATTTTGCCTTGGGATACTATCAGTGAAGGAAGTTCAGCTTGGAGCGGAACCCCAATCATCGTCCTTTCTACCCTTGCTTTCTTCCATCAAGCATCTAACCAAGTCCGCAATGTATGCTTCACTTGTCCACTCATCCGCAAGTCGGCTGTTAGTAGTTGTGCCAAGTGTTTGTCTTCGCAAACGGTCTCGGTTCGCTAGCTGAAGCCTAGGCTCTCCAGTCTTTGGGTGAGCTACTCTTGTAGAGGTCAATTGGCAGGCAGTTGGTCTTGTGGGTAGAGTTTGATCATTTGAGTTTAGTTCACCTTCCTAAATTCGCTCGTCTTCCACAAAGTCAGTATCTGTCGCTAGTACATCCTCCCGTTGAGTTTTCATTTCTATGTTCAGATTTACAACAGGTGCTTTTGTAGTGGGTGGGGTGTTAATGTTTTCTTCCGTAATGATTCTTGGAACTCCGCTCACTACTTCCTTTTGCTTTTGCCTTTTGTTTCTCCCATTCAAGCTGAAATAGAAGAATTCTCTTGCTCCATAGCAGCTATGGCTTCAAGCACCATTCTAGGAGTAGTTAGTGATTGGAGCGCTAAGAGAGCATCTATCTTATCCATAAGAGCTTTTTGACTGTTTGCCATTTTCTGGTTAATTTCATCAACCATATTGTTCAATTCTCACTTAGTCACAACTTCATGCTACATGCAGGATCCTGGAACCCGATCTCTAGAGTTAACTCCTAACAACAGGCTGTTGGGGTTATTGACTTCAATTTGCCGATGGTTTGTTTCTTCTCTAGCAATGGTAGCTCCTATGGATCTTCCAGATGTAGTTCTCTTTCTTCCTAGTGCCATTGATTATCAGTAGGAAATCTTCTAAGCAGAGATTGAGGACCTAACTTCTGAACCTATCTGATCCAAAGTAGATAGCTAGATTTAAGCCTGAGTTGGGTTCTTAGTGAAAGCACCAAAATTTTAATCCAAAAAATGGATCAACATCCTGAATTGAGCGTGAAAGCACTAGCCCTATTCTTACAGAGCAATAATATAGAAAATAAATGTAAAAAGAGCAGAGATAGTAAAAAGACAAGAAGATTTTTATAGTGGTTCGGCTGTTAATGAAGCCTATGTCTACTTTATAACTTTTTATTAACTGACTTCCGTTACAAGTTGAATCAGATTACAATAAGATTGAATCTTCTAAGTTAGATCAAGTCACAAGTACAAGAGTTCACTAGAGAATCACAGTGAACCCCTAGATGACGATTGTGTGGGAGGAGAAGAGTGAAGAATAATCTCTGTAGAGTTCCAACAGCCAATCCAGAAGATCCTGTTTATGTTGCAAGCAGGACTGTATTTATAGGGGTTAGAGATCTATTGGGCTAGGCCGCTTTGCCAAAAGTCTACACTCGATGATACAAAGTTGTTCCGAGAATTTCATTGCGATCCAACTTAACTCGATGGATCGCTAGCAATCCATAGGGCATGGATCGCTAGGGATCCATGTACTTAAGGTATTTTTGGATCGTTTCCTTCGAATCGCATCCCTTGCCTTGTGTAGTTGCTTTCTATGTAATTTCATAGCTAGTTGCCTTGTTTTTATGATGATTTATACACAGGTTTGATTGAACTAAGATGGGAATCATATAGGTCTTTTCTTCTCGAACTAGGTCACTTGGAAGGCTATGAAACTTGGCATGTACCTCTAGAAAAGATATTGACTCACGATGCAAGGGGTTTGAACGAACCATGAGGAGTCCCTGTGGATCGCCAGCGATCCATAGATGATGGATCGCCAGCGATCCATCCCTTTATTTAATTTTTGCGTATTTCTTCTTGAGTCCTTCTTGGCCTATTCTTCTGGTCCTTTTGGTTGATTCTTGTGTTATTTTGCCTTAGTCTGGATGTTCTAACTCCTATTGAGTTTTGCCGGGTTAAAGATCCCGTTACTAGTATAAAAATGATGCAAATGGAGTAGACGGTCAACATCGAGTGGCAGTGGTGTGGAGGAGGTCGTGCATTATTAGGATTTTATAGGTTTAAAAAAAGAAGGAAGAAGTACGAAAGGATGTGGGGACTAGGAAGAGAAATCGGGTAAACAATATTGTGTGAAAAATTAGTAGGATTTATACTATTCACCCCTTATAAATTTTAGTTGTGTTTAAAATGTATCCCTTATCATCTACCCCCCTTAACCAAAATGATATACATACATATATATATATATATACATATATTTATATGTATATGTATGTGTGTATGTATATATATTTGTATTAAATTCCAAATTACCCATCACTACTTTTGGCTATCTTTATTCTCGTTTTGATTCAAATTGGAAGATCTTCATCCAAAATCTAATCTATTCAATATTTCACCAAAGCCTATCGTCCACAGTCGTGTCGATTACTGATGGCTATTGAGAAACACTACCACCTCATATTGCACATTCTTTTCATCTATAAACCACTTGCTTACTCTTACTCTTCTTCTAAAATCTAATTTTAATAACCCTAAACTCCTAACTTCCATTTCAAATAAAAAGCGACAATTCTAGTTTTCTATAACACATGCAAAGAGCTACAAGGTTGAAGGTATTTTCATAGCTCAAACTCCTTTAATAATTTTTTTTAAAGAAGAATTTAAAGATTAGCGAGTTTACTCATTTTTGTAAGGTAGAATGAGTGATTTGTTTCTACCTTAAACAGAAAAATAATTGAAAAAGTATTCCTTTTATTTCCCTTTATCTATAATATTTCTCCCATTAGGAACTCTCATATTAAAGTTTGTTTTTTTCTTCACAAATCGCGAAGTGGCACATTGAAAGAGAAGAAGAAAAATGGAGCATTATGTTTAAGCTAAAAAAATATTGTTTATTTATTTATTTATTATTTTGTTGTTTTCTTAATTAGTGCTCCTGGAGCTTGGTTTATGTAACGACCCGCCTTTTTGGGCAGTTTAAATCGTTAATAAAGCACACATGTCAATTCCAAACCATTCAAAAGGGAGGATTGTTATGGGGTAAATAAGAAAAAGAAGATAAAAGAAGGAAAACAAAACACAGAATCTGTAGCGACCCGTCTTTCTTAGCTCAGAAAGACGCATCATCATTAAGAAAGAAAGGGATAGAAAAGAGAAAAGATAGAAAAGAAAGAATGAAACAACATCAGAATCTCACAACGGAACGAATAAATTATATTAATCACATAAGATATTACATAGTATCATATACATCAGAGATACACAACTTATAAAACACATACTATACAGTTATAAACACCTGTCTAGTTATTAAAATTCAAGATACAACTCAAACAAATGACTCACAGATCAACACAGCGGAACCACTTATATATCTACAAACGCTGAAGCCTCCTGCTCCATTGCTCCTCCAGAATTCGTCAAAGCAAACCTGAATCCCTTGGCTACTCGTAAAAATTTGAGTACCCAAGAGTTTATAAAACAGAAAATAAACACTTGGGTCAGACATGGGTCTGGTGTGAGTAAACGGTTAAAGTTGCTTAACTTTAAAACCTTTTGATAACAAAGGTATCACGTAAGACTCCCCACACATAAACATGGAAAAGTTTTTACCTTACGCTAACCAAAACTTTGATAGGAAATCCGGTTATATTATAATAGTGTCTAGGGTTTGCAAATAAATATTCACATAGCTGAAATTGTTACATTCATTAAATTCCAGCATACATAGGTATACAATCAAGTCGGATGGCACTTATTGGAAGTTGGATTTCCATACAATGGCAGGGCTACTGGGGTACTGCCCATCACAGTATGTGGCCTAGATCAACGTACCGAGGATCACTCCCGACCCCCTGCAACACAAAGTCGGAGCTACCCCTTACTGGATAGTCCGAATAAGACAACCCCGCGGTTGTAGCTAGCAACCGCCCACACAGCCGAAAATAAAAAGGGACTCTAGACAGGGGAAAATCTTATCCTTCTTGGGTGCTACCCACTTAACCTTGCATGCACCTCCCTTGTTTTAGCCATTTCCGGTTGATGAGGCTTGAGGCTACGATTACCTTATTAGAACACATCACTTAGAATGCTCATCGTCCACCTGACGATGTTCTGAAAGCATTCAATCCATACAAGTTCGTTCCAGGTTCGAACGAAACTGAAGGCATTATCTCGTTACACCCATTTTGGAATCACCCTCAAAGTTAACGACAATAACCCTTGCACTTTAAACCTCCATCTCGATCTTCACTTTGAGATGTCACGACCTATCGTTTAACTTGGATCGATGTGGTTTTCGGATAATCAAATTTGATTCCCGATCCCGGTCTCATCGAAATCCAAAGGTATCTTAAAGGCCAAGTTATTTAAGGTTTAAACAATTTAATTCAATTCAATACTTGAATTCACACAGCATTGACAGATAAATATCACACATTTATCATAGATATATCCAATATCATATCACAGCATATCATCCAATAGATATCATCTAATTTAGATATTCTACACAACAATCATCCATAAGCAACAATTATTAACCCTATTTTATAGTTAATTAAATTAAATTAAATTAAATTAATTACTTAAGAATTAATTATCTAACCTTGCTTAATCAATCATTAATTAATTACAAACCTTTAATTAATTAATTACTCATTAAATATTAATCATCCTTGATTAATTATTCATTAATTACATAAAGTAATTATCCTTTAATTAATTTCACAAATTAATTATCCTTAACCATTAACAGTAATTAACCATTTATTTACTTCATTAATTAATTAACTATAATTAATTACATTAATCCTTAATTAATTATATTAATTAATTAAATTTTAATTAATTACCTCCATTAATTAACCTTAAATAAATCATAAATAGTGATTACCATCCTGTAATTACTTACCCTAATTAATTAACTCCTTAATTAATTATATTAATCCTTTAATTAATTACACCAAATAATTAATCCTTAATTACTTTTACAAAGTAATTATACTTCAATTACTTCCCATTAAGTAATTCCCTTTAATTAATTACATCCAGTATTAATTACTTATCCTAAGTAATTTCACTTATCAATCTCATTAAGTAATTATACTTAATCAACCATCAAATGATTATCTTTAATTAATTAACAAATTTATTAACTAAAATTAATCACATTCATTTCCTTAATTACAATTGGTAATTTATCCCTTAATTACCCTTTAAAATAAATTAATTAAACTTTAATTATAGATAAATAAATTCTAAATTATTAATTAATAAACCTTAATTATCAATTAATAAAACTTAATAACAAATTAATTAATCCTTAATTAATCAGTTAATCAATTCTTAATTACAATTAATTAACCCTTAATCATAGTTAATTAATTCTTATTTAACTTTAATTATAGATTAATAACTTCTTAATTATTAATTAATAAAGCCTAATTATTAATTAATAAAACTTAATTACAAATTAAATTGTTTTTAATTACAAATTAATTAATCTTTATTTATAAATTAATCAACCTTAATTACTTAATTAACTTTTAATCCTTAATTATTTTAATAAATTAATTAAATCAATTAATTACTCTGAATTAATTCCCTAATTAATTCTTAATCATTTTTAATTAAATTAATTAATCATATCTAATTTCCTTAATCAATTTAATTAATATCAAGATATTAAAACTTTAATTAACCTTAAGATAAACATTATCTTAATTAATGACTTAATTATCATTCAAACATTTATCTTAATAATTAACCTTACTAAATTAATTTAATAATTAAGTTTTAAAATAATTATTAACTTGATAAATTAAAGTTAACAAAACTTCCTTTAAATACTTAAAATATTATCAAGTAATATTTTTTTTAAACTAGTTTCAAATTTGAATTTAAACTTGCTTTTACAAATACCTTTATAATTTCATTTCTAACTCAACTTTTAAATTTAACTTAAAACTTTACTTGATAAAATTTTAGTTAAACAAGTTCCAAAACCTCTTAACAAATTATTAAAGAAAACATTTATTTTATATAAAGTAAATTTATATAAGAAAATCTAAACTAAATTAAAGTTTAAATTTCAAAATTTAGATTTTTTAAAACCCTTTTTTTTTTAAAAACTACTCAACCACTTCATCGGAACAAACCCGAAATCTACTCAGGTCTAACCTGAGTTCTCATTTCATTTCATTTCAAATTTAGTTTTAGTTTTAAATTTAAATTTAAGTTTTAAAACCTGGAACCAAATCCCTCTGGAACTACTCAAGTTCCCACTCGAGTCCTTCCCTTCAAAACTCGATCTCCCCTTCGAGTCACTCACGCGAAAACTTGAGCAATGACCCGAGCTCCCTCTTCTCTTATCCAAACGAACATGCCCAAACGTGCGCGTGCACGTGTACATCTGAACGAAGCGACTCCGACCATCGATGCCACCTCCAGCACATCGCCGACGATCTCGCCTCGCCACCCAAGTTCGTCGAATTCGACTGGAATTCAAATTCGAGCTACTCGATCAATTTTTGGAACCCAACCTCGACAACAAAATCCGCTCGCCTCGCCACCCAAGATCGCCAGAGATCACGCAATTCCGTCCTTAGCTCCGCCATGACACCACACGTCGTTTCCCCCTAGTCCGATCGCCTCCGATTCAGCCTTGATGAAGAAATCACCTCGAGAAACACTACGACCAAAACAGGTTCGAAAACCCTATCTGGACGTCGTCCAGCCACCACGACGTTCGAGAAATCCATCCACCATTTTTCCCTCGATCCTTAACACTCCAACCACCTCCAATATCAATCACAACGAACAATTCGTCGCCGATCGACGGGAATCAATGATAAAGCCAATTCTGATCAACTCGCAATTTCCCATCATACCCAACACTAAAAATCATGATATTTATATCAAAAATCATTATTTTCACATACGAATCAAGTTATGAACTCGAAACATGAAATTAAAATGATTGATTTTCTGACTAATGTTTGCTCATCACTGTTATTTATTATTTCTGAAATAAATATTCAATTTAAACACTTGAAATTATTTTTAAAAATTATGTTACAGTCATACAATCATTTCTTCTTCAGAGATCTTAACCTAAATTTGATTATATGAAGAGCAAATGAATTTATTAAGGTGGATTAAAGCTTGTAATATAACAGAGGTATATGTATCAACATATACAGACATGCACAGATTAATCTACCTATATATATATATATACATGCTGACATATTTTCATTCATACAAAACAATCATCATCACAGAAAATTTCACAAGCAACTATTGTTTATCTACTTAAACTTTTAAATAAAAAGTTTACTCACTATTTAAAAAGGCAGAGGCTTGAAAAACTGGAAATTTGAAAACTTTGAATTGCAGAGATGATTTAAGACTTTGATTTCTTTAAAACTGGAATGCTTTGTCAAATGAACTAAAATGCTCAGTTGAACTGGATGATGATGAGATGATCCAGACTTTTGAACTTGAGTTTGTAAAGTGTTTCACAGGTTTTTGATTCTTGGTGGATTTCTGGTTTGAGAAATGAATTTCAGGCTTTGGTAAATAGTTTACAGGGTTTTGAACTTGAGTTTGTTTTGATTTTCTTGTGGATTGAATAATGTTTTACAGATTTTTGGTTCGATCTGTTTTGAGAATATTTACAGGTTTGAGTTTTCTTGCTTTTGAAATGAGAAGATAGGAAAAGAAATGGAAAAGAGGAGATGTATGTTTATATAGAGTGAAATTATGATTTATTAAAATTTAAAGAAAAATAAAAATAAAATGACACTTGTCTTCAACCTTATTTAATATGCTAACACATGTTATTTAAAGAGGTTTATAACTTAACACTTGTCCTAATACATTTTTATATTATTTTTAAATGATTTTAAAAGCTTTTAAATTAAATTTCCTAAATAGATAAATACATATCTTATTTAATAAATGATTTTCTCAATTATATATAAATGAAACCTTTAAAAGAAAATAAAATAAAAACCAATTATATTTTAAATAAAATCATATATAGTATATTTAATTCATTTTTAAATGATAATATAAAACTTTTTTATTTATTACTATTTAATAAATACTTCCCAAATTTATATAAATAAAATTCTTTTAAGGAAAAACAATATAAAACAAATCTTATTTTAAATAAAAATTATTTCATATAATTTTAAATCCAAAATATTTAAAATCATTATCTTTAAAGATTCAAATTTAAATTCAATTTAAAAATCCAATTTAAAATCAATCCAAATAAATATAGATATTAATTTTAAACAAACACATTATTAAAACCACTTAAATACATATATATTTAAACAGACACCTTATTAACTTGAAAATAAAAATTTTATTTTAAAACCCACTTATATCTATATTTATAAACATCACATTATTATTACTATTATTATTTGAAAACAACAGCCTTTACCAATTTTAAATAATTAATTAAGAGATTATCACATTTTAAATTCCTTGAAATTCCGGGATATCACATTCCTTCCCCCTTAAAAGAATTTCGTCCTCAAAATTTAAAACAAAAGATAATCCAAAAGTTTTTATTTCGTTTCAACCATCCAGGCATACATATCAGCCATACATAACCAAACAGACAATTTCATCCAAACAAACAATTAAATCAAATAAACAACACTAGCTATCCGCACACAAATCCAGATAAGCTTCCTAAAATTTATCCCCGAGTTTCCCAGGTATAGACACTGGAATACTCGCTCTACTGAATCCAAAACTAGCTATACTACTAAGCTATTGAGCTCCTACTCATCTAGATCTACAATCTACACAAGAGATCTGACCACACTCAAGACCTGATCAACTACCCAATCCTTCAGGATTGCTGGTTCCACAACTAGTGATGGATCCTACACGTATTTCCTCAGAGATACGTGAAATACATTGAATCCCAGTCTTCCAAACTGGCAATTCAAACCTTAAAAGCCAAACACTTATTCCTTACAAAAACTCAGAAAAATCCAATACACCTTGGAGTTAACCTTCCAAGTCTTACCCAATCTTATTGCTCCTTTGATCGGAGAAAACCTCATCCATAATCCAAATCTCCAACTTCGAATTTCAAATTCTTCCATTTCTTATCCACAGAACTATTCTGACGATCCTGGGCTGCCTACATCCTTTCCGATCAGCTCAACCTTCGCTGATGCTTCTAGAAACAATTGGACCAAAAATAACTCAACAAAATGATCCTCTCAAGATCTACCAAAATCCAGAACACAAACTCTACTCCACAAACATCAGTAGACTACAACTTACTTCTCAATCCGGAAAATAAAAAACAGATGCACTCACCAATCTGGACTCAAATCCAGAAAAATTTCCTGTAGAAATTCTCTAATCCCAAAACACTGTAACTTCCGGTTGCTTCCACTTTAGAACAGCTGCCACCTTGCTTCCGCTACACAACTCTGATCTGGAGTAGATGATGTGAGAAATGCGGATTAAGGATCTTAAGGCTAGAATTAACACTAGAGGGGAGGTGAATAGTGTTTTAAGAATTTTGTTAATCTTTTTGAGTTTATCTTACTTTATTAACAATGTATACACTAATCAGACACAGATATGAACACAGAATCAAACACAGATGCAAATATAAAGTAAAAGCAGTAAAGGAAAGAACACACCGGATTTTATACTGGTTCGGAGTTACCTAAATCCAGTCCCGCACAACTAAGTACGGATTTCCTTTCAAAAGCAATTCAACAATTACAACCCTCGATTTCATGGCTACGAGGTATACCCTCCAGAATACCAATCCTCTGGGTATGGATACTTGATTTATCGGGCAACAAGTTCACCCAATTGATTTCTAGGGCTACAATCACACCTTTTCTCGCTTGATTGATTTACAAGGCTACAATCACACCTTTTCTCGCTTATATATTACAAAGAAACCTATAACTCTGAATAGCATTGAGAACCTTGTAGAGATAGTGATGGAGAATCAAACTAGAAGTAATCGAGTATGATTCGATGTTGATTTCGGCAGAGTAATGGTATGATTTTGTAATAAGAAATGTGGAAGATGAAGAGGAGTGAAAACCAGAAAAAAGTGATTGAAAATTCGTTGAAACTGACCCCTATTTATAGAAAACCAACAGCCATGACCATTCATGAAGAGATATGGCGAATAGACACTTCTTTTTAAATTTGAATTTGAACTTCAACTGTCACTATGTCGACATACAACCTAGGGGCATGTCGACATCCCTCAGCCAAAAATGATATTTTGAATTTCTATAAAAACAATATTTATCTTATATTAAACTATTTACAACTTTATAAATATACTTGAATATAGTTGAAATTCATAAGTAAATATAAAGAACAATATATACATATTTTAACTATAATTTTATATTTAAATCTAAGTATAAATATTAAAAGTTAAATATATTATTTGAAATGACATTTTAAAATCAGGAGTATTTTGACTTTGAAATTAAAGATGTTTTGAGGCTAAAATTATTTAAAATTAGGATAGAGAGTTTTGAATCTTTTAAAAGGAAAGTTTTGAAATCATTTTGAAAACAAGGTAATTTTGTAAAAACATTTTGAATTGAAATTAGTGGATACAAAACAATGTCCCACTAGATTTTCGTAGGTTCCATCCTACTTAGGGTTCCATCCCTTTAACGGGCTCGAAGTGGATTCCATTCCACGAATAAATTGGATATTAAGATGCCAGTGCTTTTCTACAAGTTTTAACAAATATTCCTAATAAAATAGACTTAACCTTGAACTCTTGAACTCTTGATAATCTTGATACTCATGAGTCTTCTATCTCTGTATCTTGAATCTCTATACTATACAGTCTTCATTCTTGATACCTGCATGGTTAGATCCTGCAAATACATATATATCTAAACTTGTAATGTTAGTATTTCTATTTTATAATCTATTCTAAGGTTGTTGTCATCAAAACCATCATCTCAAGGACTAACAATCTCCCCCCTTTTGATGATGACAACCTTTGTTTATAAAATATCATTTCTATCCTAATAACTCCCCCTAAAACTAACAACTCCCCCTTAATCTATGCCTAATTGTCCTATTTTATACTTCTCCCCCTTTGTCATCAACAAAAAATTTACTCCCCCTTACTCTTGGACTTTAGTACCTGCATTGATAAACTATACAACGAAATATATATAGATTAAGAAATAATGATACATATAAGCATAATAACTTTAACTTAAGACTATATTCATTTTAATGTATATATATACATGTTTCACACAGCAAACTTCAAACCAAATGAAATCAATCCACACAAAGTATCAATCCAAACCAAATCAAATCAAACAAATTAATTCAAACAAATCAATCAAAGAAAGAAAATTAAACGTTACGAGGAACATCAACCCATCCTTCTTCTCCAAAGATAGGGTCTTGTTTGATGGCATCCCAATTTTCATTATCAACAGATAGAGAAACGGGAGGATGTGCTTCGTTATCGTCTTTGTGTAGGGAGGAGATCATCCACCGAATTGCATCGAAGTGTCTCTCTTGTTCCTTGATCATCTGCATTTGACTTAATTCTAAGTGATGCTGATTACGGAGGATGATAGAGAGAATATTCTTGAATGAATTGAGTGTTTCTTCAAGATTTTCAGATAGATTATGAATAGGATTGGCCATAATTGAATTAGAGAAAGAAATGAAGGATATAGATAATGAGAAATAAATTTCAGTGAAGATTTCTGGAAGACAAAGGTATATATAGGTGTAGAAATTCGTTTGAAATGAATAGACATTTGGTAGTTATTCAAATTTCAAATTCAAAATCAATAGTCACTTCTGACCAGTACATGTCGACATGGTCAAGGGGGGTAAGTCGACATACTTCAGTGAAAATTGATGATAATTTAATTTTGTGAATAATGATGTATATATATTTCTATAATATACTAACATTTATTCTAGATATAAAATAAGCTAGATGACAGGAACGAAATTCATTTTCATTGCATAATTGGATAATACAATGAGTAAACATAAAGAACTACACGAACATTTGAAATAAAACAAACTAAGACAAATACAATAAGATACTAAAAGATAAAACTAGTTAGAAGATGAAGATGATGAAGATAGTCCAAGTTTCTTGCTAACTTTTGAAAAGAACTTGTTCATCTTCGAAGACATGTTATCCAACTTCTTACTAACGGATCATTTTAAAATCCGTTGATTCTCCACAATTATCTTTTGGTTTTTGAGAAGAGTTTTGTTGGATGGATTGGAAGGATATTCAATAATTTCTAAGGATGTTTCACCTTCTTCTTCTTCTTCTATTTCCAATTCATCCCTTTCTTTTTCTTCTTCCTCTTCCATTTCTTCATGAGCCAAACGCTCTTCCTTTTCGGTAAGAGTCTCATAAGGTTGAAAAACATATGGGATTTTCATGAGAGAAATGTTTGAGATATTAAAAACGTTTCTAGAGACAAATTCTTCACTTTTGAAATCCACTCCAAAATAGTTAAAAATCCGAGTAAGGTAAATTCCATGATATAAAGTGTTTTCTCCCATTTCAAAATTTTTAGGACGAAGTTCATCCAAAATAACTTGCGCCCAATTGATGTCATAATTTCCGAAAATACCAAAAAGTGCTTTGCATACTTTTGAAGTAGGATTGTTAAAGTTTCCCGATCTTGGGGTTAAAGTATGTTGCAAAAGAAGATTAACAATCCTTGCTTTAGGACGAAAGTTTCGGTTTTTAAATTCAAAGTTTTCAACTCCTTCAAAAATATGATGAAATGTCTCACGATCATGTTCATCGATTTTAAAACTAGAAAGATCCATTCCCGTGCTTTTGCAATTAAGAGTAGTACCCAAGAGATCACAATTCAAAACAATTTGAGTTCCTTTGACACTACTCCAAATCTCATTCTCATTTCCATTATAAAAACCACGGTTTAGATTAGCATAAAAGATTTTGATAAGATTAGGATAGCAAACAAAATCATTTTGAGAAGAGTCAATAAGACTTAAAACACCATTGTTTGCAAAAAGAGAATCAATTTCATAAGAAGAAAAATCTTGAAAAATAGCAAATTTTCCGGGGTGGCTTTGGCATAATTAGCATAATTGATGTATGCTTTAATTGCCTCCGGATCATTGAATAATTGCTCTTTGATTTTTCTGGAAATTCTCATGGTTGAGGGGTTGCTTGAAGAAGCCATTAGAGTAGAGAATAGAGTGCTTGAAGATATGAAGAGAGAGTTTGAATTTGAAAATGAAAGTGAAAAGATATGATAAAAGATAGTGAATAAATAGACTTTCAAAGGACATATTCTCTGGTCAAGAGATATCTTTTCAGAGAAATAAATGAAGTGAAAAGGTGGAGGGAAATTCAAACATTTGAATTCAAAATTTGAAATTCAAATTCAGGTAGGCATGTCGACATCGTGGTAGGGGCCATGTCGACATGTGCTTGTGAATTTTCATGATATGATTTTCCTAAGATATCTAATATACATATATATAAATATTATTATCAATGTCTATATTTCTGAAATATTATTATACTTATAATATATTTCAGAATGTGTCAAAAAATAATAATAATAAATAAATAAAATAATAGTAAAAATAGAAAATAAATTTTAAAATTCAAACAGCATATCAATTCAAAACCAATCAATCAAACAATCAAGCAACTAATTTTATGCAAGCAATTTCAACCAATTGTATTGTAAACGCGTACCTTTTTCTGGGTCCGTTTCTTTGAATTCGTCGAAGTCGTAAACTGCAGTGAAACACAAATTTGAGTTATCCGTCTTCTGATCATCATCACTTGAGGACGAGTCTGAGTCATCTAGAGTAGCAGTAAATGCATGCTTCCGTTTCTTTGTTGGTTCATTGTTCATAGGAGGATTCTGCCTTTCTGGATACAGACAGTTCTTTTTGATATGTCCTGGTTCGTCACAATTGAAGCATTTGATAAAGTTTGGTATTGTAGTCTGATTGCCGGAATTCTTAAAGTTGTTTCTCTTGGAACTATTCAATTTTCTGTACTTCAGAAATTTCCTAAAATTTCTGGTCATAAATGCTATCTCTTCATCATTGTCACTGTTTGAGTCTGATCCATCGGTCAATGCATTGAATGCCATTGATTTCTTTTCAGATGCTTTGCTTTCTCTTCTCCCGATCATTTGAACTTCAGACGACATTAGATTTCCAATCAATTTTTCTATCTTTAAAGTACTGATGTCATTTGCCTCTTCAATTGCAAGTGTCTATTGATCCCATTCTGGAATGAGAGAATTCAAAATTTTTCTGACTTGATCTTCTTCCGAAAATTCCTTTCCCAAAGATATTAAAGAATGCACAATATCTTGAAATCGACTATACATATCTGAAATAGGCTCATTAGTATTCATTTTAAATAACTGAAACTGATTTGTGAGCATGGAAATTTTGGTCTGTTTAACTTTGCTTGTTCCTTCGTGAGTTACTTGCAAAGTTTTCCAGATTTCATATGCAGACTTACAAACTGACACTCTATTAAATTCATTTCTTTCAAGTGAACAAAACAGAATATTCATTGCCTTAGAGTTGTTTTGTGCAATAGTCTTTTGCTCATTGGTCCACTGTGCAAAATTAGTTGTGGGTTCAGAATATTCAATTTGTGTAATATTCCAAGCATCTAATCCTACAGATTGTAAATATATTCTCATCCTACATGCCCAATATGCATAGTTACTGCCATTAAAAAGTGGTGGTCTGGCAGTAGACTGACCTTCTACAAACGAACTAGTGTTAGAAACAGTACCGGTGTTGGTAGCCATTTTGAAACTTTTCAAAAAATCAGATTATGAAACTTTTGAAAACCAATGCTCTGATACCAAATGTGAGAAATGCGGATTAAGGATCTTAAGGCTAGAATTAACACTAGAGGGGGGTGAATAGTGTTTTAAGAAATTTGTTAATCTTATTGAGTTTATCTTACTTTATTAACAAGGTATACACTAATCAGGCACAGATATGAACACAGAATCAAACATAGATGCAAATATAAAGTAAAAGCAGTAAAGGAAAGAACACACTGGATTTTATACTGGTTCGGAGTTACCCTACATCCAGTCTCGCACAACTAAGTACGGATTTCCTTTCAAAAGCAATTCAACAATTAAAACCCTCAATTTCAAGGCTACGAGGTATACCCTCCAGAATACCAATCCTCTGGGTAGGGATACTTGATTTACCGGGCAACAAGTTCACCCAATTGATTTCCAAGGCTACAGTCACACCTTTTCTCGCTTGATTGATTTACAAGGCTACAATCACACCTTTTCTCGCTTATATATTACAAAGAAACCTATAACTCTGAATAGCACTGAGAACCTTGTAAAGATAGTGATGGAGAATCAAACTAGAAGTAATCGAGTATGATTCGATGTTGATTTCAGTAGAGTAATGGTATGATTTTGTAATAAGAAATGTGGAAGATGAAGAGGAGTGAAAACCACAAAAAAGTGATTGATAATTCGTTGAAACTGACCCCTATTTATAGAAAACCAACAGCCATGACCATTCATGAAGAGTTATGGCGAATAGACACTTCTTTTGAAATTTGAATTTGAACTTCAACTGTCACTATGTCGACATACAAACTAGGGGCATGTCGACATCCCTCAGCCAAAAATGATATTTTGAATTTCTATAAAAACAATATTTATCTTATATAAAACTATTTACAACTTTATAAATTATATACTTGAATATAGTTGAAATTCATAAGTAAATATAAAGAACAATATATACATATTTTAACTATAATTTTATATTTAAATCTAAGTATAAATATTAAAAGTTAAATATATTATTTGAAAAGACATTTTAAAATCAGGAGTATTTTGACTTTGAAATTAAAGATGTTTTGAGGCTAAAATTATTTAAAATCAGGATAGAGAGTTTTGAATCTTTTAAAAGGAAAGTTTTGAAATCATTTCGAAAACAAGGTAATTTTGTAAAAACATTTTGAATTAAAATTAGTGGATACAAAACAATGTCCCATTAGATTTTCGTAGGTTCCATCCTACTTAGGGTTCCATCCCTTTAACGGGCTCGAAGTGGATTCCATTCCACGAATAAATTGGATATTAAGATGCCAGTGCTTTTCTACGAGTTTTAACAAATATTCCTAATAAAATAGACTTAACCTTGAACTCTTGAACTCTTGATAATCTTGATACTCATGAGTCTTCTATCTCTGTATCTTGAATCTCTATACTGTACAGTCTTCATTCATGATACCTGCATGGTTAGATCCTGCAAATACATATATATCTAAACTTGTAATGTTAGTATTTCTATTTTATAATCTATTCTAAGGTTGTTGTCATCAAAACCATCATCTCAAGGACTAACAGATGAGAATGCCGTCGATGAACATGAGCACAAACTAGACAACACATCCCGGTAATATGGTTCAACAGATCCATAAAGAGAAAACTCAGAAGTTCCAGGAAATCCAGAGCTGCTTCACCAAAACTTCTCTCTTGGAGACATCCTTCTACCTGGCTGAACTACCGGTACCACTCCTGGAATCCTAGTCAATACGAAAACTCAATCTCTAATGTTGACAAACCTCTGACTTCCCTGAAGACATCCGGAAAATTTCTGATAACTCAAGAGAACACTCAACTATCGCAAGTCACTTTTGCGGTCCTATCCAGTCCAATATCCAAAGATGCTATTCTCTCTTAACCAATCAGAACAGCTTATGCTATTTAACCAATCCATCGAAGAAATGGATCCACTCAGCTACTACTGAATTCTACCTCTAGAAAACTGCAAAGCCAAAAGATCTTCCTAATCCAAAGCTCTTCGAGAAACTCGGACCTCAAACCAAACTCAAACACCCTGCTGAACTCAGCCACAACACCGAAGAAGACACACTTCCTTAACTTGTTCCAAAGAAACATCTTCGGAAACATCCATAGTTACTGCGTCTCACCATGAAGTTACTTCTTCCTAAAGTTGCCAAGATACCATCACTTGCTTCAGCTCTTCCGATAGATCCAAATTCTCAAAAATCCACTTACACGAGCGCGATCAAACTTACACTACAATGATGGACTCCGAACCTTAACAGGTTTCCTTCAGAGATCAATGAAATCCTTACACCATAGCAAAGCTCACTCGAGACGGTATTAGGTCTACAGTCTCGACAGATACACTTCCAACCTCAACATTTCAAACTCTAACCATTGGTAGTCGTGTTACACACACCACCACCCTATCTACCTTTATAACTCATATTGGAAAACCCGAACAGGTAACCCAACAAATAGGTAGAAGTAGATATATATATATATATAAATTACAAGTACGCTCTCTAAAGATAGATACCACTCCAGAGTCTAGGTATTCACTCAACCAAGAGCTCTGATACCACCTGTAGCGACCCGTCTTTCTTAGCCCAGAAAGACGCATCATTATTAAGAAAGAAAGGGATAGAAAAGAAAAAAGATAGAAAAGAAAGAATGAAACAACATCAGAATCTCACAGCGGAAAGAATAAATTATATTAATCACATAAGATATTACATAGTATCATATACATCAGAGATACACAGCTTATAAAACACATACTAGACAGTTATAAACACCTATCTAGTTATTACAATTCAAGATACAACTCAAACAAATGACTCGGAGATCAAAACAGCGGAACCACTTATATATCTACAAACACTGAAGCCTCCTGCTCCATTACTCCTCCAGAATTCGTCAAAGCAAACCTGAATCCCTTGGCTACTCGTAAAAATTTGAGTACCCAAGAGTTTATAAAACAGAAAATAAACAATTGGGTCAGACATGGGTCTGGTGTGAGTAAATGGTTAAAGTTGCTTAACTTTAAAACCTTTTGAAAACAAAGGTATCATGTAAGACTCCCCACACATAAACATGGAAATGTTTTTACCTTACGCTAACCAAAACTTTGATAGGAAATCCGGTTATATTATAATAGTGTCTAGGGTTTCCAAATAAATATTCACATAGCCGAAATTGTTACATTCATTAAATTCCAGCATACATAGGTATACAATCAAGTCCGATGGAACTTATTGGAAGTTGGATTTCCATACAATGGCAGGGCTACTGGGGTACCGCCCATCACAGTACGTGGCCTAGATCAACGTACCGAGGATCACTCCCGACCCCCTACAACACAAAGCCGGAGCTACCCCTTACTGGATAGTCCGAATAAGACAACCCCGCGGTTGTAGCTAGCAACCGCCCACACAGCCGAAAATAAAAAGGGACTCTAGACAGGGGAAAATCTTATCCTACTTGGGTGCTACCCACTTAACCTTGCGTGCACCTCCCCTATTTTAGCCATTTCCGGTTGATGAGGCTTGAGGCTACGATTACCTTATCAGAACACATCACTTAGAATGCTCATCGTCCACCTGACGATGTTCTAAAAGCATTCAATCCATACAAGTTCGTTCCAGGTTCGAACGAAACCGAAGGCATTATCTCGTTACACTCATTTTGGAATCAACCTCAGAGTTAACGACAATAACCCTTGCACTTTAAACCTCCATCTCGATCTTCACTTTGAGATGTCACGACCTATCGTTTAACTTGGATCGATGTGGTTTTTGGATAATCAAATTTGATTCCCGATCCCGGTCTCATCGAAATCCAAACGTATCTTAACGGCTAAGTTATTTAAGGTTTACAAAATTTAATTCAATTCAATACTTGAATTCACACAGCATTCACAGATAAATATCATACATTTATCATAGATATATCCAATATCATATCACGGAATATCACAGCATATCATCAAATAGATATCATCTAATTTAGATATTCTACACAACAATCATCCATAAGCAACAATTATTAACCCTATGTTATAATTAATTTAATTAACTTAAATTAAATTAATTACTTAAGAATTAATTATCTAACTTTGCTTAATTAATCATTAATTAATTACAAACCTTTAATTAATTAATTACTCATTAAATATTAATCATCCTTGATTAATTATTCATTAATTACATAAAGTAATTATCCTTTAATTAATTTCACAAATTAATTATTCTTAACCATTAACAGTAATTAACCATTTATTTAATTCATTAATTAATTAAGTATAATTAATTACATTAATCCTTAATTAATTATATTAATTAATTAAACTTTAATTAATACCTCCATTAATTAACCTTAAATAAATCATAAACAGTGATTACCATCCTGTAATTACATACCCTAATTAATTAACTCCTTAATTAATTATATTAATCCTTTAATTAATTACACCAAATAATTAATCCTTAATTACTTTTACAAAGTAATTATACTTCAATTACTTCCCATTAAGTAATTCCCTTTAATTAATTACATCCAGTATTAATTACTTATCCTAAGTAATTTCACTTATCAATCTCATTAAGTAATTATACTTAATCAACCATCAAATGATTATCTTTAATTAATTAACAAATTTATTAACTAAAATTAATCACATTCATTTCCTTAATTACAATTGGTAATTTATCCCTTAATTAACCTTTAAAATAAATTAATTAAATTTTAATTATTGATAAATAAATTCTAAATTAATAATTAATAAACCTTAATTATCAATTAATAAAACTTAATAACAAATTAATTAATCCTTAATTAATCAGTTAATCAATTCTTAATTATAATTAATTACCCCTTAATAATAGTTAATTAATTCTTATTTAACTTTAATTATAGATTAATAACTTCTTTATTATTAATTAATAAAGCATAATTATTAATTAATAAAACTTAATTACAAATTAAATTGTTTTTAATTACAAATTAATTAATCTTTAATTATAAATTAATCAACCTTAATTACTTAATTAACTTTTAATCCTTAATTATTTTAATAAATTAATTAAATCAATTAATTACTCTAAATTAATTCCCTAATTAATTCTTAATCATTTTTAATTAAATTAATTAATCATATCTAATTTCCTTAATCAATTTAATTAATATCAAGATATTAAAACTTTAATTAACCTTAAGATAAAACATTATCTTAATTAATGACTTAATTATCATTAAAACATTTATCTTAATAATTAACCTTACTAAATTAATTTAATAATTAAGTTTTAAAATAATTATTAACTTGATAAATTAAAGTTAACAAAACTTCCTTTAAATACTTAAAATATTATCAAGTAATATTTTTTTTAAACTAGTTTCAAATTTGAATTTAAACTTGCTTTTACAAATACCTTTATAATTTCATTTCTAACTCAACTTTTAAATTTAACTTAAAACTTTACTTAATAAAATTTGAGTTAAACAAGTTCCAAAACCTCTTAACAAATTATTAAAGAAAACATTTATTTTATATAAAGTAAATTTATATAAGAAAATCTAAACTAAATTAAAGTTTAAATTTCAAAATTTAGATATTTTTAAAACCCTTTTTTTAAATAAAAAAACTACTCAACCACTTCATCGGAACAAACCCGAAATCTACTCAGGTCTAACCTGGGTTCTCATTTCATTTCAAATTTAGTTTTAGTTTTAAATTTAAATTTAAGTTTTAAAACCTGGAACCAAATCCCTCTGGAACTACTGGAGTTCCCACTCGAGTCCTTCCCTTCAAAACTCGATCTCCCCTTCGAGTCATTCACGCGAAAACTTGAGCAATGACCCGAGCTCCCTCTTCTCTTCTCTAAACGAACATGCCCAAACGTGCACGTGCACGTGTACATCTGAACGAAGCGACTCCGACCATCGATGCCACCTCCAGCACATCGCCGACGATCTCGCCGATTAACCCGAGCACCCAGTTCGTCGAATTCGACTGGAATTCAAATTCGAGCTACTCGATCAATTTTTGGAACCCAACCTCGACAACAAAATCCGCTCGCCTCGCCACCCAAGATCGCCAGAGATCACGCGATTCCGTCCTTAGCTCCGCCATGACACCACACGTCGTTTCCCCTAGTCCGATTGCCTCCGATTCAGCCTTGATGAAGAAATCACCTCGAGAAACACTACGACCAAAACAGGTTCGAAAACCCTATCTTGACGTCGTCCAGCAACCACGACGTTCGAGAAATCCATCCAATATTTTTCCCTCGATCCTCAACATTCTAGCCACCTCCAATATCAATAACAATGAACAATTCGTCGCCAATCGACGGGAATCAATGATAAAGCCAATTCTGATCAACTCGCAATTTCCCATCATACCCAACACTAAAAATCATGATATTTATATCAAAAATCATTATTTTCACATACAAATCAAGTTATGAACTCGAAACATGAAATTAAAAAGATTGATTTTCTGACTAATGTTTGTTCATCACTATTATTTATTATTTCTGAAATAAATATTCAATTTAAACACTTGAAATTATTTTTAAAAATTATGTTACAGTCATACAATCATTTCTTCTTCAGAGATCTTAACCTAAATTTGATTATATGAAGAGCAAATGAATTTATTAAGGTGGATTAAAGCTTGTAATATAACAGAGGTATATGTATCAACATATACAGACATGCACAGATTAATCTACATATATATATATATATACATGCAGACATATTTTCATTCATACAAAACAATCATCATCACAGAAAATTTCACAAGCAACTATTGTTTATCTACTTAAACTTTTAAATAAAAAGTTTACTCACTATTTAAAAAGGCAGAGGCTTGAAAAACTGGAAACTTGAAAACTTTGAATTGCAGAGATGATTTAAGACTTTGATTTCTTTAAAACTGGAATGCTTTGTCAAATGAACTGAAATGCTCAGTTGAACTGGATGATGATGAGATGATCCAGACTTTTGAACTTGAGTTTGTAAAGTGTTTCACAAGTTTTTGATTCTTGGTGGATTTCTGGTTTGAGAAATGAATTTCAGGCTTTGGTAAATAGTTTACAGGGTTTTGAACTTGAGTTTGTTTTGATTTTGTTATGGATTGAATAATGTTTTACAGATTTTTGGTTCGATCTTTTTTGAGAATATTTACAGGTTTGAGTTTTCTTGCTTTTGAAATGAGAAGATAGGAAAAGAAATGGAAAAGAGGAGATGTATGTTTATATAGAGTTAAATTATGATTTATTAAAATTTAAAGAAAAATAAAAAGAAAATGACACTTGTCTTCAACCTTATTTAATATGCTAACACATGTTATTTAAAGAGGTTTATAACTTAACACTTGTCCTAATACATTTTTATATTATTTTTAAATGATTTTAAAAGCTTTTAAATTAAATTTCCTAAATAGATAAATACATATCTTATTTAATAAATGCTTTTCTCAATTATATATAAATGAAACCTTTAAAAGAAAATAAAATAAAAACCAATTATATTTTAAATAAAATCATATATAGTATATTTAATCCATTTTTAAATAATAATATAAAACTTTTGTATTTATTACTATTTAATAAATACTTCACAAATTTATATAAATAAAATTCTTTTAAGGAAAAACAATATAAAACAAATCTTGTTTTAAATAAAACTTATTTCATATAATTTTAAATCCAAAATATTTAAAATCATTATCTTTAAAGATTCAAATTTAAATTCAATTTAAAAATCCAATTTAAAATCAATCCAAATAAATATAGACATTAATTTTAAACAAGCACATTATTAAAACAACTTAAATACATATATATATATATATATTTAAATAGACACCTTATTAACTTGAAAATAAAAATTTTATTTTAAAACCCACTTATATCTATATTTATAAACATCACATTATTATTATTATTGTTTGAAAACAACAGCCTTTACCAATTTTAAATAATTAATTAAGAGATTATCACATTTTAAATTCCTTGAAATTCCGGGATATCACAGAATCTCACAGCAGAATGACAAAATATAATAATCAAATAAACAATTCATAAAGCTGTTTACAAATACATTTGATTACACTTTTACAATACAAATAAGAGTTACACATACAGCAAGAATAAATAAATAATGCAGCGGAACAACATGTTGTAGTGGAATAAATAAAATAGATAGAATAATATACTAAATATTTGTCTTCGTCCTCCAAAAAAGTAGTTTTCAACACTAAATGCTCAGGCCGACTCGAGCATAATGAAAAGAAAAAACACTCGAGTCAGAACTAAAAGATCTTATGTAAGTTAAATAAAAAGTAAATAAATATGAGTGTAACGGCTTCAGAGATGTTTACGGGGTTTTACATCCCCTATCTAGTGTCTAACGTGCTTGCAATAACTTAAGAGATGTTCGGGATTGCCATCTCCTAAGGATCCATTAAACTATTTACTATGTAGTAATATAGGGCATTATAATATGTCTATCAGTAAAGTAAAGTATTAAAATAGCGTTAAGGCGTTACCCATATCCCCCTTAACACATTTTTATATATTCCCATAGTCTATACAGTATCGTAATTCCTCCGTAAACTGGAGGGCTATCAGAGGGCACTCCATAGGTACGGTACAGACCAAATTCGTAATGGGCACGATAAGGCATGTGATAAGGCACGCGAGGCAATGCCCAGGGTAGGATACTACCGTTTTGCGGATCTAGACTAGTGGTAATGCATAGCAGCTACTACCACCCACCTCGGAACACACTGCCATAATCAAATTGAGGGGTGGCCACCCAATCAATCACAAATTCATAATATGGTATCAAAGAAGCATGTCCGATCGGAGGTGCGACCTCACTTAGCCCGACGTGGCTCTTGTTTTAGTCACATCATGCTGACTCGAGTGAGTCAAGGCTACGTTAATACCTCATACAGAATCGTTCGCCAAACCATCCTACTTCATTCTGGAATCTCCACCGCGTGCATAGTTGTTAAAGTGGTTTTTGGTATTGGTAGAGAGTATGACAATAGCCGATCCCGGTCTCTTTAACAACCAAATGCTTATTACACACCGGATGGTTCTTTTACATTTCCAAAACCATTTCATATTGATATCAAAATATCATATTCTCAAAAATCATATCACTTTCGAAATCATATTCACTTTCGAAATCATATTCACTTTCGAAACCATATTTTCAAAATAGGTTAAACCCTCATTTCAAAATCACCATATTTACTCAAAATATGTTATTTCACTAGAAAATATCATTTTCAAAATAGTTTAAAATAATCTTTTTTTTAAAATAGTTTAAAATACTTTAAAATATTTTATAATAGATTAAAATAGTTTAAGTTGATTAAAATAGATTAAATAGTTTAAAATAGATTAAAAACAGATTAAAATAGATTAAATAGATTAAAATAGATTAAATAGTTTTAAAACAGATTGAAATAGATTAAAATAGTTTAAAATAGATCAAATAGTTTTAAAATACATTGAAATAGACTAAAATAGTTTGAAATTGATTAAAATAGTTTAAAAATAGATTAAATATAGTTTTAATAGTTTAATATAAATGGTTTGATTATTGAAATGGTTTACATAATAAATATTTTGAAAATCTAAATAAATCTGAATTTAGAATAATATCTTTAAACAGTTTATATTAAAATAATTAATTTGGAAATAATATCAAATCAATTGTTTCTTCCATTTTAACAAAATCTGGACCATACCCTGATTCAAATCGACAAACTCAATTTAAATTTTCCGTTCAAACTCCCATTAAAACCATTTAAACCTATATCGATTTCAAATCCATGTTTGAACTATAAATTTAAACTACTTCAAATTCAATAGATTTCAATTCAAATATTCAACGTTTATGATAACTCAATTTTGATAATTTCATTTATATTTCAAAATTCAACTTTAAAATTTCAATTTAAATTCTTTAAACAATCCATTTAAACCAATTTCAATTTCAAGATTTAAATCTTGGATTTTGGAAAGTAATTCAGTTTATATAAATCAATTTTTTATTTCAAAATATCATTTAACTGGATTCAAAATTTAAGGATTTAAAATCATTTAATTTAACCAATCCGGTGTCCTTATATAATTTTATACCCTATGGTCAAGTGATACGGGTATCTATCATTTCAACCCGCAATATTTTAAATTTATAGCTATATATCATTTCAATCCTCAATCCCGAGTGAAATTCAAAATCCATAAAATCGTTTGAGTCTATCATTTCAACCCATAATGATTTTTCCCAAATCTATAGATCGTTCGGGTATGTATCATTTCAACCCATAGTGATTTACTAACAATAATCTAAGGGAATTTGCAGTGTGATAACAGCATATAAATAAACATAACATCCAATCATCTAATATCAACAATTAAACATCCATCAAAATCAACATTCAAATCAGCCAATAAACAACAACAATTAATAGATTATCATTAACAAGTATTTAATTGGCAATTTAAATTCAATATTAAATTAAATGCAATTAAATTCGGAAAAATTCAGATTTAACTGGAACGACAATTTAAATATACCAAACATCAATCAATCAACTTCTAATCACATCATAAATTTATTTTAACTAACATAAGATAATTTTGTTGTTGTGAGTGGGTTAAAACACTCACCTATGATTTCAAATCGATTTAAAATCCAAATAATGGCCCAAAATTGAATAGTCTTAAAATTTGTCCAAACTAGTTCCTTATCGTTCGGAATTTCGATACGATCGCAGTTGTAACAACCCGCATATCTATCGATTTTATATTTAAATATTTTATCGTTAGTCGGATGTTAGTCCGAAAAGCTACTTTTTGCATACGGTCAAATTAGGACTCGAGACCACCCCCATTGAGTTCAAAATGACGTTTGCGATCTTTTTGAGTGTAAACTTCGATATGTTTGGAGATAGTGAAATTTTCATCACTTTTCCCACTTGTGACTTTGGTTGGGACTGCACCTTCTTAACTCAGCCCAACCCCCTCTTCTCTTCATCACTTCATCAAATACTTCAAGCTTCTTCAAAAATGGTGGAGGGAAAGAGAAATTAAAATTCCAAGCTTGAGATCCTTAGTAAATTCAGCATCAAACTCCGAATTCAAGGTGAAGAACATAGATTCAAGCTAGGGGTTGATTCTTGCTTTGCTCTTAAGCTCTCCAACATCAATTTCGTGGAAAAGGTGAGATTTTTAATCTCACATCTCGCCTATAACTGTCATTGGGTTGTTGGAAATGAATTCCTATCACTTTAGCATTAATGTTTGCAACTGGTTTGGATTGAATTGGTGAGAAACTCAAGTTTCAGTGCTGCTTGCAAAAATCTGGCCCTAGGTCGTTCTGCCCTCCTTAGGTCGTCCAGACTGCTAGCTCGTGTGTTGAAAAGTCTCCACTTTCTTAGGTCGTTCACGAGTTAAGGCTTAGGTCGCTTGCGTGCTTAGGTCGTTCTGGCCTAGGTCGCAGGGAAATAAGTCGTAGGTCGAAAACAGCTTTAAGTCTTAGGTCGTTGCCGACCTAAAATTCCTAGGCAAACCACTAAGTCGCTCGATTTTTGTTAAATCTTAGGTCGGTTACGAGCTAAGTATTAGGTCGTCCGCGAGTTAACTCCTTGAGTCGTTCAAAGCTTAAGTCGTTAGGTCGCGTGCCTTGCTAACTCGTTAGGTCGCATGCCCAGTTAAGTCGCTAGGTCGCGTGCCTAGTCAAGTCGTTAGGTCGTAAGACCTTAGGTCGTGCACCTTTAAGTCGAAACATTTTAGGTCGCTTCCCCTGGACCTCGTTAGGTCGTTCACCTCTAAGTCGCATGGCACTTTAGGTCGCGTGGTCTTGTTCTCCTCTAGGTCGTAGGACCTTTTAACTGTTAGGTCGAAGGCCTTTTTCCATTAGGTCGCACCTTATTAGGTCGCGAACCCAGTTAGGTCGCGCATTCTCTTAGGTCGTGAACACTTAGGTCGCGCCTCACTGTTAGGTCGCGCACTTCGTTAGGTCGCTCGCATTTAGGTCGCAGACCTTAGGTCGCTCGCGAGTTAGCACTTAGGTCATTTGACCTGTTCTTCAGCTAGGTCGAACCCCGTATTACTCTGCGTAGGCAATCTCTTCTGAAAAACATTTATCAGAATTTCTACTTTGATGGTTTTGGGATTGACTTCTTTGGACTTTACTCACGTCTTCGAACGTGAATTGATTCGTTTCTACAATCGTTTTATGACTTGTCACTTTAATGATATATGAAGGTTTCAATACTAATAGTAAATATCAAAACTCTTTCTTCAAAGCGATTTCAACACTATTTTAAATATCAAAAGTTCGTTTTCTCAAACCAATTTTCAATCTACTAGTATATACAAGCCTTTACTTCACTCGAATGAGAAATCGACTTAAACGACTTAGTAAAACGGGTGGTATGAAACGCTTGCGTTCACTTCGTCGGTTAGCTCTTGGACTTGTTCGATTGAATCCCTTTTGTGACAATTTCCTAGTGAAGATTTACAGCTTGTTCGTAAATATTTAAGTTAAGCAAGTGGTTATGGGACATGAAGCTAAACTCATATATTTACTAGCTTGGTGTGATTGACACTTCCTTATGATCATGACGATCATTCTTGTGATTTAGACTAGCGATTGAGCGATGTCTCTTCGTCCGTGTGTTCGGACTTGCCTTCGGGCCATCCGTGTGTTCGGAAAAATTAAATGGATAGCTTCCATGAGATAGCTTCTCGTCCGTGTGTTCGGACTTCCCCCTTTTAGTGATTTCTGGATTTCGTGTGTTGATTTCTGGGATTTGTTCTGGATTTCGTGTGTTGATTTCTGGATTTAGTGCTTCACCAACTTTTGTGGTTTTCACTGATATGATATCAGTTTTTGTGTATTGGTGAATTTGTGTGTCATTACCCTTTTTATGTGTTTGGATCTTTGAGAAGATTCTTGTGACATTGATTAATCCCTTGTTGATTATCATTTACATACTTATAGTAGTATGCCATCATGGTTATCATATATTTATGCCATACCCCTTATCCTATATCATGTCATCTGATATTTATAGTTAGACTGATCCGTTTATTATTTTCTTATAAATAATACTCGGGTCAGACCGAGATATTACAGGTGCTTCTGCTTGACTTCTCTTCTGGATTACTCTGACTTTTGGCTAACTACTTAGATTAGTAGTTTTTGGTTGTACACATTTGAGATATAGACTCTATGTTGTGTATCTATTCTTTTGTATAGCACGTGATGCTATTCTTTTGTATTATAGTGGATCTTTCCGACCACTACTCTGATGTACACTTTCATGTGTTATATGTTTATTCATATCTTCTTCCGCCTTTGTGATATGGATGTCTGTGACTGATTTATGTTATGATTATTTCTATGTTTGTTTCCGAAGATTATATATATAGCCACCGTGTGATAGCTTTGTGTTTGTATCGGTATGTCAGATTTCCTCCTTAAAGGATATGCATTCTACTCTATCTGGCGTATCGGTGCTCGCACAAAGAAGTTACATGGATGGTCGCTCCTCCACAGCCTTATTCTCCGTGCTAATTGACAGCACTACATCGTAGTGTTCTTGGTTAGCGTGGGTATAGAGGTGGGGCGTCACAGCAGTGGAGAAAACCGTGCGTGAATCCGAGCTCGTATGCAAAATTCATGGATGTTAGATCATTTAAAGATTTAAATTAAAATAAAATAAACAAAAGGTTAAAATCGTAAATAATATACCTCAACCAAACCCTAATCGTCATGATCCATCACGTTCGAGCAACACGCTTCAGCCGCCACCCCTTAGATCACTGCCGCATGCGCCTTCGTTCCCCCCACCTGATCAGAGATCGCCAATGAAGCCAGCAGGTCGTGCCTCCCCTCCCACATGGACGCCGCCACCTCCGCCGCCCTCAGGCCATCACCACCGCTGCTAACTTCCTGGAATTTTCTGGTGAGCTCTGGCCATCTACGCGATAAACAAAAACCATGGATGCACTCATCTCGACGACATCTACAAGCCCATGCCCTCTGATCGTCCTATAGTCAAAGATCCGTCGATGAAATCTCAAACCCTAAAATGGACGGCCTAGGTTCATCCACAATTTCTGGTTAAATGATGCATCCAATTGAAAAATGAATCACTGTAGTAGATTACACTCATTGAGAGTTTCCAATGATATATAATATGACATAGTTTGGAAAGTTTGAATTTTGAAATTGGTTTTGAAATTGAATTTAAGGTTTCTGCAATTAGAAGAAGGAAGAACAGACAGATAGAATTGTATGTACAGGCAGAAATAAAAGGTTGCTAGGGTTTACGAAAGAAAGCTATTTATACGGATAGATCTGGATAAGAATGAATAACATACCGAATTGGTTCGAAACGACAATAACGACCCGAAAAGCCCGTTTCGCTTCCGAAACGAAAATGGGTCATCCCATATATCAAAATAGTTTTTTTCGATATTTCTAAATTTAATGGAACCGGTTCTAAGCCCAAATTCCATTGTATACAAAAGTTAGCTTTTAAAATCAGCTTATTTTTTATTGAATTCATTAATTGATTTCTACGCGTTTCGAGCTTGCACGATCAAATGGCAAGTCCGATCATTATGAAACTTGAAATCCTACAACAATTCGCTGTTACGGATCCGATGAAACTGGTTTCCTCAAAATCTGAGACAGTGGCCAAAATAGCTATTTTCACGTTAATTAAATAAATTATTATTAAATTAATTTAATCACCTTTAAATTTATATTCAAAAGTTAGCCATTTTTTATCATTTTTGATACCTAGTAATTTATTATCTTCTAAAATAAATTTCCATGTCAAATCCAATGTTAAATGTTACACTAATTACAGTGTTCAATTTCAATTGAAATAAATTCATTAATTATAATTTAAATTTCAAATAAATTCATTTATTTCAATTTACATCTTATTATTCAATCAATTATCACCTTATGGTTATAATTAACATTGGTTTACATCTTATTACATTAATATTCTACAATTATCAACTTAATTCATATTAACTGCAATATTTAAGTAGATTATTTGCAATTGATTTCCAATTTAATTTTCAACGGGTTAAATAGTGAAATGGTAATTAAACAATTGTTACGACTAACAATTTCAAACACACTTCTATGTTTATTGTTAACAACCAAAACAAATAAATTGACGTACTGATTAGTTATTCTATAATAACCAATTTCCATCAATTACATACAATTCACCATTAAATACAACACTTAATTTATTTCCTTATTTACAGTTTATATCCAAATCAACTTTACAATTATTTTAAATTGATTGGAATTACATTAAAATAGTCATCAATTACATTAAATTGATATTATTAAATTTCATTCTAGTTATTTTTCTCATTAATAAATCACAAATTTTAATTTTTTCCAATATTAAATTCCAAAATCTTATTTAATTTAATATTTTAATCATAAAAAAATACGGGTCGTTACACTCTCCCCTACTCAAAACTTTTCATCCTCGAAAAGGAAAAGAAGAAATTAAGAAACTAACTTATTTTTATGCAAACAATCAATTTATAAACATTTTAAACTTACATAATTAAGTATTGAAATATAATATATCAGTTTATAAACAATTAAATCCTTCATATTAGTAAATAAATGGTTGAAAATATTTTCACTTTCACAAAAAATTTCTAAGTCTAAAATTCACGAAAAATTTCGGCAGAGTCTCCTTTGTACGAAGAGGTCCGAAAAAATAATAATATCAATAATATCATATATATATATATATATCATATTTCAATAATAAAATATCCCAACCCATGGGAAAACAATAAAATATTGCCATGAAATCGTAAACCGAAAACGTACCTATTTGTCAGGCAAACAACACTTATTTTATGAAACCAAAAGCAGTAGCTATTGCTTCCATAACCTGTATTCCACTTATATAATCCAAAATAGCGAGAATTATGTAAAAGAGTAATATTTTAGTTGTTTTCAATTAGCAAAAAAAGAAAGTCAACACAAAATATATGCAAGCAAAATAACATGACCATCTCATGAAATCAAAGGAATCAATCATACATCCATAGCAACCAAAACTAATGGTTTTTTCATGTTCAGAAACTTTTAAATCATACAAGGTGATAAATAAACTATCAAGTGTATCCTATGCTTAACAGCCTTAGATAATTACTTAATAGATTATTTATACATCCTTAAATAATTCGAAGTATCATTCCTTAAACTTCCCCTCAGCCAAACAACAATGAATTATAAATATTATTTAAGTTTACTCTATTGGTTCCTTTTCACATTATTAACCACAGATTTATTTTAAATTCTCATTTATTCATACAATACTTACATAAATTATTTCACATTTAATATTTAAAATAATCAATGAATTCAATATTTAGGTATTACATACATTTTATTGCAGTTTATTTCACATTTTATTATTTACTTATAATCATTGATATCCATTTTAATATTAATATTCATCAGTAAATCATTTCAGTCATTTCTTGAGTTTATAATCATTTACTTAAACAGTATGTACTTTTTATTATTTAATTTAATTATAAGCATTTCACAATATTAACCTATGTTTATAACATTCATTGTACATCAAAATTCTTATTTATAGAAAGAATTCCATTTGAATACTTTCATTACTTAAGTTTTACTTGTATAATATTCGATTACCTATTCCTACTTAACATCACCACTTTTAAACATTTTCAGTAAGTTATATATATATATATGTATGTATGTATGTATGTTTTAAGAATATAATTTAATGTTACACAAGTTTATCTTATTCAACTTAGTTAACAAAATGTTCAATAATTACATCTTTTAAATTTTCATATCTTTTGATTTACAAGTTACAAATTTCCAATTCTTATATATTTCATTAATCACTTAGCATCTATTTTCTTATTTTTCATTCAGAGGTTTCTAATTATTAAGATAGTTAAGATTTTATTCATTATAATAATTAAAATTTCTAATTTATAGAAACTTAAGAACTAAATACCGGGTTTCATTTTCAGATCATTTTAAAATAATATATATTCATATCTTTTATAGATTAAATCATATTTATGAATTTAAAATTAAGATTTGTTTATCAAAACAAATGTGTAGTAAAACTACTACAGCGGTCTTCCCACTTTGAAACTCGAAAATGAACGTCGATGATGCGTGCACTCATCATCGAAATTATTTTCCAACGACAGAGAGGGTAGTACAAAACTTATTTCTTTTTAAAAATTCTTTTTTAAAACTTTCTTTCAAATCACATTGAAAATATTTCTATCCAAAAAATATTTCCAAATAATACTAATATTATATTCCAGAATCTTTTGAAAACAATTTCAAAACCCCAGAACTTAAATTCTCAAATTTTCAATCCATATGTACTTTATTTGTAAATCTTATTTTACAAATCAATATCTATAAAATTTCTCTACCTAACAAACAACATATCACATCCAACTATATCATTTATAAAAATTATTATTTTATATACAAAATATAATGCTAGGTAAAATTATTTCATTTACCTATATTCTGAAAACAATATTGTGTCAGTCTGCCCTATTAAGTGTTTATAAATCCCTATCGATGCTATATCGTCCTATATACTGACCGGAATTTATAAATACTAAATAGAACAAATTAACACAATATAAAACATTTTATAACACTAACAAGTATGCTCTCTCATATACGCCCAAACAACTCATTCTAGGGTATTACTACACTAACTCTAATGATTCAGACCCCACAAAGCTAAGGTTATCGCTAAACCAAAGCTCTGATACCAAATGTAACGAACTGCCTTTTTGGATAGTTTAAATCGACAATAAACCACACTTGTCGATTCTAACCCATTCAAAAGGGAGGATTATTATGGGGTAAATAAGAAATAGAAGAGAAAAGAAGGAAAACAAAACACATAATCTCATAGTGGAATGACAAAATATAATAATCAAATAAACAGTTCATGAAGCTGTTTACCAGTACATTTGATTACACTTTTAAAATACAAATCAGAGTTACACATACAGTAGAAATAAATAAATAATGCAGCGGAACAACATGATGCAGTGGAATAAATAAAATAGATAGAATAATATACTAAATCTTCATCTTCGTCCTTCAGAAAAGTAGTCTTCAACACTGAAATGATCATGTTGACCCGAGTGTAATGAAAAGACAAAACACTCGAGTGAGAACTAAAAGATCTCATGTAACTTAAATCAACAATAAATAAATATGAGTATAACGGCTTCAGAGATGTTTACGAGGTTTTACATCTCCTATCTAGTGTCTAACGTGCGTGCAATAACCTAAGAGATTTCGGGATTGCTATCTCCTAAGGATCCGTTAAACTATTTACTCTGTAGTAATATAGGGTATTATAATATGTCTATCAGGAAAGCAAAGTATTAAAATAGTGTTAAGGCGTTACCCATATCCCCTTAACACATTTTTATATATTCCCGTAGTCTATAAAGTACCGTAATTCCTCCGTAAACTAGAGGGCTATCAGAGGGCACTCCATAGGTACGGTACAAACCAAACTCGTAATGGGCGCGATAAGGCATGTGACAAGGCACACGAGGCAATGCCCAAGGTAGGATACTACCGTTTTGCAGATCCGGACTGGTGGTAATGCATAGCAACTACTACCGCCCACCTCGGAACAGACTCCCATAATCAAATCGAGGGGTGGCCACCAAATCAATCACAAAGTTATAATATGGTGTCGAAGAAGCATGTGCGATCGGAGGTGCGACCTCACTTGGCCCGGCGTGGCTCCTATTTTAGTCACATCAAGCTGACTCGAGGGAGTCAGGGCTATGTTAATACCTTATACAGAATCGTTCACCGAACCATCCTACTTCATTCTGGAATCTCCACCACGTGCACAGTTGTTAAAGTGGTTTTGGTATTGGCAGAGTGTATGACAATATTCGATCCTGGTCTCTTTAACAACCAAACGCTTATTACATAGCGGATGGTTCTTTTACATTTCCAAAACCATTTCATAGTGATATCAAATTATCATATTCTCAAAAATCATATCACTTTCGAAATCATATTCACTTTCGAAATCATATTTTCAAAATAGGTTAGACCCTCATTTCAAAATCATCATATTTACCCAAAATATGTCATTTCACTAGAAAATATCATTTTCATAATAGTTTGAAATAGTCTTTTTTTAAATAGTTTAAAATACTTTAAAATAGTTTAAAATAGATTAAAATACTTTAAATAGATTAAAATAGATTAAATAGTGTAAAATAGATTAAAAATAGATTAAAATAGATTAAACATATTAAATAAGATTAAAATAGATTAAATAGTTTTAAAATAGATTAAAATAGTTTAAAATATATTGAAATAGATTAAAATAGATTAAATAGTTTCAAAATAGGTTAAAATAGTTTAAAAATTGATTAAAATAGTTTATAATAGTTTAAAAATAAATTAAATATAGTTTTAATAGTTTAATATAAAATTGTTTGATTATTGAAATGGTTTACATAGTAAATATTTTGAAAATCTAAATAAATCTGAATTTAAAATAATATCTTTAAACGGTTTATATTAAAATAATTAATTTGGAAATAATATCAAATCAATTGTTTCTTCCATTTTAACAAAATCTGGACCATATCCAGATTCAAATTAATAAACTCAATTTAAACCTTTCCATTCAAATTCCCATTAAAACCATTTAAATCTATATCGATTTCAAATCCATGTTTGAACTATAAATTTAAACTACTTCAAATTCAATATATTTCAAAATTTAAATATTCAACGTTTACAATAACTCAATTTTGATAATTTCATTTATATTTCAAAATTCAATTTTAAAATTTTAATTTAAATTCTTTAAACAATCCATTTAAACCAATTTCAATCTCAACATTTAAAGCTTGGATTTTGGAAAGTAATTCAGTTTATATAAATCAAATTTTTATTTCAAAATATCATTTAATTGAATTCAAAATTTAAGGATTTAAAATCATTTAATTTAACCAATCCGGTGTCCGTATATAATTTTCTACCCTATGATCAAGTGATACAGATATCTATCATCACAACCCGTAATAATTTAAATTTACAGGTATATATCATTTCAACCCGCAATCCCGAGTGAAATTCAAAATCCATAAAATTGCTCGAGTCGATCATTTCAACCCACAATGATTTTTCCCTAATCCATAAATCGTTCGAGTATGTATCATTTCAACCCCTAGTGATTTACTAACAATAAACTAAATGAACTTGTAGTGTGATAACAACATATAAAGTAAACATAACATCCAGTCATCCAATATCAACAATTAAACATCCATCAAAATCATCATTCAAATCAGCCAACAAACAACAACAATTAACTGATTATCATTAACATGTATTTGATTGGAAATTTTAATTCAGTATTAAATTAAATGGCAACTAAATTCAGAAAATTCAGATTTAACTGGAACGATAATTTAAATATACCAAACATCAATCAATCAACTTCTAATCACATCATAAATTTAATTTAACTAACATAAGATAATTTAGTAGTTGTGAGTGGGTTAAAACACTCACTCAAATCGATTTAAAATCCAAATAAAGGCCCAAAATTGAATATTCTTAAAATTTGTCCAAACTAGTTCCATATCGTTCGGAATTTCAATACGATCACGGTGGAGAAAACCGTGCGTGAAACCGAGCTCGTATGCAAAAGTCATGGATGTTAGATCGTTTAAAGATTTAAATTAAAATAAAATAAACAAAAGGTTAAAATTGTAAATAATATACCTCAACCAAACCCTAATTGTCACGATCCATCAAAATCGAGCAACACGCTTCAGCCGCCACCCTCTAGATCATTGCTGCATGCACCTTCGTTCGCCACCTTCCTGATCAGAGATCGCCAATGAAGCCAGCAGGTCGCGCCGCCCCTCCCACATGGACACCGCCACCTCCGCCGCCATCAGGCCATCACCGCCGTCGCCAACTTCCTGGAATTTTCTGGCGAGCTCTGGCCATCTACGCAACAAACAAAAACCATGGATGCACTCAACTCGACGACATCTACAAGCCCATGCCATCAGATCGTCCTATAGTCGAAGATCCCTCGATGAAATCTCAAACCCTAAAATGGACGGTCGAGGTTCATCCGCGATTTCTGGTCAAACGATGCATCCAATTGAAAAACGAATAACTGCAGTCGATTACGCTCGTCGAGAGCTTTCCAATGATATATAATATGACATAATTTGGAGAGTTTGAATTTTGAAATTGGTTTTGAAATTGAATTTAGGGTTTCTGCATTTCTGCCATTAGAAGAAGGAAGAACAGACAGATAAATTGTACATACAAGCAGAAATAAAAGGCTGATATGGATTAGGAAAGAAAGCTATTTATATGGATAGATCTAGATAAGAATGAATAACTTACCGAATTGGTTCGAAACGACAATAACGACCCGTAAAGCTCGTTCCGCTTCCGAAACGGAAATGGGTAATCCCATATATCAAAATAGATGTTTTTGATATTTTGAAACTCAATGGAACAGGTTTCAAACCCAAATTCCATTGTATACAGAAGTTAGCTTTTAAAATCAGCTTATTTTTAATTGAATTCATTAAACTGATTTCTACGCATTTCGAGCTCGCACGATCAAACGACAATTCCGATCGTTACGAAACTTGAAATCCTACAAGAATTCACTATTACTAATGAAACCGGTTTCCTCGAAATCCGAGACAGTGGCCAAAATGGCAATTTTCACGTTAATTAAATAAATTATCATTAAATTAATTTAATCACCTTTCAATTTATATTCAAAAGTTAGCCAATTTTTATCATTTTTGGTTACCTAATAATTTATAATCTTCTAAAATAAATTTCCATGTCAAATCTAATGTTACATGTTGCACTAATTATAGTGTTCAATTTCGATTGAAATAAATTCATTAATTATAATTTAAATTTCAAACAAATTCATTTATTTCGGTTTACATCTTATTATTCAATCAATTATCACCTTATGGATATAATTTTTTTTGATAAAAATGGTAGTGGATATACCACGCCATATTTACTACTACATAAAAATATAAAGTACGGTTACACCACCACAAACAACACCAAACCATATAAAACCAGACCACATACAAACACCAAGTCCAGAACACAAACTCAAAATAAATTTACAACTTACATGAAGCAACAGAGTTAACAAAAAAACCATATATACAATCACACGTAGGTGATCAAAAAATAGACTAGCAAAAAGATAACACTGCTGCAACATGACGCCCAGCACATCTCAAACGTCTCTTCTTCTTTTACTCACCCTACTAGCAATTGAGCTTATGGTTATAATTAACATTGGTTTACATCTTATTACATTAATATTCTACAATTATCATCTTAATTCATATTAACTGCAATATTTAAGTAGATTAATTGCAATTGATTTCCAATTTAATTTTCAACGGATTAAATAGTGAAATGGTAATTAAACAATTGTTACAACTTACAATTTCAAACACACTTCTATGTTTATTGTTAACAACCAAAACAAATAAATTCACATACTGATTAGTTATTCTATAATAACCAATTTCCATCAATTACATACAATTCACCATTAAATACAACATTTAATTTATTTCCTTATTTACAGTTTATATCCAAATCAACTTTACAATTATTTTAAATTGATTGGAATTACATTAAAATAGTCATCAATTACATTAAATTAATATTATTAAATTTCATTCTAGTTATTTTTATCATTAATAAATCACAATAATTTCTTCCAATATTAAATTCCAAAATCTTATTTAATTTAATATTTTAATAATCGAAAAATACGGGTCGTTACAGTTTAATGACCTGGTCCGAGTAATATTTAATATTAAATTCCCAAATCAACTCTACCATTTTTGGAGTCTCGTGAATTAGATTCTGTCCGAGTAAGATTTTGTCGGTAGTTTTCCACCAATAATTTAATGATTTTCTTGGCCTCCTATAATGTGCTTCAAAGGGGATTATACCAATCGTCGCTTGGTGACTATTGTTATATGCGAATTCTACTAAAGGTGGGTGCTACTCCCAGTATCATTCGAAGTCCATGATGCAAGCTCTCAATAAATCCTTCAAGATCCTATTCACCCTTTTAATTTGACCATTGGTCTGTGGGTGGTAAGCAGTGCTAAGATTCAATGAAGTTCCAAAAGCTGCCTGTAAACCCCTCCAAAATTTGCTAGGAAATAAGGCACCCATATCGCTGACGATGTTCACTGGAATTCCATAGAGTCGAACCACCTCCTTGATGTAAATCCATGGTAGAGATGTTGCGGTTCTATTGCTCCTAACGGGAATAAAATGAGCACTTTTAGTAATTTTATCCACTATGACCCAAGTTACTTCATTGCCTCTTTGGCTCCTAGGCAACCCATTTATAAAGTCCATCGATAAATGCTTCCATTTCCAAGTCGGAATCTCTAATGGCAATAACAATCTTCTAGGCTTCCTTTGCTCAGCCTTTAACCTTTGGCACATTAAACATCTAGAAACAAATTCAGCGACCATCTTCTTTATCCCTGGCCAATAGATAATTCGTTTTATATCTCGATACATCTTATCTTCTCCATTGTGAATGGTCATCCTTAATTGATGACACTTCATAAGCACCTCCTCTGACACACTATCAATCTTTGGAACACAAAGGCATCCATCTCCCCTTAAACATCCTTTCTCATCAACTGCATATCTACCGACATAGGGAAAATGTTCTCCTCTACTTAGCTTACCCAAAATATTTACAATCACTTAATCCTTCTTTTTTCTCAAGACCAATGCGGCCCATCAATGCTGGCCTAACCTCAGTTGCTGCTAAAAAGCCTTGAGTAGGTTTTGTTGATGGTTGGAAATTGAAATCCGAGAGGAAATCCAACCACCCTCACTCAAATATAACACGTAAGGTAGCATGCCTACGGCTAAGGGTGTCGGCGACAACATTCCCTTTTTCGAGGATACCATATCCCAAAGTCATAAGATGCTATAAACTCCATCCACCTCTACTGCCTAAGATTTAAATCTTTTTGGGAAAATAGGCATTTGAGTGATTTATGGTCGGTGAACAACTCAAACCTTTCCCTCAAAATATAGTGCCTCCACATCTTCAAGGAAAAAACAATAGTTGCTTACTCCAAGTCATGAGTTAGTATCTCTTCCCATGGTCCTTTAATTGCGGACTAGCATAAGCTATCTCACTTCCATCTTGCATAAGAACTACTCCCAATCCTATGCCACATTCATCCGTGTAAACTGTGAAAGGCTTTGTCCTATCAAAAATAATAAGTATTGGTGCACTTGTTAATAGCTCCTTTAGCTTCACAAATGCTTCCGTGCATTTTTCATTTCATTTAAAGACTAGATTCTTCTTAGTCAAGCGAGTTAAAGGGACTGTTATTTTTGCAAAGTCCTTTATGAATTTCCTATAGTAACATGCTAATCTTAGAAAACTCCTAACCTTCATGGAATTCTTTAGAATCTTCCAACTTTGAATAGCTTCCACCTTTGCAGGGTCCACTGCTAAGCCATGCTCGGAAACAATATGCTCTAGAAATCTCACCTCCTTCTTCCAAAAGTGATGGTTTGAGAATTTGGCTTTAAGTTAGTGCATTCTCAAAGTCCCTAGTATCCCCCGTAAGTGATGTTCATGCTCTCCTTCATTCTTGGAGAATACCAAGTTTTCGTTAACAAACACTACGACGAATTTATTCAACTATCCCGTAAATACTCTAATCATCAAATCTACAAAGTACGTGGAGGCATTTATTAATCCAAAAGGCATTACTTCCAATTCATAAAGCTCATCTAGCGTGCGAACTGCAGTCTTCGGATTACTGTCCTCTGCTATCCTTAACTGATGAAATCCAGTCACTAAGTCTAATTGGGAGAAGATTTTGGCTCCTACAAGCCGATCAAACAAATCGTCTATCCTAGGTAAGGGATACCTATTATTCTTCATCAACTTGTTGAGTTCCCTATAGTCAACGCATAGCCTTAATGAGCCGCCTGCCTTAGTGCAAAGACAACTAGGGCTCCCTATTTCAAAATACTCCGTCGGATGAATCCTTTCTGCGATAGCTCAGATATTCACTTATCTAACTCCCGCCTTTCTTTGGGGGCCATGTGCTTTAATATCAAAGCAACGGGTCTAGCATCCTTCTCCAAATCAATCCTAAACTCATCCCTACGAGGTGGGAGACCCGAAACTTCTTCAAATATATCCGAGAATTCTTGAACTATAGGTACAGATGAAAATTCATCTTATGATAGGTCCACCGAGTATAGATATCTTAGCTCAACTGAATTTTGGGGTATATAACAAACCTCTATATCTCGTCCTTTTCTACTTTTTAACAATACAACCCTCCTATCGCAATCTAAGAGAGCCCCGCAGTATGATAATCAATTCATTCCCAGGATAACTCCATAACCCTCAAAATTGACGCATTACATATGAAATCAACATTACATATGTCTACAACTAGGTCTTTGCAAATTGAAGAAAGATGTGTCAAACCCCTAATATGATTTAAGAATACTATTGGGTTGGTGACAAATTAGTTCTAAAGACTTAAGAATTTAACTACATTCTTCGATATAAATGAATGTGATGCTCCAAAACCAGATAAAGTACTAATTGTATTCCCAAAATTAAGAGTTGTACCTTCTATTTCAGCATTCCCTTAGTCTCTAGAGGGTGGTATGCTAGAAATAGGGACAACCTCAATAGCGTAAGCTTGCCTACTCTGCCTTCCATCACAAGCTTCAGACACCGATTCTTGAAGTGTCACCCTTCGTGGCAGTGGTAACATTTCCCCTTAAAAGCTTCCTTCAACAAGTTCACCCTACAATCTTTAGCGATATGACCTTTCTTTTGGCAGCATGCATACTTTACCCTTTTTCTTGAACTTCCCTTTCGTCTTCTTATTCACCCAAAAGTTTCCCTTCTTGGCTCCTCCTTGGTTTTGAGTAAGTCTGGCTTTCTCTTTCTCCTTCTCCATCTCTTTCTCCTCCGCACTACCCATTTGCAGTAAAGTCATCTCAACTAGCGTCTCATATGTGGTGCCAGTGGGTACTTGGGTCAATAACAATTCTCTAAGTGGGGAGTTCATACTCTTGACAAACTTCATGGCTTTTTTCATGGGGGTATCAATCAAACTCATCTCGAACTTAGTTGGCTCTATGAATTTTATAGTATACTTCTTTAGAATGGAGTCTCCCTGTCTAAGTTGTATAAATCTCTCCAACTGCAAACTCACCTCATCTCTAGACATGAACTGTGATTCAAATTGGTTCTTTAACTCATCCCAAGTAGTAATCCTATTAACAGTCTCCTTAGCCACAATATTCCACCAACCTAAGGCCTCTCCATTAAAGTGCCAAGCTTCCATTCTCCGCCTAAACTGGTCCTTAGCCGGGGCTGTGGCTACCACTGGTGCAGCTTGCTGAGGAACAGGGATTTACCCACATGCCTGAGGTATTGTTTAAACCATTTAAGCGTTCCCCGAACTGTGGGTAGCTCTCGGGAGGGGTTCCCAACCTCAGAAGAAGAATGAATTTTGGCCATAATCCACTATCAGTATGTTAAGCTTTTATTTATAATTTCCTAAGATAGTACTATATGCTGAAATAAAGATTTGCCTAGTGTGTTTGTGTATGTTCAAAAATAGTGTATATATAGTAGGGTTTTTCAAAATACTTTCAAAAATAACAAGTTCGCCACTCATACATATACCAATCCCCGTTGACCAGGTAACCTCGCTCCGATACCAAATGTAACAATCCACCTTGAAACGGATCTAAATTCCGACGTCAAAAAAGCCAACTAAAATTTAGGTGTAACGACCCACCTTTTTGGACGGTTTAAATCGACAATAAAGCACACATGTCAAACTCAAACCATTCAAAAGGGAGGATTGTTATGGGTTAAATAAGAAAAAAAAGAGAAAGAAAGAAAAGCAAAACACAGAATCTCACAGCAGAATGATAAAATATAATAATCAAACAAATAGTTCATGAAGTTGTTTTACAAATAACATTTGATTATACTTTTACAATACAGAATTAGAGTACATACAACATGAATAAATAAATAATGCAGTAGATCAACATGATGATGTAGTATAAATATAATAAATAGTATACAAATCTTCGTCTTCGTTCTCTAGAGGTAAATGGTCTTCAATACATTGAAAAGCTCAGACTGACCCAAGCGAATTGAAAAGACAAAACACTCGAGTCAGAACTAAAAGATCTTATATAAGTTAAATCAATAGTAAATAAATATGAGTGTAACGGCTTCATAGATGTTTACGGGGTTTTACATCTCCTATCCATTGTCTAATGTGGGTGCAATAACTTAAGAGATGTTTGGGATTCCATCTCCTAAGGATCCGTTAAACTATCTAAATACATAGTACAATACGCTATTATAATAGTGTCTACAGTAAAGTAAAGTATTAAAATAGAGTTAAGGCGTTACCCATATCCCCCTTAACACAATTTTATATATTCCCATAGTCTATATGGATACTGTAAGCCCTACCAAACTAATGGGATACTCAGGGAGCACTCCATAGGTACGGTACAAAACAAACTCGTAGTGGGTGCGATAAGGCATGTGACAAGGCACGTGAAGCAATGCCAGGGTAGGATTCTACCATTTTCACTCTTGAACTGGCGGTAATGCATAGCAGCTACTACCGCCCACCTCGGAACACACTCCCATAATCAAATTGAGCGGTGCCACCAATTCAATCACAAAGTCATAATATGGTATCGAAGAAATGTGCCCAACCCGAGGAGTGACCTCACTTGGCTCGGTATAGCTCCTATTTTAGCCACATCAAGCTGACTCAAGGGAGTCAGGGCTACGAAAATACCTCATATAGAATCGTTCACCAAACCATCCTACTTCATTCTAGAATCTCCACCATGTACACAGTTGTTAAAGTGGTTTTCAGTATTGGCAGAGAGTATGACAATATCCGATCCCGGTCTCTTTAACAACCAAATGCTTATTTCACACCGGATGGTTCTTTTACATTTTCAAAACCGATTCATAATTGATATCAAAATATCATATTCAATTCAAACCATATCACTTTCAAAATCATATTCATTTTCGAAATTATATTCACTTTTGAAATCATATTCATTTCTGAAATCATATCAACGAAATAGGTTAAATCCTCATTTCAAAATCATCATATTTACTCAAATATGTCATTTCACTAGAAAATATCATTTCAAATCCCAACTTAGGTTGTAACATCATTGGACCATATTCGCTTTTAAATCAAGGATTTAAATATAAACACTTCAACTTTACATAGTCTGAAATTTTAAAAATAGTTAAAATAGTTTAAAATAGTTTAAATGGTTTAAAATAGTTTAAAATAGACTAAAATAGTTAAATAGTTTTAACTATTTTAAAGTAGTTTAAATAGTTTAAAATAGTTTAAAATATATTAAATTAGTTTTAATATAGATTAAAATAGTTAAATAGTTCAAAATAGGTTAAAATAGTTAAAAATAGATTAAAATAGTTAAATAGTTAAAATAGATTAAAATAGTTTAATATAGATTTAATACAATTTAATAGTGTAATATAAAATAATTTGATTATTGGAAATGGTTTATATAGTAAATAGTTTGAAAATCTAAATGAATCTGAATTTAAAACAATATATCTTTAAACAGTTTTACATTAAAATAATTAATTTGAAATTTAACATCAAATTTAACTATTTCTCCCATTTCAACAAATCTGGACCATATCCAGTTTCCAAATCAACAAAAATCAATTTTAAATCTTTCAATTCAGATTTCTAAATAAAACCATTTAAATCTATATCGATTTCAAATCCACGTTTGAACTATCAATTTAAGCTACTCCCAAATTCAATAGATTTCAAAGTTACATTTTCAGATGTTTACAATAGCTCAATTTCGATAAATTTCATTTATACTTCAAATTCAACTTAAAGATTTCAAATTTAAATCCTTTAAACAATTTAGTTAAACCAGTTCCAATTTCAACATTTAAAGCTTGGATTTTCGAAATTAATTCAGTTTATATTAATCAAATTTTATTACAAACTATCATTTAACTGAATTCAAAAATTAGGAATTTAAAAATCATTTAATTTAACCAATCTGGTGTCCGTATATAATTTTCTACCCTATGGTCAAGTGATATGAATATATATCATTTTAACCCGCAATAATTTAAATTTATGGGTATATATCATTTCAACCCGCAATCCCGAGTTAAAATTTAAATCCATAAAATCGCTCGAGTCTATCTTTTCAACCCATATCGATTTTTCCCTAATCTACAGATTGTTCGGGTACGTATCATTTCAACCCACAGTGATTTTCCCAACAATATATACTTAGGGAACTTGCAGTGGGATAAAAATATATAAATATAACATCCAGTCATCCAATATCAAAAATCAAACATCCATCACAATCATCATTCAAATCAACCAATAAATAATGACAATTACTAATAATCATTAACAAGTATTTAACTGGCAATTTAAATTCAATATTAAATTAAATGGCAATTAAATTTGATAAAATTCTAATTTAACTTGAATGACAAATTAAATATACCAAACAACAATCAATCAACTTCTAATCACATTATAAATTTAATTTAACTAACATAAGACAATTTAGTAGATATAAGTGGGTTAAAACACTCACCTTTGATTTCAAATCGATTTCAAATCCAAACGAAGGCCTAAATTTGAATAGTCTCAGAATTCATCCAAACAAGTTCCATAATGTTCGGAATTTTCATACGATCCCAACGGAACAAACAACACGTGAATCCGAGCTCGTATGCAAGAGATATGCTAATTAGAACGGTTGAAATTTAAATAATCACTAAAATAAACAAAGCAAATGGAATATAGCCACGTCATCTAGGTCATGTTCACGCGTAAACCCTACTGGGCCACCTCGTTCGAACTCCCCTCATCAGGCCGTCTCCACCATGGCCGTTCGGCCACCTCCGACTCCACCTAGCTCCACCGCCGCCGCCTATGCATTTGCCTAATTTCTGGTGAATTGATGTCACTTGGAGACGAGCTAACAACAGGTCTGCGACCTACCCGACACCACCTTCCTAACGCCACCCCCGATCGTCAATCGGATGAAATCCACCGTTGGATCGTGAAAACCTAATTTCAATGGCCGAGGTTCATCCTCTATTTCTGGCCAAATGATGAACCAAATCGAAATGAATTACTGTAGTGAATTATGCTTGTCGAGAGCTTTCCATCGATATTTAATATGGCATAGTTTTGAGGAGTTTGATTTTTGAAACTTGTTTTGAAATTGAATTTAGGGTTTTAAATTGGAATTGGTTTCTGCCATTGAAAAAAGGAACAGGTAGATAGAATTGTACGTACAGAATAACTGAAGGACTGCTAGGGTTTGAGAAATAAAAAATCAATTTATATAGACAAGGCCCGATAAGAATGAATAGCATATCGAATTTGTTCGAAACGACAATAACGACCCGAAAAGCCTATTCTGCTTCCGAAACGAAAGTGGGTCATCCAATATATCAAAATAGATGTTTTCGATATTTTTAAATTCAATGGAACAAGTTCCAAATCCTAATTCCATTTTATGAAGAAGTTAGTTTTTAAAATCAGCTTATTTTAAATCGAATTCATTAAATTGATTTCTACGCGTTTCGAGTACGTACGATCGAACGACAAGTCCGACCGTTACGAAACTTAAAATCTTACAATAATTCGTTGTTACGGATTCGATGAAACTAGTTTCCTCGAAATCCGAGACAGTGGCCAAAATAGCTATTTTCACGTTGATTAAATAAATTATTATTAAATTAATTAATCACCTTTTAAATTTTAAATTTTATAAATAACAGTTTTTATCATTTCTAATTATACAGAAATTAATAACCTTATAAAACAAATGTCCCATGTCAAAGTCAATATTAATATTGCACTAATTATAGTGTTTAATTTCAATTGCAATAAATTCATTAATTATAATTTAAATTCAAATAAATTCATTTATTTTGATTTATATCTTATTATTCAATTAACTATCATCTTACAAATATAATTAACATTGGTTTACATTCTACTTACATCAATATTCTACAGTTATCATATTAATTCATATTAACTACAATATTTAATTAGATTAATTGTAATTGACTTCCAATTTAATTTCAACGGATTAAATGGTGAAATGATAATTAAACAATTATTACAACTTATAATTTGAAACACATTTCTATGTTTATTGTTAGCAAACAAAACTAATAAATTCACATACTGATTAATTTTTCTATATTAACCAATTTCAGTTAATTACACACAATTTCACTCTTATATACGATATTTGGTTTATTTTCTTATTTACAATTTATAACCAAATTAACTTTACAATCATTTCAATCAATTAAAATTACATTAAATAGTTATCAATTACCTTAAAATAACATTGTTAAATTTCATTCTAGTTAGTTTTCTCATTCATAAATTATAAATTTTATTTTCTTCCAATATTAAATTACAAAATCTTATTAAATTCAATATTTTAATTATCGAAAAATGTGGGTCGTTACATTAGGCCCATTCCAAAGCTGGCTGTTGCTTGGTATAAAGTATAATTGTAACGACCCGAAATTTTCAATCCCGAAAATTCCAGATAGTTAGGGAAAGAAGAAAAAGATAGAAGAAGAAGAAACAGAAACACTACACAGATTCTCACATTCGCAGCGGATCAAAATATAATATCAATAATAACTGTTTACAAAAGAATACTGTATCAGTTAATTTACATTTTTATACATCAGAGTTACAGCATTTCACAATCACTGGACAGTTAAAATAACTTGTCACAGATAAATAACAATATCCCAGTGGAATACACTCCATACGTTCCTGCCATCCAGCTCGCCTCCTGAGCTCCAGAACGTCCTTACCTGAAAAATCTGTAATACTCGGTCTGACCCGAGCATTACATCAAAGTAACACCCGGGTCAGGCTGGAAACCAGCGTGAGTAAACCCATATAACATGGAATACCACAGCATAAAACTACATAAAACCCGGGGTAACTCGTATCAATTTACAAATTCACAATTTGTTATAGACATCACTTATTTTACACATCAATTTCTAAGTACCAAAACTTAGATTAAATGGTCCAATTCACTTAAATCATTCCATACCAACCTATTGATTTCACATATCAATCTATACAGAATCGAAGTGGTTTCGGGTATTAACTAATACCCGACTTTGGTCTCTTCGAATCCAACGTTATTCTTTAAGCCAAATGTTAAAGTTTTGAACAATACAATTTATATTCAGGATTTCATATTCACATAACAATTTATCTCAGATAGATAACCCACAATATCACAGTTCAACCAAAATATCTCATATCACGAAGCATCACATATCAGAGGTATTAAATAATCCAAGGCATTCAATATCATTCAATTATTCATAAGCAAGATTAATTAATCATACCATTTCTAATTAATTTAAATAAATTAATTAAATTACTTCAATCACTTTTAATCCTTCTTACTTAACATTAATTAATCATCCCTTAATTGCATTCTTTAATTAAGTAATTAGCCTTTAATTAATCTACTACAATATAAACGACTACCTTTCATTAAATAATCCATCCTTAAATTAATCGCGTTCCTTTATAAACCTTAATTAATTCTACTCAGAAATTAACTATTCTTGCCAAATTAATTAAACTCTTAAATAAATTAATAAATCCTTTTATTTATTACACTAAGTAATTAACCCATAAATTCTTCCACTAATTAATTAGTCTTTAATTACCCCCCATCAAGTTTTACCCATTAAGTAATTATATTCTGGAATTATTCATTAATCAATTACAACCCCCTTAGTTAATTATTCTTTAATCATCTATCTCAAATTAATTCTCTTGATTTATTATCCTTAATTACTTATCAACTTATTTATTTAATCAATCTTATATACTTAAAACTTCCTTAATTTAAAGACTTCAATTTAAAACTTAAAACTTGTTTCTTTTAAAAAAAACTGTTAACATCTGCATTTCCAAACACTTCGGGTTCTACCCGAGACTAGCTCGAGTTCTCCCCTACTTCTTCATTTTGAAAAATACTTAGAAACATTTTTAGTTAGAAACTGTGTTACCAAAACACTGACCCTACCCGAGTTCCCTCTCGAGTCACAAGCCCAGAAACTCGATCCCCTCTTCGAGACAACATCGAAACCTTCCCGAGCAAAACTCGAGATCTCCTGCTTCTTCCCAAAAATCAACTCCCATGATACAACATACACGTGTGCACATGCTCCGACTATCTGACCACCTCCTATCCTCGCCGAGGCCATCAGCGAGTCGACGACCATATCCTCCAACGATCCAACCACCCAACACCCTCGATTGCAACAGAAAACAAAATCGAGTAACTCAACCACTCCAGAAACCCAAACCATCATCGGAAAACGTCTCATGCCACCAAATCCAACCACCAAAAACACTGCACTTCTGGTCATCGAAGCTCTGACCATCCACGAACCCATCCCCCTTGGTCCCATCACACTCGATACTCCATAGATGATCCACCGATCCATTTATCTAGCTCGACCAAATTAGGTTTAGAAACCTAAATCACTTTGACGTTGATGCCACGGCGATCTATACCGCCTCCAACCATTTTTCCTTGCTTCGGCGTTCACCAATCTAGCTCTAACCAAAGCCCCGACCTCCAAAGCTTCACCAGTCACCAGAATTTACTCGAAACCCAAAAACTGATCAACCCCAAATTGCAAACTCAAAACTAAACTAAAATTCATGATATTAGTTTTAAAAATCGAGTTTTCCCGAGTGGATTCGAACTACATGCCTGAATCCACAAAACAAAGTTGTTGATTTTATCACTTCCTTTAAAATCTTACTGTATTTACTTAGTTTACAGTACTTTGCAATCTAGAAATATTTAAGTATGTTTTTAAAACTTGCATGATGATTATAGAAGCTTATTTTGTTTGCAATCCAAAGTTTAACGACATCAGGTGAAAGAATTGGGATTTTGATCTAGGATTTAAACTCTGTGCTATGAAATAGAGAAGATAAATAAAATCAGACATGCACACATGACACAATCATATATATACAGAATTCTACACTAATAAATACACATGCCAAGCACAATAAAAATCCAAGAATCATATTCGACAGATTATCGCTTATTATATTTAAAAAAAATGTTTACTCACCATTTAGAGTTTGAAGCAGAGACTTTAAAACTGAGATGTTAGATTTTGAAAACTGGAAAGAAATGCTTGAATCTGGAAACTTTGGATTGATGTGATCTTCTAAAATGCTTTGTTGATGAGATGATTTAAGCTTTGAAACTAAACTGAAGTTGCTTGATTAACTTGCTTGAACTTTGATAATTTGTTACAGGCTTTTGAATAAAAATGGTTACAGGTTTTGAAAATGTTTTGAGGAAAAAGCTTTCAGGTTTGATAATCTCTGGCTTGCATTGTTTTTATGAACGAAAATGAGAAGAAGCTAGATAAATAGAACAAGTGTGCAGGCTTTGATTTTGCTGGTACAAGATTTTTAAATTTTTGATCAGAGATTTTTATTTCTCTTTGGCTTATCAGGCAAGATATGTGGAGGCTGAGTTGATTTTTGAACAATTCGAATTGACCAAAGTTGTGCTATCATTAAATGCAAAGGTACTTTATGTACATAGATACAAAGTTGTTTTATTTTACTTTGTTTGTAAATTTTTTTTCCTTGCCCTTACTTGCCTGCATATCTAAACTTACAGGCTACATATTATACTTTGCTTTTGTACTTAATATAAAAGTTGATTTAGTCAATGTTACAATTTTTTTTACTTAAACTATCAAATACTTACCCTACTAATTATTTATTCTTATACTTATGTTAATATTTATAAGATTTATTTTATTTTAAATCGTATAAGTTGTTGTTAGAATAACTTCTTAGTTTTATTTTTATTTAGAGTTTAACTTTCAAATATTTGATTTATAACCTATATTTGCATTTATATATTTTATATTTCTATTCATATCCTATATTTTATATTCAATTCAATATTGATAGGATTACTTAAATTTAAACATTATTATCAAGAGTTCATTTATAAATATATTATATTAAATATTAATAATATGGAACTTTTAATTTAATTGAATAAGATAAATTTTACCATAAATATTATTAAGAGAGTTAATTTAAATTTACAAATCAAATCCCCTTTCAAAATACAAATCCAAATAAACAATGGCAAATATTCCAAAAGTCATATTCATTTTAAAATGATAAGTTTATTTTTTTATTTAAATTAGATTAAATAACTATTAAAATAATACTGCTAAAATACCGGGTCGTCACATTCCTCCCCCCTTTGAATCTTTTCTTCCTCGAAAAGGAACGAAGCCAGATTTATTAAGATGCTTAAAATCATATAAATTTTCTTTGATCATTTTTAAATCACTTTAAAAAATCTATATAATATTACTAAAATAGTTTTTATAAAAATACTTTTATAACTCGATGTTTCGACAAGTCCATCCTTGTTCTCACAGAAATTCGGTCATACGTTGATCAGGCGTAGGACTGAAAATCTATAAGTACTTGGTAAACTCGTTTTCAACAACCAGTGAAAATACTTTGGAAAATAATTTTATTGAAATATAGAAAACAGTTTCGAAAATAGAGGAAATATCTTTGGTAAAAATGCTCTGGAAATCATCACCCCCATCCATGGTCGCAGTTAACCAGATGGTTATGTTGCCGTCCCGGCAAAATCCACAGATAACTGTAGGTCTCCGCGCTTCTCTATTACGCCATGGAACCCGCTACAGATCGCAGTTATACCCGGGCCTTACGTTGCTATCACAGCACAAACCCATATAACTATAGGCATCAGCACCACCGAATTTCGCTGCCAAAAGAATGAAACTCCTCCACTTGACCATAGACCGCAGTCTACCGATGTTGCGCTGCCATCCCGGCAAAATCAAGTGTAGACTGTTGGCACTCATCCTCTACACGATTTTCGCTATGGTCCACACAGTAGATCGCAGCGACATCGAATTACACTGTCGTCACAGCATAACCCAAATGCCCCTGTAGGCATCAGCGCCATCGACTTTCGCTACCAAATAATCCTCAGGAACTAGTTTGTCCGGACTCCTCACAGGATCAACTTTAGAACCTCCCCTTTAGAGGTTCAAGGCAATACCACTCAGTGGCACTCCTGAGAAGTTCATTCAAGAGAGCGCCTTTTTCCCCAGAGCCACTTTCAAAACACTTTATACTATACACATATAGTATTTTCCAAATCATACACCTAGTATGAATCACATATAAAGCTCCTTTCTCAAAATCGATTTCCAAAATCGATAATTCAAAAACTAGGCTTTCCAAATTCCAAATTTGATTTTCCACAAAATCAAAAGCCCTTTCAAATCCATAGGTTCCAAAAACCTTTCCTCAAAATCATTTTCATAAAATTCTTTTTATATATACATATATAATAATCTTGGAAAATCTTTGGTTCAATTCATATTCGTATAAATTCATTTTTATACTTCAAACACTTTCAAAAATCATTTTCTTCTGGCAATAGATTCAACAAGGGGAGTATTATCATATATATAACAAAGATACGTAACTTTGTTTATTCCAAATCAAATATTAAAATTTTGGTTATTCTATAAAGTCACTTACCAAATTAGTTACTTCATAAAATAAATTTTTAATCATAGGAATATTCAATTCCCACTTTACTTCATCATATATTTCACAAAATATACTTTCAAATTTCAAAACTCATATTACAATTCTTATTCATAAATTTTCAATATCAATTTCATTCAAACCCGTACAATGTCCACATATCATTCGTACGCAATATCAATTTGATCGCTCACTCGATCACACAATTTCACTTTCGAACTAGTATTGTCCACCCAACTTCCTAATGCAGACTCAGATCTGGTTTCTTGATCAGAAACCGTCATTCTCCTTGCATAGTCACACTATGATAGAGAATATCCAGAACCAACCAAAAATCCATATCCAGGTTCGCCGTTGAAAATCGAGCGAAAAATCCCAACTCGAATCGATAATACTATCCCGAAATTCTATGCTCGGATCTGGATCAAATCACTATGCGAATAGAATAATATACGTACATCCTACGTATTTATCTTCATTGATTACCAGTTAAATCAATTTCCTTTCTATTCACCCTCTTTTTTGATTTTATTCACTTATCCACATTTGCCTTAATCCACATTTGGATTATCACTTCAATTCCTATCTCAGTTGGGTATTTAATCAAAAACAGTTCGAACTCCGACCCTTTTTATACTTAGAAAATAGCTTGAAATTTTTTAACAATAGATGAGTAGTTGAAAAATAATTATTAGTTTGTAAAATAGTTGTAAACAGTTAAGTAATTGTAAGATAGTTGAAAAATAGTAATTATTTATAAAATAGTTGAAAAACAGTAATCAGTTTATAAATCAGTTGTAAAATTGTTAAATAGTTCCAAAAGTAATTGTAAAACAAGCTTAAGGTAGTTTTAGGTTTTAAAAAGAAAAGTTGTGTAGTAAATAGTTTGGAAAAATAGATTTATATTAAAACAATTTATTTTGAAACTAGTCCAGAGTCAAACTGTACAACTTCCCAACCTCCATTTCCAATGAATTGCCAATTTCCAATTAACTTCCAATTTCATTTCACTTTAAAACCATCTTGAATTATACAAATTCGAGTTATTATTTCAAATGTTGATTTAATACCATAAATCAAATTTACCTTTACTTCTACATAAACTTATTTCTAGGTTAAAATAATAATTCAAACCCCCTTTTTAAACAATTTAATCTTTGATATTCAATTTATTACCCAAATTAAATCTTAGAACCCCTCCTTAACCATTTCAGTTTACATGTTCATTTTAAACATTCAAATCTTAATGTTCAAAGTGATCTCATTTTCTCAAGTTTAATTTTTCTCTTTAAAATCAAAATTACTTAAGTAATTTCAAATTAAAGTTTAATTCCATTTAATTCCAATAATGGAATAGATATTACCACAATCTATCATCCAATTCATTTAAAACATTCATCATCCACTACCCATTCCAGATCTCAAACCTATTTGAGATCACATATAGTTCCCTACCAAAACAACCCATTTAACTTTCCTAAGTTAAATATCAATTTCATCTTGAAATTTCCAATTCAGGTTGTTTATTCCAAACTTATTTAACTTCCTTTAAGTTAAATTCAATTTAATATCGTCAAACTTACTCAAATTTGAATTCCCAGTTCAAATTTTAATCTTCACATTAATAATCTTATAAGTTCAAAAATTATACCACTTTGAGTTTTTACATCACACTTCAGGTAGAATCAAAACTCAAAACTTTAGAGTTTATTTCAAATCATCTTTGTATCCATACATATATACATATTCATTCCTTAGCCCACCAAGCTGTACTTTAAAATTTAAACCACCTTTGGTTTTAATTTAAGACAGATCTCTTTTTAAGGTTTCAAACAACTTCTTATTTTAAAATAAGATCACATTCAAATATATTCTGAATAATATCATTTATTCTTTTCTTTATCATTTTGAAATAAATTTTCAAATTCTGGGCTCAGATTTAAAACTTCACAATTTATATCATCTTTAGTTCCAATATAAGTCATACTAGCCTAAATGTTTTACTTCCCTAAAACATTTCATCTTGCTTACTCATTAACAACATTTCATTATTAAACACAACAACCATTTATGATAATAACCAAGATTATCATATCTGGAAACCAATTTATTATTATCTTTCTTCTGAAAATATTTCTACAATTTCAGGATTTTAATTTCAGTTTGGATCCATTCCAAATTTATCTTCATTCAATTTCAATTTGGTTGTATTACTATTAACACTTAATTCTCATTATTTTATTTAATTCCAATAATTTTTAACAACCAATTACTTTAACATTTATTAGTAAGAAATATTGCTTTATATATATCAAAATATATCCTTACTGAAAATCATTTAAAATCTTTATATAAGAAAATAACAAGTACGCTCTCTCATATATATATATATATACTCAACTCATCCTAGGGTAGTACTAACCCTATCCCTGATGAGTAAACCCACCAGAGCCAAGGTTCTCGCTTAACCTGGCTCTGATACCAAGTGTAACGACCCGAAATTTTCAATCCCGAAAATTCTAGATAGTTAGGGAAAGAAGAAAGAGATAGAAGAAGAAGAAACAGAAACACTACACAGATTCTCACATTCGCAGCGGATCAAAATATAATATCAATAATAACTGTTTACAAAAGAATACTGTATCAGTTAATTTACATTTTTATACATCAGAGTTACAGCATTTCACAATCACTGGACAGTTAAAATAACTTGTCATAGATAAATAACAATATCCCAGTGGAATACACTCCATATGTTCCTGCCATCCAGCTCGCCTCCTGAGCTCCAGAACGTCCTTACCTGAAAAATCTGTAATACTCGGTCTGACCCGAGCATTACATCAAAGTAACACCCGGGTCAGGCTGGAAACTAGCGTGAGTAAACCCATCTAACATGGACTATCACAGCATAAAACTACATAAAACCCGGGGTAACTCGTATCAATTTACAAATTCACAATTTGTTATAGACATCACTTATTTTACACATCAATTTCTAAGTACCAAAACTTAGATTAAATGGTCCAATTCACTTAAATCATTCCATACCAACCTATTGATTTCACATATCAGTCTATACAGAATCGAAGTGGTTTCGGGTATTAACTAATACCTGACTCCGGTCTCTTCGAATCCAACGTTATTCTTTAAGCCAAATGTTAAAGTTTTGAACAATATAATTTATATTCAAGATTTCATATTCACATAACAATTTATCTCAGATAGATAACCCACAATATCACAGTTCAACCAAAATATCTCATATCACGAAGCATCACATATCAGAGGTATTAAATAATCCAAGGCATTCAATATCATTCAATTATTCATAAGCAAGATTAATTAATCATACCATTTCTAATTAATTTAAATAAATTAATTAAATTACTTCAATCACTTTTAATCCTTCTTACTTAACATCAATTAATCATCCCTTAATTGCCTTCTTTAATTAAGTAATTAGCCTTTAATTAATCTACTACAATATAAACGACTACCTTTCATTAAATAATCCATCCTTAAATTAATCGCATTCCTTTATAAACCTTAATTAATTCTACTCAGAAATTAACTATTCTTGCTAAATTAATTAAACTCTTAAATAAATTAATAAATCCTTTTATTTATTACACTAAGTAATTGACCCATAAATTCTTCCACTAATTAATTAGTCTTTAATTACCCCCCCATCAAGTTTTACCCATTAAGTAATTATATTCTGGAATTATTCATTAATCAATTACAACCCCCTTAGTTAATTATTCTTTAATCATCTCTCTCAAATTAATTCTCTTGATTTATTATCCTTAATTACTTATCAACTTATTTATTTAATCAATCTTATATACTTAAAACTTCCTTAATTTAAAGACTTCAATTTAAAACTTAAAACTTGTTTCTTTAAAAAAAACTGTTAACATCTGCATTTCCAAACACTTCGGGTTCTACCCGAGACTAGCTCGAGTTCTCCCCTACTTCTTCATTTTGAAAAATACTTAGAAAAATTTTTAGTTAGAAACTGTGTTGCCAAAACACTGACCCTACCCGAGTTCCCTCTCGAGTCACAAGCCCAGAAACTCGATCCCCTCTTCGAGACAACATCGAAACCTTCCCGAGCAAAACTCGAGATCTCCTGCTTCTTCCCAAAAATCAACTCCCATGATACAACGTACACGTGTGCACATGCTCCGACTATCTGACCACCTCCTATCCTCGCCGAGGCCATCAGCGAGTCGACGACCATCTCCTCCAACGATCCAACCACCCAACACCCTCGATTGCAACAGAAAACAAAATCGAGTAACTCAACCACTCCAGAAACCCAAACCATCATCGGAAAACGTCTCGCGCCACCAAATCCGACCACCAGAAACACTGCACTTCTGGTCATCGAAGCTCTGACCATCCACGAACCCATCCCCCTTGGTCCCATCACACTCGATACTCCATAGATGATCCACCGATCCATTTATCTAGCTCGACCAAATTAGGTTTAGAAAACTAAATCACTTCGACGTTGATGCCACGGCGATCTATACCGCCTCCAACCATTTTTCCTTGCTTCGACGTTCACCAATCTAGCTCTAACCAAAGCCCCGACCTCCAAAGCTTCACCAGTCACCAGAATTTACTCAAAACCCAAAAACTGATCAACCCCAAATTGCAAACTCAAAACTAAACTAAAATTCATGATATTAGTTTTAAAAATCGAGTTTTCCCGAGTGGATTCGAACTACATGCCTGAATCCACAAAACAAAGTTGTTGATTTTATCACTTCCTTTAAAATCTTACTGTATTTACTTAGTTTACAGTACTTTGCAATCTAGAAATATTTAAATATGTTTGTAAAACTTGCATGATGATTATAGAAGCTTATTTTGTTTGCAATCCAAAGTTTAACGACATCAGGTGAAAGAATTGGGATTTTGATCTAGGATTTAAACTCTGTGCTATGAAACAGAGAAGATAAATAAAATCAGACATGCACACATGACACAATCATATATATACAGAATTCTACACTAATAAATACACATGCCAAGCACAATAAAAATCCAAGAATCATATTCGACAGATTATCGCTTATTATATTTTAAAAAAATGTTTACTCACCATTTAGAGTTTGAAGCAGAGACTTTAAAACTGAGATGTTAGATTTTGAAAACTGGAAAGAAATGCTTGAATATGGAAACTTTGGATTGATGTGATCTTCTAAAATGCTTTGTTGATGAGATGATTTAAGATTTGAAACTGAACTGAAGTTGCTTGATTAACTTGCTTGAACTTTGATAATTTGTTACAGGCTTTTGAATAAAAATGGTTACAGGTTTTGAAAATGTTTTGAGGAAAAAGCTTTCAGGTTTGATAATCTCTGGCTTGCATTGTTTTTATGAACGAAAATGAGAAGAAGCTAGATAAATAGAACAAGTGTGCAGGCTTTAATTTTGCTGGTACAAGATTTTTAAATTTTTGATCAGAGATTTTTATTTCTCTTTGGCTTATCAGGCAAGATATGTGGAGGCTGAGTTGATTTTTGAACAATTCAAATTGACCAAAGTTGTGCTATCATTAAATGCAAAGGTACTTTATGTACATAGATACAAAGTTGTTTTATTTTACTTTGTTTGTAAAATTTTTTTCCTTGCCCTTACTTGCCTGCATATCTAAACTTACAGGCTACATATTATACTTTGCTTTTGTACTTAATATAAAAGTTGATTTAGTCAATGTTACATTTTTTTTACTTAAACTATCAAATACTTACCCTACTAATTATTTATTCTTATACTTATGTTAATATTTATAAGATTTATTTTATTTTAAATCGTATAAGTTGTTGTTAGAATAACTTCTTAGTTTTATTTTTATTTAGAGTTTAACTTTCAAATATTTGATTTATAACCTATATTTGCATTTATATATTTTATATTTCTATTCATATCCTATATTTTATATTCAATTCAATATTGATAGGATTACTTAAATTTAAACATTATTATTAAGAGTTCATTTATAAATATATTATATTAAATATTAATAATATGGAACTTTTAATTTAATTGAATAAGATAAATTTTACCATAAATATTATTAAGAGAGTTAATTTAAATTTACAAATCAAATCCCCTTTCAAAATACAAATCCAAATAAACAATGGCAAATATTCCAAAAGTCATATTCATTTTAAAATGATAAGTTTATTTTTTTATTTAAATTAGATTAAATAACTATTAAAATAATACTGCTAAAATACCGGGTCGTCACAATAATACACAGAACTATTTATCTACACATTCAGAAAATCACAGCGGAAGGATAAAATATAATATCAGAACATTACCCATTTTATTTAAATTCAAATGTCAGAAAAACATAACACAATACCATAAACAACCGTCAACTATCTGTAGTAATATATTCCAAAGTTACAATACATTTAATGGGTGCATCAAAAATAAAGGAAATAACACAAGTAGATAAATAAGTAACTGCCACAAGTTCCCTCATCACCTTCACCCTCTTAGTCAACATCTTCTTCTCTAACCTGTGTTGTAATGAGTGGTGAATAAAATCTTAAGCCTTACTATAATAGTACTTGGGCAATATAATTTAAATAAGAATATGTCTTTTGTATCTTAATTATATAGGAAGTCCTTCCAACTATAAGGACTAAGTCCTTCCCAATCCAATTCCATAAACCGTACTCTTTCAACTCAATAACCCTTATCCTCAATAATGTCCTACTATTATCCAGCATTTTGACTCGACTATATTCAAACTGACTGGATAAGTTAGACTCGACTGTCATTAAGGCCAGAAACCCAGGGTGATGATTGTGGGGTCTAGAAATTAAGTACAGATGATAATATGAAGCCGTAGTCGAACAGAATTGAGAGATATGCTATACAGAATGTTCTAAGTATGGAATATAGTTTAATCTAGAAAAGGGATCGGGTATGATCCCTCTCAACCAAAGGGGTTGGACTACTTCAGCTAAACAAGTGCAATTCAATGTAAAATGATCGATATCTCAAAATCTAGAAGTCCAATACCCATGAAACTTTGTGAACAAGAAGAGGGAATCCTAGGGAGTCAACCCTAGCGATTGCACCCCTAAAGGAACAAGTAAGAGGGATCAACATTCTTTCCTCCATAGGGATCGGCCAGAATCCGACTACATAACACATTGCAGTAATGATCGATCATTGATTCAATATCTACAAGTCCAATTGACATGAAACTTGGAGACTAAGCATAATACAACATGGAGAAGCTGCTATAGGGATTTCACCCCAAAATCACCAATCATATGGGTCTGCCCTAATCCCTATTTCTTGGGATTTAGGCCATGCGATCCCGCCTATAGGCCCCTATGGCTCTGGAGATCCTTTTGCTAAATTTTCAGAGAGATATTTCATCGTCTTCCTCTGTAAATACAGGCTTGATTATTCATTTTCGAGACCTGGACGTGGCTTGTTGCTTTATATTCTTTTGTAACTAAAGATTCTAATCCGATCTCTATTGTACTCAGTTTACAAAGTGATTAATAAAGCTATCTCTTTAATGTGGACATAGGAAAACAACGCCGAACAACTATAAATTGCTGTATCTCTGTTATTTGCTTATCTCTTATTACTTTACCACTATATTCTCTCTGTTTATATTTATTGTTCTTCAATTATTCTTATATAAAACCTCTACTAGGTGTTTGTGCCAATTTTTGGCCCAAACATTTTTGTGCTTTTACTGAGAACCGAGATTCTCAGCTTCATTTGAATCCCTCTACTGTTGTTGGATTGCACAAATCCAAGGAAGGGATCCAGAATTACCTTTAAATAGTTTATTCGTTCTATTCAGATTTGCAGAAGTTTAAGGAAAACAATCAGCAATTGTTAGAAAATGTGATATCCCAGAAATTTGAGCAATATCAATTTAATAATCTGTTAAATAATTAAATTGATATTGATGATCTTTGATAATAAAATTTGAATTTAATTTAATAATCTAATTAAATAAGTATCAAATATGTTATTTCCAAATAATAAGTATAATGTATTATTTTTATAAATATGAATGAATTTAAAAGACCATGGAATTGTTATTTTTAAATTGAATGAGAAATTGTATATGTATATATTTATAACTTAATTTTTTTTAATTGAATCTTAGGATTTAATTTAATTTGAATTTGAATTTAAAGTTTTGAAATTCAAAAGAATAAATATTTAAATTGTTTTGGATTTTAGAATATTTGTATAAACCTATATTTATAAAATATAATTAGTTGTTTCTTTAAAAAAAAGTAATTTATATATATAGATAAGTGTTTTATAAATAAAGAAAAAGGCATTTATTTACTTTTAAATATAAATAAAAATATGAATAATTACTTAAAAGACATGTGTCTTTTATCTAAAGCCTTGTTTTAACATGTGTAATTTAAGTAACTAATCTATATGACAAGTGTCTTCATTTATTTTTATTTTCTTTTATTTTTATTTATCATAAATTTACATATATATAAACATTGTATCTCTTCACTTCATTCTTTCTATTTCTTTCTTTTAAAAACAAGAGAAACTCAAACTCTTTCTCTAATCTAAAATCTGAATCAAGTCAGTAATCTAATGCCTCAAACTAGAAATTAAACACCTCAAACCAAATCAAAGATCTGTAACCATTCCTCAAACCAGAGATTATCAAAATCAAATCTCTGTAAACCATTTTCCAAAATCTAAATCAAGTTCAGCCTGCATTTCTTTTGGCCTGCAATTCTATTCAACATCAAAGCCTGCATTTTCTTTAGTCTGGAAGCAATCCTAGAATCATCTCAAAGCTGTCTGCATTTCATTTTCTTCAACCTGGAGGAAAGCATGCATGCAGTTCTAAATTCAATCAGTAAAGCCCCAGCAAATCAAGTTTTAAATCAAGAGGCATTCAAGTTAAAGTTCAAAACAGTTTAAAATTTCAAAAGCTTTTCAAAATTAAAGAAACTGCCTCTGTTCATACAAATCAGGTGAGTAACATTTTTAGAGTTTAAATATAAGAATCTATTTGCATGTTAACTCTGAAAGAAGTATGTTCTTGTGTGTATATATGTGAGTTTCTATAGATAGATATATGGATGTATAGATATATATTTGCATGTCTGTTATTGTGTGATATCCCTGTTTTATATTTCTTTTAAGCCAAGATCTTGATCAAAAATTACTCATCTTCTTATCTGATCTCTAATAGACTTAGGCTTTAAACAAAATTAATTTGTTTCATCATAAGCTAAAGTTTAAAAGGTAATTAAGCCCAACTTAAAACCCGAGTGTCTCTGTAAACTAAAATAACAGAGCAATGTTATATAAAAGTAAAAAATTCAAACTTTGTAATTTATAAATTCAGGTTTATAAATTGAAAACATAAATGATAACATGATTTTTAGAACAAAAATTAGGATTTTTAGTTAAGGGGGTATGGTGCAGTTCTGTGAAGAACAAAAAAAGGGGAATTGAGGGATTTCTTATGATCTATCTATATTGAGGGATCGGGGTTCAATTTGTGGGTAGAAGAGTAACCATTGATGATTGGAAAAATAATTGTTGTTGATGTAAATCAACATGGAGACAGTGGTGATGAATTGTTACCTGTAGCCCTAGTTTAAGCTAGGTAGTTCGTTTTGGTCAGTACTACCTGTAGAGATGATCGAGTTCGATGAAAATTGGGCAGATGGAAGCTTGGCCATAGTTGAAGTCGCAGCCGGAGTTGTTGGATTTTCGGTGGTCGGAGGACCGTGATCTTGGCGATGTCAGGTTTGGGAGAAATGGGTAGTTCCTGTTCCAGTTTCGATTTTAGGCTCGATTTCGATTTCGCGTTTTAGTCGAAGATTTGATGATCGTAGTTTGGTTGATGGTTGATCGTCGAAGTGGTGAAGAAGTCGTGGATGGTCGGAGCTGATTGTATCTCCGGTGCACGTGCACGCGATCGAATGTCTGGATGAAGTCTGTTTTTTTCAGAGGAAGGTCTCGCGTTTTGTTCGAGTTATTTCGAAGGAGACTCGGGTTTTTAGAGTGTGCGACTCGAAGTGTTTTAGTGGAATCTCGAGTATTTTAGTGTTGCCAGATTTTTCAAAATCTGTTGTAACAGGTTTTAGATAACCTGTCTGTTTTTAAATTTAAAAATGGATTTTAAAAATGTAAAATAAGATTTTAAACAAAGTTAAAATAAGATTTCGAAGTATGGACTCAAATTGAATTTATATCTTAGTTTGAGATAAATAAGTTTTATAAATTTAAATGTTTAAATAAGTTTAAATGTTAGTTATATTTAAAGGTTTTGAATTTTAAAGGAAATTGATTTAAACTCTTGTAAAATCCTTTTTATAAGAGAAAGTATTCTTTATAAGGTAAAGTTAATGGTTTTAAATTGATTTAAATTTTATTGAAGATAAATTGGGTTTCATTTTAAAGCTTGAATTTAAAATGAAATTTATAAGTAAATTTTGAAATGAATGTTTCAAATGTAATTGTGAATGATAAATCTAACCATGGATAAGAAAAATGTTTTATCTTAAAGTTTAAATCATTAAATCTTTAAGGTAATTAAAATAGTTTAATTAATTTAATTAATTAATGATTTGAATTAATTAATTTATAATTAAGGATTTAAAATACTTTATAAATGATAACTTGATTATTATAAGAACAAAGTTTTATCTTAAAGTAAATTAAAGATTTGTGTTCATTAAATTAATTAGGAAATTTAATGGATAATTAATTTGTTTGATTAATTAATCATTTGGATTAATTAAATAAGTAATTAAAGGTTTAAACTAATTTATTTATGATTAAGATTTATTAATTAGGGATAATTAATTTGTAATTAAGGATTATGAATTAGGATATTAATTAATGGTTAAGAATTAATTAATAGAGTAATTAAATATTAATTAAGTAGGGTTAACACTTAATTAATTAAATAATTAGAGATTAATTAATTGGTTATTAAGATTTATTAATTTGAAATTAATAATAATTAATATAAGTTAATTATTTAAGAAAAGTAATTAAATAATTGTTAATGAAGGTCATTAACTATGGATTATTAAATAATTAATTTATGTAATTAATTTTAATAATTAATTAGATTTATTAATTTAAAGATAATCATTTGTGAAATTGTTTAAATGGAATTACTTAATGGAAGTAATTAAGAATTAATTACTTATTGTAATTAATTGAAGTTAATTTGATTAGTTAAGTTAATTAATTAAGTTTAGTTAATTTAGAATAATCAAGAGTTGATTTGATAAATAATTACTTAATGTAATTATTAAGGTAAGATTATTTAGGGAAGTTAATAATAAATAATTACTGGAAGTAATTAAGTGAATAATGATTTTATTAATGGAAGTAATTTGAGTTTAATTACTTGTGAATTAATCAAGGGATTAATTAAGAAATTAATTAAGGAATAATTAATTTAGTTAATGAAAGTAATTAAGGGTAGTTAATTACTGATTGAAGATTAATCAAGGTGATTAATAAATGTGTTTTAATTAAAGGTTAATTACTTAATGTAATTAATTTAATTTTAGTAATTAATAATCAATTTGTAATTAAGGATCATTAATTAATATAATTAATGATGTAATTAAGATTGATTAATTAAGTAATAATTAATAAATGAAGTGATTAATTAATGTAATTAATTAAGGATTAATGTAATTAATTATAGTTGTTTAATTTAATTAATTATAGTTAATTAATTAATGAAATAATTAAAGGTTAATTATTATAAGTGGTTAAGGTTAATTAATTTAAGTAATTAATTAAAGGATAAATTACTTGAATATAATTAAAAGGTAATTAATCAAAGATGATTAATTGAAATGAATTATTAGAGGATAATTAATTAATTGATTGTAATTAATTAATGGTTAAGTAAGCAGGATTTATAGAATGAAGTAATTAATTTAATTTACTTTAAATTAATTAGAGACGTTATAAATCATTACTTATGAATGGGTGATAGTATTGAATACTTTGCATTGATTGATATCTCTGATGAGATATATGCTGTGTGATATGGATGTTAGTTGAATTGTGATGATAATATGGATTATCTGTTACATTGATAATGTTGATTATCTATTGTAATGTTGTGAATTATCTTTCTATGTGTATAAAGATAATGAATTGAATTGTTTTAACCTTTAAAACAACTTGGCTTAAAAGATACGTTTTGGATTTCGATGAGACCGGGATCGGGTTTCCGTATACCGGATTTCCAGGTCTGGAGACCCGAATACCACATCGATCCAAATTAACGATAGGTCGTGAATCAAGTGAAGATGAAGATTCAGAGTGCAAGGGTTATTGTCGTTAACTCTGAGGGTGATTCCAAAATGAGTGTAACGAGATAATGCCTTCGGTTTCGTTCGAACCCGGAACGAACTTGTATGGATTGAATGCTTTCAGCACATCGTCAGGTGGACGATGAGCATTCTAAGATAGATGTGTTATATTTAAAGGTAATCGTAACCTCAAGCCTCATCAACCGGGAATGGCTAAAACAGGGGAGGTGCAGCAAGGCTTCGTGGGTAGCACCCACTGAGAGCAAGATAGATCCCTGTCTAGAGGTCCCTTTTCTTTTATTTCGGCTTAGTGTGTGGTTGGTCGCGCCAACTACGGGGTTATCTTGTTCGGAATTATCCAGTAAGGGATGGTTCCGGCTTTGTGTTGCAGGGGAGCGGGCGTACTCCTCGGTACGGTGATCTAGGCCACGTACTGTGACGGGCGGTACCCCAGTAGCCCTGCCATTGTATGGAAACCCATTCTTCCTACGTGCCCTTACGGTTTTGATTGTATAACCCACTTTGTGGCTAGTATGCTGGAATTTAATAATGTAACAATTTCAGCTATTTCATATTTATTTGAAAACCCTAGACCCTATTATAATATAACTGGATTTCCTATCAAATGTTTTGGTTAGCGTAAGGTAAAAACTTACCCATGTTTATTTGTGGGGAGTCTTACGTGATACCTTTTCTTTCTAAAGGTTTTGAAGTTAAGCAAGTTTAACCTGTTACTCACACCAGACCCATGTCTGACCCAAGTTGTTTATTTCTGTTTTATAAACTCTTGGGTACTCAAATTTTTACGAGTAGCCAAGGGATTCAGGTTTAGCTTTGATGAATTGTGGAGGAGCAATGGAGCAGGAGGCTTCAGCGTTGTAGATATATATAGTAGTTCCGCTGTGTCTGTATCTCTGTAGTGTATTGAGTTGTAATGTCTAGACAGATGTTATAACTGTCTAGTAAGTGATGTATATGCTGTGTAACTCTGTAAAGTGTTGTATACTATGTAATAGTATATGTTATTAATATAATTTATTCGTTCCGCTGTGAGATCGTTGTTGTTGTTTCTTTCTTTCTTCTCTTCTTTTCTATTTTATACCCCTTTCTTTCTTATTAATGATACGACTTTCTGTGGAGAAAAAGTCGGGACGTCACAGTTGGTATCAGAGCATAGGTTGAGCGAATGCCTAAGCTTTTGGTTAAGTGAATATCAGAACACTAGGTTGAGTGAATACCTAGGTTCGGAAGGATTGTTCATTAGAGATAGGATCTGTAGCAACCTGTTGAGTCTGAGTATATATATACGAGAGCGCGTATTTGTTAGTTATATAAAATGATTTTATATTGTGTTAATTGATCGGTTGAGTGGTATATGGATTCTGGTCAATACGAGTAGCTAACGTTATTGATAGGGATCTCTAAACACTTGGACCAGGCCAACGGACACAATATTGTTTTAAAAAGGTAGATGAAATAATTTTACCCAGATATAATTTCTATATAAAAAAGTATCATTTTAAATGTATATGGTATTTGTAATGATTGGTTGAGATGATAATAATTTATCATCTAGGATTAGGAGTCTGAGTGTTGAGGTTGGAAGAGTATCTGTCGAGACTGTAAACCTAATACCGTCTTGAGTGAACTTTACAGTTGTGTAAGGATTTCACAATCTCTGAAGGAAACCTGTTAAGGTTCGGAGTTCATCTTAGGAGTTGGATGAGTAGAGTTGGATCTGTCGGAGAACAGAAGCGAGTGATGGTACCTCAGGTAATAGTAGCTGTGTGATGAGATGCAGTGATTATGGATTGTTTCCGAAGATGTTTTCTTTGGAACAAGTTTACGAAAGTGTGTCTGCTTAGGTGTTGTGGCTGAGTTCAGCATGGTATTTCTGTTTGGTTTGGAGTTCGAGTTTCTCGAAGAGCTTTGGTTAGGAATCCTTGGCATCAGTGTCAGCAGTGCAGCTCGGAGTGTTCTGTGCATTGGCAGGAAGTTTTCTGGCTGAGCAGTTTTTTCTGAAGGTGAAGTTCAGAAGCAGTGGAGTGGATCCATTTCTTCAGTGAATTGGATAGTTAAGTATGAGCTGTTCTGATTGGTAAGGAGAGAACAGTTTTCTTTGGAAATAGGCTGGGTTGATCGCAAAAGTGACTTGCGATAGTTTGAGTGTTCTCTTGGGTTATCAGAGATTTTCTGGATGTCTTCAGAGAAGTCAGGAGTTGTCCGCATCTGAAGGTTGAGTTTTCTTATCGAATGGATTCCAGGTTTGATACCGGTGGTTCAGCTGAGTAGAAGGATGTTTTCTAGAGATGGAGTTTGGTGAAGCAGCTCAGGTTTTGATGGAGTATCTGAGTTTTCTTTATGAATCCGTTGAACCATATTCTTGGATGTGTTGTTCAGTTTATGCTTGTGTTCTTCATCAGCATTTTCATTCTACCTCAGATCAGAGTGGTGCAGCAGAAGCAGTTTGGGAGTATATCTCTGGATAGGGGAAGTAAGTTTGGAATCTACTGATAATTGTGAAGTGGAGTTGTGTTTTGGATCTCTTCTGTGTTCTGATTTGGATAAGTATTTGGTTTTCAGGATTGAATTGCCAATTTGGATAATTGGGATTCGATGTGTTTTACGTATCTCTGAGGGAGTACGTGTTTGATCTATTTCTGGTTTTGGAACCAGCAGTTCAGGAAGTTTGGGTAGTTGAGTCAGACTCGTCTATAGTCTGATATCCTGTTTAGTTCTATAGATCTAGATGAGTAGGAGCTTTATAACTTAGTAGTTTAGATTGTTTGTAGAGCGAGTATCCCGGTATATATATATATATATATATATATTTGGGGAAACTCGAGGAATTCTATCTAGAATTTAGTCTAGATAATTAGAATTGTTTGTTTGGATGATTGGTTGCCATGATTATTAGCATATGGTTGATAATATATGATTGTGATTTTAAGAATTAAAATCTTTAATAAGAATATTAAATTACCTTTGTTTAAATTTCGGGGACGAAATTATTTTAAGGGGGGAGGAATGTGATATCCCAGAAATTTGAGCAATATCAATTTAATAATCTGTTAAATAATTAAATTGATATTGATGATCTTTGATAATAAAATTTGAATTTAATTTAATAATCTAATTAAATAAGTATCAAATATGTTATTTCCAAATAATAAGTATAATGTATTATTTTTATAAATATGAATGAATTTAAAAGACCATGGAATTGTTATTTTTAAATTGAATGAGAAATTGTATATGTATATATTTATAACTTAATTTTTTTTAATTGAATCTTAGGATTTAATTTAATTTGAATTTGAATTTAAAGTTTTGAAATTCAAAAGAATAAATATTTAAATTGTTTTGGATTTTAGAATATTTGTATAAACCTATATTTATAAAATATAATTAGTTGTTTCTTTAAAAAAAAGTAATTTATATATATAGATAAGTGTTTTATAAATAAAGAAAAAGGCATTTATTTACTTTTAAATATAAATAAAAATATGAATAATTACTTAAAAGACATGTGTCTTTTATCTAAAGCCTTGTTTTAACATGTGTAATTTAAGTAACTAATCTATATGACAAGTGTCTTCATTTATTTTTATTTTCTTTTATTTTTATTTATCATAAATTTACATATATATAAACATTGTATCTCTTCACTTCATTCTTTCTATTTCTTTCTTTTAAAAACAAGAGAAACTCAAACTCTTTCTCTAATCTAAAATCTGAATCAAGTCAGTAATCTAATGCCTCAAACTAGAAATTAAACACCTCAAACCAAATCAAAGATCTGTAACCATTCCTCAAACCAGAGATTATCAAAATCAAATCTCTGTAAACCATTTTCCAAAATCTAAATCAAGTTCAGCCTGCATTTCTTTTGGCCTGCAATTCTATTCAACATCAAAGCCTGCATTTTCTTTAGTCTGGAAGCAATCCTGGAATCATCTCAAAGCTGTCTGCATTTCATTTTCTTCAACCTGGAGGAAAGCATGCATGCAGTTCTAAATTCAATCAGTAAAGCCCCAGCAAATCAAGTTTTAAATCAAGAGGCATTCAAGTTAAAGTTCAAAACAGTTTAAAATTTCAAAAGCTTTTCAAAATTAAAGAAACTGCCTCTGTTCATACAAATCAGGTGAGTAACATTTTTAGAGTTTAAATATAAGAATCTGTTTGCATGTTAACTCTGAAAGAAGTATGTTCTTGTGTGTATATATGTGAGTTTCTATAGATAGATATATGGATGTATAGATATATATTTGCATGTCTGTTATTGTGTGATATCCCTGTTTTATATTTCTTTTAAGCCAAGATCTTGATCAAAAATTACTCATCTTCTTATCTGATCTCTAATAGACTTAGGCTTTAAACAAAATTAATTTGTTTCATCATAAGCTAAAGTTTAAAAGGTAATTAAGCCCAACTTAAAACCCGAGTGTCTCTGTAAACTAAAATAACAGAGCAATGTTATATAAAAGTAAAAAATTCAAACTTTGTAATTTATAAATTCAGGTTTATAAATTGAAAACATAAATGATAACATGATTTTTAGAACAAAAATTAGGATTTTTAGTTAAGGGGGTATGGTGCAGTTCTGTGAAGAACAAAAAAAGGGGAATTGAGGGATTTCTTATGATCTGTCTATATTGAGGGATCGGGGTTCAATTTGTGGGTAGAAGAGTAACCATTGATGATTGGAAAAATAATTGTTGTTGATGTAAATCAACATGGAGACAGTGGTGATGAATTGTTACCTGTAGCCCTAGTTTAAGCTAGGTAGTTCGTTTTGGTCAGTACTACCTGTAGAGATGATCGAGTTCGATGAAAATTGGGCAGATGGAAGCTTGGCCATAGTTGAAGTCGCAGCCGGAGTTGTTGGATTTTCGGTGGTCGGAGGACCGTGATCTTGGCGATGTCAGGTTTGGGAGAAATGGGTAGTTCCTGTTCCAGTTTCGATTTTAGGCTCGATTTCGATTTCGCGTTTTAGTCGAAGATTTGATGATCGTAGTTTGGTTGATGGTTGATCGTCGAAGTGGTGAAGAAGTCGTGGATGGTCGGAGCTGATTGTATCTCCGGTGCACATGCATGCGATCGAATGTCTGGATGAAGTCTGTTTTTTTCAGAGGAAGGTCTCGCGTTTTGTTCGAGTTATTTCGAAGGAGACTCGGGTTTTTAGAGTGTGCGACTCGAAGTGTTTTAGTGGAATCTCGAGTATTTTAGTGTTGCCAGATTTTTCAAAATCTGTTGTAATAAGTTTTAGATAACCTGTCTGTTTTTAAATTTAAAAATGGATTTTAAAAATGTAAAATAAGATTTTAAACAAAGTTAAAATAAGATTTCGAAGTATGGACTCAAATTGAATTTATATCTTAGTTTGAGATAAATAAGTTTTATAAATTTAAATGTTTAAATAAGTTTAAATGTTAGTTATATTTAAAGGTTTTGAATTTTAAAGGAAATTGATTTAAACTCTTGTAAAATCCTTTTTATAAGAGAAAGTATTCTTTATAAGGTAAAGTTAATGGTTTTAAATTGATTTAAATTTTATTGAAGATAAATTGGGTTTCATTTTAAAGCTTGAATTTAAAATGAAATTTATAAGTAAATTTTGAAATGAATGTTTCAAATGTAATTGTGAATGATAAATCTAACCATGGATAAGAAAAATGTTTTGTCTTAAAGTTTAAATCATTAAATCTTTAAGGTAATTAAAATAGTTTAATTAATTAATGATTTGAATTAATTAATTTATAATTAAGGATTTAAAATACTTTATAAATGATAACTTGATTATTATAAGAACAAAGTTTTATCTTAAAGTAAATTAAAGATTTGTGTTCATTAAATTAATTAGGAAATTTAATGGATAATTAATTTGTTTGATTAATTAATCATTTGGATTAATTAAATAAGTAATTAAAGGTTTAAACTAATTTATTTATGATTAAGATTTATTAATTAGGGATAATTAATTTGTAATTAAGGATTATGAATTAGGATATTAATTAATGGTTAAGAATTAATTAATAGAGTAATTAAATATTAATTAAGTAGGGTTAACACTTAATTAATTAAATAATTAGAGATTAATTAATTGGTTATTAAGATTTATTAATTTGAAATTAATAATAATTAATATAAGTTAATTATTTAAGAAAAGTAATTAAATAATTGTTAATGAAGGTCATTAACTATGGATTATTAAATAATTAATTTATGTAATTAATTTTAATAATTAATTAGATTTATTAATTTAAAGATAATCATTTGTGAAATTGTTTAAATGGAATTACTTAATGGAAGTAATTAAGAATTAATTACTTATTGTAATTAATTGAAGTTAATTTGATTAGTTAAGTTAATTAATTAAGTTTAGTTAATTTAGAATAATCAAGAGTTGATTTGATAAATAATTACTTAATGTAATTATTAAGGTAAGATTATTTAGGGAAGTTAATAATAAATAATTACTGGAAGTAATTAAGTGAATAATGATTTTATTAATGGAAGTAATTTGAGTTTAATTACTTGTGAATTAATCAAGGGATTAATTAAGAAATTAATTAAGGAATAATTAATTTAGTTAATGAAAGTAATTAAGGGTAGTTAATTACTGATTGAAGATTAATCAAGGTGATTAATAAATGTGTTTTAATTAAAGGTTAATTACTTAATGTAATTAATTTAATTTTAGTAATTAATAATCAATTTGTAATTAAGGATCATTAATTAATATAATTAATGATGTAATTAAGATTGATTAATTAAGTAATAATTAATAAATGAAGTGATTAATTAATGTAATTAATTAAGGATTAATGTAATTAATTATAGTTGTTTAATTTAATTAATTATAGTTAATTAATTAATGAAATAATTAAAGGTTAATTATTATAAGTGGTTAAGGTTAATTAATTTAAGTAATTAATTAAAGGATAAATTACTTGAATATAATTAAAAGGTAATTAATCAAAGATGATTAATTGAAATGAATTATTAGAGGATAATTAATTAATTGATTGTAATTAATTAATGGTTAAGTAAGCAGGATTTATAGAATGAAGTAATTAATTTAATTTACTTTAAATTAATTAGAGACGTTATAAATCATTACTTATGAATGGGTGATAGTATTGAATACTTTGCATTGATTGATATCTCTGATGAGATATATGCTGTGTGATATGGATGTTAGTTGAATTGTGATGATAATATGGATTATCTGTTATATTGATAATGTTGATTATCTATTGTAATGTTGTGAATTATCTTTCTATGTGTATAAAGATAATGAATTGAATTGTTTTAACCTTTAAAACAACTTGGCTTAAAAGATACGTTTTGGATTTCGATGAGACCGGGATCGGGTTTCCGTATACCGGATTTCCAGGTCTGGAGACCCGAATACCACATCGATCCAAATTAACGATAGGTCGTGAATCAAGTGAAGATGAAGATTCAGAGTGCAAGGATTATTGTCGTTAACTCTGAGGGTGATTCCAAAATGAGTGTAACGAGATAATGCCTTCGGTTTCGTTCGAACCCGGAACGAACTTGTATGGATTGAATGCTTTCAGCACATCGTTAGGTGGACGATGAGCATTCTAAGATAGATGTGTTATATTTAAAGGTAATCGTAACCTCAAGCCTCATCAACCGGGAATGGCTAAAACAGGGGAGGTGCAGCAAGGCTTCGTGGGTAGCACCCACTGAGAGCAAGATAGATCCCTGTCTAGAGGTCCCTTTTCTTTTATTTCGGCTTAGTGTGTGGTTGGTCGCGCCAACTACGGGGTTATCTTGTTCGGAATTATCCAGTAAGGGATGGTTCCGGCTTTGTGTTGCAGGGGAGCGGGCGTACTCCTCGGTACGGTGATCTAGGCCACGTACTGTGACGGGCGGTACCCCAGTAGCCCTGCCATTGTATGGAAACCCATTCTTCCTACGTGCCCTTACGGTTTTGATTGTATAACCCACTTTGTGGCTAGTATGCTGGAATTTAATAATGTAACAATTTCAGCTATTTCATATTTATTTGAAAACCCTAGACCCTATTATAATATAACTGGATTTCCTATCAAATGTTTTGGTTAGCGTAAGGTAAAAACTTACCCATGTTTATTTGTGGGGAGTCTTACGTGATACCTTTTCTTTCTAAAGATTTTGAAGTTAAGCAAGTTTAACCTGTTACTCACACCAGACCCATGTCTTACCCAAGTTGTTTATTTCTGTTTTATAAACTCTTGGGTACTCAAATTTTTACGAGTAGCCAAGGGATTCAGGTTTAGCTTTGACGAATTGTGGAGGAGCAATGGAGCAGGAGGCTTCAGCGTTGTAGATATATATAGTAGTTCCGCTGTGTCTGTATCTCTGTAGTGTATTGAGTTGTAATGTCTAGACAGATGTTATAACTGTCTAGTAAGTGATATATATGCTGTGTAACTCTGTAAGTGTTGTATACTATGTAATAGTATATGTTATTAATATAATTTATTCGTTCCGCTGTGAGATCGTTGTTGTTGTTTCTTTCTTTCTTCTCTTCTTTTCTATTTTCTACCCCTTTCTTTCTTATTAATGATACGACTTTCTGTGGAGAAAAAGTCGGGACGTCACAGAAACACTCAAAATGCAAAAGGAGACGAGAACGCTAGCATCCAGCAAGGAGGCCAGAGCAATCTACCAATAGATTTTAATGCTACCAATCCAGCTGATGTCCAGAATCTAGCTGATTCCATTACAAGGGCTAATTTCCAGAACCTGAAGAGAGAGCATATGGATAACCGCCGATAGTTGAACCAGTAGATTCAAGACAATATCGATCTAATGAATCAACTCAGAGATGGACAATGCGGGAAAACTATGAGGGAGCCAACTCCCTATTCTACATCCAAGAGCTCTACTTCATCAGACGATTATCACAAATGCGGACGTCATAGAATTGATGAATATCATGTAGAAGCATCTGGACATCCACAAACAAACCTACCTGGGTGTTTGCACCAAAATTGGTCACAAACACCCAATTGTCGATGAAAGCACCAATTTAAAGTCACAGATTACAGATAACAAGTATGTAGAGAATTAAAAATGAAGAACACTCAGAAAATTAAAAGGAAAGTGGTAAAGAACACAGAGTTTATAGTGGTTCGGCAATCCGGCCTACATCCACTTTGAAGTTGATGATTTTATTGATGTTTTCTTGCTGACAACCACCAGTTACAACTGATTACAACAACAAATTTCAAGTACAATGATGGTTCCTGCAGAGTCTGGACATAGAAGAATCAAAAGTCCCTTTTCTGTAGACTTTGGGATGCTATTTATAGGTGTAGGCTGCAAATATCTCGCTCAGATCTCTGGAGACCTCTTTTGGCACGTGCACGGGCCCACGTGATCGATCCCATGCGATTTTGACTCGATTCGTGATCGATACGAATGAATTTCATATCGATCAAGATCTTGCCCGATCGAGTCGAGATCAATCATGAACATTCTTTAGGTTGTACGCAAGCTCCTGTGAAAATTTGGTGACATTTGGACTTGTGGATTGCGGGTTATGAACGATGCAAGTTTGTGTTGTGTAGCGTTCGAATCGATCGTTAGCCCCAAATTCTTTCTCTTCGTATCCATGCTTTTCGTATCAATGACGTGGCACGATTGTTTAGGTGAGATCCACATTTTATGCCGTATGACCGAGTCATCCATTTTTGTGAACTCCTTCATATCGCTCCCTTGTTATACTTTGTATCGCTCTCCTTTAAACATTGCTTCGCATCACTTCTTTTTATCCACTACTTCGTATCCATAGATAGGGTTCCATTCGTATCGATCCATTAGGTGATAATTCGTATCGATGGCTTGAAGGTGCTTCGTATCGATCACCTTGAATGTTGTTCTTCGTATCGATTATTTTATCCAACGATACAAAACATAGTTTGTTTATGGATACGAAATGATTCGATGGATACGAACTGTAGTGCATATTGATGGATACGAAATAATTCGATGGATACGAACTGTAGTGCATATTGATGGATACGAAGCAACACGTTTGATGGATACGAACATTAGTTCGCTTCGATGGATACGAAGCAACATATTCAATGGATACGAAGGAGGCCTGTTTTCGGATGAATACGAAGTAGAGCGGTGGATACGAAATGACGATGGTTTGATGAATATGAACGAGATTTTTGCATGATTTGCATCGATCATATCTTGAGAACAAGGACTCCGATTGACTTGAAATTTGAAACGTAGCCTCTCCTAGCCTTGTTCATCATTCCCAAGCGATCCCATCTTGATTGGAGCTCTGTCGAATTTTGACGATATCGATCATAGCCTTATTTCCAAATGATCCCCAATCTTGGTTTCCATCCTATTCTAACCTATTTGTTGATATCCCGGCCTTGACCAAAAGGTGGGATAACATTTGCCCCCCAAAACAGGATTTTGTGGTAAGAAGGCATGTTTTGAATAGCTCCGAAGTCGATATCCAAAGTTCGTATTCAATTCATAGCCATACCATCCGATCCATAATCTAACCTGTTATCAAACTGCCTTATCCATGAACCACAGCCATGCCCTGGTCCATGACTGCTCCGAGTCAATGTCCAATTCAAAGTCTTGTAACCAAATCTTTAGCCAAATCCATAGTTATTCGAAGCCATCAACCGAATTTTAGCCTATCCATATCCAATGGCCTGTAGCCAAATCCGTAACTTTTACGCTTTACCTTCAAATCCATAGACCTCACCGGGTCATGTTATTCTGTTGACCCCTACTCTCCGGCCAAGAACTTTTTATGTATTTTCCGGCCTCGGCTCTCCGGCCAAGAACTTTTTATGTATTTTTCGGCCTCGGCTCTCCGGCCAAGTGCTTTTATATATTCTCCGGCCTCGGCTCTCCGGCCAAGGACTTTTATATGTTCTCCGACCTCGGCTCTCCGGCCAAGGACTTTGTATGTTCTCCGGCCTCGGCTCTCCGGCCAAGGACTTTGTATGTTCTCCGGCCTCGGCTCTCCGACCAAGGACTTTGTATTTTCTCCGACCTCGGCTCTCCGGCCAAGGACTTTGTATATTCTCCAGCCTCGGCTCTCCGGCCAAGGACTTTTATATTCACCGGCCTCGGCTCTCCAGCCAAGGACTTTTATATTGTGTTTGAGTCCATTCCATCGCTCTCCGATGAAGGGCCTCATAATTCACGATTACTGCCCCGTCTCTCCGATCGGGACCGTAATCGCGAGACCTTTATTATTCATTACATTGATCCAAATCCAACCATTCAAAATAAGAGTTTTTACAGCCAGAGAAAACTAAATAAATGTCTATACATCCAAGGAAAAAACAAAAGTTTTCAGGAAAACGAAAAAGAAAAACAGGATTTCGCAGACTCGAGCAACACGGTTTATCATCATCTCAGAGCATGCCTAGGGAACATCCTCGATCCCGTACATGTGTAAGTGATTTAGTCGCATTACTTCGAGTTATATTACTTATTCCAAGCCATAAATCTATTTAGTTGATAACAAGTTGACGTTGCCTAGGTCCAGTGCCATCCTCGTTCGAGGTGGGCGGTGGTCGTACCTATTCCACTTCCACAGCTCGATTCCTTACATACTGCTGTAGATGACCATTCCTTACATGCTCCTCAACGATGTCCCTCAAATGCCTGCAATCGTTCGTGTTGTGCCCATCCAGCTCATGGAATAGGCAATGCCTTCCCAATGCCCATTCGTAATCAGAAGGTTCCCTTCTTGTTAGCCTTCGATACTGGAGGCGCCCTCGAGTGTCCAAATAAATCCTTTCTAGAGTTTCAGTAAGATCCGTGTAAGAAGAAAACTTTGACTCCCTCCGTGTCCTTTTTGAAGTGCTACCGTTATCATTCATTTTCCTTTTGCCCTTGTCGTCTTTGTTTGGATTTTCTCTGGGTGGACCTCCATCCCTTACAGCATATTCTTTAGCCTCTCTCCCTTCTCTCTCAGCCTGCACATCTTCCTGCCTTAGAAATCTCTCCGCCTCATGATAGAACTCCCCAAGATCCCTCGGTGGGTCCCGTTCCAATGATATCTTAAAATCCGAATTGTCTGCAATTCCTGAATACGCTGCCATCAAAACCATCGACGTATTAGGTTGATCCACCGAAGCCATTGCCGCATTGAATCTGGTCAAGAAATCTCTAAGTGATTCTCCTTTCCATTGTTTCATTGATGTTAAAGTCATCGCGTTCTTAGCTCTGGCTATATGGACCCGAAACTGTCTCATAAACCTTTCAATCAACTCCGTCCATGCGCCAATAGAGCCACTCTCTAGCTGTCTGAACCATAACGTCGCTATATCCGTCAGATACAAAAGGAAGCATCGCGCCATGACCTCCTCTGATGCTTCCAGTACTTCCATATGCCTCATGTGCCTTGTCAAGTGAACAGCTGGATCTGTTCTCCCGTCATACATTTCCAGTGTTGGTAACTTGAATTCTGGTGGATTCCTGGCTTGCCTAATCGTAGGAGTGAAGGGACTCCTATTCACATCTTCCAGATCTTTATTCACTAGTCCGCCTCTCATGGCTCGTCTGACCATCTCCGCCAGTCTGTCACTGTCGTCAAGGTGTAGCCCTTGTCTGTTGCTTCCGACCAGCCCCCCGAGTTCATGAGGAAATCCTGGAATCTGGTCTCCTGGACGGGCATCCATTCCTCTACCAAAGCCATGTTGAACAGCTCCACCTGGTATGCTGCCTGAGGTTGGATCAACGTCCTCCGGATGTGTGCCGCCAAGTTTTGGTGTTGCTCCTAATGGTCCTGCTCCATTCTGAACTCTGGTTGTTCCGCGCTCCTGATCTCTATATCCAACATCTCCTGTAGCAGCGTTCCCTTGATTTTGCATTCTGGCTTGTCCAGCTTGTTGGAGTAGGTTCTACATCATCTCCTCTTGTTTTTTCAGCATTCCTTCCTGCATAGCTTCCATCATCATCTCCATCTCGTTCTGGGTGATGAAGATTGAGGTGTGATTTGCTCCAGAGGAAGCCTCCTGGCTCCCTTCTTACTGACTCCTTCCAGCTCTTTGTCTTCTTGTTGATTGTCTTGCCATAGCTTTCCAGATCCAAGTCTTTAAGCTTTCAGATCCGAAGTCCTGGTTGTAGAATTCCCGAGCGCTAGCGCTCTCAGTGAAAGCACCAAAATGTTTGCGCCAAAATTGGTCACCAAATTGTCGATGAAAGCACCAGTTCACGGTCACAGATTACAGATAACAAGTATATAGAGAATTAAAAATGAAGAACACTTAGAAAATTAAAAGGAAAGCAGTAAAGAACATAGAGTTTATAGTGGCACGACAATCCAGCCTACATCCACTTTGAAGTTGATGATTTTATTGATGTTTTCTTGCTGACTACCACGAGTTACAACTGATTATAACAACAAATTTCGAGCACAATGATGGTTCCTACAGAGTCTGGACGTAGAAGAATCAAAAGTCCCATTTCTGTAGACTTTGGGATGCTATTTATAGGCGTAGGCTGCAAATATCTCACCCAGATCTTGGGAGACCTCTTCTGGCACGTGCACGGGCCCACACGATCGATCCCATGCAATTTTGACTCGATTCGTGATCGATACAAATGAACTTCGTATCGATCAAGATCTTGCCCGATCGAGTGGAGATCGATCATGAACATTCTTTAGACTGTACGCAAGCTCCTGTGAAAATTTGGTGGCATTTGGACTTGTGGATTGCGAGTTATGATCGACGCAAGTTTGGGTTGTGTAGCGTTCAAATCGATCGTTAGCCCCAAATTCTTTCTCTTCGTATCCATGCTTTTCGTATCGATGATGTGGCACGATTGTTTAGGTGAGATCCACATTTTATGCCGTACGACCGAGTCATCCATTTTTGTGAACTCCTTCGTATCGCTCCCTTGTTATACTTCGTATCGCTCTCTTTTAAACATTGCTTCGCATCACTTCTTTTTATCCACTTCTTCATATCCATATGTAGGGTTCCATTCGTATCGATCCATTAGGTGCTAATTCGTATCGATGGCTTGAAGGTGCTTCGTATCGATCAACTTAAACATTGTTCTTCGTATCGATTATTTTAGCCAACCGATATGAAAGATGGCTAGATGGGGATCGATACGAAACATAGTTTGTTTATGGATACAAAATAATTCGATGGATATGAACTGTAGCGCATATTGATGGATACGAAGCAACACGTTTGATGGATATGAACAGTAGTTCACTTCGATGTATACGAAGCAACATATTCAATGGATACGAAGGAGGCTTGTTTTCAGATGGATACGAAGTAGAGCAGTGGATACGAAATGACGATGGTTTGATGGATATGAACGAGATTTTTGCATGATTTGCATCGATCATATCTTGAGCACACGGACTCCGATTGACTTGAAATTTGAAACGTAGCCTCTCCTAGCCTTGTTCATCATTCCCAAGCAATTCGGTCTTGATTGGAGCTCGGTTGAATTTTGACGATATCGATCATAGCCTTATTTCCAAACGATCCCCAATCCTGGTTTCCATCCTATTCTAACCTATTTGTTGATATCCCGGCCTTGACCAAAAGGCAGGATAACACTGGTTTACCAAGACTGATCAGACCCGGTCCCTCTAAAGAGATAGTGTAACGATCCGTATTTTTGACCATTTAAAAATATTAAATTAAATAATATTTTTGAATAAAATTGTTAGGAATAAAAAAAATATTTTTATTGATATAAATTAAATTATAATACAAGTTACGAGCTTAATTAAAATTTCTATTAATGACATATGTTTGCAATAAGTTAAGAATGATAACATATGTTAGTGTTTATTTTAGTGACATTGGTTTGAATGAAATTAATGATTGTCTGTATGTAAATTTCCAATTGGTTGGAATAATAAATGTTAATAAAGAATAATAAATGTTTCTTTTTTAAAGAAGAAATCGTATGTTTTTTTATTTGAAATGGTTGTTAGCTGAAAGATTGGTTGCAGAGATGAGAAACTATTATTTAGTAAGAAATGTATGATTCCTGTTTGTATCCAATAGTGTATAAATATGTTTAAATTACTATTAGATGGAAAATAATTGTTCTATTTCTCATTACATTTATTGAGTCCATTTTGAAATTCACATTTATAATCAATTGAAATTAATGTAATCGAGTAATTTCAATTAATAAGAGAGAGAACATTAAATTGTAAATTAATAGGTGTAATTCAATGTAGCTTAGGTTTTGTGAAAACAAAAGGGAAGTTTGATTTAATGAAAAGAACATTTTTATCAAATAAAGTGAATGTTTCATTTGTGAATATAAGTTTACTTTCACTAAAATTGAATTTTGTTGCACGTTCTAGTTGGAATATTTGATTTATTTAAATATTCAAACTTTATTTGAATTTAATTTATAAAAAAATGGTAAGAAAACAACTTGAAGGTTAGGTTAAAATTTTGATTTGGAATAATTAGCATGTTTACATAGGAAATTTATTTCGTTCCAAATATTAATGTGGAGTCCCGGTTCATCTTTTATTGTGTGTAGCGGCGGTTCCCATTACGTTAATTGTAGTGTTTAATTTTATTTATTGTGCACTAAACAAAGACATATAAAGGTGTAAATTTGAGTGTATTGGCGATAATAAAATAGGTTAAAATGAACGTTTTTTAATTTGAGTATATTAGAGTTTTGCTTTCCATGTACAGTCTACCTTCTCAAATTTAAATCATTGCTCTCATTTATTTTCTTTTATTAAATACATGCCTCTTTTGGTTTTCCATTAAGTTTTATTTATTTACACGTGAGCCTTGCCTTGAAACGTTTCCTGTATGTTAATGAAATTAATTGAGGTAGCGCACGTTAAGAAATTTTATACCAAAACATTTGCTTGCCTTGTAAACATGTCTTCTCAAATTCCAACATGTGTCTTTCGTCTTTCGTTATCGCTTTTCATTTTGCAAATTTACATCTTCTTGTATCCTTTCCTTTCATATTCCAATTTCTATACGACTTTACTCTTATTCATTTCCTATTCATAAATCTCTTCCTCTAACTTTTCATTTCCAAAACGTGCTGCCATTATTTCTTTTGCCTGAAGTTTTTCTTTCTCTTCTAAGAAAAAAAACAAACGTTAGCAACTTATTTTCATGAAGCCAATATTTTCTATTTGTCTGCAAATCCATTTCCTAAAGCCTCCTTCCTACATGCATGAGCCATCATGTCATTTTTTTCCGTTGATTCTCCAAGCTTTAGAAATACGAGCAAGCTTCAAAATTCTTAACGTGAGTAACTAATTTATTTTATTTTATTATTAAAATGTGTGTGCATGTTTTTATATTTCATGTTCATAATGTTCTTATAACTTAAGTAACTTCCGCACATGAACTCCAATTGACCTGAGGTTTCTTTCGTTGGACTCGTATCGAAATTCCAAACAACATGAAACTGATTTGGTTGAATTTGGAGACTGTTGAGATTTTGGGCTTATGTTGGATTTTTAATGGGCTATAAATCGAAGGTGGGTGATTTACCCACTCACACAATACTAAATTTACGTATGTTAGTTGAATTATATTTATGAAGTGATAAAATTTTATTGGTCGCTTTTTTGGTAGTTTAAACTGACATTTAAATTAATTTGAATTTTATATTAAATTGATTGACATTGAATTTAATATTGAATTTAATGGCTGGTTAAACATCGACAATTGATAATTAGTAACTGTTATGATATATTGGTTGATTTTGGATGTTGACTGTAATTAGATGCCAATTGATTGATATGTTGGATGTATGGTTGTTATTTAGTTCGATATATCCTTATTGTTATCCTATTTAATATTTGACATCCTATAAATTATCACTTGTATTATTCGAAATGAACTAAGAAATAGGTCGAAATGATGTATACCTATATCAATTAATTATGGGTTGAAATGATATATATCAATCCATGTAATTAAATTGAAATAAATGATCACTTGGCCATAGGGTAGAAAATTATATACGGACACCGGAATTGGTTGAATTAAATTATTTCAAAATCTTGAATTTAAATTGGTTTAAATGACATTGTTTTAAAGAAAATAAAATTTGGATTTACATGAATTAAATTATTTTCTAATTTGAGATCTAAAATGTTGAAATTGAACTACTTAAATGAAATTGTTTAAGGATTAGTTGAAATCTTAAAGTTGAAATCGAGATATGATTTGAATTCATGCTAAGTGAATTATTTTAAAGGTTTAAACTTTAATTTAAACTTTGAATTTACTTTAATTAAAAATGGTTTAAATTGATACTTCCAAGTTTGGATGTGAAATGGATTTGAACAAAATTGTTTAAAAATGAGAAATTGAATTGAAATCTTCAGTCATTTGAATAGAACCGTTTAAATTGAATTTGAAGTAAAATTTGAAATTGTTTTGAATTGAGGCTGATTTAAATCGAAATTTGAATATGAAGTTGACTTGAAATGTGAAGTCGAAAACAGAATTCGTCATGATTTGGAATTTGAATCTTGTTGTGAAAGAAAGAAACAGTTTTAATATAAATTATTTTAATATATTAACTATTTTAATATATAAATTATTTTAATAACCAAATTATTTTAATATATAAACTATTTTAATTATCTAAACTATTTTCAATATTAAAACTATTTATATTCAAAACTATTTCCAATCTTTAAAGCTATTTTAATTATCCAAATTATTTTCAATACGAAAACTATTTTAATTATTCAAACCATTTTCAATATTCAAACTATTTTAAAGGGGAACTAATTAGTATTTCGAATGTTTTGATTTGGAAGTGTAACCTATTTTTAATTAGAAATGATTTTGAAAGGAAGTTGATATTTTATATGAAGTATGATTTATATTGTTAAAGTGAATCTGATATTTTGATATGAAGTATGACTTGTTCTTGATATTTAAAAGAACCAACCGGTGTGTAAAATGACGTTTGGTTGTTAAAGAGACCAGGACTGAATATTGGCATACTCTCTGTCAATACCGGTACCACTTTAACAACTATGTACACGGTGGATGTTATCCAGAATGTAGAGGTTGAATTAGCCGCGTTTACTGGAATGAAGAAAGAGAACGATGATGGATGACCCCGATACTTGTGTCAATTTGAAATGACCAAAATAAGAGCCTATGTCTGGCCAATGGGCTAGCTACCTTGAGGGGCCCAACCCTTCATATTATTATATTGATTTTGACACGATCAGTGCAACTTGATTTGATTTTAGGGGTGGTGGACTCGGTCGGCAGTCGTGGCTACGATGTGTTACGACCAGCCAGAAAGGTTAAACTTGTAGAATCCTACCTTGCGGATTGCCTCACATTCCTTGTCATACTTTTATCCTTATATGCGACCACTACGGTTTTGTTTGTGTTATCTTATCACGGCGCATCCCTGGCTACCAATGTTACTGGTGATGCTACTAAGGCAAACTGTAGGATAATGCTTAAAAATGTGTTAAGGGGGATCAATGTAAAGCCTTAACGCTATTTTAATACTTTACTTTACTGATAGACATTACATATATAGCGTATCTTACTGCATATTGATAGTTTGATGGATCCTTAGGAGATGGAAACTGCCGTAACATTTCTTAAGTTATAGCACTCACGTTGTACACTTGATAGGAGATGTAAAATCCCGTAAACATCTCTAAATATTTTACACTCATATTTACTTGTTATTGATTTAACTTACATAAGAACTTTTAGTTCTGACTTGAGTGTTTTGTCTTTTGGTTATGGTCTGGTCAGCCTGAGTATTTTAGTGTTGAAGACATTATTCCTTAAAGTTGGAGATGGAGTTTGCTAGATCGTATTTACTATTATTATTCCGCTGCATTATTTTGGTATGTTCGTTGATTGTACTATGATTATGTTGTAAAAATTGTGTAATCAAATGTATATTGTAAAACAGCTTCATGAACTATTTATTTGATTATTATATTTTATCATTCCGCTGCGAGATTCTATATTTTGTTTTCCTTATTTTCTCTTATTTTCTTATTAAATTCCATTGATAATTCGCCATTTTGAATGGTTTGAGTTAGACATGTGTGGTTTATTGTCGATTTAAACCGTCTAAAAAGATGGGTCGTCATAGATCGGGGTCGATCCCTCCTACAAAGGTGGAAATTTGACTCTTCTCGGTAGAGCACAAGCTGGAGCCGCCAGCGGTTGATTTGGATGCTGGAGTTCAGGTAGATGCAGACCAGTTACCTCCTCGAAATGATGATGAAGTGAATGCAGGTAATGTGCATCGAGAGGATGTTGAGCCAAGAGGCATGGAACAACCCATAGACATCGACCGAACCATTCACATGAGGTGGAGCATGACTATCTCTTAGCTCCAACCATCTAAACGCCGGACTTGAGGGCTATGATCAATCAACTAGTAAAGGAGAGCCAAGGGTTGACCAATGATGATTGGGGGATCTCGAGGAGCCACACCCCATTCACTAACAATTTCCTACACGTGGAGTATCCAAGGAGGTACAACATGCCGTCGATGCCTGCCTACGAGGGAAAAACCGGCCTCGGGCAACACATCATGAAATATGAATGGCTGATGGATTCCACACGAGCTGATGATGCCATAAAATGCAGATGTTATCTTATTACTCTCTCTAGCAAAGCAACGATGTGGTTTACAAAATTAGCCGCATGATTAATCTCTAGATTTGACGATTTGGTAATGAAATTTATGGAGCAATTCTATATGCATGCAACTCTCCCTAAAGATTTAATATCCCTATCAAGCATGATCTAGGCTCTGGGAGAATCGCTAAAAGACTATTTGGAAAATTTCATATAGCCATCACAGAAGTTAGTAATCCGAATGACCATTCAATATTGATGGTGGTAAAAAGAGGGATTGACCTGGAATCTGACTTTGGCGATTGGTTAGCTGGCAAACCACCAGCAACGTTAGAGCGTTTTTATGAAAAAGCAGCTTAGTATTTATGGAAGGTGGAAGCTAGGTGCTCTAGGAAAAAGAATGTTGTGGGACCAAGTAGAGAGGGAGTGTAGAGTAATATTGCGGTGAAACAATTCGAGGAGAGTTTCAGAATAGTTCAAGCAACTGTCCAAAATAAGCCGAATGAGCAAAAGAAAGGCGGTGATAGGAATCATGAACAAAAAAGGGATTCCGGAAGAGGAAACTTTAGGATTCCAGTGTACGATACCTACATACCACTGAATACATCTCTAGAGAATGTCTACTTGTATACATGCAATACCATGCAATATAGAAAGCCACCTTTGACAGAATCGACGAAGAAACAAAAGAAGATTGGAAAATATTGCCAGTTCCACGAATGCTATGGTCACAACACAAATGAATGTAGGCATGCTCATGATGTTATCGAGAAACTGATTTGAAAAAAAAACTAAAGCATTTTGTTATAGCCCTGCAGGATGGCGGGCAGGGGACATCCAACCCAACCGAGGATAAGCGCCACACAGGGCTGAGGAGCCTGTATAGACTGGTGGAAGATTAGTGATCAATACAATAGCTGGAGGAACACATCTAGCTGATAAGAGCTGGCATAAGATAGAGCGCTATGCTTGTGAAATCGAGCATATGAATTTTGAGTGATGTTTAAATATAGAAGATGAGGCTCCAGCCAATAACAGCGTACAATGGAAGACGACATTGTATTTAGAAACATAGATGCAGATAAGGTAGAGGCACCGACGATTGACCCAATGGTCATTTCGGCCATGATCGACCCTGCCTTAGTGATGAAGATGTTGATTGACTGTGGTATTTCATGAATATAATTTTCAAAAGGGCTTACGATCAGATGATGATGGAAGCCAAGGACTTGAAACCGTCTAAATTCCACATTCATGGCTTTAATGGTGCTGCAATCAAAGTTGTCAGTTATGTTGAATTGCCCGTGGAGTTGGGGGAAGGCGACTGTAGTAGAGTGGGGATGTTGCCATTTGTTTTCTTGGATGATGACTCTCTATAAAATGCTTATCTAGGCCGACCAACCCTAGTTGAATTCCGTGCGGCCCTTGCCTCATGGTGTTTGACTTTTAAGTTCCCAACTGATAAGGGTGTTGGAGTTGTACATGGAGATCAGGCAGCTGGACATGCCTACTATGTAGCTGAGCTGAGAGAGGCCCAACGAAAATAGAATGGTAAGGGTGTGGACAAGTCTCTCCACATCCAAGCCATCAAAGATTGACAACCAGCGCTTGGGCCTTGGCTTGGATGCCACAGTTTGTTCTACAAAGATATAGATTCAAGGAATGATGAGGAGGAGCCCAAAGAGACCAAGATTACACTGGATGAGCTGATGATTAACATCATGGTTAGCCACAACGATCCATCACAGGTCCTAAAGGTATGATCATAGCTCAGCCCCCCTGATGATGAAATAACTTGCTTCTTTTCTCCGAGCGAATATCGATGTGTTCACTTAGGCCCACTCCAACATATATAGGGTCTTGCCTGCCATTACTGGCTACGCATTAAATATCAACCCGAGGCATGTCCTGGTGAAACAAAAAAGGCACAGCATGGATCTGGAGAGATCTACCGCCCTTAAAGAGGAGGTGGATAGAATTAAAATTAATGGGTTTATCCACGATTCCCTCTACCCTAAATGGGCATCCAAACCTGTACTTGTGAGAAAGGTGAATGGAAAGTAGGGAACATGTATTGATTATTCGGAGTTAAACAAGGCATGTCCAAAAGACAGTTTTCCCCTTTCAAGGATTGACCACCTGGTGGACTCAACCGCAGGACACGAGTTGCTATCTTTCATGGATTCATACTCCGGATATAATCAAATCCCGATGCACGTCCCCAACCAGGAGCACACTAGCTTACCGACGTGGGATTGTATTGCTATCTGGTAATGCTATTTGGATTGAAGAATGTTGGGCAACTTATTAGCGCCTGGTCAACCGAATGTTTAAAGATTAGACTGGAGAGACGATGGAGTTATATGTGGATGATATGCTCATGAAGTCGTGATGATCTAGAAACCACATTAAAGACTTAGCAGAAATGTTGGATATCCTCCGATATTACAAAATGAAGATCAATCCTCTAAAATGTTCCTTTGGCGTTGCCTTAGGAAAATTCCTGGGTATCATTGTCAATGCTCGTGGAATCGAAGCTAAACCTGAGAAGATTCGAGCAATTCGCAACATCCAGGTGCCAAAGATTGTCAAACAAGTACAGAGCCTAAATGGGAAGGTTGTCGCCCTAAGCCGGTTTAATTCCAGAGCCACTGGTAAATGCATTTCTTTCTTCAGCTTGATTAGAAGAGGAAAAGGAACTATGTATGGGCATAGGACTATGAAGATGCATTCCAAGCTTTGAAGAACCACGTAGAGAGACCTCCCATCTTGTCAAAGTTGGTGGATCACAAAGACTTGTATATCTACTTGGCCGTATTGGTACACACTATAAGTGTCACACTGCTTCGTGAGGAGAATCGAATCCACAGACCAATCTACTATGTTAGCAAGCGATTAACGGGAGCTGAAAGAAACTATCTGAAGATAGTGAAATTGGCAAACTACTTTTTGATTGCTTTATGAATTTTCTACCCTTATTTTTAGGGTCATTCCATCCATGTTTACATCGATCAATCATTACGACATGTCCTATAGCGACCTGAGACGTCCAGAAGGTTACTCAACTAGAAGATCGAGCTTAGCCAATTTGAGATTACCTATCTCCCTCAGAGAGCCATCCAAGGACAGACACTTGCGGACTTTATAGCTAAGTTCACTGCAAAAGATGATCTCCCAAAGTGCAATGAAACCCTTACCATCTGATGGAAAATGTATAAAGTTGAAGCCTCTAACGATCGTTGTTCTACAGCCGAGTCATACTAGTAACTCTGAAGGATTGATCAATTTGCTACGCTTTGAAGCTTGACTTCCTTGACACGAATAACGAAGCTGAATGTGAAGCTCTGATTGCTAGACTCAAACTTTCCAAAGAACTGGGAATAGAATCTCTTGAAATCTTTTGCAATTCCTAGTTGGTGGTATACCAAGTTAGGGGAGATTACCAGGCTAAAGGATAGCGACTCACTTCGTACCTTATCCGAGTCCAAGTGCTATTGACTGACTTTGAATATTATGACATCACACACATTCCTCGGGATAAAAAAAAGAGGCCGACTCATTGGCAAAATTTGCTAGCACTGAGGATGCACAACAAATGGGCTTGCTTCCAGTCAAAGTACTAGACGCTCTGAGCATAAACCAAATGGAAATCGACTGGGTACTAGAGACGAAGCCTGAGAAGAAGTCGTGGATGACTCTGATTAGAGATGATTTTCTACGAAAAGTTCTTTCTGAACAGAGGAATGAAAGACGACAAATCCTCCATAAAGCTTCACGATACATCATCCAGGAAGGAGTCATGTATAGAAAGGGTTTTTCTATTTCATTGCTCCGGTGTATTGCTTATGATGAAATAAAATGAGTCCTAAGGGAAGTTCATGATAGGGAATGTAGCAATCACACAGTGGGAAAACCCTAGCAAAGAAAATACTCCGTTATGGGTATTACTGGCCAACTGTCAACCGAGATGCTGCTGATTATGCTAAGTAATGCGGAAAATACCAGATGTATGCAAAAGTTCCAAAAACTCTGCCAACGGAAATTACGCAAATGGTCAGTCCATGGATATTTGCCACAGGGGGCATAGATATTTTCGGTTCATTACCAATCTCTAAAGGTGGTATAAAGTACGCCATCGTAACAATTGATCACTTCACCAAATACGCCGAAGTAGAACCTTTAACCATGATCACGACGAAAAAAATAATCAACTGCATTATCCGGCACATCATCTGTCATCTTGGCCTTTCATGAACCATTGTAAAATGGAATCTAATTCGACAGCGCTGAATTTAAAGACTTCTGCCATCGGCATCATATTGAAAAGAGATTTGCGGCAGTTGCTCACCCATAAGCAAATTGACAAGTTGAAGTTGTGAATAAAATCATAAAGTAGATTCTGAAGAAACATTTGGAATAGGCTAGGGGCAAGTGTGTGGATGAACTCCCAACAACATTATGGGCTTACAGAACCACCCACAAGTCCACGACTGACCATACTCCATTCACCCTTGCAGATGGCTCTGAAGTCGTCATTCCTTTTGAACTCGAAGTCCCTTCTCATCGAGTGACCTACTATGACCCTAGAATGACTAGAGACCTCCTCTTAGAATCTCTAGACTTGGTAAAAGAGAAGCATGAAGAAGTTGATCTGAGGGCAACTACACATCAATACCGAGTTGTCTGATACTACAACACTAAAGTCCGACCTAGAACCTTTAAAATCGGTGTTCCCATCTCGAAACGGGTTTTCCCATCCCATCACACATGAATCCTACTTGGGAAGGACCGTACGTTATTAACATAGGCTTGGAGAAGGAACTTTCAAGCTAGCGACTGTTGATGGCGTCACACTCCCAAGGGTGTGGAATAGCGAGCATTTACAATGCTATTCACTTAGTTTATTCTTTTTCATTCAGTTGTATTTAATTTTCGAATTTTCTTTAGTATTTGATTTTCCAGATATGTAATAAAATAAATTATGTCATTTCTTTCCATTTCACAAATAGAGTTTGAAATTTCTTTCATATCTGTACTATGCAGTTAATGCCCCGCTATAACCCTGTTATATCTCATAGCGGATTTCTATCGCTATGATTTTTTCATATAGCCCCAAATATCCCGTTATTCTCGCTATATTCCACTATTTCCGCTATACCCTCTTTAAAAGAAATGAATTGAAAAATGACATTTATACATTGTAAAAATTATGAAATTAATTTATTTAATTGAATTTTTAATATATTTTCATAAATGAAAATAATCTAATATTCTAAAAAATTCAATTATGTTATATAATAGTTTTACGTTTATTTATAATATATTTGCACATGTTTTTATTTAAAATTATTTATGTATTAATTATAACTCACTTGAATGTTAATTTTCATTTAATTACCATTTATATATTTGTAAAAACATCAAGTATGAGTTTTATATGCTATTTTAGAGTCACCTGCTATATCTCACTATATCCTTCCTGTATCTCGGCTATGACTTTTTTCACCTCCGCCGCATTGAATCTACCGAGCGCTTTAACTGCACAGTATCTGTAGCATTACATATTAGTTATGAAACCCGAATAACTAATATTGACATGTCCGAGTAGGTTCCCAGAGTTTGGAGCCAACCATTACACAAGTTCAAGATCGGACTAAACAAAATGAACGTGGTCCGACCATTCATTCGAAGATTCTTCTTTAAGGGCTTCGATTTGAGCGAGTTGCTCTTCAAGTTTAATTTTTCAGCTCTCGAGCCTCGATGGCCACTTCACAGTACTTTTGAGACTCCTTTTGAGCCTCAAGTTTTTCTTTCTTCTCTTTCTTAAGAAGCTCTTCAAGTTCCTCTTTGCGACAGGCTAGAGTATCTTTTTCTTTCTGCAGTTTGTCCTTCTCCGGAACAAGCACACCGCTGTAGCTAAAGGTAGCATCCACCACCTTTTTGTGAGCCATTTCCAGATGATTAACTGCTTTAGATGTCTCTTTAGCACTCTTCTCTGCCGCAGCTAACTTTATGGTCAACCCCGTGATCTCATCATCTTGGTGTTTGATTATGTCTTTATCATGGATCACCTCCAACTTAAGGCCATCGATTTCATGTTGCCTTTTAGTAGACAACTAAGAAATTTTCTCAGCTAAGTGCCGGAATGCTTCATGCTGCACAAAAACATCATTGATGTACGTAAGCGAACTCGCTTTAATATTTCCTAGGGTTGTGTGGATAGAAGAAAGAAACTTTAGTCCATCAAAGTAGATTTTTTGTAATTTGACCTTAAGTTCAGCCAATTGTCCTACCATAGAGGCCTCAGGAACTGTAGTAGTAAAATCTAGATCAGAAGTAACAATATGGCATTTGCTAAACCAGCAATCGCGAGGCTGTCAAGAACCAAATGAACCCGAATGATGCTCAGTTGGCACAATAGTTTGGGGAACATGAGAAGAGGACTAGTCGCCACTATATAAAAAAGGATTGAGTTGAACTTCTTAGCGATGAGATGATTGAGATTATGACTTGTGCTTAAAGGATGAAGATTCTCTTAAATGATGGCTCCTTTCCTGGCTGTCACCCCTTTCTTGACGCCTGCTCGAGTTCGAACCACGATAGGATCCATAATTTGTTGAAGAGCCCCTCGGGTGATCAGATGCAAGGGAGTGAGACATAGCACCTGAGAACCAAATGAGATGTATAAGTGACCATCAAATTAAAGTAGACAAAAATCATGCAGTGAAGTGCGTAGGATTGTAAGTGTCCTAGGGTCCCACCGACGGGCCAGTTACTATGGCCTTGCTCATAGAAGTGATTTCCTCTTTGCTAGTGGGAGGAAAGTCATCACCAGTCCTAGTGGGAGAATTAAGCACCCCGACACTAATGTTGGGAAAGTTAAAAGTCTCGATGTCTTTTGGAATCTATAGACTTGGGGGTCCTTCCATCGAACTTTACATAGGCTGAGGGGAAGATTCTTCTTCAACAGATGTGATGGTGAACTTGGGCTTCTTAACATTCTTACTCCTGTAGAGATTTTACACAAGATTTTTCCCTTTTCTTGTCGACACATGAGATTGCGTGCCTTTTGATGATTCGACCACAGGTGCGCTGTTCGAACCAACATCAGCATTTCCATGCTCATTGGCGTCACCACCTCTAATTTCACCTTCTTCGGCATCGCCCTGAGCCTCCTCAACTGGGGGCATGACAGGGCTATTAATGCTGCCTTCTTGATCCATAATATTCCTTCGCAATGCAGCGCTTCTTGGAAGTCCATGCTACGATCCTCTTCCAGCAACCCGAAAAGAGATAACCATTCATCAGTTACAAGAGATCTAATGTGTGACGACCGCTCATGACCCCTGCACCGATTCTAGAGACAGAGCGCTGTAAAGTGTGCCAGGAGACCATGGACGATTGTCAAGGTAAGATTAAAACGACAGAATCTATCGTATTACTCACAGCGCATGGACAAAATACAATAGAACATATGTATAGTGAAGCCTTACAGAACAAAATGACATCATATAAAACTCCATAATAGTTGAATACAAGCATCCACATAGTCAATACATCAAGCCTCACTACATATCTCTTAGAGAATACAATACAGCGGAATATCCAGTACATATAATAAGAAGATAATATGCAACCCTCCAGCTCGTCTTCGATATCAGCATCGTGAGAAGAGAACATCACCTGTCACCTGCTACCTAGTCTGCCCGTCCCAAAATGGACGAACAGCCCAAGGCAATAAGAATTAAAACATAAAGCCTTGAGTCAGACAACAGTCTTAGTGAGCAGTAAATTATCTAACAACATACCAAAAGAACATAAAGGAAAAGGAATAGGAATACAACCCTCCCACTCCAACCTCATTCTACAGTGATAGCCCCAGACACACACTAAACAGAAGCAAACATAGCAGAGCATACGATTTAAAGTAAAACTACTATCACTCGAGTCAAGGGCGATGTTTTCCAAGTACCAAGGCCTAAATCAGATAAGCACCCAGAAAATACCGCTCTTGAGTCCGAATGACGATACAACCAAACATCCATGACTCTGGCTATCACTGTTATCATTGCTTCGATATCACCGTTAATTGAATGACCAGCACATTCTTTCAGCCGTCCGTCAAGGGCTAATTGAAACCCCGGTTCTAGACATAACTCCCGCACGTCGTCGCAGCCCGTGCCTAGGACTATCGAATCTGCCCAGAGTACTCGACCATCAACAGTTGGCCGTTGGGACTATCGAATCTGCCCAAACGTACTCTTGCTTAGAGCATGCTAGAACCTTCAACAACGATGCTATCCAAGCCTCCTAGTCATCCTCCTCGACGACTATTCTCATATCCATTCATTATCCTCAACTCGAATCACATCACCGAGTTATCAACATGCTTGGAATGATCCCGTCTGGATTAGACCAAGTCTTCATCACATGATTGCCTCGCTTCATTACATCCTCGCAAAGCCTCATCTCAACATCACATCATCAAATCTATGCATAAGAGCTTCATCATCCCGCTACATATGCCACGAGCAGCTTTTCCAATTCAAGAGCCTTTCCCTTAGCTTTTGAATCACCTTCGATCTAAATCTAATCATCAATCATCTAGTTCATAACAATCAATCAAATCCAACATCAATCCAAGCAATCAAGCATTCAAAAATGATCTAAGTAGACAATTATAACAATAATGGCATTTTCGTAATTAAAGAGTTGAAAGTCCAATAAGCATGAAAACATGGATTATATCTCTACAAACTTGATGAATGAACTTGCATAGGTTAACATATGATAAAATGGATGTAACATCATCATGAACAATGGATCTATATGGATCTACACTTAGGATGAAGAAAATGCAAGGAAATCTCTATTTTAACACCAAATCGAGCCAACAATCCGATCTACTCCTTTGGATCCGTGTGAGAGATAATCACCACTCACCAAATCACCTAAACAAACCCAAATCAACACGCTTCAGATCTGGACAGCAAAGGATCAAGCTTGATCTATCACGAATCCGCTTCAAACGAAGAACTCTCTCTTGAAAAGATGAAGATCTTCAATCTAAGCTCTTGGATCTTCAATCTTGATCTTCGATTTGAATGGATGGAAGCACTAGATTAGAGTGGAGAAAAGAAGTGAAGAAGTGTAGAAGTCGAGCTCTCTAAATGGCAGCACTTCGTCGCTTCAAAAATCCGGATCCCAAAAAGTGAGAACAACCCCTCCTATTTATAGCTGAAAACTGCCCTTAAGTCGAAATCTGGCTATCTCCCTAAGTCGCTTCCGACTTACGACCTAAGCCTCTCCGACCTAACCCTTCCGACCTAAGGCAATGCGCTTTCCTTCGACCTACGACTTAGTTGGGTTGCGACCTAACAACTTAGGCTTCTACGCGACCTAACACATGGCGACTTAACAACCATAGGAGTCTACGACCTAACTTAGGTCGTTGCCGACCTAACACTTAAGCCAACACGCGACCAAATAACATCACGTGACCTACGACTTAACCAATCACAGATACTCAACCACTCCTAAGTCGTCTAGACGACCTAACGATGTTACGACCTAACACTTAGACCCACACGACCTATCAGTGCTACGACCTAACACTTATGCGACCTATCTCCTTAGGTCGCTAACACGGCACAAGCTAACTCCTTAGGTCGCTAACACGGCAACTCCTTAGGTCGCTAACAAGCTAACTCCTTAGGTCGCTAACACGGCAACTCCTTAGGTCGCTACCAAGCTAACTCCTTAGGTCGTTACCGACCTAACTCTACCCCACGACCTAACCCCAGAATACTTAGGTCGCCTACTCCTCTTAAGTCGGTCACGACTTATCACCTAGGTCGGTCACTACCTTAAGTCGGTCAACCCCACTTCCTTAACTCGGCAACGACTTAACAAACAACTGGTCAGACGACTCAACTAGGCTTACGACTTACGACTTAGTAGGTATACGACTCATCCCTCAACTCGTCCAGAACTCCTATCTCCTAAGTCGTATACGACTCACGACTTATGCTAAGTCGTGAATGACTTAGGACTTAGGCAAAGTTTGCCTAAAATCTGAAATGGCCCAAAACGCTAAAACTCCAGATTTGACGAACTTTTGAATCCGTGAAAAATACGGGTCGTTACATTCTCTCCCCCTTAGGAATTTCGCCCCCGAAATTCCAAACAAACAAAGCAATCGAAGAATATTCTGTACGCCTACCAACCATAACAATCAGCAAACCATGCATCCAATTCTAGCTTAGCGTACAGAATTCTAAGACTTAGAACAAGTTACAATGTTGTTAGATGATACGACACCTTAGGGCCATACCTTGAAGAGTTCAGGATGAGCTGCCTTCATCCTTTCTTCCACCTCCCACGTACAGTCGTTATCATCGTCACTCCATTGTATCTTGAGCAACTTAACTACCTTCCTCCTAAGCTGTTTCGTGTCGGCTTCAACAACACGAAGCGGTTTACGAGGTCTTCTATTGACTGGATCAACTTCGAAGTCTTCACAGCTATCAGCAGAAACCACTGTATTCGGGTCGTGCACATACTTCCGTAGATATGATACATGAAAAACATTATGCACACCCGACATCTTCTCAGGTAACTCCAACCTATAGGCGAGCTTTCCAATTCGCTCGATGATCGGGAATGGTCCAACAAATCTCGGAGTCAATTTACCTTTCTTCCCGAATCGGATAACATTCTTCAGTGGAGAAATCTTCACAAAAACCATATTACCAACGTCGAATTCCAAATCCTTACGACGCTTATCGGCATAACTCTTCTGACGGTCTTGGGCTGCCTTCATTCGTTGCCGAATGATCTCTATACAATCTGAAGTCTGACGAATCATCTCTGGCCCAAGCATCAACTTTTCTCCAGTCTCCAACCAACATGTCGGAGAGTTACACGGTCTTCCATACAATGCCTCATACGGTGCCATACCAATGCTTGACTGGTAACTGTTGTTGTATGCAAACTCCACCAAATGAAGTTGATCTTCCCACGATCCTCCGAAATCCAAAACACAAGCTCTAAGAAGATCTTCCAAAACTCGGTTGACTCTCTCGGTCTGACCATCTGTTTGAGGGTGATAAGCTGTACTCAAACACAACTCGGTTCCCAAAACTTCCTGGAAGCTCTTCCAAAATCCACTAGTGAACAATGGGTCTCGATCGCTCACTATACTTTTCGGAATACCATGGAATCGAACTATCCACTTAACATACAACTCAGCCAACTTTGATGCAGTCCTAGTCGATCGAACAGGAATGAATCGTGCACTCTTAGTCAGACGATCCACAATGACCCAAATCCCTTCATTTCCCGTTCTGGTTCTAGGCAATCCATCGATAAAATCCATCGACACTTGTTCCCACTTCCATGTAGGAACTTCTAATGGCTGAAGCAATCCACTTGGCTTCTTCTGTTCGGCTTTAACCAACTGGCAGTTCATACACTTGGAAATAAAATTTCCAACATCCTTCTTCATACCTTCCCAGTAGTAGGTTCTCTTCATATCCTGATACATCTTATTCCCACCTGGATGAATCGTCAACTTCGAGTGATGACTTTCCTTCAGAACCTCACTCCTCAATTCATCTATATCGGGAACAACTAGTCGTCCTTGCTTCCGAAGCCAACCCTCTTGATTGACCTCGAATCCTTTACCCTTTTCTGGATCCAATCCAGATTCCAATTCACGGATAATCTTGACAAGCTTATCATCTCGCTTTTGGCTCTCGCCAATCCTTTCCACAAGAGTGGGTCTTATTGATAAGTTTGCCAACATCTCAGGTTCCAATTCACATCTAGGCCTGAAGTCAAATCCAGCTAAATACTCGAGACTCTTCCATTCTGAAAACATGGCTCCCAATCCTGCATGTCTTCGACTTAACGCATCTGCCACTGCGTTACCTTTTCCCGGAGTATAAGCTATACCAAAATCATATGATGCCAAAAACTCTAGCCAACGTTGCTGCTGAAGATTCAAATCCTTTTGGAAGAAAAGATACTTCAACGACTTGTGATCCGTAAACAACTCGAATAGAACTCCCAACAGATAATGTCTTCACATTTTCAGAGCAAATACAATCGCCGCTAATTCCAAATCATGAGTTGGGTAATTCCTTTCATGCGGCTTCAGTTGTCGACTGGCATACGCAACAACTTTATCCTTCTGCATCAGCACTGCTCCAAGTCCAGTACCACATGCGTCGGTGTAAACCACCATCTCATCATTCCCACTTGGAATAGTTAAAACAGGAGCACTCGTCAATCTCTCTTTCAGGATTGCGAAAGCTTGCTCTCACTTAGCATCCCAACTGAACACTTGGTTCTTCTTCGTCAATCCTGTTAACGATGCAGCTATCTTGGAGAAGTCTTTGATAAACCGTCGATAATATCCTGCTAATCCAAGAAAACTTCTCACATCAGATGCATTCTTAGGTCTAACCCAATCCTGGATTGCTGCCACCTTAGCGGGATCAACCGCTATTCCATTTCCAGAAATCACATGGCCTAAGAACCTCACTTCACTCTTCCAGAAGTGACACTTCGAAAACTTAGCCTTCAGCTGATGTTTCCGTAAGATTTCCAAAACAATACGCAAGTGCGTCTTGTGCTCTTCTTCAGTTCTGGAATAAATCAGAATATCATCCACGAACACAAGTACGAACTTGTTCAACTGATCTCTGAACACTCTATTCATAAGATCCACAAAATATGCTGGCGCGTTAGTCAATCCAAACGGCATTACCAGCCACTCGAAGAAACCCGATGGTGTCCGAAAAGCAGTCTTCGGCACACTATCTTTCGCTACTCTTAACTGGTGAAATCCCGTTGCCAAATCCATCTGAGAAAACACCTTAGCTTCGTGAAGCTGATCAAACAAGTCGTCTATTCTCGGCAATGGATACTTGTTCTTCTTAGTTACCTTATTCAGCTCACGATAATCGACGCACAGTCTCAACGACCCATCTGCCTTGGTTGCAAACACAACTGGTGCACCCCACTCGGACACACTACGCCGAATGAATCCTTTCTGTAAAAGATCATCAACTTGCACCCTCAACTCCTGCTGTTCCCTAGGCGCCATTCGCCTAAGAGGCATCACAACAGGTCTGGCTCCTTCAACTAGATCTATACGAAACTCGATCTCTCTATGCGGCGGCAACCCTTTGACTTTGTCAAAGACATCCTCGAATCCATTTGCGATTGGCACTAAAGACAGTCCATCCCGTGGAACAACTAGCGAATACATGAAGCTCATGAAGACGCCTTCCTCATGCTTACATCGTATCACAATCTTTCGCCCTTCCACATTCTCGACTGTCACCTCCAGCCTCTCATAATCAACCTTAGCCGCATACTTCCTAAGCCAGTCCATACCCAAAATAATTCCGAACCCCGCAAAGTTCAGAACAAAACAATCACAAACAAAAGAGCAACCATGACTCGATACAACTAGAGCACGGCATAACATACACAAACAAGACGAACCCCCAACTGGATTAGTCACAACCAATGGCCTATCAACAATATTCGGTTCCAAACCTAACCGACCTACTAGTTCACTACAAACAAACGAATGCGATGCTCCAGTATCAAACAAAACTCTAACTGGAATACCACATAGGAAAAGAGTACCTTGAACAACCACACTCTTTCCCTTATCTTCAGCAGTAGGAGCTTTTGAAGACGACGGAACAGCTCCTAAAGCATAGGCTTGCACAATCTGCCTGTCCTTCCTCGGTTCTGGACAATTCTTCCTGAAATGCCCCGGCTTGTCACAGTTGTGACACTTCATCGGTACCTTAGGATTCTTACAATCCTTCGAGAAATGGCCCTTCTGCTGACAATTGTAGCAAGTCACCTCGCCTTTCGGCTTCTTCTGGCCATCCTTACCCTTCTGCTGCTGCTGCTTCCTCTTCTTGTTTCCACCCTGCTAGGGTTTAGACTCTTCCCTGGTCACAGCAACAACAGATCCTTCCTTAGGAAACAGACTCTCATGCCTAAGAGCTTTCTCCACAAGCTTCTCAAATGAATCATCCAAATGGTCCACCAACTGCCTCCCAAGATAGTTGTCCAAGCCTGTCACGAACTTCTCATTCTTCTGATAAGCAGATTCAATATATGACCGGGCATACTTGGACAAAGCTTCAAACTCAGAAACATACTCAAGAACAGATCTTCCACCCTGCTTGAGTTCTACAAACTTCTTGAACATAACAGACTTCTGAGCTGTAGAAATGAACTTAGCTTCAAATCTAGCTTGGAATTGCTCCCAAGTAATCTCTTCCTCCGCAGTATTGATGGTAATAGAGTTCCACCAATCAGAGGCTCTCCCTTGAAGCTGCCTTGATGCCAACTTCCTCTTAGTTGCATCATCAATTCCCAAATCACCAAAGATCCTTCTACAAGCATCTATCCATCTCTGGACTTCGATAGTTGATTCTGTTCCCAAGAAAACCTTCCCTCCAAGAGCAGTATAATCCTTGCACAACTTAGCAAAATCCACTGGTTTCGGAGTTTGGACTTGAACTCCAACATCTACTACTGCCCCCGGAACTGGTATCCTTCTCATGATCGAAGTCATCATAGCTTCGAACATGGCTGCATAGTCAGCAGTCTCTCCAGTAGCACGGCCTTCCCTAGCAGCTGGTCTCCCTCTTCGACTCATTCTCAATATCTATAAAAAGGAATGATTAGAACATCTAGAGAAACAACTGCATAAAGGACTCAAACTCTGCTAAGCTAGTATATTATATATAGTAATCATCCATCAAAATACAATTACGTCTCTCATACGTAGTAACGACAGCGAGCGTTGGGTAAAATCGATTAACCAATGCTCTGATACCAAATGTGACGACCGCTCATGACCCCTGCACCGAATCTAGAGACAGAGCGCTGTAAAGTGTGCCAGGAGACCATGGACGATTGTCAAGGTAAGATTAAAACGACAGAATCTATCGTATTACTCACAGCGCATGGACAAAATACAATAGAACATATGTATTGTGAAGCCTTACAGAACAAAATGACATCATATAAAACTCCATAATAGTTGAATACAAGCATCCACATAGTCAATACATCAAGCCTCACTACATATCTCTCAGAGAATACAATACAGCGGAATATCCAGTACATATAATAAGAAGATAATATGCAACCCTCCAGCTCGTCTTCGATATCAGCATCGTGAGAAGAGAACAGCACCTATCACCTGCTACCTAGTCTGCCCGTCCCAAAATGGACGAACAGCCCAAGGCAATAAGAATTAAAACATAAAGCCTTGAGTCAGACAACAGTCTTAGTGAGCAGTAAATTATCTAACAACATACCAAAAGAACATAAAGGGAAAGGAATAGGAATACAACCCTCCCACTCCAACCTCATTCTACAGTGATAGCCCCAGACACACACTAAACAGAAGCAAACATAGCAGAGCATACGATTTAAAGTAAAACTACTATCACTCGAGTCAAGGGCGATGTTTTCCAAGTACCAAGGCCTAAATCAGATAAGCACCCAGAAAATACCGCTCTTGAGTCCGAATGACGATACAACCAAACATCCATGACTCTGGCTATCACTGTTATCATTGCTTCGATATCACCGTTAATTGAATGACCGGCACATTCTTTCAGCCGTCCGTCAAGGGATAATGGAAACCCCGGTTCTAGACATAACTCCCGCACGTCGTCGCAGCCCGTGCCTAGGACTATCGAATCTGCCCAGAGTACTCGACCATCAACAGTTGGCCGTTGGGACTATCGAATCTACCCAAACGTACTCTTGCTTAGAGCATGCTAGAACCTTCAACAACGATGCTATCCAAGCCTCCTAGTCATCCTCCTCGACGACTATTCTCATATCCATTCATTATCCTCAACTCGAATCACATCACCGAGTTATCAACATGCTTGGAATGATCCCGTCTGGATTAGACCAAGTCTTCATCACATGATTGCCTCGCTTCATTACATCCTCGCAAAGCCTCATCTCAACATCACATCATCAAATCTATGCATAAGAGCTTCATCATCCCGCTACATATGCCACGAGCAGCTTTTCCAATTCAAGAGCCTTTCCCTTAGCTTTTGAATCACCTTCGATCTAAATCTAATCATCAATCATCTAGTTCATAACAATCAATCAAATCCAACATCAATCCAAGCAATCAAGCATTCAAAAATGATCTAAGTAGACAATTATAACAATAATGGCATTTTCGTAATTAAAGAGTTGAAAGTCCAATAAGCATGAAAACATGGATTATATCTCTACAAACTTGATGAATGAACTTGCATAGGTTAACATATGATAAAATGGATGTAACATCATCATGAACAATGGATCTATATGGATCTACACTTAGGATGAAGAAAATGCATGGAAATCTCTATTTTAACACCAAATCGAGCCAACAATCTGATCTACTCCTTTGGATCCGTGTGAGAGATAATCACCACTCACCAAATCACCTAAACAAACCCAAATCAACACGCTTCAGATCTGGACAGCAAAGGATCAAGCTTGATCTATCACGAATCCGCTTCAAACGAAGAACTCTCTCTTGAAAAGATGAAGATCTTCAATCTAAGCTCTTGGATCTTCAATCTTGATCTTCGATTTGAATGGATGGAAGCACTAGATTAGAGTGGAGAAAAGAAGTGAAGAAGTGTAGAAGTCGAGCTCTCTAAATGGCAGCACTTCGTCGCTTCAAAAATCCGGATCCCAAAAAGTGAGAACAACCCCTCCTATTTATAGCTGAAAACTGCCCTTAAGTCGAAATCTGGCTATCTCCCTAAGTCGCTTCCGACTTACGACCTAAGCCTCTCCGACCTAACCCTTCCGACCTAAGGCAATGCGCTTTCCTTCGACCTACGACTTAGTTGGGTTGCGACCTAACAACTTAGGCTTCTACGCGACCTAACACATGGCGACTTAACAACCATAGGAGTCTACGACCTAACTTAGGTCGTTGCCGACCTAACACTTAAGCCAACACGCGACCAAATAACATCACGTGACCTACGACTTAACCAATCACAGATACTCAACCACTCCTAAGTCGTCTAGACGACCTAACGATGTTACGACCTAACACTTAGACCCACACGACCTATCAGTGCTACGACCTAACACTTATGCGACCTATCTCCTTAGGTCGCTAACACGGCACAAGCTAACTCCTTAGGTCGCTAACACGGCAACTCCTTAGGTCGCTAACAAGCTAACTCCTTAGGTCGCTAACACGGCAACTCCTTAGGTCGCTAACAAGCTAACTCCTTAGGTCGTTACCGACCTAACTCTACCCCACGACCTAACCCCAGAATACTTAGGTCACCTACTCCTCTTAAGTCGGTCACGACTTATCACCTAGGTCGGTCACTACCTTAAGTCGGTCAACCCAACTTCCTTAACTCGGCAATGACTTAACAAACAACTGGTCAGACGACTCAACTAGGCTTACGACTTACGACTTAGTAGGTATACGACTCATCCCTCAACTCGTCCAGAACTCCTATCTCCTAAGTCGTATACGACTCACGACTTATGCTAAGTCGTGAATGACTTAGGACTTAGGCAAAGTTTGCCTAAAATCTGAAATGGCCCAAAACGCTAAAACTCCAGATTTGACGAACTTTTCGATCCGTGAAAAATACGGGTCGTTACATAATGTCCCTGTCTTCGACTGGGGTAGTGTGAATTGCAGAAAATGCCATTAAATAATTATCTCCTTAAGGTCGTGAGTGGACACCTGTAAATTTTCAAAGTATTTATTAGTTATAGATACGACTTGGACTTAATAAATTGAAAATAAAGTGAGGGCACCACTTATGTCCCTCGAACCATCGCCTCGTGAAGCCGGGTGGACAACGAACGTAGAACCATTCGTGCTTAAAGACAATGAGCTTGTTCCAAGCACCAGTAAGAACTTGACAATTAGGTGCGGGCTTGAGGAAAGTATAAGAAAGGCTTGTCATCCGTTGCTTAAAATTTTAGATGAACCGATGTCTTTAGGAGATGGCGGGCAGAACAGAACATCCATAAATAGTAAGAAAGTGACATAAAGAAAAGCATAGCTATTCAGATGTAGTTGAGCAAGAGCTATTCCCAGATAATTAGCATCTCTCGGACAAATGAATTAAATGGCAGCACACATCCGGCCCAACACATGAATTTATTACAGGCCGTATACCCATCCGGGGCCAAGTGGGCCCTGTCATTCCCTTAAGGGACAAGAACATCTCCAAACAGGATCCCATATTTGGAGCATAGCCTACAGAGAGCTGCCTCACCAATTATGAAGGCTTGGGAATCACCGGTTATCCACAAATACAGTACCCTCTAAAATGTCAAGGGCAGGATTTATCTCTTCCACTGGAAGGATGGGAACGTAAGAGAAAAGGTCAACCAATGGACTGGAACTATCCGGTTGCTTAGTTTGGTGTTCAGGAGAAAGTCTACCGAATATAGTCACAGAATTCGACTCGGCACCTGGACTGTTGTGCTGTGAAGGTTGTCCAAAACACATTGCGGCTAAACACTCTGAATGTCTGGAGTCTATTTCAACTAAACTCGGTAGATAATCAAAATTAGAAAAATATACATGTCACCCCATGCTATGTGTAAACTAGTGTGGTGCAGTGTTGTGCAGTGCAGAGATAAAAAATTCAAAATTAAAAGCAAAATAGCGACGAGACTATGGATTCGGACCAAAGTAACCTTCATTGTTTACTTTCTTAACTGGCATTTAAATTGATTGGCTATGTAAGCTTTGGATCGACCATCGACATTTCGAAGTATGAATCATTATTGAAGTCCATATGTTAAGTTATAATTCATATTCAGGTCTTGGAAACTTAGTCATTCAGATCCAAATTCAAATTCAAAGGGGGATATGCAAGTCCTGTTATCCGTTATAGTTATATGTTCAAGTTCATTAAGACGGGATTGGTTCGGATTGTTCATAAAAGTTTATATGGATTAGTTTGTTCAAGTGTTCAAGCTCGGTTTAAAGGCCTAAAATTGGCTAAGTCCCCATAGTCAATCCCTTTATCTCAACATAGCCGATCCCACTCATAAAGCCAACACAACCTATCCTTCAGCCAAACACTCTATCACTGATCCCTCCATCCCATCTATGAACCGATCCCTACACGTCGGTATGCAACCGATCCGTCGTTCACCAATGTGGTCGATCCTTTCTCTCTCAAATTCACATCGTTCCCTCCTCAAACTTTCATAACCGATCCCTATGACATGTATATGCACCGACCCCTACACTTAGTCGTTTTTACAATTCCCTCGAACATTTACTCCGATCCCTCAGGAAACATGCAAGACCGACCCCTCTCCTCCATACTCCAACACAACCAATCCCTCTACTTCCTTCATGTTTCACTCCTCTCCTTTCTCCTCCTCTACCACCTCACCGAACCCTGCATCACCATCGTCTATCTCATCTTCTCCGAATTTAAACCACACTCATGTTAATTAACATAAACAAAACCCACCATCTCATCATGAACCAAAGTTAAAAGCAAATTGAAAACCTACCTAAATTAATGAAATGCGGTTTTTACTCGAGGGGAGATGTTGAATTTTGATTCAAATCAAAGACGGAGTGGAAATAGGAGAGGATGGAGGGTTTAAAGGTGGAGGTGGTGATCAATTTGAAGGGAAGGGTTCAAAGTTCAAAGTGGAAGGAGAGAGTTCGGAGGCGAGCTTGTAGGAAACAAAAGCAAAAGAGAAATGAAAGAAAGTGAAGAGATGAAGGGGTGGAGTACCGGTTTATATATGAATGCTTATAGGGATCATCCTACTTTAACTTCTCCATGAAGCTGAAAATATTAAGTCTCCAACATTGAATGGGATCGAGTATAAACCCTATCCATGGGGGATCCGTCTGATCCCTATATAAAAGAAAGAGAATAACGGAAAAAGAAGGGATAGGTTTCCTTTAAATAATATTAAAAAAATGGAGTAAAGAAGGGATCAGTCAGTAGATAGAAAAAAGGGATCGGTGAACAAATAAAAGTAGTGAAAGTGAAATAAGGGATCGATCTATTTCTCCTTACCAAGGCCCTATTTCATTTATAGAAAAAATAAGAATAAACAAGGAATTGCAACCCAATTGTAATTAAACTACAAGGAATTGGCGACAACCTATGAGCATATGATCACGTTAGGGAGCCAATGACAATAACGTGTACTTGAACGTGCACATGTATATTCTAAAAATTCAATTTTTGAAATTAACAGAAATTGAATTCTCACCTAAAGCTTTTAAAGACAAAACTTGATCAAATAGCCAAATCCTACTAGCTCCTTAGAATCAGGCATAGATAACAACTAATGAAATATAATCTAGAATTTCTACTATCGGAAATCGACCAAGCGTCATAACAATCAAAAAAAGATATGACACTTTGAGAAAATAATTCAACGGAAGGATAGCGACTATTTAGAAAATTGGATGGACTGCTTTCTGTTGACCCTAACTTGCTTCGATACAAAGCATGTCATGTTCAATATAAGACGTACTTTGGGAAGGCAAGTGTAATCCGGCATTTTGACCCGGTTATACCCAAATTGACTGGACAAGTTAGACTCGACTATCATCAAGACAAAAACCCAGATTGATGATTGTAGGGTCCAGAAATCAAGTACAAAAGATAATATAAGGCCATGGTCAAATGAAATTGAGAGATATGCTATACAGAATGTTCTAAGTATGGAATATAGTCTAATCTAGAAAAGGATCTAGTATGATCCCTCTCAACCAACGGGGTCGGATTACATCAGCTAAACAAGTGCAACTCAATTGAAAATGATCGATATCTCGAAATCCAAAATCCCAATACATATGAAACTTTGGGAACAAGAAGAGGGGACCCTAAGGAGTTCACCTTAGGGATTGCACCCCTAAAGGAACAAGTAAGTGGGATCATCCCTCTTCCCTCCATAGGGATCGGCCAGAATCGGACTACACAACATATTGCAGCAATAATCGATCAATAACTCAACATCTACAAGTCCAATTGATATGAAACTTGATGCTAAGCATAATACAACATGGGGAAGCTCTCATTGGGATTGCACCCCAAAAATTACCAATCATAGGGATCGGCCCCGATCCCTATTTCTTGGGATTTGGGCAATGTAATCCATCTGTGGGCTCCTATGGCTCTGGAGATCCTTTTGTTGAATTTTCAAGGAGATATTTCATCATCTTCCTCTTAAAATACAGGTTTTATTGTTCATTTTTGGGACCTAGAGGCAGCTTGTTGCTTTGTATTCTTTTGTAACTAAGGATTCTAATCTGATTCCTATTGTACTCAGTTTACAAAGTGATTAATAAAGCTATCTCTTCAAAGTGGACGTAGGCAAACAGCGCCGAACCACTATAAATTGTCGTGTCTTTATTATCTGCTTATTTCTTATTACTTTACTGTTATATTCTCTCTTTTTATATTTATTATTCTTCATTTGTTCCTCTACAAAATCTCTATTGGGTGTTTGTGCCAATTTTTGGTGCAAACACCAACCAATGTAAGAGATAGTGCCCAAGCCACTTAAACCCAATTTAATACGAACTAGGTAGACTCTGACCATTTAATATCTCATTTAAGGTAGGTCCCTTTCATTTAATACCTATTCCAAGATGGACTCCTCACTAGTACTTATCTAGCTGATATTGTGCAGAATATCTTTGGGCCATTTAATACTTCGTATCGAAGTGGATCCTTCCAAAGTTATCCTCTACCGTGCCTAACCGCTAACCTCGACCATTTAGTACTTCTTACATAAGGAAGAGGCAGGCCTTCACAAAGCAACTTAATACCTTCAATCCCTAAAGCGGGTCCTTCATATTATGACTTGTACCCTATAGTGATATCTCATATTAGTCTGACTATTCGTAGGTACTAGTATCCAGATTGGCGGGGTAGGCTTACTCTGCAGAATTTGGAACTGACCCATGCCTTCTATGGTTAATTAATATAGGCGATGTGTCACATTAGCCCCAAAATCACCCTATTGGTAGCCAGATTAGCAGAGCAAACTTTGTGCTTTTGACTGACCTTGCATCCATATAACTTATCATAGTTTACACTCTCTTAACATACTATCACACATCTCACCACTTAAATTATTAAGGCTTTATAAGAAACTTCTTTTTTCGCTTCTACTATTAATTGCTTGCCTAAATGGGATTTAATAATAGTTAATAACCTATTGACTGCGCAATCAATACATTATAATCATACATTATAATTATACTTTATTTACGCTAATATATATATATATATATATATGTGTGTGTGTGTGTGTGTGTGTATGTATATAAATACACGCCTAATATATTTCTAAGCATGTGAAGATTGCACCCTAAATTAAGGTATAAATGGTTTAAATGTCAAAACTTCAAATTTGTACAATTCTAAATCCATATCAACAAATATACCATAAATCCAATATCCACAATTCAATCAATAAACTTGTATAAAATAGAATCCATGCCCAATTTATTTTATACTAAAATACCAAAATCAATCAATAATAGAAACTTGCAATTCAAATACTTTTACGCTCTATTCAACTTTTTTTTGCATGAAATTAGAAAAAGGAAAATTCTATTTCAATTGCAGCAGGCAGTGCAAACTACAAATAAAAGAATTTGTACCTTACACACCATTTTCTAATCCGTTCTTTTCAAAACCTTTATTCAGATCCAAAAAAAGATAAGAAGTGAAATAGAATGTAAAACATTAGACTTGCAACATCTACACAAATTCCATTATTTCAATATAAAATATTTGAGATTCTAACATAAGAATAGACATTTCGCTTTGGTGGAATTTTGAGGGTTTTAATGTGATGTTTTCGTAAAACAAAATTCCCCAATGTATATATCAAATTCAAATTATACTAACAATTACTAAAATAAGAAAGACTAAGATTTCCACTCATAACAGATCTTTAGCTTTTTCTCTTTTTTGATTTGTCACGCCTTATGCAATCTCTTTCGGATCTTCCCTTTTAGATATATACAACAAGGGATTTGTATATGGATTAGATTCAAAAATTTAGGGGTTAGAGGAGAATAGAATTAGAAATTTAATAATAAACATCTTAAATTTCTTACTAGAAACCCTAATTTAAATCTTTAAAGAGAGAGACTGATCGCTCGGTTTTCAAAATAATTTATGAATAAAAGTGAGGGGCTAAGCTCTTATTTACAATGGTTAGGAAGCAGCAGAACCGTCGGATGTATGTCGGTTTAAAATAATAAAATATGCGTCATTCAAATGGACAAAAACGTTCAAATCTGCACCATTCAAATGTCATAAATTGCTGAATACTTGAGTTGCATAAGTGCACACATCCACTGAAATATCAATAATAGCTTAACTAATGCAGCATATTGCTTTTAACACTTACCAGTATTAATTATAAAATTACCACCAATTTTGCATCTAAAAAATACTTTCTCACTAGTTTTTAAAATATATTTTTCTTAATAGGTGTTGAAGAAGTAGTGAACAACTCTACCTTCACCACCCCAAGAACCGGGGTATATGACATAAGAAATGAAGCTTGAATTTTTAAAAGTTTGGCGTTGATGAACAATCCACCTTTATATGTCTTAATCTCAGTTGTTTGTTTTTATGTTTTCCATCATTTTGCACCTAAAATGTACCTTCCTTTGTTTTACGTGTCGATGTACGCTTTGTTTAAACCTATTTATCATGGTACTACATTTCATGATTGTTTCATTGTCTACTTTATCTCCATCATTTGTTTCCTATATCAGAACGATCATGTTTATTCCGACCGAGTCATGTATAATAATCATGTTACAGTCGGTGTCAAAATATCACACTTTCCTAACAAAAAACATATACCATGAAAGTACTAAAAGTCAACAGTTACCCAAAGACAATATATTGCCAACAACCCATGTCTTAAGCATTGGTTACATCCAAGTTAATTATGCTTAAAAGCTTATATGGCAAGTAAGGACTGTGCAAAATGAAACATGTTAAGCCTTTTTTTATGTCTTTTAGTTGCAGTTAATAATAATAAGTTTTTCATGTGCAACTCATAGTTGCTCATGGCAGTAGACAGTTATCTAACATGACAAACTAGCATGCTATGGTAATAAGTGTGAGATCTGGTTTGCGTTGCAAATAAGTTTTTACTAGCTTATATAAATGTTTGTCCTAAGTAGGCACGATAAATATGTGTGTGATTCTACATATATCCATACACATATGATATATCAAAAGAAAAGAATATTAGGAAGATATAACCAGAAACCTCACCATAAGAGATAGTTGTTGTATTGAACCCAGCTAAGGCATCTTTCACTACACGGATCCCCGCTGATTTGAACATATCATCCTATGTAATTATTAAAGAGTTTATCAATAAAACCACATTAGAAAACTACTTTACAAAGTAAGTTTTGAGGATAAAAAGAAAAGAAACCAAAAGCAATGGAGACTGTGAACAGCATCAAAAAGGAACTTACGGTCTTCAATGCACAAGGAATCAAACATAAGGTTTTGTACAATTTAAACCACTTCCTTTAAATGACGGTTCATTGGCTTTTATTCTTCAACAACGTACATAAAGATAAAATTACTACCAAATCAGCTACGACTAGTTATTGATTCCTATTGGAATGATACAGAGAACGGCAATGTTTATATGGAACTGTGTTATCTCAAAGTGTTCTCAGCCCTTCACACTGATCACAACAGTTACAAACAATCTGCTCTTTATAAAAGAAGTTTCAGATCTGGGCTTTTAGAGACCGCAACCTATTAGCATATATTTCTATTTAAATAGCAAAGCTGCTGTTGTACAATGTATCGGTATCATTTCTGTATCAAATATCAGTCTATAAACTTGAATCACATTCATCAATAAATTAGTTTTCATTTTCATAATCTCAGATTCAATATCTATATCATTTCATTGTAAATTCAAATATGGTATTAGAGCCAAAATTTGCCTAACGGCATCAAGAGAAATCAACTCATCAAAAAAGGCAAGAAATCATCATTTGAGTTTATTTTCTTCTCATCAGATTTTGATATCATCATTGGAGAAGAAGATTCAACCAAGAAAAACTACTTCCTCGCCGGTATTATCAATCTGACTGCAATAGTATTCCTCTATGAATCTGAGATTGAAACGGCAACAAAATTTCAAAGGAAACAGAATTAAGAATTCAGAAATCATCAACACAAGTTATAAGAAAGTTCCATTCCAAGAAAAACCCATCATAAAACTTCATCACCTGAGTTCCTCTAGTTGCAACAAACCTGTCTGTGTTTAGATCATCATTCTTGACCCAGTTTCTTTTCAAGAAGTTGTTGTTCTTTGCTCTTCTCCATCTTTTCTGTTTCTGTTGAATTTATAGATCATCATGTCAGATGAAGTCCACTCTAAAACCCCAATTAGTGGAAGTGAGTCTCAGCAAACCACATCAAATGCCGAAAAGCTTGTGAAGACTGTAATCAGTCCTCAAATTAAACCGGTTACAGTCCATCTTAATGAAGAGAATTATCTCCTCTGGAAACTACAGGTTGAAACTGCCCTTCAAGGATATGGCCTTGAAGGCATTATTCAAGAAACCATTCCTATTCCCCCAAAGTGCACCACTGATCAAGAAAACAAGATTATTAGTAATGAAGAATATGTGGAACATCATAGACAAGACAAACTTATATGCTCATGGTTGCTATCATCAATAAATGCATATTTACTGACACATGTAAAAGGTTGCAAAACTGCAAGTGAGATTTGGACAACAGTTGAAAAAGTTTTCAACTCGGTCTTTTGCAAAAGCATTGTTTCACAAAAGACTACTTCACAATATCAAGGAAGACAGTCATAGCATGAAAGAGTATATATTCAAGATCAAGTCAGTATGACACTTTAGAGGCAGTAAATCAGTAAGTCTCTGATTCAGAACAAATTATGACTATTCTAAATGGGCTAGAAAATGAATATGAAGCAGTGGTAGCAATTATAACATCTTATAGAAATTTACCATCAATAGATTATGTGCATTCTATTCTACTGTCACATGAAGCAAGAATTGATATAAAGAAACCACAAGAATCTGATTTCATTGCTAATTTTGTTGCTAACTACAGGGGTAAAAGTAAAAATAATAACAGAGGAGACAAGTCCACTCAAAAAGGGGGATATGCAAATAGATCAAGAGGAAGAGGCAGATGGAATAACAACAACAGACCCAAATGCCAAATATATGAAAAACTTTGGCATATAGCAGCAAAATGCTATTTTAGACTAAATCTCAATTATGTTCCAGGGCAGGGGTCAAACACTCAAAAGAATTCAAATTATAGCGCTAACATGGCACATATTCAGCAAGAGGCAAGCAAGCTGTCAGATGTAAAAAAATTCTCAAATTGAAATAACAAAAACAGATCATATTCAGGATGAATATTGGTACCCTGATTCAGGAGCAACCAATCATATCACCAACAATTTGAGCAATTTAAACCTTGGAAATAAGGAGTACAAAGGTATGAATACAATACATATGGGTAATGGTAAATCTGTTGAAATCACACACACTGGTAAGTCATATATTATGGGTAAAAAACAACTTTATTTACGTAATCTATTGAGAGTACCACTCATTAGAAAGAACTTACTAAGTGTGTCACAATTTTCAAGAGATAATAATGTTTACTTTGAGTTTTACCCACACTATTTCTTAGTTAAGGACATCGTAACTAAGGAAATACTTTTGCAGGGTAAACAGTGTAGGGGTTGTACAAGTTCAGTATGGATAACTCAAGAAACACAGATTTTAAAAGAAATTGGTGTAATAATTCTGAATTCAAACAGCAAGAAACTAGTGAGATATTTGATAAGTGGCATTGTAAACTTGGGCATCCAAATGTCACAATTGTTAAGCATGCATTGAATAAAAACAATATTTCTATCAATGATATTTCTTTACCATACATATGCATATATTGTCAGATGGGTAAGAGTCATAAGCTGCCTTTCATAGACTCTAAAACTCAAAATAATAAACCACTTGAATTAATAGCTACTGACTTATGGGGACCTGCCCCTATATATACTGACTATGGATATAAATATTACATCTCTTTCGTTGATGCTTACTCTAGATATGTATGGATATATTTCTTAAGGTCAAAGTTCGAAACTCACAATGCAGTTTTACAATTCATAGCACAGGCAGAAAATCAAACAAATTGCAAGATCAAAGCGATCCAAACAGATGGTGGAACAGAGCATTTACCACTAAAAGAGTATTTTCAAAAAAGGGGAACTAATCATAGAACAACATGTCCTTACGCCTTAGAGCAGAATGGCCTTATTGAAAGAAGACACAAGCAGATTGTTGAAACTGGGCTTACTTTACTGGCTCAAGCATCTATGCCACTAAAATTTTGGCCAGATGCTTTTGCTACAACAGTCTACTTAGTTAATAGACTGCCATCAAAAGTTTTAAATTTAAAATGTCATATTGAAATACTATTTGATATCAGTCCAGATTATCTTAGTCTTAAGATGTTTGGGTGTTTATGTTTTCCATATATTAGACCTTATAACGCTCATAAATTGAATTTCAAGTCTTCTCCATGCACATTCTTAGGCAATGCTGCCAATAAAAAGGGATACAAATACTTAGACAAAAATGGCAAGATATTCATTTCAAGACATGTGTTTTTCAATGAAATTTTTTTCCTTATAAAGAAGAAAATATCAAAACCACTAATAAAGTGTATAACACAAAAGAGTCTTTACCACCAATACCTAGTCGACCATTTTAAATGATACAGCCTCAGGGAGAATCTGTTCAGGGCAGTATCAATCATCAAGCAGCCCATTCTGACTCTCAGTGTGCTCAATTCAGACATGAACCAGTTGATGATCAAGCTAGGTCATCCACTGTACCTGATCAATCATCTCAACAAAGAGAAAGTGTACAACTTACTCCTCATCAAACACAAGACAACTCATAAAGCACTAATACAGGTACTCAATCAGAAATAGAGAGAACCAGTCAACAACAAACTACAAACAGAACCAGACATCACATGGTGACCAGATCAAAAAGTGGCATATTCAAACCAAAGATTTTTAATGTAGTTCTAGATGTAGAAGAACCAAACACACATGATCAGGATATGCAAAACAAAAATTAAAAAGCAGCCATAATTGAAGAATATGAGGCTCTGATGAGGAACAAGACATAGAATCTTATTCCCAAGCTAAGAAACAAAAATATTATTGGCTACAAGTGGAGTTACATGTTAAAAAGAAATGCAGATGGTTCAATTTCTAAGTATAAGGCAAGACTAGTAGCTAAAGGCTATTCACAACAGAGTGGCTTTGATTTTAATGAAACTTTTTCACCTGTTGTGAAACCTACTACCATTAGAATTATTATTACAATTGCCTTATACAGAAATTGGAGCATCAAGCAATTAGATGTTAACAATGCCTTTTAAAATGGTGTTTTACAGGAAGAAGTTTACATGGAGCAGCCACATGGCTTTAGACAAAAAGGGAAAGAGGATCATGTGTGCAAATTACATAAAGCAATCTATGGTTCGAAACAAGCACCAAGAGCGTGGTTTGAAAAGCTAAAGGAAACAATGATCAGATTGGGATACTACCCAACAAAATCTGATAACTCTCTATTTACAAAATTCAGTAACAATATAATAATGTATGTGCTAATATATGTTGATGATTTTGTTATTACAAGTAATAGTGAGCTGGAAATCAATAATTTGATAAAGCATTTAAATCAGTAATTCACAATCAAGGATCTTGGCAATCTAAATTATTTCCTGGGCATAGAAGTGAAAAGGATATTCAACACATCAATTCAACTGAATCAAAGGAAGTATATATCAGAAATACTGTACAAAGCCAAAATGAATCAAGCCAATCCAATTTCTACTCCAATGATCAATAATATACATTTATCTAAATATAAAGGGGAGCTATTCAAAATGATAGTCAGTACAGAAGCATAGTTGGTGCGCTTCAATGTGCAACTATCACTAGGCCAGATATCAGTTACAGTGTAAATAAGGCAAGTCAATATATGCAAAGTCCAACAGATGCTCACTGGAAAGTAGTGAAAAGAATTTTAAGATATCTCAATTGAACTCAGAATTTCGGCCTAACTCTTAAAGCAAGCAAAACTTTCAATATTAATGGTTATGCTGATGCAGACTGGGCCATAGACCCAGATGACAGGAGGTCTACAATAGGGTACTGTATATATTTAGGACAGAATCCTATATCTTGTTCAAAAAAGCAGCCTATAGTCTCAAGGTCGAACACAGAGGCTGAATTCAAAAGTGTAGCAAATGCTATAGCTGAGATTATGTGAATTGAATCACTACTAGGTGAACTACAAATCAAAACCAAGAGCAAAACAACCATCTGGTGTGACAACTTAAGCACAACACATCTTACAACTAACCTTATATTACATGCAAGGACAAAGCATATCTAATTAGATATATATTTTGTTTGCGAGCAAGTAAGTAGAGGAAAATTAAACATAAACCACATACTTTCTACTTACCAGACTATAGATATTCTAACCAAACCACTGTCAAAGGCAAGCTTCACTTGGTTTAGAAAAAGACTAAAAATCGAAAACTTTGACAACTGTTCTCAAACTAAAAACAAAAGATCAATAAAGATGACGACTTTCAGGAAGATCCTCAAGCCATCAAGCAAGAATAACCGAGGAGGAACGTTGTAGTTGAAATCCTTGCTCAAAAGCTCCAAGCCGAAATCTTTCAGTGCTAATCCGCCTGAGATCTCATGCTTAAAGCATTTTTCTCTTAGATTCACACTTATTTCTCAATTCATTTGATCGGATTTCAAAGAATTTATGCTTTAGTTAATCTATAATGAATTTGGGGGTGAATCGCCACAAACCCTAGCCGAAGTAAGGTTTGAGGGGGAGTATTGGAATGATACAGAGAATGGCAGTGTTTATATGGAATTGTATTATCTCAAAGTGATCTCAGCCCTTTACACTGATCTCAATGGGTACAAACAATCTGCTCTGTACAAAAGAAGTTTCGGATCTGGGCTTTTAGAGACTGCAACCCATTAGCATATATTTCTGTTTAAATAGCAAAGCTTCTGTTGTACAATGTACCAGTATCATTTCTGTATCAAATATCAGTCTATAAACTTGAATCAGATTCATCAATAAATCAGTTTTCGTTTTCATAATCTCATATTCAATCTCTATATCATTTCATTGTAAATTAAAATAATTCCGTATATTGCCAAATGGCGTATTAAATCTAAGTTGATTGGCTTCTTCCTTTGGAAACCAAAATTGATTTTAGGATCTTATTTGAGTTGGGTTACAAAATAAAATGAATCAGCATTTAATAAATATTCATTTAGCATAATTAAATAAATTTATTCAAAATATTAACAACATTAAGTATTAATTCACTTTATTAAATTCATTTAGAAATCCGCTTCATTTATTCAACCAAATCACTATGCCTATGACTAAGTGTTGATAGATCATTTCAGGTCTACTTTAGGGATTAAAGAATAAGTTCAGATATTATGAAAACCCAAAATCAAAATTATGATTTTCCTTACCCATGATAGCAGGTAGAAACAGACTAATAGCGATAGTGGAGGAGAAGATGAGGCACAGTGCGAGAATAGCTAGGCAATGCACCGGTGCTAGGTCCAAGGTTTCAAAATTCAAGATTCGGTTGAGAAAGACATTTTAGATCATTTCTTTATAAACAAAAAAGTGAACAAGATTTATCTTCAAAATAACGAATTATAGGTGGTTCACATGATCTTGCCTCCAAGCCTAATGTAACTACGCTTAGGGTTTTCTATGCGCCGTTGAGATCCATAGGCTTGGATTGTATGGAAATTCTGGTTGTGATTAAGTGTAGATTTTAGTTGAGATGAAGTGGAGATTACAAGAAGAGGATGAAGAGGGATTATTTTAGGAGGAAGACAAAAACATAGACAATTTAAGGAGATGAATGAAAGAAAAATTTGGGCCTAGAAAAGTCACAAGAAGAATAAGAAAATTTTAGCCTACCGTTTGAACATTATCAGCCCCGCCTTCTTTATTTTATAGCATTTTCTTGGTTATTTAATCATTTTGTCTTCACTTAAAGTAGCACATATGATATAAAAGCTAGTACTTGTTGCTACCAATAATAACTTTTCTTGTAGTGCACCATTGTTCGTCGATCGACCAGTCTACACAAAGCGGTCGATCGGTTCACCTTTTTTGCGGCCGTTTATTTTCTGTCGTTGTATATTTATTTCATTCCTTAATTATCAACTAACTTAACATTTTCTCAATCCCTAAGCCTAATTAGTTACTTTTTCAATTTCAAAGTTAAGAATTAATTATTTATTTGAATTTGAATTCCATTTAAATTATTTTGAATCCGAAAACTTCAAATGTTCATAACTTTTTCGTTTGAGCTCCATTTTCAAAACATTATATATAGAAATTGATCAGAAAATCATCGTGAATGAAACGTCATAACTTCCATGAGAAAATTTTAATTTTTATAAAATTTTCATATTTAGCATTATCTTTAATTTACTAATTAATTCTTTTCTTATTATTTGGTTTCTTATTAATTTTTATAGAGTGTCACATATGCCATACAATACAATATGGATATAGCGCAACACACCATCGTTACATGTTACGAATATCAGGGAAGACAATTTCCACTTTAGTGTACCCGAATGTGCCATAAACTACATGTAACGACCCGCTATTTTGGACCATTCAAATCGACAATAAATCCACACATGTCTGACTTGAATAATTCAAAATATCAGATTGTTAATTTAAATTTGGCAAAACTCAGCATATGCAGTAAATAAATCAAATCTCAGAATCACAGACACAGAGTAAAACAATAATACGCAGCGGAATAGATAAAATAGTAGTTCATGAAGCTACTATATAAACATCAGAGTTAGAAATAAAATACAACAGAATATCTCAAATGCAGTGAAGTCTCCAGTACAACAGATGACTTCTCTTGAACAAATCAACTAGAAGAGATGAAAGCTGAGGCGATAGTTGGATCTCCAAAGGAAGCTCCAAACTCCAAGGGTAAGTCTCAAATGCTATATCACTCGGTCTGACCCGAGCGTAAAGCAAAACACAAAACACTCGAGTCAGGATGAACATTCTTATATAAATAAATCCAACTCAAGTGAAATATCAACTGAAATACAAGTAACTTAAAGGATGTTTGGGATAACCATCCTCTAAGGATCTTCAGAACTATCTACAAGGTGGAAATAAACATTATAACACCGTGGTCATCTCAATTAAATTTATATTTCAAAACCCAAATATCATTTCATTTCAAATATATCTATTTTCCAAAATAGTATATATATATTAAATGATTTAAAAAGTGAAGTATTTATAATTTCCTCAAGTCTCGCAAATCGATTCAAATCAACTTCAAATTCCAAATTCAAATTTATTCAAAGCTCAATTCTTTAATTTAATCCAGTTCTAAATATACCCTTTATTTTCAATATATTTCAAAGCTTTAATATTCAACAATTTCAAAGTTAGATTTAACAGTTTCATATAGCTCTTGATTTAACTTCATTATTATTTAATCAGGGAATATTCACTTAATAGATTCAATGTCATTTACTAGCCTTAAATTACATTTTTACTAAATATTTCTTAAATTTATTTAAACAAGAAATATTCATTAAATTACTTAAATCAAACCCAAGTTATAAATCATATCTTAAATTTCAATTTCAATAAGTTTCAAATCGGTTTAATTAAATAAAATTCTTTATCGACTACAATTTCAACTAAATTCAAATTATCTTCCTAACCTTACTTATTCAAATTATTACCAAAAATCTATTTGAAATATAAATTTAATACTTAAACATATTATATGTATTAAATCCATCTTAATTAAATTAGATATTAATATCAAATCTATATATATCATTACCATTTATATATAATAATTTAAGAATCAACATTTATTAAAACCATATATTTCTTCCCAAAACCATAGAATTCAATTTCAAAATATTTATATATATGGACCAACGGTGTCTGTATATATATTTATCATATGGTTAAGTGATACGGATATTTATCATTTCAATCCGAAATTTAAATATATACGGGTAGATATCATTTCGACCCGTAATCCCAATTTCGATTCAAATGAAAAACGCTTGGGTTTATCATTTCAACCCATAACGATTTTCTCCTATTCTACAGTCCATTCGGGTATGTATCATTTCAACCCATAGTGAATTCTATACTAACAGGGAACTTGCAGAGTGATAACAAATAATATAAAATAAAACAACAAGCATATATCATCAATAACAATAGAATAAGAACAACGGGATATGGTGTCATATCCCACAGGTGAACAGTTACAGATAATAGCATATATAACAACTTAAATAACTACAGCAGCATATTTCAATTGTCGTTTCAATTGAAATCAAATTTAATAAATAAAAGAACGTTAATCGTGAGTGATTGCTCACCTTTCGAGGCTAAAGGAGTTTGATACACAACCAGCTACGAATTGGATCGCGGTCTAGAAAATCGAACAAATCCAAACAACCATCTCAAGTGAAGTAAGCTAAAAGTGGATTAGACGGGCAAAGCTGAAAGATAGGGATGGATGGAAACGAATCAGGATCGTCTTAATATTATTGAAACAAAATAAATATTATATCCTTAGGTCCATTTTAAAATTTAACATAAAATTTTAGACACATAGTTAAAATAATATATATATATATCTAAAGAAAAATCTAATAATAATTTATTATTATTATTATTATAAAACAATACAAACAATTTATTATAATATACGAATAACTTATACTCTTGTGAACAGTTTTATATATTATTAATATTCAGCAAATAAACTAAATTTATGCATAATGGCTATAAGTGCAGACTATAACAGTAAACTAGATTTATATAAGTATTTAAAATATTAGACAGAATTAAAACATACATAAACTTATATATAAAATTGACCTATATACTTTTATAAGTAACTAGCTACTATCTAAAATTTGAAACCAAAGTATATGTTTTCAGCCGAAATAATTTTATTATAAAACTTAAACTATTGATAACTGTAAAACCCTTACAATTTTAAACTGCAACGATACACTTACTATATATATAACAGCCGTATACATACAAATAACTTTGATGAGTGTGCAGACTCAAATATACTAACCCCTAATATTATAATATTACAACAAGATTGAATACAACACAAAACTTAGTATATAAACAAACATATATAATTCAAAATATGTAAGGTCTGGGAAGACAGAGTTAAAAACTTACACATATAAACTATGTTTGGAATATAAGTATTCGAAATTTATATAAATAAGAACCCATATAATATATAACAAATAAAATTTATACACATACCATGTACGCATCTATCTCCGAAGCAAGTCGAGTGATGCATTGAGCATGTGAGGTGAATGGGCACGATTGGAGAAGGGGGTTGGTGGCGAGTGGATGCTCTCGGTTGCTTGGATGAGGTGGAAAGATGTGAGGGAGTGCAGTTTTTGGGCGGAGGCACGGCATGGTGGCTGGAGGACGAGCGTGGGGTGGCTGATGGCTTCGATGGGCGGAGCCAGGGATGTAGGCAGGAGATGGCTATTGTACAGGCTGGTGGAGGCGTTGGTTGGGGAAGTGGAGCACCGGACTGCCGTGAGGCGGTGTCAGGTCTGGTCTCGAGATGTCGGAGGTTGACTACATGGCTCGGCAAAGGTGGTTGTGGAGCATGAGTTTGGTTGAGCCGAAGGTGGAGGCTGTTGAGGGGACGTGAGTGATGGATGTTTGGGTTGTGGCTTCGGTTGTGGTGGATAAAAGCCTGGACGATGGAGAGGGACTAGGTTCTGGCGACTAAGTAGGAGGATGGGAGAGGAAAGGGTGAAGGTAGGGAGGTTGGATCCAGTGGCAAGCTCGGTTTGGGCAAAGAGGATGGTTGCTGTTATAACATTTTTTTATTATCAAACGGAAGAGCAGTTTCAAGAAGAAGAAGGGAAATGAGGCGGAAGAAGAAAAGATGGCTACAGATATTTACAATTGTATATTTGAAACGGCAGAACAAAAGAAACGAGCTAACAATAAAGTTTACGTTGGGAACAGAGGAATCAAAACGTTGGGATTCAAGACCAAAAAAAATAAACCGATGACCGTTGATTTTGCAAAAGTTATTAAAGCAACTTATTACATTGATTGGCTTGCACGGTTCAAAGTTTGAAAAACAAGAAGAGCTAACGGTCACAAATTTCGGTACGGTACGACGCACAATTTTATTGTTTCCGTTGCGTACCGGACCTCAAAACACAGAATTGAATATACCGCAGAGATCAACACGACGAGACAATCAAAATGGTATACAGATATTGGTGGTACAATCATCCAATCAAAAGTCGATAACCGGTACCAGAAATGCTGCTATTCTAACAGAAATAAGATAAACGGAGCAATAGAAGTCCAAATTTGGAAAAACGAAAGATGACATCTGACTCAGAAGAAGATTTAGAAATTTTCTATAGAAAAATATTCAAGTTTTGAAATAAATTTATTATCATCAATTTTAACTGATTTAAATTGAAATAAAATTACACAATAAAATAAACTTCCATATTTTTTTGTTGAAAATTTACCATTTGCTATATTTAATTAGACGTAATCCAAATATTAAAATTTTATTTCAAAATATTACTATTTAAAATTTCTCAAAATTCCAATTAAATATGTTATAAAAATTATTAAAATTTACGGGTCGTTACACTACACCATTGGAAACCAATTCCAACTAATGTGGCTATGTGATACTATCGTGAACAAGTTCAACTCTTCATCATTGAGGATAAGCCCTAACTCCCCGTCGGAAACCGTCTACAACTCGCAATTAAAGACGTCAAGCCTTTACACGTTATCATCATGTATGACGAAAATATCCAAACTAAGGCTTTTTTCTAAAACATCTCAAAACATAGAAAATATCATATTGAAACGTTCCATAAGTCGCCATGATCATGATGCAATCGTAGGCAAAAAATATAAGCATTTGAAGATAGGGGTAATATCGTAGTCATTTAACTTAGTTTTATTTTATTTTCTACTTCTTTATTTCAGCTTCTTCATCGCTACTACAGTAATGCAAAAAAAAAACCAGTTCCCCTTCAAAGCTCGACCCAACCTCCCTTTCTTTCACCCATCGCTATCGCTAAGCATGCCTAAATGGAGATTAGACCGCGCCACCTTCATCCCCATGCCATGTCTATCCTGACACACCCCATAGCTCCTTCTTTGGTTGTATCGTTATACAACCGCAACCGTTGCATTTAGTGGAAAACTCCGGCCACTTTATGTCGATCTGGGTTAATCGGCAACTAGCACGGGACCTTACTCGACCTTCTCTACACACCTATGTTTCCCGATCATCGTATCGTCATTGTTTTACTGTTAGATTGAAATAAACGGTCCATGTTAATTACACTCGTAGCATATTTTTTGGTCAATCTACACACTGGACCAATGAAGGAACAACACTAATGGATTCATGTCACTAGAAATATAATTCTGATGTATAATATGTCTAATTTGGAGGACTTTTGTGTTTTGCACTTTTTACACATTTATAATATGATTTATGACCAGTTTTGAGTAAATTACTACGTCTTATCAAATATAACCAACTAGGAAGAGTCTCACTCATCGATTAGACACATATCGTTTTTGACCAAATGAGAATCCTCCTTTTCCTTCGTTGGCCTAATGTGTTCCCTTCCTATTTACCTTGATTTTCTTCAAAGTTGCTTGCTTTGTAATATTCTATTAATACTCTTAGATTTGTTTTGAGTACAGTTAAAGATTGTGATGGGGATTAATGGTAAGTTGTTTAGGTTAAAATGGAATTAGAAAACATTGTTTGAATCTCTATTTATATGCTGCAAATAATACTAATTGGGTTGAAATTTGAAATTTTTATATTACATAAATATCAATGGGGTTGCCTCTTTCTAATTTTTGGCTTGTTTGACCAAATTTAGCAAGTTATATATGTTTTATGGCTATAAACTATATTCCAAATGCAAAGTAATAGGTCCTCAAGCATAATTCCAACTTCTGTAAAAATTTACTATTTTTCCCTTTATGTAAAATAATGATTTTACCCATTTCAATTCAATTCATCCCTTAAATTCCAAGAGGCACAATATGCAACTTGCTTATCGCATACAAACATACAAAATAAACATAACTATATCCAATTTAGCATACATCATACAAACATAATCACAACTAAGAGTATACGATAAACATGACATAGAATAATAAAAATGATATGATTTGAGATGAGTTTGAATGCAACTATATAGGCCGCCTATATGAATGCACATGTAGTGACAACAAAATATATGCAAGCATCCTAGTGTGTGTGTGTATACATATAGAATCTATAGAGAAATAGCTTAAAACGAGTTTGATTCCCAATAGTTTAATTTCCTTTGATTTACCTGAAGTATGTGTTGTGAGGTCGGTGCATACATTGTTGGGATGTTATAGATGGTTCACCCAATTGACATCTGGCTTACCTAAGTGTTCAAAAACTATGTATGTGTATACACACACGTATCCCTATGCATCCATATGCAATAACCATATCAAAGAGCAAGTAATCATGTTCATAAACACAATCGATAAATGTGTACATAAAGAACCAATAAATAACATATATATAATCTTCTAACCTAAGTTAGAATAGACACAAATATAAGCATCCAACACACAAGATGTAACGACCCACTATTTTGGACCATTCAAATCGACAATAAATCCGCACATGTCGCACTTGAATAGTTCAAAATATCAGATTGTTAATTTTAAATTTGGCAAAACTCAGCATATACAGTAAATAAATCAATCACAGAATCACAGACACAGAGTAATACAATAATACGCAGCGGAATAGATAAAATAGTAGTTCATGAAGCTACTATATAAACATCAGAGTTAGAAATAAAATACAACAGAATATCTCAAATGCAGTGAAGTCTCCAGTACAATAGATGACTTCTCTGAACAAATCAACTAGAAGAGCTGAAAGCTGAGGCGATAGTTGGATCTCCAAAGGAAGCTTCAAACTCCACAGGTGAGTCTCAAATGCTGTATCACTCGGTTTGACCCGAGCGTAAAGCAAAACACAAAACACTCGAGTCAAGATTAATATTCTTATATCAATAAATCCAACTCAAGTGAAATATCAATTGAAATACAAGTAACTTAAAGGATGTTTGGGATAACCATCCTCTAAGGATCCGTGGAACTATCTATAATGTAGAAATATACACTATAACACCTTGGTCATTTCAAATTAATTTATACTTCAAAATCAAAAATTCACTTTTATTTCAAATATATCTATTTTCCAAAATAGTATATATAGATTAAATAATTTATAAAGTAAAGTATTTATAATTTCCTCAAGTCTCACAAATCGATTCAAATCAACTCAAATTCCAAATTCAAATTTATTCAAAGCTCAATTCATCAATTCAATTCAGTTCTCAATAGACCATTTAAATCTTTTTTTTATATATTTCAAGGCTTTAATATTCAATATTTTCAAAGTTAAATTTAACAATTTCATATAGCTCTTGATTTAACTTCATTATTGTTTAATCAGGGAATATTCACTTAATAAATTCAATGTCATTTAACTAACCTTAAATTTCATTTTTTTCGAAATATTTCCTTAAATTTATTTAAACAAGAAATATTCATTAAATTATTTAAATCAAACCCGAGTTATAAATCATATCTTAAATCTCAATTTCAATAAGTTTCAAATCGGTTTAATTAAATAAAATTCTTTAATGAATACAATTTCAAATTATCTTCCCAACCTTAACTTATTCAAATTATTACCAAAATCTATTTTGAAATATAAATTTTATACTTAACATATTATATGTATTAAATCCATCTTAATTAAATTAAATATCATTATTAAATCTATATATATCATTACCATTTATATATAAAAATTTAAGAATCAACATTTATTAAAACCATATATTTCTTTCCAAAACCATAGAAATCATCTTTAAAATATTTACATATAGACCAACGGTGTCTGTATATAATTTCCTTTCCTATGGTCCAGTAGTACGGATATTTATCATTTCAATCCATAATTTAAATATATACATGTAGATATCATTTCGACCCGCAATCCCAAATTCAATTCAAATGAAAATCGCTTGGGTCTATCATTTCAACCCATAACGGTTTTCTCCTATTCTAAAGTCCATTCGGGTATGTATCATTTCAACCCATAGGGAATTCTATACTAACAGGGAACTTGCAGAGTGATAACATATATGATAATAATATAACAGGCATATATCATAAATAACAATAGAATATGGTGTCATATCCCACAGGTGAACAGTTACAGATAATAACATATATAACAATTTAAATAACTAACAGCAGGATATTTCAATTGTCGTTTCAATTGAAATCAAATTTAATAAATACAAGAACATTAATCTTGGGTGATTGCTCACCTTTCGAGGCTAGAGAGGATAAACACTGAAATCGAGTTATACATCCGAACACGAATTCCAAGGCAAAGCTAGATGGGCACGAATCGACGAATAAAGCTGATAAATCGAATTGGACGAAATCAAGTTAGAATTGGATCGATGAAGATAATTGGTATAGGTGAACCTATATATATATAACTATATATAACTATATATAGATAAAAATCATATTCTAAATTCAAATACATTACAATTTAAATATATATATATATATATATATATATGTATTTCAAAATTTATTGTTTAAATCTTAAAAATGCATATATTAAACTCAGTATATATGTATATATACTATATTATAAACTTATGTAAAGACAAACAGATCATGTAAACTCACATCTTTAAATTAATATAAAGATCAATATCACATACATTATTATATATACTGTATAACTTAAAGCTTGCGTATGAAATACTTATATATTATACTACTATAACCATTAAGATATATATGTGACAATGTATATATGCAGACATATATAAGTATTTCAGAATCAAAGTTAATTAAAACTAATAATATAATACATATATAAAAAGATAACGTTTTAAATACATAAGTATATACCTCTTTGTTGTTAAAAGAAAATATAAACAAAATATAAAACAGAACTTATAAAACAGAACTTATAAGTATCACTTATATACAATGTATAAACAAAAGTATAAACTAACAAATTGTAAAACATATACACACAACTAGCATATAAAAATATTCACCTAACCAAACCTATACAAACAGCATACACAAAATAACTTTAGTGTTCCTTAAAAATACACGCAACAGTTTTTAACACACTTGCTTTATACCCAAAAGGAGGAAGGGAACTGACGTATATATAGCAGCTTGTAAATATAAGATATGAACATATATCTCTATATCTATACTTGCAAAAACTGTTTCAAAACAAATTTATATATATATAATAACAAAATTTAAACGTATACCATACCTTTACAAAATATATATATTACAACCAATTTTAGTTTAAAAATACAAACATAACGTATGATAAAACATGGTATATAATATATATATAAACTATAAATGGATGAACTATATATACAACTTTATAAAAAAACATAGAATACGACTTGTATATAGCCGAACAACTTATATAAATTTATATATATACACTATATACCCACGGTTACTACTCATAATAAAATCTACTGTACTAATATCTTATAATGTAATGTAATACAGTACCTAACCTACAATTCCTAAAACAAAATATATATGCAAGGTATGGCGACAGCAAACCACTATATAACTATATTTATAATAATTTACTTTGAACAGACAAAAGCAAGGTGAAAGAAAAGAAAACAAATACTCAGATTTCAATGTATATGTAACCATATATAATAATAGTTTATAAACCAAATCCAAAAGCAAATGTATAACTAACAGACGAAAACTAAAGCAACTAACTTAAAGTATATATATATATAGATATATATATATATAAGCAAACCTTACAGAAAATAAAAATATATGTCGAAACTTGTTTATATAAACTTATAAAACAACAGACTTTATAACTTTTATATATATAAACAAATATACATATAATTATATATACACACCTATAGAATGCAACAAAGGAGGAAGGTGGCCGTAGGCGAGACTGAGTCGGCCGGAGCTAAGTGCTCGAGGGTGGTGACTACAGGCGACGGTCGGAGGAAGGTGTAGAGGAGATGCGACTCGGGGACGTGGGTGGTTGGCTGTGGCTATGGGCGGAGCATATGGTCACGAGGGAGGAGGGATGGAAGGCGGAAGTTAGGGACGAGGCTATTGGAGAGAAGAAAAGAAAAACATGAAGAGCTTGAAAAAAAAGAAGGGAAGGAGAACCTGTTTTAAATATATGTGAAAAATATACGTTTCTGAAAAAACCAATGGTGTAAACACAAGGAAGAGAGAGAGAAGGCAATGAAACGTGCCACAGTAAATAGAAAGAAATTGGAATGATAACGTAAAGCACGAGAATTCAGGGAAAAATCAAAGCAATTGATAGATTTGCAACTGATATAAGATTTGAATGGACAGAGAAGAAATAAAAATAAATTGTAATAGTCGATTCCCATGATTTCGTGCAAATCACTGAAGCAATTAATTATTTATTTGGGTTTGGAAAATGTAAAGTCAAAATGTGGTACCGCTACGGTGAACAGTTTATTTTCTCGGTCGCGTACCGGACCTCAAAATACAGAAATAAATATATCATGGAGATCAGCACAACGAGACTATCAAAACGGTATATGGATATCTGTTGTACGATCATCCGATCAAAAGTCGATAATCGGTACCAAAAATGTTGCTATTTGGTCAGGAATAAGATAAACGGAGCAATAGAAGTCCAAATTTGGAAAAACGAAAGATGACGTCTCACTCAGAAAAGGATTTAGAAATTTACTGTATAAAATATTCAAGTTTGAAAAACATTTTATTACCGTCAATTATTAACTGATTTGAGTTTGAATAAAATTATACAATAAAATAAACTTCAATATTATCAGGTGAAAATTTACCAATTGCTATGTTAAAATAGACGTATTCCAAATATTAAATTTTTAATTTCAAATTTTATTGTTTAAAATTTCACAAAATTTCAATTAATTAAATAAATAAAAATCACTAAAAATTTTGGGTCGTTACACTCTCCCCCACTCAAAACTTTCGTCCCTGAAAAGGAAGGAGGTAGGAGAATAGAACAATCAGAAATAGAAGTAGATTTAAAGTCAAGATTAAACAATTAATTTGAGACTAAATAAAATTTTACTTGAAATATTCATTTGAAAACTTCAGTTGCAATTCAATTATCTTTAAAACTTTTCAAAACCTATTTGTCAAATTTCTTACTTCCTTTATAAATATATGAAAAATATTTGAAAACAATTATTTACATCATTACTTATTTTTACAAAGAAGCTATTTGAAAACATTAAATCCATAATTCATAAATTCATTAATTTTTATCTCAAGATACTTTTCAAATATTATTAATAAATCAATAATCATTTACTTTAGATATGTTTTATTTAATTAATAACTTCTAAAATATTTATAACACTAAAATTTTCTATTAAACCATGTAGTATATAAATAAACAATATTTAAAAAGGATATAGTAAAAAGGAAAAGAAGGAGGATTTGGAAAACAGAATATAGGTGAATAAATAAAGCTGAGCATATAAGGTAGATTCAAAAGAATAGTATCGGGCATGAATAGTTAATTTAGAACCATTAGAATTTCAATTTCAAATATTTATACAAAATTTCTTTGTTGGAAATACTTTTATAAATAAAATACCTTTATAATAAAATACTTTTATAACTCAATGTTTCAACAAGTTTATCCTCGTTCCTGTAGACTCTGGCAGTGCGTTGATCAGGTACAAAGCTAGAATTCTCCAGGTACTTAGTAGACCTATTTCAACACCCAGTGAAAATACTTGAAAAACTTTCAAAAATGATATGGAAAGTACAATCTAAACGAATCAAATCATGGATCGCAGATACACAATGGTTACGCCTGGGTCCCCTAGGAAACATCCGTACCTTTTAAGCATTCACTGCCTTGCGAATTTCTCCATGATAACAAAACTGTAGACCGCGGATACACAATGGTTACGCCTGGATCCCCTAGGAAACATCTGTACCCTTTAAGCAATCTCTGCTTTGCGGATTACGCTACTAAAACAACCATAGATCACAGATTCACAATGGTTACGCCTGGATCCCCCATGAAACATCCGTACCTTTTAAGCAATCACTGCCTTGCGAATTATGCTATGCAGTCGAGTTCGTAAGACCATGGGTAACGCCATGGAATTCGATGGACACTCGAGTATCATATCCGGAAAACCAAAAATCAGAGAAATATCGATAGAATGAATCCACAATGTGGCCACAAAGCGGATATCAAGCAGAAGGCACTTTCCATATCTTTACTTCGAAAATATGTATCATATAGTACCTTTTCAAATCACTTTCAAATATCGTACTTATATAAAGTCCATTATATATAAGATTTAAATTTTCAAATCAAATACCTTTCCAAAATCAAAAGTATATCAAATCACACTTATATAGACTTCAATTATATAAGATTTCACTTTTCAAATTGAGTACCTTTTCATATCCGTAGTTTTTGAATCAACATCATACTTATACAAACCAAATTTTTATATAAGTTCGATAACTCCCAAATCAGGTATTTCGTAAAAATAAGGTTCTCAAATTTCAATTTGTTTCAATATTAGTTTAGTTTCAAAATCATATACAATCCCACCAAATTTATTTCTTCTCAATTTAAATATTTTTAGTTTCAAAGTTTCCAACAAAATAAATTTAGAAAATAATCCAAGTTTCTAAATCAATATCATTTAAGTCAACTAATTCATTTCCAAAATCAATGGTTTTCAAAATCAATCTTTGCTTACAAAACGGTTTTTAATTTAGAATAGTTTGGTATGTAAAATAGTTTGTAAAATAGTTTGTATGTAAAATAGAATAAAACAGTTTGTTTAAGAAGAATAAAGAAAAATAGTTTTGAAAAAATGGTTTTAAATTGATAGTAGTTTTTCATAAAAGAAAAATTACAATTAAATTGCAAAGATATCCAACCCAACAACTTCCAACTTCAGCGTCAAGTATATCAATGATATTAGAATATAAAATGTACGTATGTCATTATTTCGCAAAATCACATTCGATCGCTCGCTCGATGACACAAGTTCGCTTTCGAACTAGTATTGTCCATTCGACTTCCCTAATGCGGACTTCGATATGGTTTCTCGACTAGAGGCCATCAGTCTCCTTGCATACCCATATACTATGATAGATAATTCTAGAATCAAGCCCAAAATCCATATCAAATATTCGCCATCGAGAATCAAATGAAAAATCCTAACACGAAATGGTGTAATTCACCTCGAACTTGTGTACTCAAACTTGGATCAAATTATTTATGCGAATAAAACAGCATATGTACGACTTATGTATCTATTCCAACTTGTTAAATATATAATTTCATAAGGGTGTTACTAAGTTAAAACATTTAAACTAAATTATATATTTTTTTCAAAATATTTGGAGACCAATTTTTTTCAAACATTTCAAATCTAAATTTCATATTAGAAAATTCAAAATAGCCTTAATCGCTTACTTAACAAAACAGTTTCAACCTATTTAAATCATATTACTACATATTTTAAACATACAAAACTGAACTTATATACTTTATCAAATAATTTTTTTTTCTTTCAAAATTACTTAGCTTTGAAAAAATTAAACCTCGATTTGGAAGTGTTCGAACCTTCAAAATAGTTGGTGAAATCAAATTTCAAATCCAAGAGTTGGAAATCAATAACAAATCAGTATATCAATTTTAATAGATAGGGTTATATCAGATCCGAAACTCGAGGACTGAACACCGGTTCACATCAAATCATTTCAAATATATATACATATATTTTTCGAAAATCAAATCATACTTCGAAATTTTGAAATCAAAATTTGGTTTCACAAAATCACTCGCATAGCAAAGCTATTAGAGTGGCCTCTTCCTCACTCTGAAACTCAAAAATCAATGTCGATGATGCGTGCACTCATCACCGAAATTATTCTCCAGCGACATAAGTGAGTTCTGGACTTCTATTTTCTCAAACTTTGAAATTTCTTCGAAATCATTCGAAACTCCTTAAAATCATTTGAAACATTTCTTATTCAGAAAATACTTTTAAATCATATTATTATTATATATTTCAAAATCTTAAAACCAATTTCAAAATACCGGAGTTCAATTCTTGAATTTCAAATTTAAAATCCTTCAGTTATAAATCATTTTTAGATAAATCAAACTCTTATATAACTTTCAAAATTTCAAATCCTTTCAAACTTCAAATTCTCATTTTTTTAAAGGTATATATATTCCTTATCGAAAACATTTTCACTTTTATATATATAGAATAAAATCATATTTATCAAAATAATAATTTCGATATATAAAACGATTTCTAAAATACAACAAGCCCGATTTTCAAAGGATGATTTAAAAAAAGTATTTCAAAACAAGGGTAGAGATTCAAATTAGAGGGACTCTAATCAAATAGAATTCTGATTCGAAGATAGGCTCGAACGAAGATGAGATAATTAAATTTCAAAATAGAAGATAGATATTTTTTTTATAAATCACGGATGACCCTAGGGTCAACCGTGACTTCAAGAATATGATCGATGCGGAATTCTAAGGCAAATCGACATTCGAACGCCAAAGATAGACTTCAGCATAACAAGAGATAGCAGCATCTTAACCGAGGGATATATAAATCTCCGGTGAATCAATGCCAATTGTAAAGGAGTTTCACCCCTTACAAATCATTCAAAGATTGGCGGGATCGCCTATTCTTATAGAGATCATTCGAAGTGGAGTTATGGGATACTCCAAAATCAAAATAATATAAATAGGGAGAGATAAGAATGAATTTTGGAACCGCATGGAACGTTCCAAAGTTCAAAGGAAATCGAGTTAAAAGGAAGAGATTCAACTCGAATGAAAGTGATTCTGTAAATAAATTTACCGTATATGCTAAGTTTCGCCTAGAGCCAAAGCTCTGATACATAGTTCAAAAATCCGCACATGTCGGACTTGAATAGTTCAAAATATCAGATTGTTAATTTTAAATTTGGCAAAACTCAGCATATATAGTAAATAAATCAATCACAGAATCACAGACACAGAGTAATACAATAATACGCAGCGGAATAGATAATATAGTAGTTCATGAAGCTACAATATAAACATCAGAGTTAGAAATAAAATACAACAGAATATCTCAAATGCAGTGAAGTCTCCAGTACAACAGATGACTTCTCTGAACAAATCAACTAGAAGAGTTGAAAGCTGAGGCGATAGTTGGATCTCCAAAGGAAGCTCCAAACTCCACAGGTGAGTCTCAAATGCTGTATCACTCGGTCTGACCCGAACGTAAAGCAAAACACAAAACACTCGAGTCAGGATTAATATTCTTATATCAATAAATCCAACTCAAGTGAAATATCAACTGAAATACAAGTAACTTAAAGGATGTTTGGGATAACCATCCTCTAAGGATCCGTGGAACTATCTACAATGTAGAAATATACACTATAACACCTTGGTCATTTCAAATTAATTTATACTTCAAAACCAAAAATTCACTTTTATTTCAAATATATCTATTTTCCAAAATAGTATATATAGACTAAATAATTTATAAAGTAAAGTATTTATAATTTCCTCAAGTCTCACAAATCGATTCAAATCAACTCAAATTCCAAATTCAAATTTATTCAAAGCTCAATTCATCAATTCAATTCAGTTCTCAATAGACCATTTAAATCCTTTTTTTTTATATTTCAAGGCTTTAATATTCAATATTTTCAAAGTTAAATTTAACAGTTTCATATAGCTCTTGATTTAACTTCATTATTGTTTAATCAGGGAATATTCACTTAATAAATTCAATATCATTTAACTAGCCTTAAATTTCATTTTTTTCTAAATATTTCCTTAAATTTATTTAAACAAGAAATATTCATTAAATTATTTAAATCAAACCCGAGTTATAAATCATATCTTAAATCTCAATTTCAATAAGTTTCAAATCAGTTTAATTAAATTATATTCTTTAATGAATACAATTTCAAATTATCTTCCCAACCTTAAATTATTCAAATTATTACCAAAATCTATTTTGAATTATAAATTTTATACTTAACATATTATATGTATTAAATCCATCTTAATTAAATTAAATATTATTATTAAATCTATATATATCATTACCATTTATATATAACAATTTAAGAATCAACATTTATTAAAACCATATATTTCTTTCCAAAACTATAGAAATCGTCTTTAAAATATTTACATATAGACCAACGGTGTCTGTATATAATTTCCTATCCTATGGTCAAGTACTACGGATATTTATCATTTCAATCCGTAATTTAAATATATACGTGTAGATATCATTTTGACCCGCAATCCCAAATTCAATTCAAATGAAAATCGCTTGGGTCTATCATTTCAACCCATAACGATTTTCTCCTATTCTAAAGTCCAATCGGGTATGTATCATTTGAACCCATAGTGAATTCTATACTAACAGGGAACTTGCAAAGTGATAACATATATGATAATAATATAACAGGCATATATCATCAATAACAATATAATATAAACAATAGGATATGGTGTCATATCCCATAGATGAACAGTTACAGATAATAACATATATAATAATTTAAATAACTAACCGCAGCATATTTCAATTGTCGTTTCAATTGAAATCAAATTTAATAAATACAAGAACATTATCGTGAGTGATTGCCAGTGTTTTAAATCTCGGATTTTGGCCAATATCTCGGGAAAATATCTCGGCTATCTCGGGCGATATTTAAAACACTTATAACTAAATAGGCTGCCAAATCTCGGATTTTGGCTGATATCTCGGATTTTTCATCTCGGCCATTTCGGGGAGATTTAAAAGCCTGGTGATTGCTCACCTTTCGAGGCTAGAGAGTATAAACACTGAAATCGAGTTACACATCCGAACACGAATTGGAAGGCAAAGCTAGATGGGCACGAATCGACGAATAAAGCTGATAAATCGAATTGGATGAAATCAAGTCAGAATTGGATCGATGAAGATAATTGGTATAGATGAACCTATATATATATAACTATATATAGATAAAAATCATATTCTAAATTCAAATACATTACAATTTAAATATATATATGTATTTCAAAATTTATTATTTAAATCTTAAAAATGCATATATTAAACTCAGTATATATGTATATATACTATATTATAAACTTATGTAAAGACAAACAGATCATGTAAACTCACATCTTTAAATTAATATAAAGATCAATATCACATACATTATTATATATACTGTATAACTTAAAGCTTGCGTATGAAATACTTATATATTATACTACTGTAACCATTAAGATATATATGTGCCAATGTATATATGCAGACATATATAAGTATTTCAGATTCAAAGTTAATTAAAACTAGTAATATAATATATATATATATATATATATATATAAGATAACGTTTTAAATACATAAGTATATACCTCTTATGCTGTTAAAAGAAAATATAAACAAAATATAAAACAGAACTTATAGGTATCACTTATATACAATGTATAAACAAAAGTATAAACTAACAAATTGTAAAACATATACACGCAACTAGCATATAAAAATATTCACCTAACCAAACCTATACAAACAGCATACACAAAATAACTTTAGTGTTCCTTAAAAATACACGCAACAGTTTTTAACACACTTGCTTTATACCCAAAAGGAGGAAGGGAATTGACGTATATATAGCAGCTTGTAAATATAAGATATGAACATATATCTCTATATCTATACTTGCAAAAACTGTTTCAAAACAAATTTATATATATATATATAATAACAAAATTTAAACGTATACCATACCTTTACAAAATATATACATTACAACCAATTTTAGTTTAAAAATACAAACATAACGTATGATAAAACATGGTATATAATATATATATAAACTATAAATGGATGAACTATATATACAACTTTATAAATAAACATAGAATACGACTTGTATATAGCCGAACAACTTATATAAATTTATATATATACACTATATACCCACGGTTACTACTCATAATAAAATCTACTGTACTAATATCTTATAATGTAATGTAATACAGTACCTAACCTACAATTCCTAAAACAAAATAAATATGCAAGGTATGGCGACAGCAAACCACTATATAACTATATTTATAATAATTTACTTTGAACAGACAAAAGCAAGGTGAAAGAAAAGAAAACAAATACTCAGATTTCAATGTATATGTAACCATATATAATAATAGTTTATAAACCAAATCCAAAAGCAAATGTATAACTAACAGACGAAAACTAAAGCAACTAACTTAAAGTATATATATATGTAGATATATATATAAGCAAACCTTACAGAAAATAAAAATATATGTCGAAACTTGTTTATATAAACTTATAAAACAACAGACTTGATAACTTTTATATATATAAACAAATATACATATAATTATATATACACACCTATAGAATGTAACAAAGGAGGAAGGTGGCCGTAGGCGAGGCTGAGTCGGCCGGAGCTAGGGGCTCGAGGGTGGTGACTACAGGCGGCGGTCGGAGGGAGGTGTAGAGGAGATGCGACTCGGGGACGTGGGTGGTTGGCTGTGGCCATGGGCGGAGCATATGGTCACGAGGGAGGAGGGATGGAAGGTGGAAGTTAGGGACGAGGCTATTGTAGAGAAGAAAAGAAAAACGTGAAGAGCTTGAAAAAAAAGAAGGGAAGGAGAACCTGTTTTAAATATATGTGAAAAATATACGTTTTTGAAAAAAACCAATGGTGTAAACACAAGGAAGAGAGAGAGGGCAACGAAACATGCCACAGTAAATAGAAAGAAATTGGAATGATAACGCAAAGCATGAGAATTCAGGGAACAATCAAAGTAATTGATAGATTTGCAACTGATATAAGATTTGAATGGACAGAGAAGAAATAAAAAAAATTTGTAACAGTCGATTCCCATGATTTCGTGCAAATCACTGAAGCAATTAATTATTTATTTGGGTTTGGAAAATGTAAAGTCAAAATGTGGTACCGCTACGGTGAACAGTTTATTGTCTCCGTCACGTACCGGACCTCAAAATACCGAAATAAATATATCATGGAGATCAGCACGACGAGACGATCAAAACGGTATATGGATATCTGTGGTACGATCATCCGATCAAAAGTCGATAATCGGTACCAAAAATGCTGCTATTTGGTCAGGAATAAGATAAACGGAGCAATAGAAGTCCAAATTTGGAAAAACGAAAGATGACGTCTCACTCAGAAGAGGATTTAGAAATTTACTGTATAAAATATTCAAGTTTGAAAAACATTTTATTACCGTCAATTATTAACTGATTTGAGTTTGAATAAAATTATACAATAAAATAAACTTCAATATTATCAGGTGAAAATTTACCAATTGCTATGTTAAAATAGACGTATTCCAAATATTAAATTTTTAATTTCAAATTTTATTGTTTAAAATTTCACAAAATTTCAATTAATTAAATAAATAAAAATCACT